>CM059346.1:3999711-4721222 GCA_030324255.1 Phytophthora capsici
ATACTCACTTCATCCGCAGGATCATTTTACCCGCTGGGTTTCGACGACTTACGATCTATGCCGACAATTGTGGCGGGCAGAACAAGAACAATTATGTCGTTCGAATGCTGTTAGCGCTGACCCACATGTCCGATCTTGAGGTGATCAAGCTAAAAAATTTTGTCAAAGGACATACTAAGAATGCTGTGGACCGTGGCTTTGGCCATGTACGAAAGCACCTGGCCCGTTTGGATATCTGGACGACGGACCAACTTATTGAAGCAATCGACGAGGCATCATCGTCTTCTGCTCTAGTGCACATTAGTTTTTCAAAGAATATCGCAACGTGGTCAAGGATGCTTACAAGAATCTTGTCGGTATACAGAAGTATCAGCTATTTGATATGCGTGCGGACACCCCAGGCGTAGTTACGTGCAAGGAAGGCCCTGATTCGGACGCTGTTGCCCAAGACCTGCGGCGCAAATATGACGGAATTGTGACCGATGCGACGCGTGTTCACACCCTCTTTACGACCGACCTTGAACCTTTGCCGAAGCCACCACCAAACTGTGAGAAAATCCGGACCATCTACAACCAGGTGCGCCGCTACGTTCCTGAGGAGTTTGCCAGTGATCCACTGTACGACCCACCCAATGATGAGGATGAACGCCAGGCGAAAGCGGTCCAGAAAGCTCGTGCCGAGAAGCGTAAAGATGCAGCGAAGAAAAAGAAGCGGGCAAGAAGTACAGCGTGTGATTCTGCAAGTGATGGAGTGGCTGGACCCACAGAAGAAGCCAAGCGAAAGAAGGCAGCACAACAGAAGGGTTGACTAGTTGCAGTCTAAATTGCCAGTAAATCAAAATGATGCTAAGTGGCAGAACTCTAAAATTAAAAATTATTTTCTAAATATACACCTGGAATTTTGGAGAGAATTTTTGTCGAAGCCTCTTAAGTAGGTTTCGCTTCAAATTTGAACTTTGGAGTGGTCCCAATCGATTCGTATGACAAATTTACACAAGATTGACCAATAAAAAAATTCAATATGTCTCGGCGAATCGGAGACAACTTTTTCAAACAAACACTGCGTGAAAACGGCTGAATAGAAATTTCCCGGTAAGGTCTCATTCTGTAGAGGAGATATTCAGCTTTACAATGGTGTGCCTAACTCCAATTTTTTTAAATGGTTAACTAGCATTCGTTTGTTTTGCGCGGTCTCAAATTATGATGTACTATTTTTCATGAGTCATATATAATGTAATAATATTTATGGCCATTATTGAAAGTGCTATTTATTTTAGCCCCCCCCCCTCCGAAATCCCGCAAGAACGCCTAGTCCCTTAAGCGCCCAAGGTCACCTCCCGCACTTACAGACCGCGAGCACAGGCGCCTTCTCTGCGAAGCAGCACGGGGAGACGAATTTGATGGCCTTAATGTCCTGTTCAGTAGTGCACGCCGAGGTATGTATGCCGGCATAACCTTGTTGAAAGGTAAAGTCCGTGCCGTAGGTGAGATGAGTAAATGGAAGCAGAAACTCAGACAATTTTCAGACAACGTGTACACGTAGTCATTCGAGTTCTGCTTCCCCGTTAGAACCACTAGTGTTGTCTTTCCACGTGCGATAAACCCAGCCCATACCATTACAGAGCCACCTACTTCCCGCCTCCGGTTTGATGTGCGTGGCGGACGCGTATATCCCGCAAAAAGTTTTGAAGGCCATCGGGGTGATCGAGATTCCGCTTCTTCCCGTCCGAAAATGTTACGGAATCTCAGAAGGCCCCAGCACCCTTGAGCGAAATATTATCTCTCGTCCACGCCTTTTGTGTATCCTTATCCTCAGCCGTGTCTTTAGCTAGAGTGCGCTAAATAGTTCTCACGTGTACGTCGAGCTGCAGCACAGTCTTCAGCTGTGACGCTGAGTACCCAGATTTAAATCCTATAGAAAACATATGGTTGATCATGGGTAGGAGAGTCTTTCGTAACGGCAAGCAATTTAATGGGGTACATGAGCCGAAAGAGGCGCTGTTTTATGCATGGGGTTCTATCCCTCTTGCAATGCTAAAGTCTCTAGTAGATTCAATGCCGCGTCGTTGCTTATAGGTCGTATCAGCGAATGGAGCCAAGACGCATTACTAGGTAATGGGCTACTGATGACCATTCTAAGCAGAACGAAATAGTCCACTAGGGCTTTCTTTGGCTCGGTGAAGGTGTTAACGAGTCGTCATACCTATTGGTAGTAAAATATATCCTCTCTCTCACCTTTGCGAACTATTCCCGTATTATTCCCGTGTAGCTCACCGATGGCTTATATTTGCAGCTGAAGCTTTGACAATGCGGTGCTCACAAAACGGTAGGCCGACAACGTTACAATCAAATCAGGAATCGCCTTTCCATAACGAGACGGTGAAAACCCAGGCATCCAGACTGAAATTTTAACCTGTATATTCACTCTGGCCCAATGGGGCCGTAGAGAGATGGGCTTCAAGTCTTGCGGGTCCTATTGCTATTGACGACGTACGACTTAGATCATCATGAGTGGCCGTATGTGGTGCCGGAGATACAGGCGAACCTCAATCATACTCGTGTTCAGTCTCTTGCTGGCCAGCTCCGGCAGGAGGTCTTTACAGCATCATCATCTCTACATTGGAAGTAAAGCACGTGGCTACAGGTCTGATACTGGCAAGAAGGAGTACATGCAACACCGTATTGTGCTTGGTGCACGCAGCGTATGCCATCAGTGAACACCGGCACGCGTTCACAACTGCATAAGTGCCGGACCTGGAGGCAAGCACAACGAGAGCCCAAGCATGGCGCTAGTTCAGACCCTTAGTGTTTTACATTTGATCATAAATAACTTTCCTTCAAACGGACACCCGGATTTCGCGGCAAACTTCGGACTAGCTTTACGCTATATGAAGTGAGGTTCCTTATCCGTCCGAAACTTACGGTGCGCGTCGCGACCGAAATCAAGTCAAGCACCGTATATCCTCTTCTAAGTGCGATTTGTTAAGTTCGTTTTCTGGAGTGCGGTTTGCATTATGTTCATTCAACTTCCAACATGTCGGGAATACGCTACACTGTGGACTCAGGCGGTGATGTGGAGATGTCCATTCCTCAGCCGGAGGTCATACACCTAGAATTGTCGAGCTGGGACCATGCTGCTCTAATTAACTTGCACGGCAATCATCGATGGAGGAGGGGGGGCATCCACAAGCCACTTGTACTCTTCCTCGCAACAGCGGTTTGGCCTAAATCACGGAGACCTTAGAGGCCACGGGCTTTTATGCATTGAGGATCAACCGTAGCATTCACTTAAATTAGAGTAAAAATGTCAAGGGCTAATAGCCTGGACATACCAAATATAATGCTAGGCATGCATGATTTCCAAGGTTTTATCATTAAAATTCATCTTAAAGCACCTAATTACTCTGAACAGTGAACATGGTTGTTAACTTCGATTAGGGTTGGTGAATCTGTTACGATTTCCCACTTTGACATTGTGAAATTCCCTGTACGTCAATTACTTGCTTGCCAACCGAGAACATATACTTATTTGAAGTACCCCGATTTACTGAACCCTTAACCCTCCCCCCATACGCATCGAAGCTTTTCAAACTGTTCTTGGCTTAACGTTTTGCTAACGCGCCGACTGTCATTTCGTTAGTGCTACAGTAAGAAACTCAATGAATGACCGCGTGGATCCTTTATAATACTGATTGCGGCAGTATTATTACACCAACGTTGGTAGTACTTGATCATTACCTAATTCCTGCAACCATAGTCCACATGTCTACTCTTACACCTTCGCTAGCACCTACAAGCTCTGGTTCAGCTGTGTTAAGGCCTATAAATCTTGCTTTTTTTCACGTGATACGAGTACAAGCTAGTACTGATACGTTTCCAGTAATAGGCTGTATTACTTTATTAGCATGCGCGAAGCTTGCATCTGTATATAGCTCTGCTATTTCCGTTGTAATCTAAGCCATACTGCGACGTCCCTTTCAAATAATTTAGTACTCACTTACTGGTTTTTATTAAAGCAAGCTAAGTGTGTTTACGAAGCTCCCTAGCAGCATTAGCAATATCAGGTCTAGTGCCTCGTACCTTCTTTCGAGCGCGCGGTCGCTTTGCTAAAGCGTTTTCCTTCTTCTATCTTTCGCTCGCTAGCCTGCTTTAGAGAATCAACTGAGAAGGCTGCTACTTCAGCCCACGATGGAACACGGGCTGCTGGCGCTGATTGTGGAGATCGTGCCGCTTTTGGAGGTGGTACAGTGACAGCTACGGAGAGGGAAGTTACAGATGCTAGTGCTGCTGCTGGAGCATGGGCCCTTTGTGATGTGCCCCCGGCTTGAGATAGCGGTGCTTTTCGTCGTGGTTCTGGTTCTAGCTCTGGTGCTGATACTGTGACTGCTACGGAGAGGGAAGTAACTGACGAGATTTGCATTATTATATTCGAGGAACACTATTCGTTTATATTGGTCAAAGTATGTATCCTGATTGGTTATCTGTAAAGGTCTTTTCAGACCTCTTGTGTTTAACTGGTACTAAAAGAGTAAGCTTCATTCTTGAGTTCCACCATGGCGTGTCACTTAGTGTCCCCTTCCCTTGCAGTAAACTGCAGGGCAAAGTCAGATCGGCTAGCCTAAGTGAGTTTCAAGACTGGGTAAATGTCCTTTACGGCAATTTTGACATTTGTTATACCATAGTTTGATAACAAATGTTAAGAGACAGGGAGGCTGTTGAAATCGCCTCTAAACAGTATTACCTTAAAAGAATTTTTCTAAGAGATTGTAATCAAAGTTGGTAGGTCTCATTTAAGCCGTTATGACTGGCACATGCAGTGGCTCCATAAGCCTAATAAAGCCTCACTTCGTCTTTTGACGCTAACACCTCAGTTCACCTGCTCTTCTTCCCTATCTGCCTACCTCTCCATAACCCCAAGCTAAAAGTGTGGTACTAACAAAGAAAAGAACGTAACGCCAGAGCAGATAGCAGCTCAACCGTTTGTATATTGAGGTCTAGCCGAGTAATTAGTGTATTTAGTGGTTTCCCTGTTCAAGTACCGATTTATCTAGACACAATAGTTCATATATAGTAATCCATGCATTACAATCAATTTGCTGGGAGAATTCATTATCAGTTAGGCAAACCCGCAGGAATCACCTTAGCACAGATTTTCTACGTCCGTTATCTAGTACCATCGTTTCTTGATAAAAAGGGTTAGCCCGCAGCATTTGGTAGTTCTATGCCAGTAGCGAGTCACCGCGCCTGTCATAAATTGAGCGACCTGCCATGTTTCTTTAGTTGGCATGTAGTTCGCAGTGATAGTCAATTCAGACCACTCGTATTGATTTGGCAGAACATCTGACAGTCGCTATCACTATCAGTCTTAGTGTTTCTAGGGACCTTAGTTCTCAGAAATGGTACATTTTTAAAGCTTAAGCGTTAGGAGGAACGTAGATGCAATAATCGTTTTGTAACGTGCGGCATCAAGCCGACACAGCTGTTAGGATGTCAGCATCGGCACAGAAGCTACAGGCTTCTTCAGTGTATAGGTAGCCATGTTCTTCAGTGTATTAAGTTCAGCTAAGAACATCGTTGCGAGAGGTGACTGCCGGGATTTCGCGCGACTTCTTGACGGACGGCGGAGCGGGTTTGACCCCCCCCCAGTCAGACTCGGCGCTCTTACAGTATCTCCTCGTGACGTCTTTCTTCGGGATGATAGGGTTCTTCCGAGGCTTCAGGCTCAGGTTCGGACTCGGATGCCGAAGACAAGCCTGCTCCCCCAACGCCGTCCAATCATGTTCTCCCCCCCTCTCCCTGCTGGGGCCTTCGATGTGCTAGCCGACCGTTTAGAGGTCTTTCTCGACTTCTCATGCTTCGTGGGTGGTGCAGCCTTGGCGGACACGGCTTGATCATGCGGAGTATGGGAAGATACCTTGCGGAGACCGGTATGTAACGATATACTGGTATCCAAGAACTTCGTGTGGAAAACATAATTCCGAAACACCTATTTTTCACTTATTCTGGTAATATAAATCTGACATAATTCTAATCCCATCTGAGCTAAGGGTTAATCACTTTAGCTACCAGGTCATTTACGGTTGCGCTGAGCCTGCTGTCACGGCCGTTATCCGGCGGAACGCTGGACGGATAATTGTGTACTGCATCGAAAGATATTCATGGCGCCTACAGTCGTTGCCGTGTATAACAGGTTCATGAAGGGCCCAATTAGAGAGGGCCATTTCTCGGGAGGGCCATTTGTAAAAAAAGAGGATGTATTCAGTGTTATGTGCAAAAAAAACAGAAGAAAAACACATGAAAATTTATTTTGCCATCGCTGCATCGAGGTATACAAAACTCAAAGTGTTTCAAAATCGTGTCCGTTGCATACCGTGTCCGTTGCATACCGTGTCCGTTGCAGATTCACTTAAAATCCACTGTGCGTGACACCACACAAAAACACAAGTTGCTTGGAGGTGTGTTCGTTGCAAATAGGCGTGTCCGTTGCATTTTCAAAATAGCGCCCAAACTAACGCTACTTGCATAATAGTATGTCTCGGATTGTCTCCGGATACGCTCAATGCACTACTGGATGAAGCGAAAACCCGCACTTACACCCCCGTTTTCAAGGACGTGAGTGATGACAATCACGACACATATTGGGAACAGTCCTGTGTTCACGCTCGGCCTCCTTCTATCGGCTTACTGCGAGTAGCCATTATTAGCGTTGTGACGGCTTGTCTGGACCCGGCGTGGCTTCTTACAGTGTTCTCCTTTCTGCACTCAATGCCAGGAGGGGAGGAGCAAGAAGCGCATCAAGACTATCCTGAATCTGTCATCACTGAAGCTTCCAAGAACAAGTCTAGGCATGTCCCGGCAAGTATGGTTCTCGCTTTGGAGGAAAAAACAAGTCTGCGAGTCTACCATGGCTTCTTCACTGCGCAAGACGACTTCAAATCTTGTGTGGTGCAAATTCCAGTGGGTTTCTGCATCATTTTCCGTGGGGACCTTATCCATAACGGATTGTCCTATGATGTCGTGAACCATCGAATCCACTGCTACCTGTCATTTCGCGGACTCAAATGGGAACCGGATGTGGTAAACAGCGTGTTGCCCAAGCCCTACTCATGCCAGTATTGCGGAATGAAGGATGGAGACTCTGCAGCGATGCGTTCGCATCGCCGTTTCTGCACTTAGAATCCTGAAGCAGCCAAGAACGAAGAGACAAGGCACCGGACGGACAACAAGGAAGGAGAACGAACGTGTCCCCTTGTTTGAAGACGTTCACTAAGAGTGGATCGTTGAGATCGCACACTTTTCGGGGATGCAACAAGAAGAGTAATGCAGATTAAAAAAGCATTCCTTGATAATTTTCAAGGGAAGAATGGACGCCTTGTTGAATTATAATGGCAAAGTTAAACTAACCAACACTTTACTATTTAACTCCATCTTGCATATCTATATCCCAGAATCGCGGAGGCACAATACTCGTATGGAAAACCGATGGGTCCTGTACATCCGCCACAGGTAGAGTTGATACAGGATTGAGAACATACACTGTTGTCCCTGCGTTTTGATACCGATCAGGATTTGATACCGGGGGTGTGGCTGGTCTACCCTCTCGAACAATACTGGATCTCTTCGTGTATTGTAAGGAAAAGTGCTGATTCCCCTGGACCGACGTCGTTGACGCCTACTCATTGATTCTTCTTCGTTGAACGCTGGCTCTTGAATTTGAGGCTGGAATGTAGTAGGTGCTCACGATTAATCCACCAGTGCAAATCGATATCGCTAGGTTGTAGAAATACCTCGCATGGGGGCTTTTGGTCTTCAGCTTTAAAATGCTGCATACCCTTTTGGCTTGCCACCTCAATTACAATCGAAACCACGTTTCCAAACTGCACCCCCTGCCGTCGCTAATGTAAAGGCGCGCCTCTTGGTCACATTAAAACCATGATTCTTGGTCCAGTCATGCAGAACTACAATGGCGGTATCCTCTGGCGAGTACTATCCTCATGTGGAGGGGTTATTTCCACGGAAATTCCACATGCACGCATGAGACCATGTTTCCACACGAGTATTTCTCAGCTCGCTATGCATAGCAACTTGAGATTCCGTCGGAGTACCAAGCCCAGGTTCGTCTCCTGCGCTCGCTTAATCTTCCACCAAAGGCGGCATGCCACTAAGCGCTTCTGAGAGGGAGGAAACCGAAGGGCACGTATACTCACAAGTTGATGAAAACCTTGGGCTGCTGACAGTCGGGAACACAGCGTTGAGCAGAGATGCTAGTTCCATTTTAGATGTCGAAGTAGAGGCTTGATGAGTTGGGCTGAGAACTATCTTACTAGTTGGAGTTTGTGGAAATGAGTTTACTTCACACTCCAGACGTGGACAGGAAGAAGGCTATACGCTCGTCTTCGTTTGTGCGATACAGTTAATTAACTTGGGTACTCGTCTTTATTTACATCTCCCACCAAATAATTGTATTCCCATGTTATCTTGTCTGCCCGGGCAAGAACATTGTGGTATAACCTCCATCCATTTATATCATCTGCAACGGGCTCGGTGGGATGCAACGGACACGGTCGTTTACAGTAAAACTAAATTTAAGTAAACAAGAGCAGTCGACCTAAAATGGCTCGCTCTGCAACGGACACGCACAAATCCACGGACACGTTTAAATTGTCTTTGTTTCAGTATTGGGAAATTGCCTGTACTTTTTAAATTGATTACATCCTCTTTTTTACAAATGACCCTCCCTAGAAATGGCACTCTTTTTTAGTTTGGCCCGTTCATGAACGGCGTCGACCGAGTCGACCAGCTTCGATCGACGAATCCAAATAGACGCAGAGCGAAATGGCTTGATACGGCCCTTTTTACCTGGCTTCTGGACATTGCTGAGATTGACGCATTCGCGCTGCTAAAAAAAGACAACCGAATCTCAGATCACTTTGCGCGAGTCCAAAAGACGGTTCGCCGGCAGCATGACGAGAAATCAAAATGCACTTCGACGCCAGCAATCTCGCCGCGAGCAAAAGCGACAGCGTGAAAATCTTGATGATGTAGTTGGTGCTGACACTTCGCTGTATATTAGCACATCAAATTCAACGGTGAACAGTAACGGCAAGCTGGCGTTTCTCTGCAATCTCCGTGGCTGATCAAAGGAGTCGAGGTATGGGCGTACACGATGTGAAAGAGGGTTTCACGTTGAGTGTTTTAGTGCATTCCACTACCAGGATGTCTTCAGAGCTCGTTCTCCTGCACTTCGCGAAGCACTTGGCGCCGTCTGCCGATCCTCGACCGACGATCTTGCTGCATAAACCAGGAAACAAGCGGACAAGTCAATCACGAGCGCCGAAGAGCTCACACTACCAAGACGCTAACACATACCGAGATGACTGGCTAGAGTTACTTGAGTCCGTTGGTGATGCACATAGGGACGTCTCCGCTGAGGCATCCGTTTTGGCTGTACAGGTACAGCTGGCGCAGCGAGCCACGGATAGTGTGGTTTGGATGCGCTTTCCACGTCAGCTTTGCTTCTAGACGCAGATCAGCCTCCTTTAGAGCGCTGCCGTTGTGTAGCCAGTCAAACTCCTGAGCCCCGCACCAAGCACACAAGGGATCGACGTCGTCCATGCTGCGATCGCCTTGAAAACCAAGTTTAAGGTGAATTTGTTTTTCAAAGAAGAAATCACAACCCTCGGTATTCTGATTGGCCTATTACCTCAACAGTCACGAATGTGATAGGACCTAATGGACCCGTAAAATGTGGCACGGTAGTTAAAGGTTAACGTTTATGTTGAGTGGCAAGGGCGTGCCTCTCGCTATGAAGCAGACGGGGAGTCCTGTCAGCCAAGAGTTAAAAATAAACAACTGAATTAAACACTATACACAAGCTGAAAATACATGAAAAAAGAAACGATCGGATTTTAATGGTCTGACCCTCTCCTTCGCTTTCATAACGTCCATCCTTCCCGACGATGGCCCCCACCGAAAAGAAGAAACCGTGCTACGGGCAAGTTCCATTTCACCTTGATGCTGCAAGATCTCGAAGCTGCCAAAGACATGGGCTTTTTGAACGAGAAATTTCCATAAGTCATTAGTTATTACTGAGATCTGGTGATTTGATTTGGTGCGTGTAAAGTACTGATCAGTAGTTGTCCCAAGCGTTAGATGTGTTACGCTTGGGTAGTAACATACCATAATAGTAGTACACAATGATTCTCAACCATTGAATGCATGAAGTAGAGCTACATTCTCTTACAAAACAACTTTCTCATTTCCATTTTATCCTCGCTATGGCCACTGTACTCCGCAACCTTTCGAAGAAGAAATTGGGCCGACCCAAAAAGCGCCTGCCCCGAACCTGTCATCCTGCAAAGTCACCTTCAGCTCTCCGACTAAGTTAACCCTTTCGCGAACCGACTTATACTTGTATGGTATACAAAACCAAAGTAATTTCCTGAAAATGGCCTGTGAAACGGGGCAAAATGCCCGCTTTTACAAAACCACTGTACTTCCATCGCTGATCGAAACCCAACAATCACACGACATCGATTTCAAAACACGTCACAAGACAAGTAGAACGATGAAAAATGCCCGGTTTATGTAACCATTTAGACATCAACTATTGGACAATATTCGCTCGGGGGTATGACCAGTACGCCCATACATCGTAAAACGTAGGCTAAAAAAATAGCTAATTTGTTATCTACCCCTTTTTGTGTACAAGGCAGGCAGTGACGGCCAGTGACGGCAAACTGTCTATCCTTTTGCAGCTTGCGCGCGCTTCCCCTACGGTAGATCACCAATGCAATATTCCTTCTTTTCTTGTCGAATGCCAGAACTGCATCAACCGGATGCATGGTTATAGCCCTTACCGCTGTCATACGTAGGTATTGTTATATTTGAACGACTTGACAAGGGCTAAAATTGACTTTGTGTGGCAGCTACGGTCTCCGTAGCTTGTGGCAAACATGTTGGTTTTACTATGCCCTTGCGCAATCTTCCAGCAGATACAGATGTGTCAATTATGTTGATTTTACTATACATTTTGTGAAACCCTACCCTACCGGATATGTCGAATTGTTGCAGCCTATTCTCCCTCATTTCAAAAGATGCCGCGCAGGGGAAAGCACGATTCGGACGACGCTGGAAACCGCGCCAGCAAGCGCCGGCGGGTAGGCACTGATGTTTCCTCTGTTCGTGGCGTCGGGTGCACAGATGTGGTGTTGTTCAAAGAAGCATGGCGTGCGCTTCGTGGTGCTGGCTGGGCGGCAAAGCCACCGCCTCGACGCAGTCTCGACACACGTTACAAGTATGTTCGCCCAGGCGGAAACCCGGCAGGCGCAGAGGACGTTGACTACGTGCTGGGAGAAGCCGGTGTTGTTGCAGAGTACGTGAAAAGTGTAGCTGCACCTGTACATGGGCGTGGTGGCGCAGCCGCAGCTGTAGGCACCGGAGGAGATGGAATTGGTGACGACGAGACCGCAGGGTTTCGTGACGGCGTTGAGGCCGAGGGAAGTGAAGGTACTGGACTAAGTGATTATTGTGGTGGTGGTGAAGCTGGTGGTGATGGTGTATGTGAATTTGGTGTACGTGGGTCAGGCGATGGAGTTGATAATAGTGCTGTCGGAGATTATGGCGATGGAGATAGTGCTGGTTGTGATGGCGACGATACCGCTGGATTACGTGGAGGAGAAGGTGGACGTGGCGATGCCGGCAGCGTGTGCGTTGGTGGGGACGATGGACGAGGGAGTCGAGAAGGCACTATCCGTGATAGTGTGCGTGTTGATGAAGCTCACAGAAGTGGGGGAAGAAGTGGTTTTGAATCGCTCGATGCTGCTGGAGTGGCTATGCAAGATGCTGTTGTTGTGAATGCCCAACAACAAGTGGAAGAGTTTGGTCGAGGTGGTTTCCAAGGACGAGGACGAGGTCGTGGCACTACGGCGGTAGAACCGGCTGGGCGTGGTAGTGGCCGTGGTCGAGTTCGGGGCCGTGATAGTGGTCGTGGTCGTGGTCGAGGGCGTCAGCGTGAGAGGTCAACGGAGTCTGATCAAGACGAGTCTGATGCCGGCTCACGTGCTGAATCTGATGGTGGTGATGACATTTCAGCACACAATGGGGAAGTAGTGCCAGACCGTCAGGCACTGTGTCAGCTGTACACAAACACCCTCGTGGCCTTTTCACCTTCTCGTGAAAGATGGATGACTCAAAAGAAGTACAAACACGTTGGAACGACTTATATTATCGGGAGAATATGTCGAGGCGTTCAAAAATCCAAACAAGCTCCGCTGCTATTCCAGCTTAGATGGCTGGACTCCCAGTTTCAGAAGCACGCAGAAAGCATCACGGTTGACTTAGTTCAGAAGGGCCATCACAACTACAATCAACTTATGCGTGAGCCGAACCAAATTGGATGGAGGTCACTTTGTGAGCAGGCAGATGACAATGCCATTGTCATCGACGGCAGCTTAGAAGATTTGGAGGAGGAATACGTGCGTTTTCAGCCTTCCCAGTTCCAACCGACCAACTTACGCGAGGTCGAAGCCATACAGAACATGCACTTCGACCCCAATGCTCAGCTTGAGCAACCTACGGATTTGTTCAAGCAGCCCGATGGGTCAACGAGTTCAGTGGTTAAGCAGGAGTTTCGTCACCTCTTCGAGCACTCCGCGTCCTCAAGTTTTTTCGCGTATCTGCCGCTGTCCTTTTGGCGGCAAGTACTACACGAGACGAATAACTACGCCGCGCTGAACAACGTCCCTATTCAGCATCCATTCACGATTCAGGAGCTGATGACCTTTCTCGGTATTCTATTCTATATGGAAGTGACAGTGAAAGGGGAGTACGCAAATTATTGGGGAAGGCAGGCCGAAGACGGGATTTTTGGGTCTTCTGGTGTTGACCTCGAACGTGTGATGCCTCTCAAACGATTCAAACTACTGCGACAGGCCCTGTCTTTCCGAAGTGAGGTCTCAGTGGAAACGGCGAAGAAGGACCCCGCAGCCAGGATCCGGTGTTTGCTAAACCTTTTAAAGGTGACAGGCGGAAAGTACATCGAACTAGGCCGGGACGTTGCCTTAGATGAAGCCAGTGTGGCTTGTCGCTCGAGATTTGGACGGCACCTCATCGTGTACAACCCCCGCAAGCCAACAGGGAAGTACCATTTCAAAATGTACATGTTGTGCTGTGCATCCAGCTGGATCGCTGTGAATTTTCGTCTACATTGCGCTGGGGATATTACGGATAGACTGGACGCCGTGACGTCTCAAGAAGAGGCTCAAGTTCTAGCAACGGAGCTCAAAGAATTAGCTACCGTTCGCCAACATGTTCTCGAGGTTGTGCGGCCAATTTACTATACCAATCGTATCGTGAATACCGATAATTTTTACACGTCGGTACAGCTACTCCAGGCGTTGCGGCTCAAAGGTTTGCGTGGTAGAGGTACCGTTCGAGGCAACAGCAAACACTTCCCAGAACATGTCATGCTTCACGGCAAAGATTCCGTTCGCGGTGACCACCGCCAAGGTGTGTCGGTGGAACACCAGATGCTGGCTGCGTCATGGTGCGACGGCAACATTGTTCGGGTCGTAACTAATGCTGATGCGTCGACGATGACAACGGTACAACGTCGAGTGGGGGCTGAAACCGTGGCTTTTGAAGCTCCGGAGTGTGTCAAGCAGTACAATGCGTACATGCAAGGGGTTGACCGGTTGGATCAGACAAGAGCAAGGTTTTCTATTTCGGATGGACACTCGTTCCAGAAATGGCACAAAAAGTTAGCAATGGCAATCATTGACGTCGCTCGTTGCAACGCCTATTTAACACGGAAACTGGTGTTGCCCTCTACAAGTTCCCGAGATCCTCATCGTGACTTCATGCTGGACCTGGTTAATGAGCTCATCTCGACCAAGTGGTCTGAAGCTCCGAGCAGTGGCCGACTAGTCTACTCTGAAAGAACAGCGAATGCTCCGGATCTAATGGCGCCTTCTCCTGTGAGTCCTGCATTTTCATCCACTAATCGGACTGAGAGCCCAAAGAAAGTATGCACCGCTGTGTCATCGAAGCAAATGTTCCAATCAGCGAATCGCAAGCGTCGACAGTGTATTATTTGTCGTTGGGAAGACAGATACGCAACAGAAGTCACCGACTTCTGCGTCATCCACGCTGTGTGTCTGTGCAAGGACATCCATCCACCGACAGTGGGGTCGTACGTTTGTCCGCAATCTACGTGGACCTGTTGGGAGAAGTACCACCGATTCTACCTACCTAAAAAGCTGTTCTCGAAGAAGGGAAACTTGCGAAAGACGTCGGGACTTTTCAAGTTGAAACAGCTTTCGAAGCGAAGCGGCGAGCAAGATCCAAGCACAATTTCACCTAGCGAAAGAAATGTTGTGCGGGCGATCGTGTTGTGAGGTAGATGAATACAAATTGCATTGCCAAACTCAAGAGTTCATTGCAAACTTCCTAACGAGCGCCGTTTTACATGTGGTATATTTAATTTAGGTAAAATACAACAACGAGCGCCGTTTTACATATGGTATATTTTATTTAGGTAAAATACAACAGTGCAATTAATACAATGCTGTCATTTTCAACATCAATTGTCAAAATCTATAGTTGTACTGCTCATATTCAAAACTTTTCACCAAAAATATATTTCCAATATTTTACTAGCGCTTTAGGTTGCTAAAGTAAGATGTTTCACTGCTTGTAATTCTTATATTTCTTTAATTTGCAGTAATAATTTAACAAAATCTATGGCTTTTGTCAAAAATACTAACATTTTTCAAATATTATTAACTCTATAGTTTGTTGAAGTCAAATACAACAAACCGAACAATTAATGTATTGCTAACAGCAATTGACAAGATCGAAAAAAAATATTTGGTCAGATTCAAACCATTTCTCAAAACCAAATTTATTTACAATTTGCATAGTTTATCCAAGTAAATAGCATACATTTTGACTTAGTTAGTTTTGCGTCGGTAAATCCAAAGATCAGCTCTCAAAGTCCAGCTTACCGGGACACTTATCACTTTCCACGAGTGCCAACGCGCGCAAAAAGTAGATCGACAAGACGCGTGATGCCTTGGACAAACTTCCTCGCCAAGAATTAACACTCGCGCACTGTCATGAAGCCCCAATTGTTCTTCAACGTGAGACTTGACATGCGCTTCAAATAGTCGATGGTTGGCCAGGATGATCGTAGCTTGGCTATAAGGTCGCTCAAATGCCAGCTGTATGGTACTGGCCTCCGCACACACCATTGAAACCTTTCCGCAATAATCACGAAGTGACGGTGTTTCATCCATTAGCTGCAATCCGTGAAATAACACCTCTTCTCTCACCTCGATGCCATAGCACTTCGACACCAATGTCTGCAACGCAAATTGCACCAACACGTTACCAAGCCCACATCCAACATCCAGAAAAATATCTTGGTCGTCGATGTACCCAATTGAGTCAATCAGAGAGTCCACTCCAGCGGGTAAGATCTCGCCGGCATTAGTATGGGGTTTCCCTAATTCTTGCCGAATATCAGCCTTTTTTACAGAAGCAAACAGCGAGTCAACCGCACGGATAGCATCCTCACTGTTCATCGGCCTTCGACAAGTAATTCCACCACTATCTTCAATACTGGACTCTGTCAACGACGACGCTGGTAACCTGTCGTCATCTTCTTCACCACCAGACAGCAAACATAATCCATCACTTCCTGTATCAGGAGCCGCTTCATCTAGCGAATCTGCTACACGGGCCGCGCTACTTGTCTTTGCCAAATGAGCGCCAATCGCATTTGCACAAGGTACTGCTCCACTTGTTGTCGATGCCGCCCTACAACCAGAATCAGGCTCTGCACCACTTGGACCAGGCGCTGCACCACTTGCCGGCGCTGTCGCCTGCGCGCGAACTTCGCTTGCCGCCGACGCGGCACTACCACCAGAACAAGGCACTGCACCACTTGCCGGCGCTGTCGCCTGCGCGCGAACTTCGCTTGCCGCCGACGCGGCACTACCGCCAGGACAAGGCACTGCACCACTTGGACCAGGCGCTGCACCACTTGCCGGCGCTGTCGCCTGCGCACGAACTTCGCTTGCCGCCGACGCGGCACTACCACCAGAGCAAGGCACTGCATCACCACCAGGTGCTGCATCACTTGACGGCGCAGGCGCCTGCGCGCGAACACCACTAGTATCTGCACGAGGCGTCGCTGGGTTGGCTATTTGACCTGTGGAGAAGAAACACGCAGGAAAGTCGGCAAGAACAGGACCGTAGGTCCTCTTGAGTGCATGCAGCCGCATCCTTAGCTCAGTGGTGGTATGTTGGTTTGTCCGCATCCTGCGACGCACATCAGACCACGATATTCGCGTCCCCCGTCGCTCATATACAACTGCTAACTGCACCAGCTTCCTATCTTGGGCGACTGTGAACGTCGTCCTCATCTTCACACACACCCGACTGATCAGATTTACTTCACTTCACTATATATTTTACCGACAATCTGAGGCCAGTAGTTAACGAATCTGCGACACAGCTCAGGAACGTACAGAGACGATGTTAATTTGCTACATGAAGCATAATTCCTAGGGTAAATCGCCGAACTGTCCCTTCAGCAAAAATTGAGAAGCGATATGATTGGTAGTTACAAAAGCAGGTATATAGACATCTGAAACGGCGCAAAATGCCCGCTTTTGGTGGTAGTTTTCCTACCGTCTTTTGAAAAACCACTCAAAGCGGGCATTTTGCCCCCATTGACCGCGAAAGGGTTAAAGAACCATTTAAACCGTCAACGCGGATGCGGTCCCAAGGCCGTAGCTCTTCAAAGGCAAAAAGAAAAGAAGCAAACCCGTATTACAGAAAGGAGAATTCAATTAAAAAAAAGAACTAGACAAGGTCGGAATGTGGGATTTAGAGTGCGACGGCGTTAGGGATGACGCTTTGGGCGACGAGGCCCTGAAAGAGCCCAACTGGGTTTGTTTTGGAGACAACTTGGCCACTGCCAAGGGTTTGGCTCAGTTAGACTGGACGCAGGCAGTGATGTGTGACTCATCTATTGCGCTCGGTGCGCGACTTCGCACCGAGCTACTTCGACGACGTGTTCGTCCACAGCCGGGCTGTGAATGGGAAGACGAACATTGAGATGCACAAGGTGCATCTCCGGAAGCTGCTAGAGCTTATGAGGAAGCATAAGCTCTATGCGAACCTGAAGAGGTGCATCTTCGGGGCGAACGAGATACCCGTGCTGGGGTGTCTCGTCGGGAAGGACGGCGTGCGCCCTGACCCAGAGAAGGTCAGAGTGATCAATGAATGGCCCACGCCATCAATGTGAAGGAACTGAGGCAGTTCCTTGGGCTTGCCACGTACTTGTGCAAGTACGTGGAGAACTACGCGGGCAAGATTCGCCCGCTGTCACAGCTTCTTAAGAAGGAAGCTGAGTGGATTTGGACGACAGAATGCCAGGGGGCGTTCGATGCAGTCAAGCAGGGCTTGACTGAGGCTCCGATCTTGGCCGTCGCCGACCAAGATCGTCCATTCCACGTAGTGTGTGATGCATCCGATTTCGCGATCGGATGTGCATTGATGCAACACGATCACGAGGGCCGTGATCGTGTGGTCTACTACCAGTCGCGTCAGCTGAAGCCAGCTGAGCGCAACTACCCTGTGCATGACAAGGAGCTCCTTGCCATGAAGTATGCACTCACAAAGTTCCGAGTGTATCTACTTGGGAGTAGACCATTCGTGGTCTACACCGACCACGCATCACTGCGTACGGCGATTAAATCGCCGCACATCTCGCAACGTATGGCGAGATGGTTGTCCTTCTTCGCGGAGTACAACTCCCGGGTGGAGTACAAACCCGGAAGACTCAACGTAGTGGCCGACGCGTTATCGCGTCGACCTGATTATGCGGAGACGGTCGACGCCAACAGTGTTGGCGTCGTGAGGACAAGTGTGCCGTCGTCAACGTTGATTGACGACGTGAAGGACGCGTATGCAAGGGATGCAGACGCGAAGGAGCTGCTGGAGTTCCTCGCAGCACCTACCGACGAGGCACGTCGGAAGCTAACTCCTCACCTTCGAGCTCGTGTACACCACTATCGTGTACACGAAGGGCTACTGCTGTACAGTGCAGTAGACGACAATGCGGATCGCATTGTCGAGTACCACGATGCCACTACGGCAGGGCATCCGGGTCGTGAGAAGACATACACTCTTCTCACGCGTGACTTCTACTGGCACCACCAATACAAGTGGGTACGCAAGTACGTTCGTGCTTGCGAGGTTTGCCAGCGCGTGAAGCCTGCGCCGTTTACGCAGGCTCCTCTTCAATCACTTCCGACTCCGTCGGAGTGTTGCAGTCCATGTCCATGGACTTTGTCTTCGGTCTTCCGCCCGACAACAAGCGGAGGACAGGCATCGTTGTCTTTGTGGACCGATTCAGCAAGATGGTCCATCTTGCTGCCGTCCCGGCTACGGTTACAGCCGCGCAGCCTGCGCGACTGTTTGTTGACATGGTGTTCAAACACCATGGCATGCCGCTCGACATTGTGTCGGATCGTGATCCACGCTTCACAGCGCGGTTCTGGCAAGAAGTTTTTACACTTCTTGGTTCACAGTTATCAATGTCGACTGCGGATCGTCCGCAGACGGACGGCCAGACTGAACGCGTCAACCGAGTACTGGTTGACGCGCTGAAGAGATACGCACACTTGTTCCCGCATTGGAGCGAGTGTTTACCGATGGCAGAGTTTGCCATCAACAACCCGGTGCATGCCTCGACAGGGCATACACCGTTCTACGTGAATGTCATGCGGCATCCACGTTTGCCGAGCATGCTCGGCGGGGTAGCTTCCTCCTTAAGTGGGGGGGATCTACGGTTGCGTCTGAACAACCGCAGAGGACAGCTGATGACGAACTATCAGCTGCGGTGACGCGAGCTGCGTCTCGTTCGAGCAGGAACGAGCGCGAGATGTCTTTGCCGGGCACAGACATAGAGGATGATAGCGAGCAGGCAGGGCCTGCTGCGGACGAAGGCGACGAGCTGAAAGAGTTCAGCTCGAATGCGCTAGACTTTGTCCAGCGAAGACAAGCCGTAATACGGTTTGTGCAAGATGCTATCGCAGCTTCTGTCGATCGACAGAAGCTGAACGCAGACAATGTTGGTAGGGGCAACATTAATGAATTCAAAAAGGGTTCATTGGTTTTGTTAGCTACTCAAAACCTGCCTAAACATGCAGTGTCTGATTTTGGAGCAAGTAAGCTTGATCCAAGGTTTATCGGGCCGTTCACAGTACTTGAACGGCACGGCAACGCGTACCGGCTGGACATACCGTCCAGCATGAGACTCCATCCGACGTTCTACGTCGGGCGGTTGAAGCCGTACGTGCAGCACGAGTCATCTACTCGCCTGAGAGGCCTGAAAGGCCTTCTCGAGATCGCTCACGCGAGCGATCAAAGCGTTCAATCTCGTCCCGAGACCGGACGAGTGTTCGAAGCAGTCTGCGCAGCCTGCGCAGCATCAGCACGGAGGACTCGCACCTCCTGCTTCAGAGCAGCCATCTCAGCGCTCTGAGACTGCTCGAGCGCCGCAACACGATCGTGCAGGGCACGATCGCCATGGTCATAGCGTTGACCATACGGAGGGAGTGTTTCTGCCCCCTCCGCCGCCGTTGCGAGACGCGACTGGGTCGATCCGCTGGATAGTTGAGCGGATCGTGGCTCATAAGAGAACGAACCCTCAAGAGGTTCGTTTTCGTATTCGTTGGAGAGGATTTCCTCCCCATCGAGACACATGGGAGCCACGGAACGTCCTGATGGAGGTTGACCTGGAAGTACTAGCCCACCGTCCAAGGGCCAGGAAAGATTAAGTGACGGTTGTGTATATTGTATATTTGTATTGAACTCTGTTAATTGGTTGATTATCTTCTAAGTCTAAGCCTCCAGGTGCTGAATTTGCGATATTCACGTGCCTGGTTATTGGATTTTCTTCATTACTTCTCTGACTACCTACTCTGAGGATCACTTGTGGTTCTCAGGGCTTCCGACTCCAGAAGGACCCCGCAAAGGAGCTCCAGTGGTTGGTTCTAAGGGGCGTAGCCACCTTCCTCAACTTGCCCAGCTTTCCCAGCGTGCACTGCATGCACAGCTGTTGCTCCAAACGTCCAGCATGTCACCTAACGGGATCACCACCGCCGTCTGTAGTGCAGCGACGCCTGCTTTCCACACTCCTTCCATCACGGTGGCGTGAGCTCGCTGGTCCGACCTTGAGACGACCTGCCGTAACTGCCGCCCACTTGAGTATCTAGTTCACTCATCTCTCTTAGCTCTTGCAGCCTCGGCGCAGCAAAAGCCTTCGTTAGCAGATTAGCCATCATTTCACCAGTCGGCACGTACGTCGGCACGATGACGCCCTTCGCTGCTAAGTCCTTCCTAAACTTGTTCGTCACGTCGATGTGCTTCGCTTTGCTGGAGCTCGTCTCGTTACTCATCTGGTTGATCGCGGCTTGGTTATCCATGTTCATCAGCATCGGTTCTTGGACTCGCAGACCCATCAGCTCTTGTGCGTGTGTGGCAGCTACAATTCCGCCTCCATCGTTGAGAGTGCCACGGCCATCTGTTTCTTGCACGTCCAGCCAACTATGATGCCGTTCACCCTCACCATAACCCCGCTTACCGACTTACGATCGCGACGGCCGCTGTAGCTGTCGATCTTCACTAACCCGGCCATGGCCTCGCTCGTACCGGTAAGCCGCATCCCCGCATGTTTGGTACCCTTCAGGTATCACGCAACCCGCTTGGCGAGCATCCAGTTGCCTTTGGTCGGTGCATGCGTCTGTCTCGTTGCCTTATGCACAGCATACGCAATGTCCGGGCGCGTAGATCGTGCCAACCACAGCAGTGACCCAACAATTGACTGGAAATTCTTGACTGACGCACCGCCCGATACACTCTTACTTGAAAGCGGTGTATCTTCGCCGGGCGTTTCGCTCTCGTTCTCAGAAGATATAGGAATGGTGATAGCATGCGCCTCCGCCAACCCGAACTTAACCAGCAGCTCGTTGATTAGTGCCTCCTGGTCCAGAATGTACTCTCCCTTGGGGACGTAGCGTACTCGATTGCCGAGAAACTTATTCACGACGCCGAGGTCCTTGACCTGGAACACAGCCAGCATCGTGAAGAACTCGACCACGCGCTTCTCGTTTGTTGCAGTGACGAGCAAATCGTCAACGTACACGCCCACTACAGTCATCCCGAGCTTGTCCGGCTTGTAGTACATGCATGTGTCCGTCGCGCACTGGACGAAACCACCCTTCACGAGGTTATCATGCAGTATCTTGGCCCACAGACGTCCGGCCTGCTTTAGACCATACAGGCTACGTCGGAGGTGCAACACCGCTTGGTCCTTGCTGTTCGCGCCGAGCTCGCGCAGCTAAATATCGTCCACCGTCATGCCCTGTGAAACGCGTAGATGGATGTTCAGGCCTGGTTCAGTCTCTGCCTTCACGTATGCGTTTGGCACGTCTCCGTGCCGAGCAGGCACTCTCCAAAGCAGCGACAGTACCGGTATCACCTTAGCTGTGGTCCCATCCATGACCGCCGAGAACGTGACTGTATCGTTGACTCCGAGTACCTGTTCATTTCCGCAGGCGACCAAGCGCGCCTTGTATCGCTCCACGTTGCCGTTTACGTCCGTCTTGCTCTTAAAGACCCACTTGGTGTGCAGTGGCTGCACGTCCGGCGTTCGCGCGACCAGCTCCCAGGTATTGTTGTCTGCCAGTGAAGCGCTCAGACTCTGTCGCCGCGCACCATTTGTCGCCGTCGGGGGACGCCATGGCTTCGCTCCAGTTGTTGGGGTCTGTGTGGTACACAGCACCGACAATCTCACGTGGTGATGTCTTCGAGCCGCCGTAACGAGTCACCATGCGATGCGTGGCCGTGGAGCTGTTGCTTGAGTTGGACTTGCACTTCATGCGCCCACCGCGCTTTCCTCGTGACTTCTTGTTTGCTTTAATTGAAGTTGACCCTCCCTCCTCTGGCTCCTTCCGAGTTGAGCTGTCGGGCGCCTCGCATATCCACAGACGGTTTGACGCTGGTCGAATCCTCCCGCTTTGCCTCACTGTCCACTACGATGGCTCGCTCCACGTCCAACTAGTCCAACTAGCGTAAAAAACCACTGCTCGTTCGAATACTTGCTAAAGCGTTTGTACATTATGTACGTGCTGTGAGGTAAGTACGACGCGGTCCTTCGTGAACAACACACGATATCCTTTTGTCTCGTCGTTCTTGCCCACTATCCACACCTTCCTCCCCGCGAACTGCGAGTCTTCTCGCGAAGCACTGTACAGGGCGATCCGAAGGCAACGATGTCCGTCACCTTGGGCTTCTGTCCAGTCAGCATCTCCAGTGGAGATACGCGGCCAGGGTTGCTCCGCGTTGGACTGCGGTTCAAGATGTAGGCCGCGTACTCCTCCGCGTCCCTCCAGAAGCTCAAGGGGAGATCGGAGCCGAATATCATGGAGCGTACCATGCCCATGAGCGTCTGGTGGAGGTTGTCCGCTTCGGACACTTGACGCCGCACCCCCGCATCCTTGTAGAACGGATCGAGTACTTTGTAGTCGCCACCACCATTCGTCCGTAGGCAGCGAACGTTGCAGTTGAAGGGCTTCTCAAAGTATACGAGGAAATGCTCAAACTGCTTCGTCGCGCTATCCTTGCTCTTGTCTAGAAATACGCGGCAGTAGTTGGAGCGATAGTCGATGAAGTTGATCATGTCCTCCAGTCGCGCCGAGAGATTGGACCCTTGATATCGCTGCAGACCACACCACCAATACGATCGATAGGTGCGTTGGCGCCTGTGTCTTTGCGCGACTGCTTGTTGCGGCGCTGCTTCCCCGGGGCACACGTCACGCAGACCGGCTTCTCCGTGTCCGTTAGGCTAATGCCACTGCTCGCGTCACTCGCCATCCTTTCGATCGTGTCGTACGCCAGGTGGCCAAGGCGCAGATGCAGGCTTCCTCTCTGCAGCGCCTCTGTGAGTGCAGCGACGACTCGCGACTTAGCGTCCGCAGCCGAGTTCTTGCTGCTGTCCACCACAGTGACCATCAGAATGTCGTTTGTGTCCTTGTGCACATCGAACACCTTGAACCCGTCCTTGCGCCTTACCAACGCGTGCACGCCATCCTTGTAGCGAAGCTCGTACCCACGCTCGTCCAGTTTTCCGTAGGAGATGATGTTCCATGGTAAGTTCTCAGCGTGGTACACATCATGGAGCTCCATCACCTTGGGTTCACCATCAATCACCGTGAACTGCGCAGTACCATTAAGGCGTAGGCGCAAACTCTCGCCGTTCGGAAGAAGACATTCCTCCTCGATAGCGACGGCGTCGATCAGCTGATCAGGTGAGCGCACCAGACGACGGCTAGACCCGCTGTCTAGAATCCAAGGATCTGACGCATTGGTGGCCTCCGCCACCGCCAACACAAACGGACGCTTATCCTTCTGTGGGCAGTTGCGCTTTAAGTGGCCCTCTTAGTCGCACTTAAAACACTTTCGACTGTCACTGTGCTCCGTGGTTCTTTTCTTCTCCTCGCCGTCTCTAACCACTGTGACTGGTGCCATAGCCGCACCCTTAGTGTTGTTGTGGTCGGCCAACTGTGCAAAGTGTACCAATTCCTCCGCTTGTCTCAGGTGGTCCACTCTGTGCGGGTTGTACCTCGCAAGCAACACCGCCTGCAAGTCCTCCCTCGGACTAGCGTACTTAGCAATGTTCTCCAACACCAAATCATTGGCGCCACCGACAGCCTCACTGGCCGCCATCAAGAACAGCAAGTGGTCACTCCAGCCCGTCGAGCTGTCCTTCTTCGACGTGAAGAAACGCAACGCCTGCGACTTGGACACCTTGGGCCCGAACGTGGCGTTCACCTGGTCCATGGCGTACCAAAGAGTGGGTTCTCCATGTACCAGGCGTTAACTTGGCTGTTGAAGTGGCGACAGGCCTTGTCCGACAAGTACGTCTAACTTCACGTCCTCAGGCCACGCCATACCGCTCAGTTCCTCTGAGATGCGAATCTGCCGAAGAAAGCGTCGTCCCCATGACGCGAAGCCAGCACCCAGGCCCTTATACAACTCCTTTGCCCATGAAAGGCTCGACGGCCACTCGCAGGTCTTGCTCCGTGAGTCGCGCCGTCGTGCGGTCTGGCACGACTGGCGCGTACCCACCGACGTTTCCACAGAAGGCTTGTGGTGGTGCATGAACTTGGTGCTCTCCGTCACCGATACCGGCAACAGCTCCGGCACATGCTTCTGCCGCGTCCCCTGCTGCGTGCTGGCGCGCGGGGGGCGGCATGACTTCATCCTCGAGCGAGGCGATCGTCATGCGACGGCCGACCCCGGAGCGCGCCTCTGCGTAAGCTCGGAAGGATCTGCTTCCGGACGACACAACCGACGCTTTGACATCGTCCGTGAGGCGGCTTTTAAGCTTCTGAAGGCGAGGGCCGACATCTCCTTTAAGCTCAGCAACCATCTCTTGAACCGAGATTGGGTGCGTCATCGCCGACGCGCGTGGTGGCTGGCGCTTGGGTCAGGTTGGTGTCGGTCTTCTCAGTCGTTGGGATCATAACCTGTTGAAGACGATATCAGCGTCGAAAGGTGAAGGACGAAGCTTGGAAGACACTTGAGCTTGAAAAGGTAAGATTGAAAGTGATTAACTGAAAGCAACTACTTGTAAGCGCTTGGTCCTTCAGCGCCGTCGACCTACCGGCTCTGTTGATTCCTTCTCAGCTCCAGTGGTTGGTTCTAAGGGGCGTAGCCACCTTCCTCAACTTGCCCAGCTTTCCCAGCGTGCACTGCATGCACAGCTGTTGCTCCAAACGTCCAGCATGTCACCTAACGGGATCACCACCACCGCCTGTAGTGCAGCGACGCCTGCTTTCCAACACCAGGACCCACGAACTTGCTTCTTCAAAGTCAAACAATTTGTTGGTTGTACAACACATAGGCTTTCTAAACGAATATAACACACAGGCAGTGTTGTACAGTATTCATTTACAGCACATATGCCTTATATGCGGGGTATGACGGCATGTACAGTCGGACCGCCCGCTGCTGTTGGCCCGGTGGCCTCGCCACGGAGAGTCACTTGAGATTTCAGAGGTGAAAATGAATTTTAACAAATTTAAACGACTAATGTTAAGATGGTTAAAAATGTTAAAACACTTTCCCTGTTTTATCAAAATATACAGGTGAATAAAAGGGACTCCAAAAATGAAAAAAAAATCAGACGATAGACATTTTTGTAGGTTTTTAGCTAGACCATTTGCCAATCAGCGCCAAATTGTTCTTTGCGACAAAACCGGGACATTAATTTTTCGAACGGTCGTTCACTTACCCGCACTCGTCACAAAGTAAATTGCCGTCTCAAGAGTCTTGTATCGAGGTCCATTGTCCCAATTCAAAAGATGATCGTGGACGCCGTCCGGTACGTCACTCTATCTGCTGAATCAGTGCTGAAAATCCCTCGGTCGTCCGTTAATTCTCTCTCTTTCTATGATCAGGTGGGCGACGACCAAAGTGGACGAATCGGTGGTGAACCCCGTGGCCTCTCGGCTGGCAGAGTCCGTGGCTAATCCGGCTGTGCTGAGCTTCCTGCTATGGGACCGCCTTAAGACGCTCACTCCGCAACGCACGCGAGACCTGACGCGGCTGTTAGCCACTGCTCTGGCCAACGCATTGGGCGTCTTCGGCGCTGAACGTGGCCAGCAGCTGGGAGCCAGCACCAAGCAGCTTCAGGAGGATTTCGTACGTGCTGCCAGCTCTCGTAACGGTCGTGACGTGGTGCTCAACAGTGTGGCTACAGTGGCAAAAGTAGCTCAGGCACTCAACACGCCCGAGACCAAGGCGGCCACACAGCAGGTGTTCCAGACGCTGCAGTCCGTGGTGGACTTCTTCGCCAGTGATGACGGAAGACGTATTATCTCCAGCACTGGGGAGTGTCTGACTAGTGCCAGTGAGATGGCCGCGTCGCCTGAAGCCTCCATCTTCCTGGCTGAGCTGGCCACGAACTTGCTGCACACCCTGGAGACCGAGGAGAGGAGATACCAACAGGGCGAGGACGTCAAGGTGAAGCAAGAGGAAGGACAGGAAGAAGAACAGGAACTAGGACGAGAACTACAGCATGAGGAGGAGACCGATCGGGAGATAGACGAGAAGCATCCGTACTCTCCCACGTCCTCGATGGCCGACACGAGGTGGAGTTTTGATACGGAGTCAATGCTTTCGTCAGCTCCTGGAACGCCCATGACAGGCATGTACGCGTCCCATACTTCCGTGGATGGACCGATGCCGTCGTCGTCTCCGGCCCGATCGGGACCGCGTCGCCGGGCGTCGATTTCATCACCTGCAGAGAAGAACAGCGGCTATCGATCTGCTCGCATAGAGAAGGAGGTGCTGCTGAAGATGGGGGTCGACCCGTCGATGCTCAGCGAGATCCAGCGAGTGCTTGACGTCATCGCGGCCGACGAAGAAGAGAAAGAACGTGTGGAAACGCAGCGTCGGCGTGAAGAGGCCGAGTATGTGGCGAGTTTGATGGTGCCAGAACCAACAGAGAATCCTCCAGAGTCATCAGGCATTGCTGGCGTCGGTATTGCGCACGCATTCGGTAACGACGAAGAGGAAGAGAAAACCGATGAAGTTATCAGTGGAAATGAAGAGATCCTATCTCCGACTCCTGTACTGCTTCCGGAGTGGCATGAAGAACCTCTGCGGGAGGCTCTTCGTCGTCGCTACACTCACGCCGAAGCGGTGATGGAGCAGCGCGAATTGCCTGAGCGTCAAGCCCGTGAGATGGCAGCCGTGCTGGCTCAACGCCACATTAAGCACGGGGACCTACAGCCCGTAGACGTCGTGGCTTGCCGAATTATCGCTAGGATGCTTGTCTATGGTGTGGGGTTGTTCCTGTTGTTGGCAGGCTATCTGCTCAGCCGCAATCTCTTGGTTTGAGAAGCATTTGTCATACTTTATTATCATTTCATGATTCTACCTTCGCATTTTGGTTACTGTTTAGTATGGGGGTTTAACGTAACTTGATTCAATGCCGCAATGGCATCCAGGACATCGCACACGGGCTCAAACCGTTGGTCAAGCTCGCGTTGAATGACAGCAGCGGAATGGCCCATACGAGTCCAGATCCGCACCTGGCGGAAATAATCGTCATAGATCTCGGCAGCACAAACAGGATGGAATTTCTCGCCCGCATCTTC
Source organism: Phytophthora capsici (assembly GCA_030324255.1). Taxonomy (NCBI): domain Eukaryota; phylum Oomycota; class Peronosporomycetes; order Peronosporales; family Peronosporaceae; genus Phytophthora; species Phytophthora capsici. Next base: position 4,026,954 of record CM059346.1, read on the forward strand.
CGCTAGCTCGTCCAAGTGCTCCAGACCGAAAGGCTCATTGATTAACACGCAACAGCGTCGTGGATCCGATAGACCGTCCCCAGAAGTCAGCGTTGCATGCACAGCGTTGATGGTAGCCGTAGTTGTCGGGTAATACAGCAGTCGAGGAAGTTTCTCAGGTTTCTTCCCCCTTCTCGCAGCGGGAGCCTCATCACTCTTCCCGTTTGTTTTTGCCTCTTTGCCCTTGTCCTTTGCCCCCTTCTCTTTCTCCTCCGGGTGTGCCGTCGATTTACCTTGCTTATTTCCATCAAGAAGCGGGTCGTTTTGCTTGCCTTTGGCCCACAAAGCAGTCGATAACGCAAGTTCTTGCTCTTCCTGCTCTTGGCGCTGACGCTCCTCCTGCTCCTCCGCCTCAGATTTTGCTTTTGCTTCTGCAGCGATCACAGCTCGTTCACGTTCTTCAAAAGCTACCGCCTCTGCCGGAGTGAGGACAGCATAACCATGGTGCTCGAGAAACAGCTTCAACGGCACGAAGTTGTGAGGTGTCACGTCCAACACCAGCGTCTTCCGGTCGTCCACAAAGCGCCCGCACCACCTCAGCACCTCCAGAAGCAGAGGAGCTTTTGAGTCAATGAGCACATTCACCTCCTGCTTGAGACGGGTTCTCTCTCGCAGCGTAACGAAAGACTCGCCACCGAGATCACAAAGCTCACGAGAGTCGCCCAACAGCACACAAAGACTACGAAATGGTCGTTTTAGCGCCAGTGCTGTCTGTCTCTCTACCAGTCGATAGGCTTGAGACGCCTCTTCAATCGAGAGTTCCTCGTCCTTCGGTAAGGGAGCTTTTGGCATGACCCGCAGCTCAAAGGCTCTGTCCTTCAGCGTAGCATCAGCCTCAATGCACAAAATGTACTTGCCTGTAGTTGTACGCAACAAAAATGACTCGTCAACATGCAAGTCCGCCCAGGAATGACGAAAGCCGTACTGGCCCTTGGGGACTCGCCAAACGCACGGCACTCGACCTTTCAATGACCACAGCGCCACAAGATGATGATGTTCCTCCGGGTCTTCGAACACAGGTAAGATATGAGCTCCATATCGAGCCATTGACACCTCTGTAACGTCACTCCCTTTCCCTGCCAGTCGGATGATGCGTTCTTCCACGCCATGTAGCGGGGGCTCGAGACCTTTGTACACACTCTCCGAGTACCCCAACGCCGCTTTCCCACTTGCTCGGACGATATTCAGCAACTGAGTCACGACCATAAATCCTGCCAGCATTGCTCTAGCAGTGAACACGCTCATAATTCTCAGTTGCAAAGCTGCATCGGCACTTGACGTCGCTGGGTGGAACACGCGCAGTATTTGTCTCGGATCCAGATCAAGAGCTTGAGCCACCAGTTCCGGTGCCCGCGTCTCCCATATACAGCTAGCTAGGAAGTTGTGTGTTGCGTACTTGTACATGAACAAGACTGAGTCTAACGTCGTAGGCTGTGTGGGGTCCAGCACTAGATACGCCTCGTAGGCCGAAAGCCCCAACACGCCGCTGGAACACACACCCAGCAGTGCCAGCCTCGCAGGCTGCGCGATACTGTGCAAAGATACCCGCGCAATGCGACGTAGTATCTGCAGTTCCCTGTCAAGCGTCATTGCATGGCGATCGATCACGGAGCGGCCGGGAAACTCCTGCTCGGGCTTCCAGACGACGTCGCCCAACCGCTGCTCATTGGTGAGGCTGGCGGCGGTCTTGGCCTCCTCCAGCGTCTTGCTGGACGACAGAACGCCCGGCGATGGCTTGAGACGGCGCAGAGAGGCGTCCAGGCCGCGACTGCCGAGCCACACGCGGCGCAGCGAGCGCAACATGGCGCTCATCTGGTCGGCGTTGAAGCCGAGACACTAATTAATAGCTAAAACAAGGCCTTTTTAGCTAAACTGGCGCGTAAAGGAAGAGTGGGACTGTGGCGGTGGTATTCTTTGACCGGACGGGGTGAAATGATCTGATCAACTTTACTGACGATGAATCACATGGTGTTTCGCTGCGTGAGTAGCGCTGCAGCCATGACATCCGTCTTGGAAGTCGGAGTACATGTAACTTGGAGGCAATGCAGTTTACTTACTTTGGTCATTTTAATGGCTCAAAACGTATGCCATTATTGGCAGTGTACTTGTCGTTGGCGATACGGTGCAAACTGGATAAACGTCTGCAGGCTACGAGCAGTGCTCGTAGCCTGCAGACGTTTATCGCTCGTCGAGCACCGTATCCCCTCGCGTTCGTTGAGTTGACGGTGCCCGCTTTCCGGTTATCTGCGAAGGACCATAAACATGTCTGAGTGGCGAAATTCTCACCGAATTCAGCACTATCCACCGATCTAGGTAGGATCTCATTCTACAGGTACCATGGTCTGTCCTGAAGCCAATGCAGCCAAATGCAGCTTAACTACATGTACTTGCAGCACTCGACTCCGTTGAAATGCGACTGAAAACCTCACTGTACGCTACCACCAGCCTCGCTTCGGCAAGCACACATGTTTGGGCATTTTTCGATGCAAAGCTCACTCGCGTTCATAGCTGCCTGGTTCTGTCAAAGAGACCACATAACCGGGTCTTGTTCAAGACACTTTCAGAGAGGTATTCGGTTCAAGTTCAGCGCAACCTGTCAAAATGCTGCAGTGGGCTCCGCTACTACGGACCAGCGCCAGTTATCAATCGCCCACTTGCTCGTAGCACAGCCATGGACCCGCAGCTGATTCGCTTCCTCCGCACGGCCTGTCCGCTCGGCGCCTCGCTCAGCGTCCTCGTGACCATGGTGAGCTGTGTCATCATCGTCAAGGTGAACAACATTTGGGTCAGTGGACTCACGTGGCCCTTCCTCTCGGACATGGGTCGAGGTATGACCCACTCGCATTCTTTGAATTGGATGTTTCGCTTCTGTGCTGATCTAGTTGAGCTCTAAAATGCAGATTACCCGGCCTACTACGTCTTCGCTACGGGTCTTACGCTGGTCGCACTGCTGCTCGTCGCCACTTGGACGTTCAATTGGCGCTACCACGTGTCGGCGCTGCCCGAAGACGCGATGGTCTACCGTGCCATCTCCCTTGTCAGCTTCATCGCGGGTGTCCTGGCAAACCCAGGCCTCCCTGTTCTGGTACGCTTTTTTGGGACCGTAAGGTATCGACCAACAAAACGTTCGGACGCTGACCATCCGCTCTGGTTTGACAGGCTTTCTTCGACACTTCTAAGCACTCGGAGCTCCACGCTGCAGGTGCCGAGTGGTTCTTCTACCTCGAGGCTATCGCTGTTTTCCTCAACGTACGTGGACCTTACTTCACTTTTGGGAAAAATTATTCTAACAGTTTTTCTTACTGTACAGACCATCGTAAGCTACAAGCTTTACAAGATGTTGACTGGGCTGCAGACGGACTTGGAGAACGCGTGCTCCACTACGGGGTCCAAAATGCAGAGGAGGAAAAAGACGTTGACTATTCAGGTCTTCTTCTTTGCACTGTTTTTCGTAGCGTTCCTCATCTACATGCCCATCGGAACGTCAGTGGCGCCGCAGTCTCAGCGGCTCTCCATTGACGATTGCATCGACAAGGGTCTTGGAGAGACCTACTGTGAGGTAACCATGCGTCTTAACTCGACCTCCACCACGCTTTACGACGATGGTAAGTGCGTTTTCAGCTCATTTTTACGAAAGAGTCGCTAATTCTAGGTCTTTCGTATTGGTGAATACAGAGAAGACATTCGGTACGAGCCAAATGCGTGCCGCTGCCCAGCTTGCCTGTATTCTGACGCTCGTGGGGTACTCGACTTCTTTCATCACGAACGACTACGACGACTCGGAGGGTCAGGACTTTACCCCTGACGCCAAAATCGCCGTACTGCAGTAAAAAGCGCAGTATCATGGGTAGATTTATATCTGAAAATGAGGAAGGTAAAAATTCTGTAACATTTTTCTCTGTAGCTATCGCGGTGATCGATGGAATCAGCAAGTAGAGCGAGCTGTTGCACATGCTCTCGGTGACGAACATTCGGGTCCAGTGTCGATAGTCAGTCACTTGGGTTCATGCTGGTCTCCTATAAATTTATATCGATGCCAACTCTGCGATTTTAGCCGCCATCTGCATCCTCGAGGGAGATCTTCCAAGCTGTGATACCTCTACTATAGATTCAGCTACCAGCGGCATTTTTCAACTGCACGATCTTCTGCTTCGAGACCATCGGCCATCCTCCTTAAAGGCGATGCATTAACCTGAGCGCAACAATCGACACTACAATTGGTGACAACGACAACACAAAAGCTCCAGAAAACGTTGGTTCAGTTACGACCCACCACCCATTCAGAATTTCAGCCCTAGCTGCACGTGCACGATATTTGGCGTCACCACTTGTGCTCCGCTAAAGTAAATGCCATTTCACAGCCGCTATGTTGCGTGAAACACTATCGCAGTGTGTAATTTCCACAGTGGCAACAGGTTCACCTGGTCGTCTCTCGATCCATCAGCATCATTAATCGAATGCCTAGGGGACACAGCTTATTCCCTCATCGAAACCTCTTTGTCCTCTTAATACCGCCCCCTTGCAATTTTAACGAGTGCAAATTGGCGTTCATTATCTCTCAATAAGACTCTCAAGTTTGGTGTGGTCATGCTTGTGCGTTGTAGAAACCAGGAGGTCATTCCAGCCGGAACAAGACGAGGGACGTTTGGAGATTGGAGACAGCGATCAACAGACCGAGCAGGACAAGAATTTGTGAGTAGAATTTGAGATTGCTACACGTGTACGTACTGTAGTGCTGACGAAGAAAGCTTCACATGTGAATTGCGGCTTAACCTCCTTGTTGAAGTGTTGAAGTTGTTTGCGGTGGACCAATACTCGCCGTCGGATAACTGGTTCTAGGATCTGCTGATTCTGTCTTCGAGTAAGTGTTCGGTACACATGCACAAGAAAGCCCCAACTTTCGGAGTACAAACGCAGCTCCTGCGACGGTGGCACCGTCTGATGGTCCAGACTTGTCGGTCTGTAGGATTTCCACTGCAAACTAAAGCTCGCCGTCGGCAAAAACTGACGACCCGTTGCTTTTGCCGACGACGGATCCTTGGCCTAAGACTTAGACCGTCTAAGGCTCAGTCTTATATCATCCCAAAAAAGGGATGGACCAATCAGCGATCTAGTTTGCGGGATATTGGGATGACCTGTAAGGTTGACACCCCTTCTCGTCCCACTGGGACGTTGTGTGGCACGGTCTTGGGATACACAAATCCCGCTCAACTCAAGTCCAATCAGCAGCAGCACACACCACCGACACGAGCCACATGTCCGCCATGGCGACGACAGAACCCGTCACCACCATCATCAAGCGAATTGGAGAACCGCTACATGGGGACACCGACGATAAAACTCGTTCTTTCCTGACGGGATTTACAGAATCTACCACGTAAAGGTTCGCTCCAAGACCGCTAACCTCGACAACAAAGTCGGCTACGAAAACGTACTTGTGGAGCTAGCTCGATCCCGGCGAGAAAGTGAAGAATCAACACGTGATGAGCGTGACAAGCGTCAGGGTTCTACTGTGGTTGTAGCTGCTGTGCCTACACGTAAGACGCGACACTGCTGTTTTCGTTTGCTAAATGTTTTATTTAGTGATCCTTTTGTGGAGCAACTTGGTTTAATGGGCGCTCGACCGACCCGACGTGAGCTACCGGTAGATGCTGGAGCTGTTGGTGCTCGTAAGGGTTTAGGTAGTACAGACGAAAGCAGCAAAGTTAGGCATACCAATGGCATTGCGCCGCGGTTCCAGTCGATGTTCTTAGATAATATATGTTGGCCACACCATAAACATTCCTTCTTGTCTATAACACTGGGTTGGAGGTCCTGCGAATTCTCGAAATTGCAGGCATCCCATCCCGCTTTTGTGGGCAGATATAAGACTGAGCCTAACTAAAAACCAAGAAGGCTAAAACCACACGCCGCACGGTACAGTAGCCTTCGGACCCTTTCCGACGGCGGCGGACAGATCCGCCTCGAAGGTGGCTGTCGTTTGTCATTTTCAATTCTTCATCCACCCCCACACTAGTTTTCCAACCTTCACCTTTACAACAGCGCGATGTCCAAGCGTTCGTTTACCTCATCAAAGTTACCCGTGACGATTCTCACGGGTTTCCTTGGAAGTGGCAAGACGACGCTGTTGAACCACTTGTTGACTGAGAACCACGGCAAAAAGTTCGCTATCATCGAGAACGAGTTCGGTGAAGTCGGTGTGGACGACCAGCTCATTCGTCAAGTCTCGAGCCCCGACGATATCGGAGGAGGAGACTCCAGAAGCCGCAAGTTCAATATGGGCGAGGAGATTCTAACAATGAATAACGGATGCATCTGCTGCTCCGTACGCGGCGATCTCGTCCGGCTGATCGCGCAGATTCTTAAGCGCAACGGAGACCGAAACCAGCTCGACGGGATCATCATTGAGACAACGGGCATGGCCGATCCTGGTCCGGTTGTGCAAACCTTTTTCGCCGAACCTCTCGTGGCGGCGACTTGCGAGCTCGACGGTATTATCACTGTTGTCGATGCGAAACATATTTTGCAGCACCTACGTCCAGGTAACGGCGTGGAGTACGAGTGCGAGGAGCAGATCGCTTTCGCTGACCGGGTCCTGCTGAACAAGACCGATCTGGTGAGTTCGGCTGAGCTTACGGAGGTTCACGCCCGTATCCAAGACATCAACAGCGCTGTTTCCGTCATTGAATGCCAGCATTGCCGAGTGGACCCTGCAATGCTGCTCAACATCCAGACTTTCGACTTGGACTCCATTTTGAAGCGACAGCCCAACTTCCTCAAACCTGAAAAAGATCATGGACACCACCACGACCATGGCCACGAGAAGGACGGCAAACACGAAGCTGAGGTTCACCACAGTGGACACAAGCATAAACACTCGTTAGTTTCGTCGGTGGGTCTCAGTGTCTCGGACCCGATCTTGGTGGCGCTACTTGAAGAGTGGATCGACGACCTGCTGGAGACGGAGGGGGACGACTTACTGCGCTACAAGGGCGTGGTGAATGTCGCCGGTATGGACCAGAAGTACGTCTTCCAGGGTGTCCACACGCTCTTCAACGGTCGATTCGCTGGAAATTGGGCCCCGGGTGAGAAGCGTGAGACGCGGTTCGTTTTCATCGGTAAAAACCTCGACCGCGAAGCGCTTACCGACGGCTTCTTGGCTTGTCGAGCGACGAAGAACCTCCGGTTTCAAGTGGGCGATCGGGTCATGGCGAACACTGGCGACGATGGCTTTCAGACGGGAACGGTTGTTCAGCTTTGGGACCAAGGCAACCCGTACGGCATCCAGCTCGACAACGGCCGTAAAATGTGGGCCCCTGTTGATGAGGTCGGACTCGTACGAGCACTGGAAGTACAACCAGAAGGGAAGACTAGGCAGCCCCTCACAATGGTTCACATACTGGCGTAAGAGTTTCACAATTCCACATTTTCATCCCTAAAATGTAAATACATGTTAGCTTCATCTCGCAGACGAAGCGGAGAACCGATCGCAGTGTTCTCTTTATCGTCCGTACACAACGCGTAGTCGCGACGCAGCGAAAGCGGTAGAAGAAGTTGAAGACGTTGCTGGAGAACGGACTACACCGCTACATTTTGTGGGCTTCGAGTCGCCACGTAAACTTGTTCCGGCACTGCAAGTTGCAGTGCAGCTTCCTGGTATTGCGTTGCGACGGCAGGAGTTTTTTTTCCCTGTCCGACGACTAAGACGGACGTGCAACACGAAAAACTCAAATCATTTGTTCGTCGACGGCCTGAACGAAGCACACGGGTAGGTAATGGCCGAGCGGACGTTGAGGCGGCAACCGAGTGTGAGCCTCTTACCTGTAAAAACTGACAACACCAGCGAGTTGATGTTGTTGTCTGCTTGCCCTTAAAAAATATTTGGTACTCAAAATGCACACCCAGTGGGCGTTCTAAAGTTGAAAACTGCTTCTTCGATTTCCAAGGCAGTTGAAGTTGTTGTTGTATTGACAAGACCCTCTCGCGACTAATCCAAGAGGCTTTGCACTGCGCTGGGCTGGTGCTCCGGCAGCGGCTGGCGCTGGTGTCGTCGTCGCACTGAGCGGAGCCATAGTACATGTAGTAGCCGATCGCGGCGAGCGACCGGCACTGGCCACAACGTCCGGAGGAAAGTGGCGTGCGACGCTGTCGCAGGAGCGCGAAAGACCCAGAGGAAACCCCAAACGTATACTTTTCGACAGGAATATCGTGTCTTCTCGATGAAATCAGTCAACTCTAATCTACGAGAAGATCAGAAAGTGGCGAATTAGTCCAAGGCGGCATGTCCCGGAGAATGCCAAAGGTGCAGGTATCTTGGTGCTGTCTGCGTTGGATTTTCTTGGACACGGTCGGCCGTCATCTCCGCGTTTATGCACGTGTACACAAAAGCGATACGCAAAAAGCTGTCGTGGGTTCGTGCCCACGGGTTTCACATAGTGAAAGCAAGTCAAAAGTGCGGGCCGCAGAGGAGCCCTTCCACGGGCTCGGGCTCACAGCGGATCTGGCGTTGCAGAGAGTGTATGGAATTTAACCGAGACGAGTGTCGACCGGCCACAGGAGAAAGGAGTGCGGGGTGGGCTTTTTGGCAGAACCAGGAGAAGCTTAGATCGAGAAAGGCGCGCAGCAGCAGAAGCAGCTCGGAACCGCCTCGGCTGAACACAAAAGCAACCGCCTTAGCCCCAGCCACAGAGCGACAACGCCCAAACTCACATCGAGGAGTAGCCCCAGTACAAGTGTTACTGGTCGCCCCCACAGAAGAAGAGGAACAGACACAAGAACAGGAAGAGCCCATCGTAGAACCCGAGCCGTCCCCTTTACGCGACAGCACAACAGAAAGCATGGCCGGATACAACGAGGAGTGGGTCGACGTGCAGAAGAACACCTTCACAAGAGTAAGACAGGATAAGCACGATCTTCACTTCCCCGTATCCTGTATATGATGAGCTAACCCTATATGCTGTATCTACTGCTGTAGTGGGCCAACACGTACCTGTCGCGCAAGCGCATGACCATCGATGACCTGTACGAGGACCTGAAGGACGGCATTCGCCTCATCTCGCTGCTGCAGATCATCTGCCGCGAGAAAGTGTGCCGCGTACGTAGCATGCTCTGACCATAAGGGATAGATTCTGCATAAGCTTAACCTGTATGTACTGTCGATACTGTAGAAATTCAACAAGAAGCCGCGCATGCGCATCCAGAAGATGGAGAACCTCAACTTCGCTTTCGCCTTCATGCAGAAGAAGAACGTCAACGTGACCAACATCGGCTCGTCAGACATCCTGGACGGCAACAACAAGCTGGTGCTCGGCCTCATGTGGACCCTTATCAAGGCCTTCCAGGTGGCCGAAATCGACGTGGAGGGCGTCTCCGGCAAGGATGGATTGCTGCTCTGGGTCAATCGCTCGCTGGCCGAATACCCCACTGTCGACGTTAAGAACTTCTCCAGCAGCTGGGCTGATGGCATGGCCTTCTGCGCGCTCATCCACCGCTACGCCCCCACGCTTATCGACTTCAACTCACTGAATCCTAAGGACGCACAGAGCAACGTCAAGCTCGCGTTCGACATTGCGCGCGAGAAATTCCGCATTCCGCAGCTGCTGGAGGTGGAGAGCGTGGCTGGACAGGCCAAACCCGATGAGAAGAGTATCACCACGTATGTGTCGCTGCTTTTCAAGGAGTTCGCGTCCGGTGTGCAGAAGAAAAAGGCGGTCACGACCATCTCCAAGGCGCTGAACATTGCACAACGCCACCAGGAGCTGGCTGCTGAGTTCAACAAGAACGCGTCAGGTCTTCTGGAGTGGCTGCAACAGCAGACGGAGCGCTTCCAGACGTTGAGTCAGCCTCGTCACATCCCGGACATTAAGGAGGCGTTGGCTCGCCATCTTGAATACAAGAAAAACGAGAAACCGCCCCGTGAGGCGCAGTTCGTGGCAGTAGAAGGCTGCGCTGGACGTTGGATCGCCAGTTGCAAGAACAATGGCCGCGCGGTGCCCAACCTTGACCCCCCCATTGAGAAGCTGCAGGCGCTCAAGGCCCATTTGGATGAGCTGGAAACTGCATTTGAGCTGAAGCTGCGCCAGAACCTGGACAGCTACCAGAAGACGGAGATTTTCCTCACGAAGGTGGTGAAGGACCTAGAGAAGGTCGAGTCGTGGGCCAAGGAGAAGGAGGCGCTGTCTCTCTTTGCTGAGGACCTTCACATCACGTCTACTACTGACGCGGAGGAGAAGCTTGAGAGTGTTGCCTTCCTGCAGGATATTGAGCTGCCGCGTTACAAGCAGCTTCTCGCGATGGTTGTTACCGAAGCCGATGGACTTTCAGAAGAGCACAAGGAAACGAAAGCCACCCTGCAGCGTGTGGAGGCGATGAAGGACTTTGTTGCTATGGCTGAAAACAAGGTGGAAGGAGTGAAGGCTAGGCTGGAAGAGAGCCTGCGTATCCAACAGAACATGGACGCGGTGGCTAAGGACGCCAAGACCCTGATGCGCAACCTTAAGTACGTCATCGAAGAGATGGACGAGGAAGTGGAGGCGGCCACAAAGCTACAGGACGTATCTACAGCCGGTGTGATTGCTGCCAAGCACCAGTTCGACACCGTGCTGGTTCCCAAGGTTCAGAACGCTGTAGTGAGCGAGAACGAAAAGCTTATTGAGAAGAAGCATATCCTGGCAGATGCAGGACGCGAAAGCGATGTGGCACTGATTGAGAAGACCAATGCGCGTGTGCAGAGGCTGTTGGACTCACTGGCCGAAAAGCGCGGCTACTACGAGGAGGAGCTCGCTAATGTGGAGAAGCGTGACGAGGTCTGCCGCGAGTTCGCGAACTTGTCTGCCCGTATCAAAGAACGCTGCGCTCGGAGTACGCAGTCGATCAACGTTGTGGAGGGGTCACTGAAGGATCAGTTCAACTCGATGGTGAAGCTGCGTCACCGACTGTTCCGTGCCAACACAGGTGTTGTGCTCGAGGAAGAAGTTGAGGAGAAGCCCGAAGACCCCGAGATCACCGGTGTCGAGACGCCTGCTGCTGAGGAAGTCGTGAAACCCGCTGCGGTAGCCCCAGAGAGCGAGGAAGGTGACAAGTCCAAGGATATCACCACTGAAGTTGAGGAAACCAAGGCGAAGCAGATCGAGGAGGCTAAGGCCAAGGCCGATGAGATCATCACTCCTCTTACTGAGGATATGGAGAAGCTTGAACGTATTAACGAGGAGTTGGAGCGCCTTCAGGTGCACACAAACCCGTTCACGACTGACACTATCCATGGCCTTCGCGCTCAGTTCACGTCCCTCGAAATTGCTGTGCGCGACAAGGTCAAGTCGCTGGAGAAGGAGTTGGTTTTGAGCGAGGTGGGAAGCTTGACTCCCCAACAGGCGAAGGAAATTAAGGAGGTCTTCGATCACTTTGACCTGGACAACGATGGTGTTCTCGCTCGCGACGAGTTTATCATGGCGTGCAAGGGTCTCGGTCTGAGCCTAAGCGAAGATGATTGCCACGACTACTTCGACAGGATCGACGAGGAGGAGAACGACGAGATCACATTCGATGAATTCGCTGTATTCTGCACGGAGCAGCTACAGAGCGGGTCCACGAAGGATGACGTTCACGAGGCTTTGGATATCCTGACTGGCGACGAGCTCACGCTGGAGCAGATCGAGGAGCGCTTCGACGCCTCCCAGATCGAGTTTATCAAGAAGCACGCACCTGAGCTTCTGGAGGCCGACGGCAAATCGATCGACACAGCAAAGTTCACGGACTTTATCTTCAGCGTCTAAGCCCAGTCCTCCAGGTGGTATCATGTGGTACCTGCTCCTCCCGAACGCGAGCCTCACTTTCAAGTCGCTAATTTTTTTATGGCTCGAATTTTTTTTAGATAAAACAAGTTTTACTATGACAAATCAAACGTGTAGGAGACGACGACCGGTTGGTTGTCTTCTTCTTCTACAGCTTTGCCCTCTTTAGTGTCGTCTTCGTAATATTTGGATCGACGGCTCTTGTTGTACTCGGACCTCGAAGCAGCTTCCTTCATCTCTTTGGCTTCGGCTCGTTTAGCGTCGTCGATAGTGAACACGTGACCTCGACGCAGTCCAGTGAAGAACGTCGTGACGCGTGGCGGGTTGGTGCCTTGTGCTTTGTTGGTTTGGCAGCCCACTACAGCCGGCAGATAAACCTGTGTGTCGACCTCGCGACGGAAGCTGCTGAGCGTTGTTTGTGCGCTGACAGTGCGGCAGTGTCGGAGGTTGGCGATTTTGATGGCTTTCCGGCGCAGATTCCACTCGTTCCAATCGTAGTTGTAGTCGATGTGCTTCTCGATAAAGTGTATCGGTGTTCCCGTGCTGGCGTCAACTTTTTGGGATGGTGGCGGGGCCAGCAGCGGATGCACTCCCTGAGGACCTTCGACGTGGAAGCGGTGGCACATTTTGAGCAAGGACGACAACGTGATGTTCGGAAAGGCTTCTTGAAGACGCAACAAGTAGATGAGTGCCGGTTGACGTGCTGCACGATGCAGTACGCCCTGAACGTATCGTCGCGGGTGGATCATGAATTCGCCTAGTGCACGTTCATTGACGAAGACGTGGTAAGCATTTCGATACTGCACGACACCCAGCGACGGATCACCAGGAAGCAGAAGACCACCACGCTCCACAACGGTCCATGGACAGAAGCCTTGATACTCAAGCGGTAGCTGCATGAACTCTGGCGTCGATTCCACTGGCATTCGAATGGGGAAGCCTGAACCTTCCTCCTCATTGGGGTTACTTTCGTCTTCGTCGCCATCTAAGTCTTCGCCTGCTAAGCCAAAGCTCCGAGTTTTCCCATCAGCTGCGAGTTGGGTTTCAGCAGGGAACGTTTCAACGTGTGAGAAGAGGTCTTCAGTCGGGATCGAACCTCCACGTCTTGCTTGTCGTGCAATTGGAGACTCCGACGACAGCGTTCGCGTGAAGGTTGCCTTGTAGCGCAATAAGGATCGAAGAGCTCGGGCACGAGCCTGAAGCAGCTCGTGTTCTTGGCGAAGCTCAGCCCACGAACGAGACACAGCCTCGAATAGCGGATACACATGAGATTTGGGCAACGACGTCCGTGCTCCCACGAGGTTTTGCAGTGCGCTCATGTCGGCCTGAAACATTTGCAGCCGTGTCCCCACCTTTTCATGCGAGAAGGTAATGTCTTCCTCAAGACTCTGCAAGTACGAAAGGAACTGTCGTCTGTTGCTTAGCTCGTCTTGCCATCGCGCGATCTCTTCGTGACTCGCTGAAGGCTCCAAGGAATCAGCGTTGTCTCCTTCTCCTAGTTGGTGGTGCACGTGCAGCAGAACTTCCGTGTACTGCGTACAGACCTCGCTGGCCTCGCGCACTTCATTTCGCACCAGCTTCGCCAGCGCAGCGACGTTCTCCTGGATATCTCGGGCGCTGGCTGGGATGCCCGCGCCGCCTTTGCCCAGCTCCTTATTGAACAGGCGAATGCCCTCAACGATCCGCATGAGCTCGTCCAGCTGAAAACGCTTGTCGTCAGGCGACATCGTTGCGAAGGACTTCAAGCCGATTCGTGGGAAGACGCTCTCGAGTGCTGCGGCCACTTCCTTCTCCATCGAGCGGCGCTCCGCCTGTAGCTTTGTAGAGTTGTTGTTGTGGTTCCCACTGTTATTAACATCTTCCTCGTTGTTACTGCTAAGTCCATCGGCATCCAGCATCAACAGCGTGAAAATATGTTTGTACAGCGCCGAGAGCGTCTCGAAATCGGTGGCTTTATCCGGTACGAGTGACGCGATCGTGCGCTGAAGTTTGGTCACCGCCTGCTCCTTGCGCTCCTTTCGCGAGCGCAGTTCCTCTTCCAAGTTTGCGTACGTAAAGTCGAACTCGAGCTGCATCTTAACAGTCTCCATCGCTGGGTCGTCGTCGCGTAGTAAAGCTTGCTCGCACTGCTCGGCCAGGTACAGCTCGTCCTCCTGGGACATGGGCTGCTCCAGCACGAGATGACGTCGACTGCGATGCACCACCAACCGAGCGGTGAACGCTGCCAGCGTCTCGGACACCTCCACGCCTCTGTAGCGACACCTCGCCACAATATCCGCTACCACACGCTGAGCATTCTCCATGGCGTAAGCTTCGACAGTAAATAGCCAACTGACAAGTGAGAAGGAGGAGGAAATGACCATAGATATGGGACGTGTGGTGCTATTGCTGGTATCATTATCTGATAACGGTTGACCTCGTTGAAGTGGTTCCTGCCACCTCTTCAGTAGCTACACTACGTTCCCCACACCTTGAACAAACCAAACCACGAAACGTGCAAGAAATTGGTTTACTCCACCCCTGGGACGAACCGAACCCGAACCACGGTTCTACTGTTATTTTTGAACCCGAACTTGGCAGGGAGCCCGATTCCTGTCAAAAGTCGGCGAACCGAACCTGGGAGAGAACTCGGTTCGTTCCTTATTTCCATGTCTCTCATTGGCTGAAATTCTTAAATTATACATGTATGTATTGGTCATAAATAACACGCCTAGCAAAGATTTAGATGCCCACTTCCAGCATTTTACTGTCGAGCGGTCAACTCACAGTGTGCGTTAAAGTTGTCCACGTGTATATTTTCAGCTTAACTTTGGTCGTACAGATTGCTCACGTAGTCCACCTAGTCGTTCGTAGCATACTATGGGACCAACACATTGCTAGATACATGGGGATACTGAAGTGCTGCCAACCACTGGAGCATCCAACGTCAGCACAATTGCCTTCTAGCCTACCTTCTCCACCTGCCGCACAAGTCACAGCGTGATTTCTGGTAAGCAAAAGAGAGGTAGTATGATGTTAGTAGATAAACTCATCTCTCCAAACGCCTTTTACACTTACTCCGGTCATGAAGACGTAAAGCTGGAAGTTCCAGCGCATTTGCATTGGTCGCACTGCTGGCCACTGCCACGTCTTCCAAAGAATCTTGGTTCCATATGGAATAAAGGTCTGGATGGCTTCCCTCACTGGTTGCGGGATACTAACCTCGTCGCGACGCCTTCTTCTCGTGCTCCATGAGCAAAATAGGTGGTAGCAAATCTTCTTTTAGCAGCTTGGCAGCAAACAATTTTTTTTAAACTTACCTTAAATTAGCCAATGAAATGCGCCGCATATGGGAAACTTCCCGAGGTTCCCTTTATTTACGGGGCGAACTTCCCAACTGGTTCATTACCGACGGTAAATACGGACGAGAACGGCTTTAATTTATTTTACCGGCTCCAAACTAAAGCTTGGACGGTTACCGAAACAAAATGGGTTCGTACCGATTCGGTTCGTCCCAGGGGTGGTTTACTCGTAATATAAAAAAAATATCAAACCAAATTTACCGGCTGCACTGGTTTGCGGTAAGATATCCCCCGTTTTCAAACCTTAGACTCGGTTTGGAGTTACACACGGTTACAGGTTTGAATTTCTGCGCGATAACTGGCTACTTGTGCATGCATCAGAAGATCGCACCCTTTCCTGAAGAGCCGCACCGCAGCAGCAGCAGAAGCTTGAGAATGGTCTTGGACCTCTTGGTCGAGGCCATTTAAACGCCTGTCGATTTCAATACCAAGCAACTCGGTTTGATGTTTCACGGTGGACTCATAATGCGCGTGGACATCAACGAGATAGTCACGGATGTGGCAGCCGAGGCGATTCTCTGTGTCGGCAGCAGTGTGGAGAACATGGTCGTGAGTATATCTGATGATCTCTTGCAATTTCTCCTCGTTTTGTGCTTGTGAGTCCTGAATGATCCTTCCCAATTCCGCTATGAAGTTTGGTCTGCTGGGAAGGACGTCCTCTTGAAGCACTATCTGTTGCGAGCTGTGGAAGTGGCTTGGTTGGAAGCGGTGGTCTTGGATAAGGTTATTTGGACCGCGAATAACGACGTTTGGTTTCTTCTCCACGCTCTCTCCTTCTCTTTCGCCATGTACGACGACGGCCGTCGACAGCTGAACCAGCTCCATTAACAGCACGTGTCGCTCCGAGGGTGTACAAGCCGATCTGAAAGCTCCCTGTAAAAGCCGCACAATATGCGATCCCCATCTCTCGGTTCAAACTAAGTGGTGGTTTGAAGAAAACGCATTCTTGGTTTAAAGTTTGAAAACGAAACGGGTTCAAACCTTGAAACGACTTCAAACCAGGTTTTCTCGAAATTTTGGTTTGGTTTGAAAGGACGCAGGTTTGGTTTGGTTTGGTTTGTTCAGGGTGTGACGTTCCCATTGGTGTAAACTATTTGCAGTTTTGACTAATCAGCACTTCGTACGCGTATCGTTCTGTCTTTGCGTCCGAAAGTAGTTTGTAAAAATAACCTTTCAATAGTCCAGCTAAATATAGCCACTACTACCACCGTTTAATTCAGCCAATACTGACTTTGCCATTTCGGGAGTATTGCGCGTGGAGGAATCTCGTAAGGTTTGCGTCGTGCCTTCGCCCTCATCTGGAGCTGCTTGCGTGCGTCTTTACGAGTGTATTGACACACAGTACAAATTTCCTCCCTCTATTCTGCGTGGCCGCGCTTGTTTTGTCTCCGGAAACGTTCTGTAGGCTTCTCACGGCGTGTTCCAACTTAAGATCCCTTAGTGCTGCAGTTTTCTCTCCATGGGGACAATGTCCAGCGACGTGCAGATCTCAATGGGTGAGACCGATGCGTCTACCACACATATCGCCCCGAAGTCGCAGCGTTCGCCGTCTTTGTCGCTCAATAACGGCCAAGGACTGGCACTATCTCTGCTGAGCATGGAAGGAGGCATCCTGAGCCAGGCGTCCTCGCGCACACATGAGGAGGTGACGCGTGAGTTGCGTGTGGACACCAACTACGGACTGAACGAGCTAGCGGTACGCGAGCGGCAGCGTGAGTGCGGACTTAACGAGCTGGCGGGTGAAGAGGAGGAGTCTATCCTCATTAAGTTCGCAGAGCAGTTTAAAGACCCACTGATTATGTTGCTTATGGCTTCAGGGGTGGTTAGCGTCGCCATGGGTCATACAGACGACGCCATTTCCATCGCAGTGGCCATTACCATTGTAGTTACGGTGGCTTTCGTGCAGGAATACAGATCCGAGAAGACTTTGGAGGCGTTGAAAGAGCTGGTGCCGCCACGATGCAAAGCTCTGAGAGATGGACAGGTTGTGGATATGTTGGCGAAAGAATTGGTGCCTGGAGACATTGTGGTGGTGGATGTGGGAGACCGAGTTCCAGCTGACGCCAGGCTTGTTGAAGCAGTGGATCTTGAAGTTGATGAGTCCAATCTCACGGGTGAAAACGCGCCCGTGGCCAAGACGACAGAATCTATTGCTGATAGCCATCTCCACCCAATCGCAGAACGCAAGAACGTCATTTACATGGGCACATTGGTGCGTGCTGGTCGTGGTCGAGCGGTGGTGGTCGGCACCGGGTCACGCACTGAGTTTGGAAAGGTCTTTGACGTTGTGCACAAGGTGGAGGAACGCAAGACACCGCTGCAGAACAGCATGGACACACTGGGCAAGCACCTGAGCATGTTCTCACTCGCGGTCATCGCTGTGATTGTGGTTATCGGTGTGATCCAGCACAAGGGGATGTTGACAATGTTACAGATTGGAGTGTCGTTGGCTGTCGCTGCCATCCCCGAGGGTCTCCCGATCTGTGTGACTGTCACACTAGCCTTTGGAGTCATGAAGATGGCTAAACGTCACGCTATTGTGAAAAAGCTGCCGGCCGTCGAGGCCTTGGGATGCATCAACGTCGTTTGTGTGGACAAGACGGGCACGATCACGACCAACAAGATGGAGGTGATCGAGATTTTTGTTCCGTTCGAGAGTGTGACAGCTGAAGTGAATGGCGTCGGCGAGCGAGAGCGGTCGGCCTCGCAGGTTTCGGAAGCTGAAATGGCCAGGAAAACCGCGCGCGCACCCGTCACCATGCGTGGCGAACCAGTTACGGAAGCATCTCACCCGCACGTTTACCACTGCTTGTTGTCCGGCGCATTGTGCAACAACGCGACTATTGTGGATCGTGAGGTTCTCGGTCAGGCCACAGAGGGTGCCGTTCTGCTCTGTGCCCAGAAGGTGGGGATCACTCCGTCCGTTATTCAGCAGTTCCACCGCGTGAGCGAAGTTCCCTTTAGCTCGGAGAAGAAATGGATGGCTGTGTGCTGTGAACCGCCGTCGGGTGGGCCCTCTCGCTGGCATCTCAAGGGCATGACAGAGGCTATCTTGTCTCGCTGTGATAAAATTGAGGATAACTGTGGTCGCGAGAAGGAAATGGCCCCGGGGGACCGGGAGCGCATTTTCGTGGCATCTCAGCAGATGGCGGCGCGTGGTCTCCGCGTGCTCGCGCTCTCCTTCGGCGAACATTCGGATCGTGGCATGGTATTCGCTGGGCTTGTTGGCATTTCAGACCCGCCTCGCGCTGAGGTTGAAAAGTCTGTGCTGGAACTGTCACTGAGCGGTGTAAAAACCATCATGCTTACAGGCGACTCAAAGGAGACAGCTATTGCAATTGCTACCAAGGTGGGCATCATCTCGAGCGACAGCTTCAGAACGATTGACTGCGACGATGAGAGCAGTAATGCTGTAGACGAGCTAGTGATTTCTGGGCAGGAGCTGGAGATCATGGACATGGTGGAGTTGGAGCAGCGAATCCTGAAAACGTGCGTGTTCTACCGTACATCCCCACATCACAAGCTGAAGATTGTTCGAGCGTTCCAGGAGGCTGGCCTGATGGTGGCTATGACTGGCGACGGTGTGAATGATGCTCCTGCGCTTAAGGCCGCCGATATTGGCATCGCTATGGGCACAAACGGCACGGACGTGTCGAAGGAGGCTGCCGATATGATTCTGTTGGATGATAACTTCAGTACGATCCTGTGTGCCATGGAGGAGGGCAAGTCTATCTACCACAACATCAAGCATTTCCTGCGCTTCCAGCTCAGCACTAGCATCTCGGCGCTTTGTCTGATCGCATTCTCGACCCTCTTCAACCTCCCGTCCCCGCTGAATGCCATGCAGATTCTGTGGATTAACATCATCATGGATGGACCGCCAGCGCAAAGTCTTGGTGTGGAGCCTGTGGACCACGACGTGATGAAGGAAGGCCCTCGCTCCAAGGACGCTAACATCATCACACGCACGATGATCCGTCGTGTGCTTACGTCAGCTTGTTTCATCGTGTGTGGCACCCTCTACGTCTTCTGGGCGGAGCTGACTGATGATGGCACAATTAGCAAGCGCGACCGCACCATGAGCTTCACCACGTTCGTTATGTTCGACATGTTCAACGCTCTGTCCTGCCGGTCCGACGACAAGTCCATCTTTGAGATCGGCATCCTCTCCAACACGTTCTTCGTGTACGCTGTCGGCGCGTCTCTGGTGGGGCAACTTCTGGTCATCTATTTCCCTCCGCTCCAGGCCACGTTCCAGACAGAGGCGCTCACACTTGGCGACTTGGTGTATGTCTGCTGCATTGCGTCCAGTGTGCTGATCTTCGACGAGACCCGCAAGTGGTGGCAAGTGCGCAAACTGCGAGGAGCAATGCGCTCCGCGTCCATCGCCGCCGGCTTTAAGCCGAAGAAAAGGAAGCAGTCGTGGGACAACGATGGAAAAGCTTTCGACACTGTGTAGACCAGAAACAGCGGAGCCCCGTGTATTATGTTGATGCTGAGGCAAACCGAGCTGAATAGACAGAAATGCCAATAACTTATCGTGTTCTATCCAAGTCTAGACTGACATCCACATTCGTTGAAGAACTTGCAGGACGTCAAGACCCACGAGCGCGAGAGCACACGGCACGTTAGTAGGGAATACAGCCTCACTGCAGATGGCGTAGTAATCTCGAGCTGCTGCAAGGTCTTGAGGGACGCCGTCTCCAGTCAGCAGCATTAAACCGCAGTTGTAGCCAGCCTGTGCGTCGCCCAGTTCAGCTGCGAGTTGATAACGCTCGAGTGCTCTCGTGTGGTTGCTTGGGCATACACCGACCCACGGCTCGTGAAAGCACACACCTGTCTTCCGAACAGCTTCTGAGTCGTTCAACGCTGCAGCCTGCGAATACAAAGTGAAAGCCTCTTGCAGCGGCGGGTTGTTTGATCCCTCGACCACCTTCGCAAGTCCAAGCCACTCCCATTTCATAATGCTCTCGCCGTGGTGTTCTAACAAGAAAGCAGCATTGCACTGTCCGTCTTCATCACCCAGCTCAGCAACTAGCCGGTAGTGAAGGTACGCGCGTAGATAGTCGCCCTTCTTGTAGCATTCGTACGCCTTGATGAGTGAGAACGGAAGACCGGAGATAAGGTCGGGATGTAGTGCTACCGCGCGAAACAGTGGCTGAGCGGTGAGACAGGAGCGCGAAGTACCGATGCCTTGGAAGTGCATGACGCCTAAGTTGAATAGCGCTTGGCTAGATTGGCCGTTCGTGCCATCCACAGCAGCCTGGAAGTGAAAAAAGGCCTCTTTGTAGTCGATTGGCACGCCACCATCGCCATGAAGATACGCTGAGCCCAGGAACGAGTGCGATTCCGCATAACCTAGTTCAATAGCCTCTTCAAAGTACCCGAGAGCGCGCGTTACATTCTGAGCAACGCCATTCCCGGTGAAGTAAAGGACGCCAAGACCGTGGAACGCGAACGCCTGGTTCTGGCGGGCTGCACGGTTGAAATACACGAGCGCTTGAGGCACGTCTTGGTCGACACCCATTCCGTTAGCGAGGAGCATGCCGTAGTTCGCTTGGGCGAGAGCGTCACCAGCATCCGCTGCTTCACGGAAGTATTGAGCTGCAAGTCCATGGTCAGCAGCCACGTGAGCTGCTGGGTTGCCGAAAAAGTAAATCTCTCCCAGTCGTTGCATGGCCTGTGGGTACTGTTCGTCCATAGGGTTATTCGCAATACCGCGATAGTACTCTAGCTCGTGAAGCGCTTCGTTTTCATCGTGCTGTGGATCAGGCCCGCCAAAGCCGTATTCATCAAAGAAGCCTCCGCCGTAGGGATCCAGGAGTTCGTCCGAGAGACGTACAATCTCCACGGGCCGCTCGCCACCTTCATCAACGATAATATGCACATTTTCCTCTGCACAGTGGTGGTACAGAGGTAGAGCTGCTTCACACGCTGCTTCCGGGTCAGTAGATGCCTCTGTTGCTGTGAGGATTCTTCCAGATAAAGTACCATACGCCACAGCTAATGTTGCCATGAAATCCTGAGCAGCAGATAATCCGGACAACGCCTTGTCCGCTCGAGCTATCCTTTCCCTTCTGGACAACGGCTGGATGTTTGGAGTCTCGAACTCCTCAGGATCCGGCACACCCACCAGATCCAGCATGGCCAAAACACCCAATGCTGACTGCACTCCTGCTTCTGCAGCCACGTTGAGATTGTGAATAGCGTCGATAAAAGCCTGCTCATCTGACGACTCGGTGTTGGGCTCGAAGAGTTGCATGAAAGAAAGTTTCGTCACAGCAAAAGCCCAGTCGTCCGCTGTCTCCAGCTCACTAGAGCTTTCACGAGTACTGGCAATCCTTACTAGCTCGTCCACCAGCTCTGGAGTGTGACCTTCTTCCGTAATCCGATCTTCTAGCGCCACAAATGATTCGGACGCTTCCAAAAACAGCTGAGAAGAACTGTCCGTCTCCCAGTCCTCGTAACCTGCATCTTCCTCCACTTGAATAAAATCCTGGAGCTCCTGAGGGTCTAGCGGCTTATCCTGTACATCTATTTGTGAAGAGGGAGCTGGTACCATGTTATCAGGGTCGTTAGTGATGTCATAGCGGACAACTCGCCAGTGGCCGTTCTCGTCCCTTTCAACCTTCGCCCTGGCTCCTGTGGACGGAGTTGTGCCCTGATTCTTACTGGAGACAGAACCATCCGGCTTTACTTCCCATGAAGCAACTTGTTGGCTGTTTGCACGGCCAGTAGAAGCTGTAGTGGACGGATTTGTGTCCTCGTCCTGCATTTGACCTTGATCGTGCTGTTTCTTGTCTTTTTGAAGGTCTTTCGAGGCCGAAGAGGTAGCAATCGCGAGTGCAGACAGAATAACGATCGAGTAGCGGCGTATATGGCCCATAGTTGGCGATCTAGTGTCGCTCAGCAAGGCTAAAAGCTGCGATAAAGCCACCAGGTTTCTGCGGATCGCTACGTGCGGCACAATCGAATGATTATGATTGGCCGAAATTTGAATCGCATGTGTTGCTATCCTTTGGGGTTATTTAATAACCATTATGGTTGGGTTGTAGACTATGACATGATTGCATTTGCGTGGATTCCTGGGTGGGTTGTCTCTAAGGGCACGCGACCACGCCCTTAGAGTCATCGTTGGGATAGGAACGCTTGCCTTCTGGTGAGACTTTCATGGCGAGGCTCTCAATTTGAAGTTTCGAGGTTGAAGCTGCCGGCATACTGCCAAAGACAAACTGCAAGCACAAGCGACGAACCCCTAAAACAGTCGAATCACGCCCCTGACGGACAAGCTGAAGCGAAACGGACGGCTAAAGCTTAGATCGATCGCAAGAAGCGAAGAAACGAGCATGGGAAGCAAGCGGGTACTGAGTTCGTGTAACGTGTAACCTTAGTGCAAGTTACACTTTGCAAGGCAGGCTGGTTGAGGTTCATCAGATCACCAGGCGTAATACTTAGCACTGCTTACGCTATAGTAACCTTCTAGGGTGCAACACAAGCTCACAACACACAAGTTACATTGTACTGCTGGCAGTATGGATGGATGCTGGTTGAAGTGATCTGTCTGGCTGGAGCCGCTGTAGCCATCATGACGCACCTATGTCGATTTCTGAAGCCGCTTTACCGGGCTTTATAGCGTTTCAGCGATTATCCTGGTTTAACAGCACGTCTATGAGGACATGTTGAAGTTAAACGCTCGACCAAGAACGAGCTCGACGCTGCAAATAACGCACAGTTTCCGAGCGCGTGGAGACTCGAGCTACGATTCGTACGAAGTCATCTGAGCCCAAGCACCATCACTGATGGTCCATTAGCCCTTGGCACTACAGTACGACGGTTGCCGATGCCACGGAAGTCAGAGCGTAGGCTGACCCCATCGCCGGACCGGACCGCTTCGTAAACCACCGGTACAGGGGCAGGGCAAAGATTTATCTGCGATCGCAGAAATAGCCCCATTCACTCGAATATCCACCAATTGCAGAAGCGTCTACGGGCATTATTACCGCTAATTTACAGCCGACTAGCCCGAGATCGCTTGCTGACACGCTCAGGTCAGCAGCGAAGGTCACAGGAAGAAGACGTTGCATTGACACTATGCCATTCCTGCACTTCCAGAGGAGGAAGAAGAAGCTTTTCCGTCTCTCTTGACCATTCCCAAACCATGCGCGCTTCGTCACCTCTTCACCCGCTGGACGTCGCGTCCGTCTCTTCCTCTTCTTCTTCCTCTGCTGCTGCCGGATCGCCCGAGAACGTGGCGTCTGGTGCTTCAACCGCCGCAATGCGTCGCAGTCCGAGCTCCGAGTGGCGCGAGTGGGAGGAAACACTCGACAGCTTCGGCGCTGTATCGGGAGGTCTGATGGGCGTAGACCCCGCAATGGACGTGGACCTGAACGGACTGGACCAGTTCCTGTTGGCCACCGCCGACGACTTCCTCGAACCGTTCAACGTCACGCCCGACTCGCCGATCTTTGCCCCTGAAGAAGGATTTCTGTACGAACAAGAGCAGAATCTCAATATGTTGCAGGCGGTAGGCTTCGACACGAGCTTTGGCTGCGGTGCCGAGCTGCAGACTCTTGTGGCCTGCAAACTGGAGCCCCAGCCACTGCAGCAGCATGCATCGATGGACACAATGACAACTACAGAACCGACACATCGTCATCGGAAACGGAAGACGGCGGAGCTCCACAGACTTCGAGGAGAGGGTGACAAGCGCCCATTTGCAGGGAAGAAGACCAAGATACAGGAGCAGCACAACGCCGTTATCAAAAGGGAGATTGAGGACAAAATGTACCGACGGAGATACGACATCCTGCACGGTATCTTGGAGGCCTGGAACACCGGAGGTATCGAGGACCTGGAGGAGATCGCCGACAACGTGTACGACAACGACGTGACGCTCATCAGCCCCGATTGCTCGGAAGGTTTGCACGGTATTGAAGCGGTGATGTCACACTGGAACTTGTTGCTGGACGTGTTCCCGGACGGGATCATGGAGGAGTACATCATCCAACGCGAGGAAGGCAACAGTGAGAAGATGAAGGCCACTTGGACATTCAGCGGCACACAGATCTACCCCATCCTCGGCGTTCAGCCACGTCACAAGAAGGTCTGCATCAGCGGAATGTCCTTCTTCACCTTCAAGGGCGACAGGATCCGACAGATGGTGCTCTCGTGGAACCGCAACGAGACTCTGATGAAGCTCATGGGCGTGCAGCCTAACGCGGCCAACAGTGCTGTACGGTCTTGAACACAAGACTTAAAACTGTGTAGCCATTCATTCAGCCCCGACACTTGCTCGTAGCATTGTAGCGGAGCTGTCAGCCCCTAAACATAACTATCTATCGCCCTCTGTGGCAGCTATTGCACCGGAACAACACCTGGTTAATTACTTCGTTTCGATACGTCCTGTTAGATGCAGGAGATAGATGCGACCTGGAATGGGCTCACCGCTCTCCTTACGCACGTGGATATCCTGCTGTACCGCGACAGTGAAACCCGAACGACTTGCGAGGGACGTGATGTAGTCGTGTGAGTGCTGAAACCGGCCGGATGGAGCCAAGAGGAAACCTGTTGACTCCTCCAATGCAGGAGAGATGAGCTCGATTGAAAAGGCCATCCAACCACAGGACGCACGGAGCTTGCGCGCACTCAACTCGAACACTTTCTCCAATTCGCCCACGTAGATCCACACGTCAGCAGAGATAATGAGGTCCAGGGATTCGTCTGCACATGCCTCCAGGAATGGCACAATATCGACCGCTGCAAACGACACATCAGCGACTTTAACAAGCGGTAGGGAAATATGACGAACGTACTCTGTAATTCGTCGTAACTGCCTTGAGCCCGGGTCTTCTCAATCATCAGGGGTGAAATGTCCACCTACGAAACGAACATGAGTAACCCTAGTAATTATGCTATGTACTGTAGGTCATCTTACCCCAGTAATATGTTTAACGTGTGGGCGCAGGAGGCGTCCACAGAGACCTGTTCCACAGCCAACGTCTGCTACAACCCATTGCGGTTCAACACTGGAGCCTGTTGGGACGAATCCAGAGGGAGACAGCGTCTGAAGTGCCTCCACAAGTTGCCAGGGAACACGGTACTGTAGATGTGACACTAACTTCTCCTCAAAACTGTCTGCAAGTTCATCAAAAACCTCTGCGACATAAGCAGGGGTGGCAGTTCTGGTCGTGGTGGCCCCCTCCAGTGTTGCCAGCGAATGGACAGCTCGAACGTGGTTGTCAGGATTCGTAGAGACGATGGAGTTATACCCGCCAACAACGAGATCAGGTTCCTCCAAATAATACACGGATCTGTTGGATGAATGAGTGACAAGGTTCCTTACACAAAAAGTCATGACACAATTGACACCTACCGGAGCACTGTATGGGCGACGGAGTCACTGTCATCGAGAGCTACAACGCGTAGCATTGAGGCCACTGCAAAATACGTTTCGCCTATAAAAGATAATCAAGTGTTAGTACATTCCCCACTCTGGCTCAAGATCCAAGGGACTGGACTCACCGATCGTTTGGAGAATAACTGCGAGGTTGAAACTGGATTTCGTGCAAGTTGGGCAGTGCAGCAAGACACTTACGAAACTCGATGCAGCCGGTAGGAACTGGCCCGTTTCGTACTGCCCGAAAGCTTCTTCGCGCATTTTCACAAGTGCCGTATCATCTACTTCGAGAAGCTTGAGGGAATCCGGGCCTTCACCACGACAACGAACACTCCACAATGGTTGGAGGGTATTAAGTCCTCCGTTGGTCTTTAACAACTCGCCAAGAACTTTCCCTGTTAGTATCAGCCACGGTTAATTTAATCAGCGCCCATACAAACAAACAAAGACTCACACGAAAGAGAATCCGAGGCCGATTGTTCTTCTTCGGTGTTGTGGAGTTGGCGGAGTTCCTTCTGCTTCCAGGCAGCCAGTGTTAATAGTCAGTCTTAATAATTGCCTTCATTCGTCGGTGTTACGGCGCATCTTCTCACCCCCAACGCATTGAACGCCCTGTGTGTCAACGCTTGTCCTTGGGCATCCAGCAGCACACACGCAGGCAGATCCGTCACTTGAAAGTGTTTGCACAGTGATCGGAACGTTCTGACAGATGCCACGACAAAAGAACAAAAAGTCAGTCGGAACTTGGCGATTTGCAATGCAAACTGTGTTGCGTACGATGGCTTTAGTTGCTGCGTCTTGGTGTTGCTACTGCTTGAGCTAGAATCATCTCCATCCGTCCGACGAACTTCCAACAGACCGACCAGTTGGTGCGTTTTATTCAAGCCATTGATGTCATCCAGCACCTCACGCAGTCTGGGCAATACAAACGCGTCTATAGGCTGCACCCAGGCGCTCGTGAAGTACGCGAGTGTATACAGCGCAGCATCATCCAAGGTCGCCATTTCCCTATCAAAATTGCAAGTGATGGACAATTTAATGTAACTAATCACCTCCTGTAAGTACGACGTTAAAAACGTCTGATTGGTAGAAAAGCCGAATTTCTCCTGACGCTTTGAGCCGCTCGATCTCCAGTCAACACCAGCACGAGACGAGCGAATTCGCTGTCTGTCCCCTCCCCGTGTCTTCTCCGTAGATCCGCCCCGTCACAATGGGAGGTGCAACCAGCAAGTCCGAGCGTTCGGCCAGTAAGCGGTACCCCGTGCTGGCCACGAGTGCGTCTTCTGTACGTAACGTAGAGCCAAATAGCCTTTAACTTATTTGACAGTCGAAACTGATACATTTTTGCTCTTGAATTGCAGGAGGGAGAGCTGCCTGTGTTTATGCAGCAAGTAGAGGAGATCGAGAAGGAGCGCACTAAACTGCCCAACCCTGGACTCTATGAAAACGCCCCCAATGAGCTCAAGGGCCCTGTGAGTCCTGACGCCTTCGACGGCTTCCGCTTCGACTTCACGCGCATCCTGGGCCAGCGTTGCTCTACGTCTCACTCATTCCTGCTGGGCACGCCCATGATCCCCGGTGGACTGTATCAGTTCGGAGCCAACGTCATTATGGGAGACCCCATGGACCCATCCACCTTCCTCATGAGCAAGATCACGCCTGACGGCTACCTGGACGCCCGGTGGAATCAGAAACTCTCGGACAACTGGAAGATGCGTGCGAAGGCGCAGCTTAAAAGCGAGGAGAACGGCTCCCAGGGTCTTGCTGACTTTGACTACCAGGGAGAGGACTTTACTTGGAACATGAAGGTCTCCAACGGCCCTCTGCTCGGCGTCAGCTACTTGCAGAGCGTCACCCAGAACCTCGCTCTCGGTGGCGAGGCCTATTACCACGGAGCACACTGCAAGGTCATCTCGGCCTATGCTGGCAAATACACGGACCGTGACTGGGTGGGTATGGCCACCTACGGCGCCATGGGAACACTTCAGCTTGCGTACCTGCGCAAGGTGGGCCACCGGATCCGCTACGGCTCCGAGCTCGTGTACAACCACGCTTCCGGTGAAGCGCAGACCACCTGCGGTGTGGAGATGGACCTGGGTCAGACACGGTTCGTGTCCAGCGTGGACTCCACCTACCGCATAGCGACGAGCATCGAGGCACGTGTGCTACCCAACTTTGTGCTCTCCCTGTCCGCCGAGGGCTTCCCGCTCAAGGACGACTTCAAGTTTGGCTACGGCGCGCAGCTTTCATTCTAGATTTAGAGTCGCAGCGCAGCGCAGCTCGACTTGGAGGATAGCGACCTACCCACCAGCCAACTGAATAGCCCAGAGCAGGCAGGGAAGGGCGAGATAGGAAACGCCGCGCGTGTTTGGATCAGCCCAGTTCGCGTCTTGCGGCGCTGCTCTCCCGTTGAACCAACGCTTTGGTAGTTCGTGGTCTAGAGAACACAAGGAGCTTGGTTTCTGCAACTTCTTCCAATTGACTGTTTCGTTTGCCTATATTGTTTTACGATGGTTGAAAGCCCCCACAGCAACAGTATTGAAATGCCAGAACTCAACTTGAAAAAAACATCATTTAGATCCTCATTGCAAACCACTTCAGTTCACCACCAAACGCTTTCATCTAAAAGGGCCAGTCACCAGCAGGCTGTTTGTTGGATCCACGATATCCACTGTTGGAGCCTGACGGGTACGTGTTGCCACCGCCCTGAGAGAAGCCACCGCCAGTTCCGCCCTCAACGTTCCTGTAATATTGATAGTGAGTTAGCACAACGACTCATCTTCACCCTCGTCATTCAGCACTGTACTCACAGAGGTCCTTCTAGAACAGAGTGGAAGCCAAGCAGGCGAGGAAGCGAGTAGGTCAGCAGTTCCTTGAAAACACGCGCCTCACCCACGTTGAGAGTGGCGACCGACTCGCCCTCGTGGTTCACCTTGATCAGAATCAAGGGATTTCCGTCCGATCCCGTCGTACGCGTGATTTGGAGAGACTTGGTGTTCTTGTCCTCCTCCGACGCGTTCATATTGGGCGAGTGCGAGAGCGACAGCTCCGGGATGCGTGAGTCCAGCAGCTCCAGCACAAGCCCCACCTCGGACGGACTCAGCGAGAAGAACTGTAGCAGCAGCAACAGTAGTAGTTAGACTAAACGGCCAATGTTGCAGGTACAGACTCAGTACTACCGTCTTGTTCTGGTAGTTATAGCCCGAGTTGGTGGCTTTGGCCCACGACAGCATGATAGCTCCCTGTTTACGGTGTCCAAAAATCGTTAGGGACAACTTGACTCATACTCATTCAACTTCATAATGCTCACCACGCGCTTGGTCTTCAAGTAGCTACCACCGTTGGTGTATTGCGGGGCGGTAGGGGCCACTTGGAAGGCCGAGTCGCTCCCATACAGCGAGAAGTTTGGGAACACGCGCTCTGAAGCTGGATTATTGAGCGACAGAGCAGCAGATGAGACTCGAAGAGAAGGTAAATGATACCTCAATATCTCAGCTATACGTACAATACAGTGCGGAGCTACGAGGAGCCATACGCAGCCCGTGGGTCGCCGTCTTGCGGAGCGTCTGCAGCAGCGCCATGTTGACCTGGAGCAGTTGATACGAAAAATGATTGGGCTCATTTAAACCCCGTTAAGTACGATATTATTAATTTATGTAGCCATGTACCTTGAAACGACGCAAACACCCTGCCTCATTGCTACGAGTTCGGCTGCACGTAACTTCGCATTATTGCGCTACAGTAAAGCGGTTTTGCCTGTATCACAACGGAGCTGTAGCCATGTTCTTGTGTTGTGCCACTGGGTCGGTGGTCAAGACCTTCGAGGTGACTTCGGAGAGGATGACGCATCAGCGGACACTTTCCTCACTCAATGCGGACGTGTCCTGCGTTCGTTATAACCACAATGGACGGATCTTGGCCAGTAGCAGCGTGGAAGGTGGGATTTGTCTAGATGTGGCGTCCTCCGGGGAGCTTCTGTCGAGATTTTTCTACCCTGGCGAGACTCCTGCAACCCGAGTACGTCCGTTTGTCGGGCAAACCACATCGATGTACTCACGTTACGCCTCTCCAGCGTGTCAATGCAGTGCAATTTAGTAGCGGCTCGAGGTTTCTTGCATCCGGGGGCAACGACGGCTGCGTTCGGGTAAGTTGATCGACAGAAACTCGCCCATTATTCCTCCAGAAGTTAACTTGCAATCGTTTCTACAGGTTTGGGATCTCAAGACGCAAGAAGTCATGCAGACGTACAATATTAGCGCAAGTTCTGTCACGTCTATAGCTTTTAGTGGATACAAGGACGAGTACATCGTTGGAGGAAGTGCCAGGTACGGCTAACACAACTGGAGTTGGTGGCATTTCTCCACGAATTGACCCAAATGTGATCACAGTGGTGGCATCTCCGTTTGTGATGTACAAACAGCAGAGACTGCCGGCTTCTTGTCAGTTGATCCGGCTCACGGGGTACGTTTTGCTTCTTTTGCCGCTTGTCAGGAGGCTGATCATTCATCGTGTAGGTGCACAAAGTAACAGCAATTCAATCATCCCCACATCCGTACGCTCGCCATGCGCTTGGATCCACGTACTCAGATGGATCAGTGCGTGTATGGGACCTCAGCACCGGGCAGTTAACAGCCGAGTTTGTTCGACAGCACGAGGCACCAACCACATCGCTAACACTTTCTCCAGTCAGTAAGGTTCTGCTCGCAACAGGCGGTCTTGACGGGCGAGTGATCTTCTACGATACGCTCCAGCGAAAGTAAGCCTCACTGTCATTTTGCAGGAAGCCAAAACACGCTAATGCTGACTCACGTGTGAACAGAGAACTACGTTCTTTGGATCTGGAACAACCAGTGTCGTCTCTGGCACTCTGCGCCGATGGAAAAACACTCGGGGTGGGGACGACAACAGGGGAGATTTTCATGTACGACCTCCGAGGAGCAATCACTCCGCTCTTCTCCACCCTTGTTCATGAGACTTCCGCAGTTCAATCGCTTCAGTTCTCTCCCCCTATACCTGACGTCGCCACTACCGGAATGCTCTCAGAAGGCGTGCCTGTTGTGTCAGCAGAGCATGTGTCGCCATGCAAAGGCGAAACGTTACAGGAGATCGCTCTGCGGAAACTCGAAACACTAGGTATGGGAAGTCCGACGCGGAAGCACCAGGATATGTCAGAAAATTCTTCACCGTCACCTTCCCCGACTCGGTTTGCAACACGTTCTGGTACGTAATCAAGTCTTTGAAATCTTCTGACAAGGCTAATAACACCGGTTGTCGTATCAGCGGAACTTCCCGGACCTGTATCGCCATGTCAGCAGCAATCGAATGGGGCTCCAACTCAACAAACTTCCAGTCGCCCCTTTATAACCCCCCGATCGGAACTTCCAACACTTCACGAAACACTAGACGAGAGGCTCCAATCCGGTCCGTTTTTATCATCCTCCGTGTCGCGGAGCCTACTCGGCGAGAGAAACAATGGATTAAACACTGGAAACGCTTCCTCCAAAAGCACAATGCGTGCTGAGATCCAACGACTTCGAGAAGAGATGCAACTTCGGCGTCAAGAAGAAGTAGACCAATTGTCAGCATTGCTTGAGACCTTGATGGACCGGTTTGACGCAGTAGTGGAGGAAAACCGGTCGTTACGGCAGGAAAACGAGTGGCTGAAGTCAAATGTACCAGCATCGTAGACCTTACACACGACTCAACGTTTCTAGGCCGTAGCTTGGGTCAAACTG
This sequence comes from Phytophthora capsici, assembly GCA_030324255.1. Lineage (NCBI taxonomy): Eukaryota > Oomycota > Peronosporomycetes > Peronosporales > Peronosporaceae > Phytophthora > Phytophthora capsici. The sequence continues at coordinate 4,058,254 of CM059346.1, forward strand.
AACTATAGTCCACTTTACACCGTGCTCTTCCATTTCGCGTCGGCAAACTGAAGTTTGCCTCCCTGAGCGATGGCGATGCGGTCATAGAATGGGTCTGCAGCAATACAGGAAGCAGCTGCATCGATATACCCACGGCTAATTGCCACGCCATCACTTGTTCTGTATAGCGAGAGATAATATCCACGAGCTGCCACCACGCCTAGACCACCTCGGACGAAGATCGGGTGGAAAATCCCCTTGCTGGTGTCATCGCGCTGGTGAAATATACACACTGGAGTCGACGTGTTTCGCAAGTCAAACAAGTAAAAATCAGGGTCGAAGCCTGCTGACATCAGCAAGTTATCATCTGTCGGGTGGAACTGGACGCTGTTAATCGCTCTGGCATGCACATCACCGATAGTCACAACGTTCGGATTCATAGCGACACGCACGTCAAATACGCGTAACTCCCGATCATTACCGGCCGATGCGAAAATTTGCGGATTGCATCGAGCGAACCGCACGCATTTCACGACGCCCATGTGCTCCTCAAAGCGCTGTGTCTTCTCTAGTTGACCTGTATCTTCACGAAATCGCGATAGTGCTACCGTCTTGTCTTTTGAGCACGTCAGCACGGAGTCGCCACAAACGTCCATGCCGAAAATCCCCTTGTCATGAAGCTTGGTGTTGCTGAAAACCAGTTTAGGAGTGTTCAGCAAGGCAGAACTGTGGTTCAGGTCCCAAAGTTTCACAGTGGCGTCATTAGACGCTGTGAGGAGCAGATTCGCTTTGGCTTGAATACTTCTCGCTAAACTGACAGCAGATACCCACCCGTTATGGGCCTTGAACGACATCAAGGGGATGTGAGCGCCAGGGTCATCCACGAACCCGTCAACGATTTCCGGCTGGTGAAAAGAGTTGGAGAATGGGAAAATGGACACTAAACCTCCATGGCCACCCGCTGCAACGAGGCCATTGTCTTGAAAAGGAGTAAAGGAGATATCGTACGTCTTGTTGAGACTGTCGTCGTACAAATAGGATTTAGCGTCCACTTGGAACCCCACCAGATCTCGCTCAGGGCTGTCCTGTAACGATACTGGTGCCTTGCGGGCGTCTTCATCCCCATTGACAGAGTAACGAAGCACCTTGGACTCAGCAAATGAAGCTTCCACTTCCAGCGGGTCCGGTCCAGGAAACTCTTCCTCTTCTGCTACTGCCTTCAGCCCCGGAGGGACTTGAGGCCCCGGAGCAGCTTCACCACGAATGCGTTTGGATCTGCGTACAGGAAGCTCTTCTGGTAATGGCTTCGTTTTCGGTTTTCTCTTAGCTGGTTTTGTTCGAGAGGCTTTTTCCTGTTGCAACTGTCTCGTCATGTTCAATTGAGCTGAAACCATCCCCACTTCCTGCAGGAATTGGGCATTTGCAGCCATTTTCGCCAGCCGCTTCTGCTCGTACGCTGACAATTCGATAGATCGTTCTTCTTGGTCTGTAGTAGATGCAGCTAAGCTTTGAGAATTGTTTTTGCTTGCCTTCAGTCCGCTGTCTCTCAGTCTAGAGCTAACGTTAGGAGATGAACTAGCAGTCGTTGGGACTGCATCAGCAGGACCTTCGCTTGTAGGAGACACGGGAGCTTCCTCTCGCCGCCGTTTGCTCGTGGCAATGGGCTTGAAGAAGTCCAGGATGGTCGCCATCTTTGGTGCTGATCAAACAATAAAAGGGTTAACCCTGAGTAGACTCAAAAACACAACTCCGATTTAGACTATTGATCGCTAATTCGGAGTGACTGTATTTTCGATTCTGGATAAAAGTAGCTGGGAGTTGGTAGGTTAGAGATGGAGGAGAATCCGCTCCCGACGGTGCTCGGGGCTGTTCAAGCGTTTTATGGCATGGTACGTCGTCTTGCGCTTCTAACCTTACTGGTCTTCCTCTTCAATTCGAGATATATCCGGAGTTATCAACGATTGACTCACTACTTACCACAATATCAAACAGGAAGGAGCTAGTCGACAGCGAGAAGCCAACGAGTTCCTAAACAACTTTGCAGCTTCCGATGCTGCGTGGGGCGTCGCGCTTCAGTTGTTGCAGGATGAGACTCTGGAGCTTCCCCCGGAAACGCTTTTCTTCGCAGCCAACATGTTGCACACCAAAGTGCGCAAGGAATGGGTGCGGCTGCCTGCAGAGCAAAAGGCGGCCATGACAGTGTCTCTGCAGATGATAATCCAAGTGTTGCGTAGTGGTACGCGGCCGAAACGTTTCCAGGGGCCGCTGGCCAGCAAGCTCTGTGCGATCTACGCGGTGGTGCTGATCTCCTCCCCGGACGACTGTAGAGCTCTGATGAAGCAGCTACTTGCTAATTGTGCGGCATCTGGTGATGCTGGGGAGATCGCGTTCTTGCTGATGTTTTCTCGCTGTGTCTGTGAAGAGATGGAGGACGCTGAATTGGCGTTCGCTGCTAAGGACGCAATGGAGATGCATCTGTCGAGTCTGAGTGAAGACTTGTTGACTTTAATCGGGAAGATCGTGCTCACACACGAAGACCAAGACGCACGTATAGCTTCCTTTCACGGCGAAGCACTAGCGTGTCTGAATGTGTGGATCAAACGAACGGGTCTTTCGTTAGCATCGCTGTACGCTAAGAATGAAGCTGTACTGCTAGTGCTGCTAGACGCCCTACAGAGCAAATCGCAGCATTTACAGGTATGCGCTGAGATCCTCTCGAAACTAATTGCAGTGGCAGCGTACCCGACGCCTGCTCAGTTGGAGAAAACCCTGTTGGTTGTGGCGCAAGGACTGTTGAAAACGCGTGCTGCGTATGAGAATGCTCTTACTAGAGAAGAAGACGAGGTCAACCACGCTCTTACAGATGTCATCTCAAGCTTCTGTGAAACATACGTGGATTGGATTCTGGAGGGAGAATATCCGCTTGAATCTGCTGCATTAGGTGAATTAATGTTGTTTCTCGGCTCGCACCCGCGTCGACAAATTGCGTCACTTACGCTGGAGTTCTGGCTGGTTGTTCAAGACGAGCCTGTGGCGTCTCGGTTCCAGTTCTTTCAACACGATGGTTTTATGCGGCTTTTTGACGTCATGCTCAAGCAATGCTCGTTCCCTGCTGGGAACGCGGAAGATATCGATGAACTTGAATTCGACGACCTCGTGGCGTTTCGAAGCGGGTTTCAAGGTGTATCGGAAACTTTCATTTCGATATTTACGTTGCTAAAAGAGCGCTATCTCGCACACCTGCTTCCGATCATAACCACGGCAACTTCGAGTGCGTGGCAAAGCGTTGAAGTTGCTCTGTTTGCTGTATCGACGGTGGCTGATGAGATCAAGAAAAAACTACCCAAGACGTCTGCCAGCACTCCGCAACAGGCTGAATTGGAGAACATGGTGTCCCAAATAATGCAGGCAGTTCTGGGATCGACAGCGAACTCTCATCCTTTGGTGATCACGACGGCTTCACGACTGCTTGGTCAGTTCGCTGCCTGGATCAATGACAGAGCGTTATCAGCTCGTGCATTTGACACAGTGGGGGCTGTTCTCCAGTATCTAACTGGCGCGCTTGGCCTTGCTGCTAGTCGCTCCAATGCTGCTAAAAGTTTCATGCAGGTTGCTACAGCTTGCACAAGTTGTTTGGCTGAAATGCAGCCGAGCTTTCTCGTGGCTAGTGTACAGCACTTTGGAGCTGCTGAAGGGCAAGAGATCATGCCAATCGATGATCGGCTACTTGTGGTTGAAGGTCTCGTCCGTTCCGCTGCTGTATCTCCTCACTGCTCTGTGATTCTGCAGACAGTACTCAACGACTCTCTGACGCGTCTTGACCAAGTTCTGGCAGCTACTGGAGCTGATGAAGGAGCTGTAGCGAATATCGTGTGCAGCGAGGTTCAGGTGCTTGGTAAAGTGATGCGGTTCCTGGATGCCCCCGAAGATGTAGCAGGAGGAAAAGGTGTTACGGGGTGGGCTGTTCAGCAGATTTGGTCTCATTTGGACCCCATAACACCACGCTTCGAAGGCCACGAGAATGTGATGACAGCACTTTTTGAGCTCTACGGGTGGTGCTTGCAGAGCCTACGACAGGAGATGGCGCCTCATCTTGGTGGGATCGCTACATTGATTGTACGGGTCTTCGAGCAGTATCGCTTTGTGGCTCCTCTTGAGTGTGCGTCAGTGGCTGTTGATGTATTCGGGAAGGATGCGAGCGCTGAGATTATCGACAGTTTCCGAGGCTTGATGGGAGCGCTCAGCCAGTCAGCATTTGCTTTCTTCACGACGCATTCACTGGCAGAGTCACCGGACGTGCTACGTTCGTTCTTTGAGCTGGCCTACCGCTTTCTGCTCTTCTGCCCAGCCGCAGTGCTGGCTGCAGCTGAGTTTCCTGTGCTTATCGAACTCAGTTTGGCGTGTTTGGGGAACCAGGATCGTCCGTCCACCAACGCAGTCATCATGTTCCTCACGTTCCTTCTGAACGAAAGCACAATCAAACTGGAAGCGTTCTCTGCTACGATCAACGCCAGCGTGCTAGATGCTGGCCAAACCGAGAAATGGTTCGACAGTTTGATTGGTGCACTAGCTTCCAAGAGTCCAAGCGGCCTGTACGAGGCGCTCTCCAAGTTGTTGTACGCTCTGCTCACCAGTTACGCTGACAACGAGCGTGTGCGAACGGTTTTGATGCAGTCGCTGGCTCGAGACGAACTGGGAGTAGCTGAACTTCTTCCTGAAGACCGTCAGCAGGTTCTGCACTTGTGGCTTTCGCTCGCCTCTCAGCCCTCGCGCTACTCCGAGCGACGTTTCCGTGGCTTATGCTCCGATTTCGCTAAAGTCTGCCGCAAGGAAATGACAGCAGACACGCTGCACTCCATCGAGGTACCGAACTGAGGCGATTTCTGCCGTCCGGATAGAGTTCTAATTGAATGTAGTCGGGTATGAAATTGTCTGATGTAGAATTGTTTACCACGAATATGAACGAATGCTCATCGAATGCTAGCATTTGCTCTCACCACGTCATTGAGTGCATCTCTAGGCCAGTTCACCAATCTACGAGTAACACAGAGTTAGCCTTCCCACTAAATGGTTAAAAAAGAGGAGTAACGTACGATGGGATACTTCTCGTAGTAGAACTCTTTGGTTTCCTCGTACTCTTTCATCTTTTTCTCGTCGAAGTCCGAGATGTCGTCGCTGATGTCCTATAAAACACGAAAGCCGTTGTGTCAGTACACCGAAAGTCTGCTCATCTACAATACATAAGCATGTACCTCCTTCTTGAGAGAGCCAAGCGCCAACGCACGCGTGCAGGCCTGTAAAGCGTTCCAGAAACGTGTCAAGACTCGTTTCAAACCAGTTATTCATCCCAAATCAGTCACATGTCAACCGTACCGTTCCGGCAAACTGGTTGTAGGACTTGCCCTTGGCGTAGAACTTGGCGCCTGACGTCACATCCAGCACCTGCAACCAAATACACCCGTCTTTCGTCATCTTTCCACCCCCAGCTTCATCTCCTCGTATTTACAGCGTACCTTGCCGCCAACCGCCATCAGAATCGGCATCTCCTCATCTGAGCCGTCGTACCTACATGACAAATTAACTAGTCAATATACAACACTGCTACATACATCCACTTCAGTACGTACATGCGTAGCTGATCCAGCGTATACTTTTGCAAACCTTCCGCCTCAGCCGCCGCCTCGTTCTCAGCTCCCTTGCCCGAGATGAGGACGGAGAAGGGGTACGGGCAGCTATAGCCGCTCTCGATGAGCTTCTGCTCGATCTGCGGCCAGGCCAGAGCCACAATCGCCACCACCAGCGCCACACCAAACAGGAAGAATCGTCCCAGTCCTGCCATTGTCTTCAGTCTCTTACTCTGGTCGCTCTCGTTCCGCTGGTCTGCACTCAAATCGCCAACTGGTTGTGCGGACTCAACTCGAGCGCCACGTACGAGCAAACAACCAGCTTCTACATGGTACACGAGTGGTACACTGTAGCCATCATTTCAACACACACAAGCTACATAATGTAGCCATCATTACAATACGTTTGCTCAACATCCTGACAAACTTGTTCAACATTAGCAGCTCCACTTCCGAATTTGCCGCCTCTAGCGCAGATCATAAGCAGACCTATACAATGAGTGTGAACGTGGACAAGATCCTGAACAGCCCCGAGGCCACGTACACGGCCACATACAACCAGCGCGACCTGCTGATGTACGCGGTGGGCATCGGCGAGTCGGATCTGCAGTTCACGTACGAGTTCGACGAAAAGTTCTCCGCTTTCCCGCTATACCCCGTGTGTCTGCCCTTCAAAGGACAGTCACAGGATGTGGTGCCATTTCCACCTGAGACGATCTCAGCCGCACCTGATGGCATGCCCAGTTTCAATCCAGCCATGATCCTGCACGGAGAGCAGTCGGTGGAGATCCTTCGGCCTCTGGACCCCTCGGGTGGCACTCTCACGGGCAAGACCAAGGTCATTTCCTTCTACGACAAGGGAAAGGGGACGCTAATGGAGACCCAGACGCAGTTTGAAGATGCCAATGGACCTGTGGCCAAGCTCATTAGTGGCTCCTTCATCCGCGGCCTCACGGGCTACGAGGGCAAAGGCCGCAAGCTTCCTGCACGTGTGCAGATCCCCAAACGCCAACCAGACTTCAACGACGAGTTCAAGACGTCTCCCCATCAGGCGCAGGTCTACCGTTTGTCGGGCGACTACAACTCGTTGCACATTGATCCGGAGATCGCTAAGAGCGTAGGTTTCAAGCAGCCTATTCTGCACGGCCTGTGCTCCATGGGCGTAGCCAGCCGTGCGCTGTTCAAGCAGTTTTGTGGCGGTGATGTAGCTCGTTTCAAGTCCATCCGTGTGCGCTTCTCAAGTCCGTGCTTCCCGGGCGAGACCATCCAGACCCGCATGTGGCAGGAAGGTAGCGGCAAGGTGCTGTTCCAGGCAGTGGTTAAGGAGCGCGGTGTCGTCATCGTGGATGGCGGTGAATTTGTCTACACCCAGGACGCCAGTGCGCGTTTGTAAGGCACACGTTCTGAGTTTGGCGACGGAGGCAGCCAGCCAGGTGCTGGAGGTGAGAGACCGTAATTAGCCATGAATGTTGCAATACTCCCGCTATTGTTAAGCCTGATTGTTAAGCCTGATTGAAGTCTTAATCTTTTTCAGTTGAAAAGCATCAGATTGAAGTTGTCAACGTCGACATCATCTTCACTTCAGTGGTTTTAGAGGGTATTATGTTTTACAGTTCTTAAAAATGAACAACAGCGCAAACATTCCGGTGTGTGAGGAATAATATCTCACAGGTCAACTCTAACAACACAAAAACAAAAATAATTGCCAACGCCGGTAAATGAGCTCTTCGCCTCCTCCTCTGTCGCCATGGACCAAGTCGGTGGTCGCCGGCTCTGTCTCAGGTATGGCAAGTGTCGTGGCCTGTCACCCGTTTGACACCATCCGCACGCGGTTGCAGCTGTCACCCGCGCGCTTCCGCGGCTTCTTCCACTGCGCACAACTGACCATCCAGCAGGAGACCATGCGCGGCTTGTACAAGGGTTTTCTACCCCCGTTCTTCAGCCAAGGGGTGTACAAGGCCGTCATCTTCACCACATCCGCCACACTACGCAATGATGTTCTCCCCCACGTGCCTTTACTGCAGCCAGTGCTCACCCCGACTGTTGTGTCATTGACGGCCGGAGCAATCGCTGGCGGTGTGAACGCGTTCCTGGTAGCGCCCGTGGAGCTCGTACGCAACCGACTACAAGTTCAATATGATAACCAACCAGAAACTCGCAGGTACCGAGGAGCATATCACTGCGTCTCCCAAGTGGTGCGGACCGAAGGTATTACGGCCATGTGGAAAGGTTTAACCACTACTGTCATTCGAGACTCGCTGGGTGTGGCCTTCTACTTCCTGGGCTACGACTTTGCCAAACAACGACTTGCTGCAAGTGGGAAACTGGGAGAGACAGCTACACTTCTGACTGCAGGAGCCTTTGGAGGTGTGAGCTTCTGGGCAGTGGCGCTGCCGTTTGATACCGTCAAGTCCTTGATCCAAGCCGACGGTAAAACCGGCAAGTATACTGGCTTAGTGTCGAGCACAGTCAAGTTGGTACGCGAAGACGGCGTGAGCCAGCTCTTCCGCGGATGGCAGGCTGCTTTTTCGCGTGGAATTCCGAGCGCTGCCATCACGTTTTGGACTTTTGAACGAGCAAATAAATTCCTCAATGAGATGTGATCAACAGCATAAAAACATGGCCACATCTTTAATCAAGTGGCAACTTTCAGTATAGTCAGCATTAAAAGCTTCAGCATGAAACACGTTAGAAGAACGGGGCTTAATTCTGCCTGGATAAATCCGCCCTTGCTCGTCGCAGTTGTGTCGCGATCGTGGCGACTCGTTCCCCCAAGCCAATTGCTTTGTCTTTGAACATATCGTGAATGGAATCCGGGTCGGTTGGATAGCATACCTGTGGGAAGTCTCGCTCCGGTTTATTTCTCTCAGCTGGCTCAAATGGCCCTTCCCCCACAATAGCAGATGCGCCAAACGCGCTCGTCCAGCGCTCTCCCCCAACGATAATCATGCGGAAGATCATGAGGGAGTGCAGTAAGTTCACCATCGTCAACTCTTCGCCGGCTGAAAGACCTCCACTCGTAACGAAAACTGCGCCAACCTTTTGACTCAAGTCCTCAGTAAATGACCAACTACTCAGAAATTTAATCATCTACAGTGAACAGAGAGTGTTAGAGTGCAGAATGACACTTCCAGTTAGTTAGTACTAACCTTTGGCTCGACATTCGCGTTCACGACGTGGGTTCCGAGGATAACTGCGTCTGCCCACATCACATCGCTCGTAAAAGACGCATTATCCAGAGTGCGCACACGCAACGACGTCGTATCGTTTCCCAACACATTACGTGCACCGACCTCCACAGCCGCAGCAAGTTTCGTGAGATGTGTGCCTTCCGAGAACGCAATTAACACGTTGGCCTTGTCACTTTCACGCACGTGTTGCCACGCGCCACCAACCACGTCACGAGATTGAGTGTGTGGCTGATGCAGCAAACGCGGTTCGTGCACCTGCTGAGCCTCCAGTCTAGCCAGGACTTGCTGCGAAATACCGATGACGTGTACGAGGCCAATGGCTGTACCCAAGCAGAAAACCAACAGTAACACGCCCGCTGCTTGGCGAAGGCGCTGGGAGTCCGCGTTCTTAGGTTCGCTGTTAGCGCTAAGATACTGGAGCTGTGTGTACGTGGGGGTTGACGGCACAGGAACGCGCGGTGGACGCAACGGACGAGCTTCGCCCCGGTTGAGGATGCCATGCGAGGTCATTAGCACTGCAAATTATGTGACAGTCGCAGTGGAGATGCTCCTCCACACATTTTCTGTACATCAAAATATTGCAATCATTTCAGAAATAGATACATGTACTGTACATTGTACGCGGAGGTCACCGAACAACAATGATGCTTATGTGTACACGTTCTTTTTGTTTAACTACTCCATCAGTTTCTTCTTCTTCTTGCATGGACACCTTAAAGAATTGCATGTTGAATTACTTGGCTACATTCTCGGTTGTCTAGAATCAATATTCAGGGTAGACAGTATCTAGTTTAAGCATTTACTACAATGGGTCATGTGAGAGCAATTCATGGTACATGTTAGCAATATCTTATCTCTAGACCCCTCCTGTGACTTTACCCTCGTGAAATCCGCAATTGGCAATAGTCCCAGGTCCTCCGTTTCCATCGCTACCACCAAAGTTGGCGTGGCACGTGCAGATTCCCGTGGAGAAGTCGCAGATTCCGTGATTGGAGCACAAGGCGCTCTCTCGGGTGGCTTTGACGGATGTTATGCCTTGCAGTGAGCCTCCTCCAGTGACAAACACTAGAGAACCGGAGCCATCCCGAGCATTCCCGTTGATTCGATCCTGTAGCAACGAGTTGGAACCAGAAAGCGACGGTAGGTCTCCCAATTCAGTCAGAAAATCCACCATCATGACAGTGTTGACGCTGTTCGAACAAGCCATAGCCCCACTAGAGAAGGCGACGTTCACCTCTCCGATAGTGGAAAGCTCTTCTAACGCTGCTTTAACAACAGATTCAGCTGCGTCGAAGGGGATACGAACAGTGGTTTCGTCTCGAAATGATAGTGTGAAGCTCCCTGCGTCAGCGATGCACTGAACAAGTTGACGCTCAATGACGCCGTTAGTGTAAAAGTCGTCTCCTCTCGGACATTCCTCTGAGCATGACAAGAATCAGTAAATTGATACTCACAAAGTAAATCTCAAAGACCAAACACTTACTGAGCGAGCAATCGTAGCCAAAATGAAGCGGATCACACAAACACGTGCGAATACGACGGGCGTCCCAAGTGGAGACGTCGTTCGGGTCTTCTCCGTACGTGAAGCCGCGAGTCACCCCATTGACCCGAGTAAATGGAGCCAAGTCATTCAGTGTCAGACACTCGCCGAATCCATTGCATTCCACGTCTGTACCACCGCAGGCCACTACAAAAGACGAAATGTGAGCTAGAGGACGAAATTTTGCTATGACGGACTTGAAACGTACTGAACTCGCAGGCGCTGCCAGTGTACGGCGGGTGACATTTACACTGAGCGTTGCTTCGGTCGCACTCGCCAACCCCACTGCATTCAGTCCACAACTGATGCGCGACATTATCATCACTAGGATAGCCGAACCACGAGCGTCCGGAAGGACAAACTCTCTCGGAACAGTCTCCTCCTTGCCAGCCTTTGGCGCACGAGCAACGGTAAGACGGAGTGCCTGAACATGTTCCATGGCCACTACATGCCAAATCTCCCGGGCAACCAACCGGAATCCGTGACAGTGCGCCACAGTCCCCACGGCTGAACTCGAGAGTGCCCACGCTGCCATTCCCGTCACTGTTGGTGTACCCGGTGTGGCAAATGCAGTGGCCGACGGTGAGGTCGTCGCAGTAGCCGCGATTCGAGCATACCTCGCTCTCCTTTGTGCCATCCACGGACGCGACGCCTGTGATTGTGCTGCCTCCGCCTGCTACGACGACACTGGAATCGGCACACATCGAACTGTTGTCTGTTACGATGGTAGGAAGACTACAACAAGTTAGCTTAATCAACATTAGTACCAAAGACTAGACAGTAACTTACTTGCCAAAGTTCTGTGTGAACGTGAGTCGTGCGAGGTTTGCTGGTGTTTCACATATTTGAGAGCCCGAATAACTCACATCGATGCCTTGAATTGAAGGTAATTCCAGCAAAAGGGCTTTGAGTTGTCGCGTGGTCGATTGAGCTGGAATCGGACGAGTGGTAAACCCTCGAAAGTTGACAGTGAACGAACCTCCGCCTTGTACTACTGGAACCAACATTTGCCCTGTGGGATTTGGGGTAAATGTCTGGTCCAGCGGTTCACAAAGGGCTCCTTTGACGGTCTCAGTGAAGCGCGTAGCGAATTGCAGGCGATTCGAAAGATGTACAAGTCCGTCCGATCGGCCGTTGTTGGTTTTGTCGGTCAAAATCTCAGCTAAATCTCCATCCCCATTCGTCATCTTCACCACGACAAAGCGGATTGTCGTTGTCGTTCCGAAATCACTGCAGAAAGCTGTCTGTCCGTCCGCAAAGACGACGTCGATGTCAATAATATACGGGACGTTCGTCTGGATCGTAGCTTTCAGTGTGTCTGCAGTAATACTGAAAGGTAATCCTGTCAACTTGGTGCCGTCTTCGAACGTCAGCGCAAAGTTACCGCTCGTAGCTCCACATAGAAACTGTTGTTCCTCCGTAATGCGGCACGAATCAAAGCCTTTGACCACCTCCTTCGTCTCCGAATCAAGGAATCCGTTCTTGTTGCCTAGAAACAACGTCTGGACTCCTTTCAGATCAAGAGTGGAGAAGGTCATTGGTGGTAAATCGGCCAGTAGCGCTCGATGCCACAAGGTAGAGAACGTCATGGTCACGAAAGTGCCTCCAGTAGTGCACAGACTGTTGATGTTCGCCCCCGTGTTCATTATCAGGGACACGCCGATGGTACCGTAGAAGGAGAGTTTGGACAGGAAAGCGAGGAACGTGTTCCCGTCTGCGTTGTACGGGATGTTGCGAATTGTCTCGTTGCCAAATGTGACTGCAAACACTCCCGAGTCTGCAGCGCAAATGAATTGCTGGACTTCCACCGTTCTCCATCCCGGAACAAGTGCGTTCTGCATGGTGTTGGTAGTGGGAAAAGTCACACTCCATTCTGTTCGAGTTACGAGAGGATCCGATCGGGAGACGGTGACAGCATCCACACCTGATAACTTCAGCAGAGATGTAGCAATTGAAGGGCCGAACGAGTCTTGATCGGCTAAAGCCTGGAAAGAGATCGGCCGGGTGTACTGTTTCCCAAATTTTAGGATAAATTTCCCTTTCGTAAGTGGGAAATCGGCTTGCAACACGATCGTTTGCTGCTGGTACGTCGTCAAGCACTGGATCAACTGCACTTCGTTCACTTGTCCAGTGGTGAGAGGGTCGTCCCCAACGGAACAGTCTTTCAGGGAGCAACTGGGGCCATGGAATCCAGTGTCACAGTGGCATCCGTGGATCACGTCAAAGTCCCAAAGCTCATCGTACACGAAGACGTCTCGGTCGTACAGTTCTCGGGAAACCACTTGGTTCTCCGCCAGTGTTCCCATTGAGATGCATTTGCCGTGGTGGGAACAGGATTCGAAACATTGAGTGAATTGGCAAGCGGGGCCTGTGAACCCGGACTGGCAACTGCAAGAGCCGCTAGTGTAGACACAAACGCCGCGGCCTGAACATTCTGCTGGTGCGTGGGCTTCATCTGTGCCTGTGATGACCCCCCAGGCCTTGCCTACAGGACAATACTGGAGAGAGCAGTCGTATCCGAAGAAGCCGTCGTGGCAATTACACGTCAGTTGTTTAGTGCAGATGCCTTTACCCGAGCAGTCATTCGGACACGACTCTTCTGCTGCGTTAACAAGGAGAGGAGATAGAGTACAGATGAGAGCGAGTATGGTCTTCCACCGTGCCATGATGTAGCGACCAATGACTATATCAAGAAGAGCAGTTTTCTCGCGTCGCTTGAACTGTTGGGACATCGAGCAATGAAGAGAGGGACTTCTGAAGAGCGTCGATGGGAGAACGGATTGCGTCAAAACACTCGGACATCTTACGCAGTGCGTTGTCGTACGGGACCTGTTTCTGAGAGCAAGAGAAGTAGTGGGAAGGTTGCAGCAACTGCAGCCCTTCAGGCGTATTTACTCCACGACAAAGATGCAAGGAGCAAGATTCCTCGCTTTGCCGAAGTCAAGTCCAAGGAGAGAGAGATCTTAGCTAAAATCCGAGAATCTGGTGATGTTGAGAGTGAGAATTCTGCTACAGCACACACCACTGCTACCTCAGGAGCTGAAAGCCCGTTGTCGCGCTTCCAGAAACATGTACGCCTGATTGACATGAAACAAGCGCAATTTCAACCAGATCGAAGGGAACTTCCTGGTAGAAACCATCGTGTAGGGCTTATTCAAACCGGACAAAGTTTGACTCGATCCCTGATGGATAAAATTCAAGAAGCCAAAGATCTACGGCATTCAGAGGAGAGCAGCAAGTATCGACGTCGCACAAGCAGCCCCAGCGGTGTGACTGGGTACGGTTCACAAGCTACCCGTGAAACTATTTCCTTACCGCTTCAGTCTTCAGCATTTTTGAAGATCTCCCCACCAGTTCCACACGCAAAGCCAGTAATCCCAGTGATCTCAACGTTTTCTTCGTCATCGCAGCCATTCCTTCAGAAAACAACAGTGAAATACCAGCATAGCGAGGAGGAGGCTACGGTGGCAACCCCGAAGGAGCCCGTTTCGATCATTAGTGGTGTAATTAAGGCCACAAATGCCGCTTCACTAATTCAGCGGGTGTGGCGACGAAAGTTAAGCAGCCGTGGTGAACCTGAAATTCCAGAGCTCAGTCGAAATGAAGCGACGCTGATCATCGACAAACACGTTGAAAACGTTGCCCCTTTGCTTGCTGAGGTGAAATTGACGCACCATACAAATGATGCATCAGAAGCGGCTGCAGACGACGTGGCTGCAATTTCGGCGGTGAAAAATGATCAAGTAGCGGGGGTATCGTCAAGTATGAGGGCTGCAGGGGGAAATCTTCCTTGTTACGATCCGTGGACAGATCATGATTTGATTTTTCTTGAAGAAGGTCGATGTTTTGAGCTTCAAGAAAATATACACAGACGAAGTACTATGGATCAAGACGAACTCGTGTGGAAGCGTCCTCAGCTTGTTATTCAGCAGCTTGAAACTCGGCGAATGTCTACGATCCAGAAAACCCGCAGAAAACGAGGAAAACCTCATCAACAAGTGGAATCACCAAGCACAACCGAGACGATGGAAGCTATCGAGAGGGGAAATGAATTATGTGCCAAGGCCGTTTTCACTGAAAAGAAGCTACGGCGAGACCTCAAATGCCCTCGCCTAAAGCACAGGAGTGGCAATGGAAAAGTGTCGCTTAGAGCAGGACAAGGTCCAGCTGAGAGACGAAAGATGTTTACCCGTGCACGTACGCATTTCTGTCATATTTCCAACAGCACTAATAAACCCCGAGATGGTGACCGAAACCATTCGAATCAAGCAGATAACGACATCGTCGACATTGCAAACGACCAGAGAGATGGAAACTCACAGGTCCTAAAGTCCGACACTGCAGCGTTTAATCGCTTTGTCGTTTTCTCAGACCCAACAGAGGCGACGGACGCGAATGGCTCCAAATCCCTGCGAAATGACTTGATTTGCGTGGGAGATCTTGCTCTAGCTAGGAGTTTGCTATGCGAAAACGGCCACCCTCATTCGAGCGACATCGTTGAACACCACAACGACGTTATCCCATTGACTCAATTGCTATCCGATCCACTGGTAAACGAGCATCCGGACGGGCAAGAAGGCCAATTAGTGCAAGTCGCCAGTGAAGATTTGGCTCGAGGGTATTCTGCGTCGTTGGACTCCACCGACAGCTACGCCTCAACCGACTCGTGCACAGCAGAAGATGCGGCTCAGCTCCTTAGTCAATCCACAACAGATTCGATGATGAAGAGCGGCATCACTAACCCCATTGCTGGGATGCAAGACGAATACTCGCCAGCTTGTAACCAGCTGCTTGAGTCAGCGTCGATCATTCCGGTGGCGGAGCTTCGACTAGACGAAGTCAAGCGGCTCGAGTTCCTTCGTGCCCTCAACGACTTCAAGTGCTGCCTGCGGCCGTCGTCATGTGCGAGCTCCACGATGACTTTGCATGGGTTCAGCTCGTTGCACAGGGCAGTAGAGGCCGAAGTGTTAGCAAGTGAGCTAAACATTCAGAGCGAGACCGTTGACGTTGCACTGGGTTACGGCAACTCTGACTCAGACCTGTAGACGAACAGGATTGGCGCATCCCCCCGAGACGTGTCGTATGCAGCGCCCCACTCGCTGTCCGCTCTTCAGCGACACCACGTCCACCCGTTTCCCTTTTGAATCTCGCGGGAATACATAGCAGTACAGACTGTACTGTACAGTACATCTACTGTTGCAGACGCCGTAGCCAGCGGATTTCTTATCATGGCCTCCGTCGCCCGATCTTGTCACATTTTACCTCATACAGTTCAGGCTTTCATTCTGCTACAAATAATTTTGACTCTATTCTTAAATATATTATTAGTAAGAACCTATTTTGGTTAAAAAGAGCTTTTCTTTATATGTTTGTACAGCGTTTATCAATTCTAAGAGGATAACAATCTCTTCTTCGCATCTCCGCTTTTCCGAATTTCTGAAAACCGTCCATACAAACTTCAAGTGGAGATCAACTTTTGTCACGTGCATCCACACGGCTGGTTTACGTCATTTGGCTCATTCCTCAACTGGCCTCGTCAGCGTCAGAGCTCCCCGTTCGTCTACATCATGTCCACTACCACCGGCCCGCAGGTGACCAAGTCCACGGAATGCCCGAGCCCAGACTCGTGCTTCGTTAAGCAGCCGCACGTGCACCGCCCCCGCCAGCCGGAGCCCAAGATCCTCAACTCCATCTTGGACCACGTGGGCAACACGCCACTGGTGCGTTTCAACACCATCGCCAAGAAGGCCGGACTCGAATGCGAACTCCTGGCTAAGTGCGAGTTCTTCAACGCCGGTGGATCCGTCAAGGACCGCATCGGCAAGCGTATGATCGAGGACGCAATGGCCTCGGGCCGCATCAAACCGGGTGACACGCTCATCGAGCCCACGTCGGGCAACACGGGCATCGGTCTGGCGCTGGCTGCCGCTCTCTACGGCTTCCGCATCATCATCACTCTGCCCGAGAAGATGTCGCTGGAGAAGGTGGACGTCCTCAAGGCTCTGGGAGCTGAGATCATCCGTACGCCCACTGAGGCCGCCTGGGACTCCCCCGAGTCGCACATTGGCGTGGCCAAGCGTCTCGTCAAGGAGATCCCCAACGCTCACATTTTGGACCAGTACAGCAACCCGTCAAACCCCCTGGCTCACTACGACGGCACGGCCGAGGAGATCCTCGAGGCTTGCGGCGGACACGTAGACATGGTCGTCATGGGCGCTGGTACTGGCGGCACTCTCTCGGGTACGGCCCGTAAGATCAAGGAGAAGTGCCCGAGCTGCATCGTCGTTGGCGCTGACCCTATTGGCTCCATCCTGGCTGAGCCTGAGAACCTCAATGACGAGAGCCGCCTCAAGCCTTACCAGGTGGAGGGCATTGGTTACGACTTCATCCCACAAGTGCTGGACCGCTCGCTCGTGGACCGATGGATCAAGACTGGCGACCAGGAGTCGTTCCTGCTGGCCCGTCGTCTCATTCGCGAGGAGGGACTGCTGTGCGGTGGCTCATGCGGATCTGCCGTGGCTGCTGCCCTTAAGGCCGCCAAGGACCTGAAGGCCGGCCAGCGTTGCGTCGTGGTACTACCGGACTCGACGCGTAACTACATGTCCAAGTTCCTGTCGGACGACTGGATGTACGAGCACGGCTACGTCACGGACATGTCCAAGAGCGCCCTAAGCTCCACGTGGTGGGCCAACAAGAACGTGTCGGAGCTGCTGCTGCAGGCGCCCGTGACGATCACTCCCGATCTCACGTGCAAGGAGGCTGTGGACATCCTAAAGAAGGAAGGCTTCGACAATCTGCCCGTGGTGGCCAACGACAACTCGATCGTGGGTGTCGTGTCCGAGGGCAACCTCATCGCGCAGCTCATGCCTGGCCGCGTGCGCCCGACGGACGCCGTTGAGAAGGCCATGTTCAAGCAGTTCAAGCAGGTGAACCCGCAGACGTCGCTGTACGAGCTGAGTCGCATCTTCGACCGCGATCACTTTGCTCTCGTCGTCACGGAGCAGAAGCGCATCCGCAAGGGCGGTGAGACGGAGACCAAGTCGGTCATTTTTGGTGTCGTCACGCGCATCGACCTGCTCACGTACATTACGCGCCACAACGAGCAGTAAAGTGCTCCCATTCTCTCCCCAAAACAACGTCAGCTATCCACAGTGAGCAATACGAATACGAATACGACTTCAACTTGACTACTGATGCATGTATTGATTTAGAGGATATCGGATCCTTTGGTGTCTGTTCCAGTAGGTCGAAATGGTGAAGCTGCCACCTCTAGACAAAGGGGTTCTACCCCTCCAAAGACTTCGAGAAGAGTATGTGCACGCTTTGACTCATCTTCTGGATCATCTGAGCACGGATCGAGTGTCTCTGGTGCTCACGAAGCGCCTTGCAGCTCTACTAACGCACGTGTTCGTGGACGGCCTGGGAGTGTTGAAAGCGCATCACGTCGTGGAGTGTCTGGAACTTGATGACGGCATCTCCAGTCTCACTGCAGATACGACGGTGGTGTATCTGGCGTTTGCTCGTACAAGTGATGCTCGAGCTGTTGCTGCTCATGCCGATAAACTACTGGAGAACGGCGACGATGTACGGCGAAAGCGGAGACTGGCGCTCTACGTGGTGGGCAAATGGACGACGATGCTGGATCAAGCAATAGACAGTGGCAGAGCTCGAGGGAGGTTCCAAACGGGAGAATTGTCCATGGGTTTCTTCCCTTTGGACACGGACTTGCTTACTCTGGGCCTTCAACGAACCTTGTACGAGTGTGAAGTGGACAGGAACCAAAGCTCATTGGTGGACATGGCGGCGGCGTTGAATCTGCTGCAGCAAGTGTATGGCAAGTTCGGTTGCATCAAGTACAAAGGAGAAATGTCGATGTTGGTGCTGAACCATCTGATGGAACTGAATGCAGGCGGCTCAGGCTTAATGAGCAGCACGAGTGGAGCAACTACGGGGACACCAACTGGCACTCACAGATCAAAACTTGACACTTTGATTCTTTTGGATCGGAGTGTGGACTTTGCGTCTGTCTTCTCCACGCCTTTAACGTATGAGGCGGTTCTGGACGAACTGATGCAGATACAGGACGGATTTATCACTGCGTCGCCGCAGATTCTCCGAGCGGACGAGAGTGCGAGTGATGTCGCTGTCCCTGTACCTCTTAACTCGACTGATGACATCTATCAACAGATTCGAGACAAACACATCCACACTGTTCCAGCAGCGCTTAACGTCCATGCAGTCGGAGTGAAGCAGCGATTCACAGAGTTCCAACGTGTCAGCGCCACCGCAACAGCAGCAGAAGTGAACGAGTTCGTCAAGACCGTTCCCCAGATGAAAGCGTCGCAGCAATCGATTGAGCAGCACATGAATTTATTGGAGTACCTGGAAGCCACCACTTCCGCCAAACCATTTCGTGATCTGTGGCATTTAGAGAGGAAGATCATGGATCAGTCAGACAAAGTCCCAGAGATGCTAGAAGAACTCATCTATCGACATGAAGATCTTCGGAAAGTAATGCGTCTGCTTTGCTTGTACTGCGTTGTCAATGATGGCGTGGTAAGGCATGAGTTGGAGCGACTGAAGATGCATCTGGTCCGAGCGTATGGGCATGAGCTGATCTTTTCGTTCAGCAATCTCGAGAGGCTACGAGTGCTCTATGAACGACGTCCTGGTGCTGGGTTTCTTGGTTCGGGCGCCACTGCGTGCTCGTTTCAATTCGTCGCGCACAGTTTAGCCGTGATCGACGTGAACATCAACATCAAGAACCCCAAGAATGCTGCTTTCGTCACCTCCGGTTATGAGCCCATCACTGCTCGTTTGGTGGAAGAGATCTTGAAGTACGGCCACTGGAGAGGTATCGACGCAGTTATGAGTCATTTACCCGGACCACGCGCAGAAGTTCACCTGACTGAAAACGACAAAACGAATAGCACAACGGAAGAAGCCAAGAAGCCGAAGTTGAAGAAGAAGAGAGTGGTGGTGGTGGGGTTTGTCGGTGGCGTGACGTTCCTGGAGATTGCAGCACTGAGATGGATCGCCTCTTTCTGTAAGTTGAATTGTTGTGTACTGTACAAGGCGGAAAAGTTTTACTGATCTTTGGGGTTTTGTGTGCTGCAGACCCAGTCGAACTTATCATCGCCTCAACGAGTATCGTTAACGGCAAGACATTCGTCAACGAGATGCTGGAGCACATACCGCCCACCACCGCATGATAAAAACAAATTAAAAACATAAAATGCATCGAGTCTAGCAGGATCTTTTCAAAGTTGAAGTCATCTATTTTGTCCAATAAAGAGACGCTGTATTTCATTGGCTGGAAACCGTTCTCCTCCCCCATTGGTCCCACTTTTTGAAACGGTTGTCAATCATGAAGCGAGCAGCTCCGCACTCCCCTTCCGTCCAGCAGTCCAAGCAGCAACGCCCCATTATCAGCTCAATGGCTTCCGAGAACCTCACGCACTCCATCGTTGGACTGGGCAACCCACTGCTCGACATCTCGGCCGATGTGTCCACCGAGTTCCTCGACAAGTACGGCCTCAAGCTCAACAACGCCATTCTGGCTGACGACAGCCACGTGGCCATGTTCGAGGAGCTGCTGACGCTCAAGCCCGACTACATCGCCGGTGGCGCCACGCAGAACTCCATCCGCGTGGCCCAGTGGATGCTCAACAAGCACAACAAGGCGGCCACGTCCTTCTTCGGATCTGTGGGCAAGGACGCCCACGGCGCCAAGCTCAAGGAGTGCGCGCAGGCTGACGGCGTCAACGTGTCGTACCTCGAACAGGCCGACATTAAGACCGGCACGTGCGCTGTGTGCGTGCACAAGTCGGAGCGCTCGCTCATTGCCGACCTCTCTGCGGCCAACCACTTCCACCACGACCACCTGGCCAAGCCTGAGAACCAGGAGATCATCAACAAGGGACAGTTTTACTACTCCGCTGGATTCCACCTTACGGTCTCCCCTACGGCTGTCCTGACGCTCGCCAAGCACGCGAAGGAGAACAACAAGGTCTTCATGATGAACCTTTCGGCTCCCTTCATCGTCGAGTTCTTCAAGGAGCCTTTGATGGCGACCATCCCGTACGCCGACTTCGTCTTCGGCAACGAGAGCGAAGCCGCCGCATTTGGCAAGGTTCAGGGCTGGGGCGAGGACATCAAGGAGATCGCTCTCAAGACCTCCCAGCTTGAGAAGGCCAGCGGTTCGCGTTGCCGCACGGTCGTATTCACCCAGGGCGCTGACCCTACCATCGTCGTCCACCAGGGCAAGACCTACTCGTTCGACGTCCCCAAGATGGAGGCCTCGTCGATCATCGACACGAATGGAGCCGGCGACGCTTTCGTGGGTGGATTCATCTCGCGTCTTGCTCTGGGCCTACCCCTTGAAGAGTGCGTGAACGCCGGCCACTGGGCTGCTCAGGTTGTGCTCGCTCGCTCGGGCTGCACGTTCCCGGAGAACTGCGAGTTCCAGGAGTAAGCGAATTTTGTACCGGTCGGTTCATCAAGCATACCGACCTGCAGTAGAATATCGAGCCCCGTTGCCGACGCCATTTTCGTGGCGGTGCGTGTGCCTTTTTCGCAACTTTCGTAGGCGAAGTGTCGATCCCTGCAGCATTAACCATGCAGAGCTCGACACTTTCCCTCGAAGGAAGAACCACTTCCTCAAATAGACATCTGCCTCGGCGCCATTGATTCTCATTTCCTCTTGTTCACCATTTACGTTGAGGTGCAGCAACTGAAAATAGCAAGTTGAACACCTTTGCGTTGCCATTTGAGCTTTCGACCAAGGAGAACGGCGACCATGTGCGCATCCAGCGCTTACGGATACCAAGGATTCAAATCGTTCGCGGTGCAGCACTGCGCGACACTCAAACCTGGCGAAACCTATGAACAACGTGCCACCAAGTTCTCGTCAATGGGATCGCGTATCATCGCTCCACCAACGATGAATCGCATGGGGAAGCACTCGCACGAGTCCGTAGCCATGCAGAATGGGCAACAAGTGCAACCGGAGGACTACCGAATCCCTGACCGCCGTGGCGTGAGTGTGCACGAAAAACGGCCGGATTTCAAACCTTTCATCGCCTCCACGACGTACTTGATCGACTTCCCAGCGTTCGATGAAGAGCGTCGACGTGTGCTGCACGTGCCCCTCGAAGAGTACGAAAAGGCTTTCATGACTGTCGCGAGTAAGAACAATCAGCAACAGGATACTGCAACGATTCAGCTCAGCCAAGTGCAAGAGGTGCTCAAACTCGCCCTCGGAGTCGCTGCTGTGCGTCGTGTGGTGGAGGTTTTCATTAGCTATTTCGATCGACGTGGGAGCGTTCGTGATCGGGTTTCGTGGCCACTTTTCAGCCAAGCGGTGGATCATGTCGGCAGTCTGTTCGACCACGAGATGAATCGCAGCAAGACTGCAGGTTGCAGTAGCAGGACGTGGGGGACTGGGACCTTCGCTGAGAAACAACTGAACGAATACCTGGTGCACTCGTCCACGCCAGCGAGTAGCCACCAAATCGACTTTGGCTCCTACGGGGAAAACGTGCGGGAACGCCCATACATGCGAAAGCGAGGGATGGCGTCAACCACGACGGATCTGAACGCGGGGACAAGCCGAGTGACCAACCAGATCCCTGGCTACGCAGGCTTCTTGCCGTCCACATCACACAGCGCAGAAGCGGTGGCACAGGCCAACGGCCCCGAGGAAACTGAAGCTCTGCATCCGACGCCACAGACAGCACTTCGACTGTTTTATAGCGATAACATCCCGGGCTACACGGGTCACAAAGCCGTGGACTGCGTCAACTATCGCGGAGAATGTCTCGCTGGAAGCGACCCTGGTACCACAACCGGTGACAGCTACAAAATGACCAAGTAGAACATCAACATTCGTCCACTTTTTAGGCTGTTTGGCAAGGTAAATGTGGAGATGGAATCACTTTTACTCGAGACAAATTCTATCCTGGCTAAAACGCTGGTTGTTCTACTTCTGGGACTTCTTTTGCTTTCGCTTCTTGTTCTTATGCTGCGCGCTGTCGGTCGATTTCCGCTTCTTGGAAGGATCTTCACTTGCGTCTTTGCTTTCGTCACCATCCAACTCGACAACCACGCGCGGAATTCCAGCAGCAGGAGCCGCTGGCTGCTTGTCCTTCTTCATCTTCTTGGTCTTTTTAACCCCCTGAGTGGTAGGTTCCTTTTTGTTGCTTCCTGGAACGGTCTGCTCACTGGCAATGCACACAGATAGGCACGTCACACGAGGCTTGGTAAGAAGCACAGTGGAGGCAATGGGCTCCACCGCCTTGTTCGACTCCTCAGGAGATGCCTTGTCCAACTTGAAAGAAGCGAAATCCCAGATCTGAAAAGCGCCATCAGACGTAGCGAGAACAATCCACGGCAGTTTGTCTTCTCCATGTGGGTACACAACTTGCAGGCATCGAATTCGAGCGTCGATGTCTTTGTGCGTCACCTTTCCGACCAACCTGCACAGAGTTACATCGATTTTAGTCTACCGTTTACGCGAACTATTGGCACTAGCAGAGATACTCACGTTCCGTTGGTCTTCCAGATATAAATATACTTGTCGTCGCCGCCGCTGACGACATACTCATCCGTTGCAAACACAGCGCAGTGGATCTTCTTCGAGTGCTCCAGCGTGCCCACTAACTATAATAACAAATTGCAAGAATAATCAGCTACTGCTCTTTAAAAGAACGCACTGTTGCCCCCTCACCTCTGCGTTCATGTTGAACACCGACAAGTCCTTGCCAAAGCCAAGCGCATAGTGCGTGCCCTTCTGCGAGATAACGACGAGATCGGACTCCTTCTCCAATCGACGGATGAATGCAATACGACCCTTTACAAGGTTCCACATACGCAACGTACGGTCCCGCGCTACCGAGAAGCAGAGTTTGCCACTCGGATGCACCGCAATGGAGTTGATTTCACCCCTACAGTTCAGTTAAAAAGCAACAACAACCAGTTAGAACTCCCTTCCAGCAACGACAGTCATTCAGCTACGCACTTGTGACCACCAAGGATGTGCAGGCAGTTCCAGTCGGACGTGCGCCAAATGCAGATCGAATTGTCCGCGCTTCCACTGAGCACATGGCTCTGACCAAAGAATTCCAGGCTCGTGATGGCGCCATGCTGTTCCATCAGACTGCCGACCTCCACGCGCTTATCCACGTTGTAGATCCTGCGTCCAAATGCACAAAAACGGTTAAACTATGTGTCCTTTCGTGTTATCCTGCAGTGACAGACACGTACTTGATCATCTCGTCGTTGCCACCGGACAGCAGTGTCTTGCCTTGCTTTGCAGCCATCAGAGCCACGCTCTTGATGCATTCCGAGTGTGCCGCGTAGCCAAACGTCAGCTTCATTTTGGTACGCTCACCCGCGGCCACAGTGGGGCATTCCCAGCCATACAGCAAGCCTTCATACGTTCCTGCCACAACGCGGATCATGGTCGAATGACAATGGTCGAATTCTGTTGGCGGTGGACTGGCAACTCGAATAAGTACGAATCGGGAAGAAAAAGTGTGGACAAAGTAGCTGCTGGTGGCATGTTGGTGGCAGTAGCCAACTGCAACATGTGACGTGTGAAAAGTATTTTCATCCTTTAATGGGATTGTGATGCGTTGATGGGATCGAACGGCAAGCACCAAAGCCAAGAAAGACGTAGCTGTTCAATACTGGGCTATTAGCGTTGGTTTCGTGGGTCAAAGCAATGGCTGAAAGCGTCTGAAGATTGAGGTCACACACTTTGTTTAGAGACACAACGCAAAAGTACTGAGCTTTGGACCTTTCACCCTACCAACAATGGACATGGACTTGATCATCGAAATGCCGAATCACGATGGAGATGTGCGCCATTCGCCCATGGGCGGCAAGCACCAGCGCAGTTTGTCACTGTCGGCTAAGTGGGCCAGCGACAAGTCCATGGCCATCGAGTACCTCCGTCGGCAGCGTGTAAAGTAACTCCATTTTTTTCCAGTAAAACGTAAGGAACTAATTGTGTTGTTTGCAGGAGGTGATGGCGTGGATTGAAAGCGTGCTCAAGCGACAGCTGCCGACTACAGATCTGTATGAAGCACTAAAGTCTGGGGTGGTCCTTCGTGAAATGGTACGTAGTGTACTGTAGATCGTTCAGAATTTCTTTTGATTCTAACTACTCGAATCGAATAGATGGAAACTCTCTTTCCTGACGTCTCCAACTGTATGTCGCCAATCAGCCGCAACTACAGCATGCGAATGGCTCCCTGGAAGGAGCGTGAAAACATTTCAGTCTTCCTGCGGCAGTGCAAGTCGTACGTGAAGTTGATCGTGGATATTCGCTCACATTTTTTAACCTGAACTTGTCTTGGCAGCATCGGGATGAACGACTTGTCGTTGTTTTGCACCGACGACTTGTACGAAGGCACTAACATGGTGCAGGTGCTCTTCTGCTTGCAGCATTTCATGATGTTCTCGGAAGAAAATGCTAGCCACCTCTTTCTGCCCATTGCGATGAACGAACCAGCAGAGTTTTCCAACCAGGAGGTGCGATGTTCTCGTTGATTTTTTTAAACAAGCAGTGCCCCTAATAGAGATCGACTTTGCTACAGCTTGAAATGGCCATGTCGAAGATCGAGCAAGCGGGAGTTGACGCCAAGGCTTTAAAAGGACTGATCTCACCCAGCAGCTCCGTTATGGAGCCTGAAAAAGCTGCTATCCAAGAAAAACAACACGCTGCACGAGATGTAGAGCCAACTTCAGTGCCACCGAAGGACAATAAGCTCGACAATGTCCATGCAGAAGAACCTGCAGAAATTACAGAAGAGAAGATCAGCGTCCAGGTGCAGCCTGAGGTATGCAATCAGATGGCGGAAGATAAGCAGGATGTCGACAATCCTGCTGACGACGACGATGTAAATCCCGAACAGGAGACGGAAAGCGAAGCGGCTGACGATGATGACGTTGCTCAAGAAGACGGTGACAATACCATCACCGATCAGGAAGCTTTCGTCACTGAAGAATTGCTCGGAGCTTCTTCCTCGATAGATATGGAGATTGCGGCAATTATTCAGGAAGTGCTGATGGAAATGGCAACAGTTATCGAGGCAGCAGCAATTGAGGCACGATCGACTGTGGCTCAAATCATCTCGGTCTTTATTCCTCCTGTTAAACTGGTATCTAATGTTGATACGGTGGCGGTGGTCGAGGAATTGGAAGCTGTTGCAGTGCCAATAGCGACGGAGGTCATGGCGGAGTCCATTAACCAGGACAATGTCCAAATTGAAGTGACTGAGGAATCCAAGACCCCCGCTGAAAACGTGACTAGTACACCGCCGACTGAGTCCACTCCAATTGACGAGGCTGTTGGTACTCAACCTACTGCAGAAACAACAGAAATGGTGGTGGAGTCGGCAGCAGAGAATGCGGTTAGTTCAATTTGGTTCTTGGTGAATTACGGTTTTTGTTTTGATCATTGTTTTTGTTTGTGCAGACGCCACAGCGGACAGAGGAGGAGCTGGAGGCCAAGGCGATGGCAAAATGCATGTGCGGTAGATGCACTATCATGTAGACTAGAACCACAGCTCGTAGTTCTTGGAAGTAAGTGCGTCAAGTATCACTTTCATTCTTTATCATGTCGATCGCTGGCACTGTTCTTAAAGTCACCTGGAGCTACGGTAGCTACTCGCCGCAACAGACCAGTGAATCTCCTGTGATCTCGATGCATGGTGCCTCGTTCTGCTTGAAGGATAGCATGAGATTCTTGAACTCTTCAAAGTCGGAGCTGCTCAAGAGGACGTCGATCACATCGGGTGGGATTTCATCTGAATTTTTATATGGACGAACAGCAAAATGTGAGATCCCCACGAAGTCGCTGCTTACAATCTCGTGTTACCTTCGTGTTCTTGAATCTGATTGCAAAGCTCTTGCATTGAGAAGCACTGCGATCCAAAGAGGTTAGTCTGGATGCGGTTTTAAATGCAGCAAATTATCGACGTTACCTCTAACTTTTCATGCAAGCGCCGCTCAATAAATGTCTCTACAGGCAACATTAGAAGGGCTGACAGCGATTCAATTTCTCTACCCAACGTACCGATGAGGTCGGTGTATTGTTGAAAAATGTCCATGTAAACGAGTTTGTTCTCGGAAACGTTGTCGAAGATCTCTGTGCAAGGCAAAGTCAGCAGCTGAAATAGTACTTCTACCCAACTTGAAGCCATTACCGCAGTTGTTACGACAGAAATCCCTTTGCATATCGACGAATTCGGGATCCATTAGGAGATCCTGCAGCACGCCGATCATTTTGTCGAACTTGGACTCCTATAGGTACAGCTGTATCAGCAGATATCTAAGCACAGAGAACTACTACAGGTAGTTGCTCTACCTCAGTGTTCTCATCGCCCACATCATCGCCGTAGACTTCCTCGTCGTCCTCCTGCCCGAAATCTGCCATCTCAGGCTGGTTCATGGTCTCCTCTGCACCAGTCACCAGAATGTTAGCACCACTGAGCACTTCTACTCTCGTAGGGGACAGTACGCACCCTCCCTTGACATTAGCTGGCTTCTACCACTTCAATTCAGCTGAAAGCTGGACCAGCTCAGCTGGTGAAGCTTGAAAGGACGCTGGCAAAGTGACAAGTTTTCGATCAAAGCAGGTGGCTGTCGTCCTCAGCAACGGTCATGTAACGAACACCTAACGACGTTGCAATGCAAAAAAGTTCACTAACAACTTGTAAACAAGGTCAAAGCTGTTCTCTTGCGAAGAGTCAGCGTAAATATGGTCATTCACTTTATCGCCATCGAAACTCGCGTTGTACCCATTGGAGCAGGTTATCAATCAAGTGTTGCTCTCTTTGTGGTGGCGTGACGCTCAGCTTTTCATTACTACAGCAGATGCAACTATTTGACCATATTCGTATGTTTGTTTTACTGGAACGTCCTCGTTTTGACGGGATATGTATGCAACTCTTCGTAATATTGAAATTTGTATCCGTCGAAAAAATACGAAGCAATTCCTATTTTTTATATATTACGCCCATTTTTAGGATTAGGACCTCTTGATAGACAGCGCACGCCTCGACGACCGACAGCGTTCGGCGACAGCTCCTCGTCCTCCTCCAGCCAGCCAGAGCCCCGCCACAGCACAGAGCCCAATATGCGCAAGAACGGGTGGGAGACGCCGTTCCACGTGCTGCAGCTGGCCACGTGGGTGGTCTTCCCGGCCGTCATGGCGCTCTTCTTCGCCTTCTACACGCCCATATTGGACCAGACGCCGGCCATCATCCTCAGCGTTGTATATGCAGCCTCCTGCCTCGTTACAGTCGTGTCGGTGGTCATGTGCACGGGCACAGACCCGTCCGACGATTGCGTCACGAGACCGTCGGTAAGGGAGACTTTTAGTGGAGGTTGTTGGAAGGAATTAAACTCATTTTTGACGTTTTGTGCTTGTAGACGATGGCCGACGCCAGAGATTCTCGTCCGGATAACCGAGTCTACTGCAACGTCTGCATGAAATACGTGTACGTGCTGGATTTGGTCTCTAAGTCTCACTGTTAAAACTGTTTTGTTAATGAAAAAATGGTGCTGTTGTTGTCTTAACCTACAGGAACAACCAGAGTCGACATTGCCGCTTGTGCGACAAATGTGTGGACGTCTTCGACCACCACTGCAAGTGGCTCAATAACTGTGTGGGGAAGAAGAACTACCGATTCTTCTTGGGCTCTGTGGTCGGAGCCTCGGTGTTTCTGGCAATACAGATCGCAGTGGGCATTTATCTCGTCGTGGAGCTCTACACCAACGAAGATGACGTGAAGGGGAACTCAGCTACAAGCTACGGATGCTCCACACAGAAGGACGATGCCACAGGCTTCTGTGTGGACGAGCAGTACAGTGTCTCGCTGCAGACGCTTCGGATCATCCACATCGTGCTTCTGGCCTTCCTGAGCCCATGGTTATTCATGATCGGACAGCTCACACTCTTCCACTTTCATCTGTGTACGTACCTGATCCTACTTTCTACACCACACTCCGTGTGTGCTAACTATTATTTGTTTTCTTACACAGGCATGGAGAACATCACAACGTACGACTACATTGTGCGTCAACGCAAACGGAAGAACGCACAGGACCGACAGAATACCGTACGTATTTACCCTGTCAGCTTTGATGAACGTTCTGCGAGCGAGGGTTGTGGTGCATCCAGCACCAAAACTCTTGCAGTGGCAACATGACCTAGCAGACCAGAACACTTCTCCCTTTTTATAGATATTAACGCTTTTTGCGTTGTGTTCGTGTTGATGCTGTTGCGGATCAGGTTCGTGTACCGTGGTGGAAGAAGTGCTGCGGAGAGCGGCCGACATCTGCTCCAGAATCTGACAACTCGAAGCCCAGCGTCAACCAGACGAGCGACTCTCGTGCTTCCGCCGAAAGTGTGCGGAAAAGCGAGGAGGAAGAGTTGGCAGAGATCGAAGCAGAAGTGGACGAGAGTTTGGAAGTGCTCAGCAACCAGAGCGGCGAGATCCGCGAGCGCGACAGCAGCCGACGTGGCAGCAGTTTGTACCGCAAGCGGAGGAGCAGCAGCGGCCCGAAAAGGGGATTCGGGCTCCACGTGGACCTGGCTGGCCAGCGATCGGTGCAGGCGAACGCTGATGTATATACACCGAGATCAGAAAGCGGGGACACTAGCTACTTGGCTGCTCCGTACTCCCCTGGAACCCCTGCGTCTCCTTTATCACCACGCTCTGATGCGGGTAGCGCCTACTTCTCTAGCTCGCAGGTGGACGAGAACGAGACTCGAGACACGGACGAAGCTACGAACCAACCTTTACCGGCTTACAAAGTGTCCGACAACTCGTCCATGGTCATGTACGGGCGTCCACCGATCGACGACAGCCCATCGGACAACCACATCGTGTAAGTTTACTCGCTCGTGACTGCGAGCGTCTCGCTGACTTGTCAGCTTGTGTAAAGACCTTGGCAGCAGCGGAAGAACTGCAGCTGACACAGCTTGGACAAAGACCACAAGTATTTATGGCGCACAGGTAGAACAAGCTCGGCACCAGAATTGCTAACCATTTCATAAAAGAAAAAGAGTTTTGTTTTAGAACAAAGAGTAAAAGCTGCATCACTCGGTAATTGACCAGCCGACAGACTGACGGCTACTAAGCCTCACGCACAGCCGCGACTTTGAAGCTCTTGGCTGCTTCATCCGCGCCAATGTCCACGTGCAGCACGTCCACAATACCAGTGACACTGGGAGTGTACAGGGTCTTGCCCAGCAGTCCGTTATCCGTGGAGTGTTCCACTTCCAGCGAGAAGAGCGCAGCAGTCGCAGTCCAGCCTCCCATGTCGTACTCGTGTTCCTTGATGACTTCTTCAGCTCCAGGCTCCAGCTCGCGCGTCTCTTTGATCTTCGCTTTGCCGTCGGCCTCGAACTCGTCTGAGCCGAAGGTCGCCACCACCTTCACGGGGTGCGACGTCGAGTTTTTGAGCGCCACGGACTTAACGTACTTCGGAGTGGGGGCCATAACTACAGACAGAGCTTCTTGGGGTTCAACTTGGTTGTCAGGAGGAAGATTGCGGAATGATTCAGAATTTGGGTGGAGAACTGGAGGTTCAACGTGGGTGGAAAGGATTACACCCACTATTCTCATGGGTGGCAATTCACATGTCGCTTGAATGTGAGCTGAACGCTTCGTACTTAATCCGATTCCGCATTCCTGGAGCGAAACTGAAGGATGGCGCGCAGTAAGGAGCAGTGGAAGGCGCAGCAGCGAGCGCTGCATCCTCAAGCCACGACGAAGAACTTCTTCCAGATGAAGCGACCTGCATCTGGATCGAGACCCACAGCGCCGCCTGTCAACGCCGCGTTGTTCCAGCTGGGACGTCCTGCTGCAGGAGCTCCTACTGTATCAGCAGCTCCAGATCCCAGTGGAAGTGGAGATTCTTCAGCCCAAGCCATTGACCTAACACTGGACGATGAGGAGGAAGAGGACGAGCCAATGGGAGCACAGCAGAC
Source organism: Phytophthora capsici (assembly GCA_030324255.1). Lineage (NCBI taxonomy): Eukaryota > Oomycota > Peronosporomycetes > Peronosporales > Peronosporaceae > Phytophthora > Phytophthora capsici. Next base: position 4,088,593 of record CM059346.1, read on the forward strand.
TGGAAATGCTGCAACTGGTACGAGTTCTACTGCTTCTGATGCAGTTAAACTGAGTCTGTTGGATGGCACCTACAATGAACCTAAAGCGGTGCCTTTCGCTGAAGATGTTGAGTCAGATGTGGACGAGGACTGGCCGGAAGTCCCGCAGTCGGAGTCTGTGGACGATCAGCTTTCTGGTGTTCAAACGAAGGAGGTTGTTCTGGCAGCATTGAACGCTATTACTAAGTCAGTGACGGGTGGACAGAAGGACATTAATCTGGAGAAGAATGTACAGGGCGAAGTGACCAATCAGCAAACGTCCACGTCCCTGCTGCTGGACAATGTTGACGAAATAGAGGTGGAAGTAAATGAAGAACTTCCCAACCAAGCGAAGGAGACAAATGCTACAGATTCTCCGGAAACAATAGATCGGGTAGTTCGAGATGACCACTTGGAGGATGGAGAGATCTTTGAAGAAGGAACCCCCCGACAACCAATGATACAGCAAGTTATAGCGCGGGACAGTCCACCAGTAGGTGCAATAGGAATGCGCCCGCACCAACGTAACAAGAAGCAGAAAAAACGCGGCAAGAAGAAAACCAAACGGAAATTGGAAGCGATGCAGATGATGCACACCCCAGCAGGTGAAATGCTCCCAGAATTTGAGCGATTAACTCGTCAGCGACCATTTCCCGATGCTCCACCTCCAGGGCAATACACCCTTGCAATGATGAGGAATAACACACCAAATGGGGCGATGAGTGTGCACCCTGTGTTTCAAGATTCGACTTCCGTCCCTTTTCAACCTGGATCACTGGTTTCTGGTGGTCGAATCCCTCTGATGAGACCTGCACTTCCGCCACCGCTACCGTACGGAGACAGTCAGATTCTACGCGTAAACCGTCAAGGCAGTATGGAAATGTTTGTTGGTGACGCTGACCAGTCCAGCCACGTGATGTTTGCCGCGCCTTCAATGCTGGGAGGGTTTAAATACCGAACGGTGGAGTCGATTCCTCCACCCTTACCAACGACAAGAAATGGGCCAAGCACCTTGCAGCGCTCCATGAGTGACCAATCCTGCACTCTTCCGGTCGCTCCTCAAAGCCACAGTGACGGCCCCAACGCCGCTCCCAGCAGGGAGCGTAAAAATTCTGAAAATTTCGACCTGGATAGTCTGCGAGCAGCTGCACTCCGAAGCAAGGTTAATCGCTCTATGAAAACTTCGACATCAACTGTAACACCAACTACTCCAGCAGTGGCCGAAATGAAAGCCTCTTCCATGCCGTCTTTTCCGAAATCAATTGAAAATGAGGAAAGATATTCAGAGCCTGCAAGTCCCGAGGATGAAGACGAGTTGCGCCTCGAGATTTTACGCTCCATGAAGCGAAAGCGAAAACAAACCGCTCTCAAGTCATCAACCAATGTTCCGGTGGTCTCAGTTAATGTACCAAGCGCAGTTGACATCGACGTGCAGAAGAAATGTGATGATTGTTCTAAACCTGTGGACAATGATCCTGAGGATGAAGTGCCCCCACAACCAAAAAGAGTTGGTGCTGCTGAAGCCGAGAGCGTTGTGGACGCTGGCGCTACACTGGAGTCAGACAAAGTGGATACACGTAACGAAGCAGAAGCTACTTTGACCAGTGGATTAGAGTCAGTAACGCCCTCAGTGGAACAGGCTGTAGCAAACCCGGAGTTCTGTCCATTGACAGCATGTTCTCAGTCATTGGTGATTCGTCTCAGCCCAGAAGATTTCTCACCTTATGAGGGTGGAGACGAAGATCCCGCAAAAACTACTCCGTCAAGCAGCTTACAAGATGCCATTAAGGAAATGCGACGTCAGATTGCCGAGCGAGAGAGGGAGCAAACAAGTCGTTTGTTGGTTAACGCTGCGGGTCGTTCATCTCAACCTTCTGTGTCGTCGTCAAGTTCAGTGTCATCGACATCTCCTCCCAGCCATGTGCCCTCGGGAAAGAAGGTGAGTACTGTTGTTGCTCAAGCTCGTGAGGTAAGTTCCTCTGTTACTGAATACACGAAGAAGCCTTCGTGTGCCGCGGCAGCGGAATTGGATAATCCAGGAAAGGGGAAGCCGCTGAAACAGGTTTCAGCCATTAAAAACCTTCCACCGGCAGTAACAGCAGGATCCACAGCGAATCCAGTGGGGACTCAAGAGCTCGGCAACACATCAGGGGTCAGTAGTTTCGTCAATATGCCTCGTGTATTGCAACCCCAGGTGCCGGCGATCAGTGATAGGCAAAACGGAGATTCTGCAAACGCGTCTTGCGTAAAGAAATCTATAGAGCCTGTCGCGGCAGCGTAGCGCCTTGAGCGGGTGAGTGCGTGTGTTTGGGCGCCAACACTAATCGCTTGTTGTGTGTGGTTTGCGTTACCACTGCAGCAGGATGCGTCAATGCTGACAACTACGTGTACTGACGGCGGGCGAGGGGTGAGGAAACCGCCTGTGGCTGAGGAACCAGCGTCTGAGGATGCGGTGATCTCTGAAAGCGACAACGGTTCAATTGACTTCGACGCAGTCCGGGCGGAGTACGAGCAGTGTGAAGCAGAGTGCAAGGAAGCGGATATGCACATAGCAAGACTGTCAAACGAAATGGCCGCACTTAAAACGCAGTTGCCTCCAGTGGATACAGCGCAGGCGTGAGGGAGCAACATGTGAAAGACGAGTGGGGTTTCTGTCGAAGGGTTCGCTTATTGTAAGGGCTCGACCGTGCGTTGAGAAGTGCAAGTATGTGGAAAATGTAGATTATAGGGCTGTGGGGTTCGCTTGATGGGGCTGAACTCGTTTAGGGATGGCAGACTCTCACCACCCGCGCGGGTGAGCTTGTTAGTTTTGTTGTATTTATTGGAATCAATTCTTTGGATTCATTTCGAGTTGTTCACTTTCCTTGTGCTAGAAGTAAAGAGGGTTGGAGTACGGCGGATACCGGTCGTCAATCCAAATGTTCACCAAGTCATCGACCTGCAAGATAATATCCATCAGATTCACTTCATCCCTGAATGCCATCGGCGTCGGATGCAGGGGCGATCCGCACAAAGTTACCATGAGACTTTCGTCTTCATGGATGAACGCCCTTGCCATGATATCAAAGTCCACTTCGAGCTTTGGTGACTGTAGCAGCGCCATGATGCTCGCTTTGACAGTGTCGAAGAGCACCTGATGCTGAGGAAACGCTCGAAGAAGTTGTGGTCGCACGTAGTTGTTGAGCAAATAGTCAGCAATTGACAGCACGCGGAGCATGACGGAACCTGCTTTCGCGGTAGTGTGGAGCTTCGTGAAGTCGCTTGTGCTCACGTTGAGTTGGCCTATCGATTTCTTGTCACCTTTTTCTTCCGTGAAGACTGGACCAAAGGAGAAGTTGAGAGCGCAGTGCTTTGATTTTGTACCTGATTCCTTGGGGGACCCAGTCGCTTGCCTTTTAGCTGCTGCTTCTCGACGTTCAAGTTCACGTGCTACCAGTGCTTCGACGTCTACGAGAACTTCAGTGGACAAGTCTGCCAACATGACGCGCCCAACAGGTTGCAGCGGCTTAACAGATTGATCCCCTGTCACAGTCTTAACTTTTATTGATGGTAGCATGGCGTCCACCTGCATCCCAACTCGGTTGTTGCCCAACGCAACCATCTCAGCGCGATAGAAGCCCAGGAAGCACGGAGGTACTGCAAGTCCCATACTTAACGGCCCTCGGAAGTCGGCGTCTTTGAACGAGCCATTCAGCACGCAGTCGTCTCCAGTTCCTTTCACATTTCCGGCTAGCTCCGCACTCACGTCGTCCACATTTTCACGAACAAACTCGATGACCTGCTTTAACGTTTGCCAAAACTTGCTGAATGTCTGGACTCGAGCTCGGAATGAAACCTCAGCTGGACGGTATCGCCTCAAGTCCAGAACTGGTGGCGATCCTACCGGATGCATTTCCCCATCAGTATTTACTGCTGCAGAGGCTGCGGCAGCAGCGGCGGCCATGGCCATCGCTGGGTGGACGGTAGCTTTTCGTCCAAGACGAATGCCGTAAATGAACCCATCGGCCCCAGTCCGCGGTTTACTGTAGTCGATACCGAGGACAATACGCTCGTAGAGCTTCGTGAGAGCCTCAACGACATTGAGAGCATTAAGGGTTGAGTAGAAATGCTTTATCGACACGTGGACACTGGCTGGTTTCTTCGACAAGCGCTTAATCGTGTCGAAAAACTTGTCCACGTCAAAGAGCTCGAACTGAACTTGAGTCTTTTCTGTCTTCTGAGCTTTAGGTGATAGCACCGTCGTCTGGTTTTTCTTGATGTAGATCAATTCAAGTATGGCCTTCCACGCTGCACGTAGCCTCTGATCTTGAGTCATTTCGTCCTTCTCCTCCTCGTTCGACTCCATACTTTCTTCATCAACCGAGAACGTTTTGTAGTACGCGCAAATCGAAGCGAGAGACTGGAAACTGTACGTCGACGGGAATAATCCGCTACTCTTGAGAGCGATGAGAAGGTTAAACTGCGGCGGGGACAGTTGCAACAGCTCGGCGATAACTAGCATTTCCTTGTTAGAATCCGTCAGCAACGAGGAAAACATTTGCGATGCAGCACCCAGAATGGGACTCAACTGGGCACCTTCCTCCCCGCCAGTAGCTTGTTTCCGCAGGTTTTGCTTGGCTTGTTCTTCTCGAATTGCACTCAGATCCATCTCCTTGAGCTCTTTCTCCATGACCTCATCAATCGGCTGTCCGGTTATCTTAATTTCCCCTTTGATATCGAGTTTCGCTGGAGGCAAGTTAAACGCTAACGCCAGTTCATATGGGAAGTACAGAAGCGTTAAGTCCCGAATCAGAGAGCTCAATACGTCCGAGCAAAGCTTGCGAACCATCGGCTCAGGTAGATCCATGCCGCCTTTCACGCGTCTCGTAAAGTTCAGAAGCTCAACGTTGGTAGCTTCAGGTGACATTAGAAACTCCCACCGTCCCTGGCCCACAGCACTGGGATCGTCCACATCCTCCACGTAAATGAGGTTGATGAAGGCTTCAAAGTCCGAGTCCATATACATACTGTCCCAGATCGACTTCGGTATACGCGTGCCTTTCTCCCCGACAACTTTCACGTGCTTCCCACAGCAAACTGTGTGGCCTTTCATTGACACTTTGCAGGTCGGGGTGATTCCCTGTGCGCCATTCGTCTGGTGGCTAATCTGGATCGAGAACGACCCAGAGAAGCTTTCAACCAAGAAGTCACGGAGACCGTAGAATATCCCGTCAATGCTGAAGCGCAACGTGTAGCCATTCTCTCGCGGATGCCAGTAAAACCGCCGCAACGCATCCAGCTTGGCCTGAGCACAGTGCATTCTCGCTGCCAAATTAATGGCGTTAGACGGACTATCAATCGATGCAGCAGTTGGCATGGATCTGCTCGAGGGGGAAGGCATTGCTCCTTGGTTCTTATACCGAGGGCTACCAGAAAACCGAGCTCTTTCTTGTTGCCGCTTCTGTTCTTCTTCTAGAGCAACCGCTCGCATGGACACAATTGTTTTCTCCAGTAGATGAATCTGTCGCAAGATTTTCTCCTTCTTAACCCCCCATTTCGTTTTTTTCTTCTCTTGTTGCTCTTTTGACCTGGCGTATACGTTCTCCAGGTCCTTTACTGCTGATTTCCACGCAGATTCGAACGCAGGTTTATCCATACCAATCGAGAATTGCTCCAGTTCGATCGCTGGTGAAGGTTCCGTCTGCGTCTTCGGCAATACTGGCGACACAGGTCGGTCAGCTACACGTGGCTCGTCTTCTTCCCTTTCGTTCTTACTGGGAGTTTCAGGGGTTACCTCGTCATGGCCATCGACAACCCAGTTCACAATGTTGCAAGTCTCGTCACTAATTCGTATCTCAAGGTCATTCTCAGCGCTAGTTGTATCCGGTAGCATAATTGCTGGGATATCACTATGAACACGACGGCGTGTCCGTATCCACCGCCTCCGACGCACGTAGTCCGTTGCATTCGGCTCGCTGCGCTCTTCGTTTTTCTTGATCAAGTAGTTAATCATAGTAAAATCCAAAGCGTAGACCCACCCATCAGCATCGCATTTGCAGGAGGTTTTATCCAGGACCCAATCACTCGTCCATTTCCAGTTCACAGGCAGTTGCGGCTCTACTTTCTCGCGAGTTTGACTGGACGGAGCTCCATGCAGTCCACTCCATTGATGTCGATCAGTTGGAAGCAAGTGACCTGCTCAAAATGTACGCTATTACCCAATGATCCACATAAGTAGCTCTAGATAAACGTCGGCACCTGGGAAGGAGGAGCCCCAGGAGAAGCTCAAGTACGAGTACCGTTGGTGTTCGTAGATATCGTCGATAGCTTCTTCACCACTGAAGTCGCGGACACCAAACTCACGGTGCACTTGCTGTAGAAACTGCTCTTCCTTCCCCTGGTAGTATTAATGATTAGTCAGTATGTTAACCCCATTGCATCGCACTCATTTAAGAGCTCTCCACCTTGTGGTTTGAAAGGATATCGTCAACGCGATCGACTTTGCGAGGGTCATGAGCCCAATAGAATGCGCGTAGTCTTAGCCGCCAGTTCTCCGCCATCTCCTCTTCGTCATCTGCATTGGATTGCACAAGTAAAAATCAGCTAATGTATCGTAAAACACCAATACAATGATAGCCTCTCGTTCCGCTTCAACTACAGCTCAATAACGGTCGAATGGCAACCCTTCCAGGCATTCACACCACCACAAGACAACGCACATTCTTTCTGCCCTGCACTATCCCTTCGACAGCCTTTACTTGCGGTGGTAGGGGCCGTCGCGGGCAGCAGCTCCGCCATCTCCTTTTGCAACTGGGCAAACGCCAACCTTGGTAACGGACAGATGCATTTCCACCAATTATATCGCTTTCGTATTTTTAGCAGCCAATGAAAATCACCGACGTTACCTACGTAATCACTTCTGAGATCATTTTCAATTCTGCCAACAGCTACGCACGAGTCATGGCGGATCTCCTGGCTGCAGTGGCCGCTACGCCCCACGCAGCGTCCAAAGCCGCTTGCGGTGCAGTCATCGGCCTTAGTGACGCGCAACTGGAAGACGTGAAGGAGCAGGCGATTGCGTATGCAGCGGCGCACGGGTTGCTCGTGGGTTGGCGCGACCCCATGAAGCCTAAAGAGCCCACCGCTGCCTTCACCCACATTCCCTTCTGTCTCTTGCCTGTGCAGTTCCCCAGGAAGCAGTTTGAGCATGGAGTGAAGCTGTCGCCTATCTATGGACGTCTGGTGGACCGTGTGAGTCGCGATGTGGAATGGCTACACAACTGCGTGCAGAGTGTCGTGGAAGAAGATGCCTTTACTGCGCGGCTGCTGGAACTGTCTAAGGAGGTGCAGGCCGAGGGTGTGCAGCAAAAAGCCTACCTGGGCATTCACCGCTCGGACTACATGTTGCACGAGCCCCAGGCGGAGGTGGCTGGAGACTCGCAGCGGCTGTTGCAAGTGGAGCTCAACACCATCTCGTCCTCTTTCGCCTGCATCAGCTCCCTCGTGTCAGGAATGCACAGCTTCCTTGTCAATCGACTGGGAGCAGACATTCCAGGACTGGGGAAACATTATGGCATTGCATCGACGGAATACCCCAATGGTTTGCCGCAGAATGACGCGATCACGGAGCTGCCGAACGCTCTGGCAGCTGCACACAAGCACTATGGAGTCAAAGAGTACGTCGATAGTTTTTGTGTGTTGTGATGCGTTAATGCTGACAATACTATTGTAGTTCTGTTGTGATGTTTGTAGTGCAGCCAAACGAGGCCAACGCCATTGACCAGCGTTGGCTGGAGTATAACTTGTGGGAACACCATAACGTCCGAGTGCTGCGTCGTACCATGGCGGAGGTAGATGCGCGTGGCAAGTTGGTGGAGCGAGACGGCAAACGTACACTGGTGATCGATGGACAGGAAATCTCCGTTGCCTATTTCCGCTCTGCATACACGCCTAACGACTATCCGACCGAGCAGGAATGGTCTGGCCGCAAGCTTATCGAGCGCTCGTACGCCATCAAGTGCCCCTCAATCGCGTATCACTTAGCAGGCACCAAGAAGGTGCAGCAGGTTCTTGCTCAGCCTGCGGTGCTTCGCCGCTTTGTGTCGGAGGAAGAGGCCAAGGAGCTGGAGACGTCGTTTGCTGGGCTCTACGGACTGGAGAAGGACTCGAAAACGATCGATCAAGTGAAGAAGATGGCAATCACCAATCCTCGCTCTTATGTGCTGAAGCCACAGCGCGAGGGAGGAGGCAACAACTTGTACGGTGACGAGGTTGCTGCGGCCATTCAGACGATGAGCCCCACCGAACTCGAGTCGTACATCTTGATGGAGCGTATCTTCCCCAAAGAGAACTCGGCCGTCCTGGTGCGTAACAACGTCACATCCAGTGGTCCTACGATTAGTGAACTCGGGATGTTCATCACGAGCCTGTTCGACGGCGAAGGCAAGGAGATCGTGAACAAGCACGCTGGTCACCTGCTTCGAACGAAGCTGTCTGGAACGGATGAAGGTGGAGTCGCTACTGGTTTCTCGGTCGTCAGCAGTCCGTTGCTCGTTTAGAGGAATTGGATTAGATTAAAGGTAATTGCGTCGCCTTTTATTCTTGTCTTGGTGGTTAAACATTGAGAATGGAGGAAGAAGCTGCTGATTATCCAAGTGACCAGCTCTTCAACGTTGTGTACAACCCACACTTTAACAGGTTCTTTCTTGAGGATAAGGCTGTGTATCGAGGCAGAAGCCGCAACAAAGCTGCCTCGATTCCTTGGCAGCAATGGATTCTACCACCAAAATCTCCTAAGAAACAAGATGGCGTTCATCAGTTGACCATCCCAACGTTAGATCTCTCGGGCCCCGAAGGGGAAACAATTTCTGTCACCAGTAAGGAAGTGCGTGTCCAGAACTACATACCCCATTTCAAGCGAAGCAACCAGCAAGTAGAACAAATCCTGACTGCTGAGGTTGACAGCGCAGCAGCAACTGACGACCATGAGGTCAAGTGGAACGGGGAAATCCTCCACGTTCAGATTCCCGGCCTCAAAGGAGAGATCTCAACAACAACGGAGAGTGACGAACCGGATGCATTGGAACGAGAACGAGTACGTGCTGGAAAGCAGTGGCCAGGCTCAACTTTCGACTTGAAAACTCTCTCGAGAATTCGACCTCATGCCGATGGTTTGCGCCTTGTCAACTTAGAAAACCGATTCGTAGCAGTGTCTTCATCGGATTCTTCGGATTCGGAGGAAGAGGTGGTATCTCCGACGAAAGACAAGTCCGATGATGAAAGAGAGCTGATGCCTGTCTTCTTCCGTGATGATCGCGTGCTCTTCCACGCTAGACGACGCTGGTTCAAAGGAACAGTTCGGCGTCGAATCCCAAAGTCGGACTTCTACACCATTCGCGCAGACAACGGGAGCTTGTTCGACGCCGTTGTGGCGTCCAAGATGGAGTTGATCGATGAACCGGAAGAGCTGCCGTATTTCCACTACCGAAGAGGAGATAAAGTGCTCTGGATACCTGAAAGCACACACGTTCCAACCGCAAACTTCTCGAGAAGCAGCAGAAGAAAGAAACAACACAGCGACAACTGGGATGAAGAAGAGCTCACGTACAAGGCGAAGATCGTGCAGGTGCGTTCATTGAACCGCTTCGATGTGCTGCTCCGTACTGGTCGAGTCGTGAAGAAGGTGCCGTATGAGCAGCTCCGTCCTCGCGATGCGTCCGAGTTCGTATCTACAACGACGTCCAGACGTCGATAGTCACCTGTCCCTGGTTCTCTACTTGTTCTTGCGCTTAGCAGCCTTCTTGCTGGCCTTCTTGCTGACCTTAACAGGCTGCTCACCGAGCGCAGACATGATGGTGTCGTTCCACGAGTTGATAGACTTGCTCATATCGTTGCGGTCCGTCCACGGGCGACGCAGCTCACCCCACGCACGCTCTCCCAGCAGATTCACCTTGACAATGGGGGCCTGGAACAGGTTGAATGGCTGCGTGATGGTCTGGATCACGAGCGGAGGGAAGAATCCCCACTTCCAGTGCACCAGAAGCGTCACACCCGTGCCCAGAGCGTACTGCAATAGTGAAAACAATGTCAGTACATGATAAAATAGCTATGTATTGCATGAATACTCACGCGTTGAATCTCCTTCCAGACCATGCGCTGGTCGTGCTCAGCCACCGTAATCTTCTCGTCACGGTCTCCCGTCTGGCCGAAGCCCAGGTCCTCCTTGACCGTAATGACACCTGGCTCCGTGTTGTTCTTGGCCTTGACGTACAGATACAGCATCACAGCGTAGCAGAAGAGCTGCGAAAGACCGTAGATGCCACGCACAATGTTCGTTTGGACTGCTCTCAAGGACAAGAATTAATGTACTGAATTAAAAGCAACAGCAATAGCCATAGCAACATACACGAACTGTCGGGGTCCAGCACATAACGCGTAGCCATCGCCAACGTGAGCGTCACGCCCATCATCTTCAGGTTCGGCGCCATGATCGACGTAAGGGGGAGGTCCTAAAGCCTAAAGTGTCTAAAAAGCCACGTCAGCCTATGCATACAATCACCAAGTGTAAATTATGTAGCAATTAAGTTAGTCCAACCTGCAATATCCGATTTCTGCAAATTTTCACAGTATTGGCGCCAAATAGCTCAATTGAGCTGGAACCGTTGGAGTGTGTCATTATGGCGGAGCAGGGCGCCCCCAAGAGCAAATACACGTTCACGCGCGAGGAATATGACGAACTCGTGGATAAAACGCCCAACTGTGTCATGAGCAAGCGCTCTAAGTACGAGGAGGTGGAATTGGTGGACGACTGTACGCTGTTCGACATCTACCGCCAGCCTCGAGCGCCTGTGACGGACCCGAATGCCACCAAGACGCTACCAGTACGACAACTGAATGATAATTTAACGTGCCCCATCTGTTTGGGTATTGTTAAAGAGGCGATGGTGGTGATGGAGTGCTTACATCGCTTCTGCCGCAAGTGTATCTCCGACGCCATTCGCCAGACCCCGGTGGATGGAGGCAAGAGCAAAAGTGAATGTCCCTCCTGCCGCATCCACATCCCGTCCAAACGATCACTACGACCTGACACGAACTTTGACGCGCTCATTAAGAAGATCTACCCGAATTTGGCGGAGTTCGAGCGCAATGAGGAGCAGATCATTGCGCAGCTAAACAAGGCAATGCACTTTAACAATGCATACACAGAGAGTGCTCGCAAAGGAGCGCTAAGTCAGGCGGCTGTGCGCCGTAACGGACGCAAGAAACCCGAAGGAGCAAGTTCAGCTTCTTCTTCACGTTCGTCGTCACCGGGCAGTGGATCGTCACCACCATTAGGAGAGAAGCGCAGCATGTCCGAGAGCACCTCCCCAAGTGGCAATGCGATGCCATCAGCTGCCGAAGAACCAGCTCGAAAGAAGCCCAAGGTTGCAGCAAAGGACTCGACAGCCGAAAAGAAGAAGGGGGTGATCACTGATCGTGTGAATTTCCGCGTGATTCTCCATGGAGATGAGAAACCAGGAGCACCTAAGCTGGAACGCACGCTGTTTACGACATCGGCAAGGCTGAAGGTTTGCCACCTCAAGAAGCATCTCGGGGCACTGCTGAAGCTGGACAACTACGACAATTTGTGCATTGTACTACCCACGGTGAACTGCAGCCTCAGCGGACTCACGGCCAAGGCCCGGACAACTTCAGGCGTGTCGATCCGCCAGGATTTAAAGTGCGACCAGGAGCTGGAGGACTTCGTCAAACTACAAGATATTTATGACCAGTACGGCATGGGCACAGCCTGGGAGCTACGTCTGCTGTACCACTTCTCCTCGGGCACGATCGTCAACGGCATCGCACGTTTTGTGACCAATACGAAATAGGTATATCACTGCTTCTTGCGGAGTTCACGCCGTTTTGAAAGTGCTGGCTGGACTGGCGGGTAATCAATGAAGAGGAACTACATGTACTAAAATCTCGTGTTTACTTAGCACCTCAGCACTACATCCGAAGCCACAAATTCTCTAGCACATTGTCTTCCTGGATCAAGTGTTTTTGCAAGCTCGACGATAGAGAATTGAGCTCTTGCGCCAATGTATCGTTTACCTCTACTTCGTCATCGCTCCGCAGGAGCACGCGAATACGTGCAAGACACCAGGCGGCGTACCGTCTCGAGAATTGATTTCCACACTTCCAAGCAGAATCAATCTCATCCAAGATCACACGGAGCACTGGAATCCATTCGATCACGCCATTCTCTAACGTCTTCAACGCATCAGTCCACGTGGACCTAAGCGTTTCAGTCTTGACACCCTTCAGCTGCGTCTTCGAGAGTGTTTCAGCTACTTGAGAGATCAACTCCTGGACCGGTGCCACGTCGTTCGTATTAGTTGTTCGCAGCACTTGATTGAGCAGGCATTGCACCACATAGCGTCGATGGCACCAGAGCGCTTCGTGGGTCGGATACGGAGCCATGATATCCGACACAAGCTTGTACTCCGCCAGAACGTGTTTCCGGGTTAACTCCAACTCTCCAGACGCTTGATACCTCTTCACCAGTTCATTCAACGTGTGCTGCCGGTGGTTCCACCCTGAATGGTCGGTAACATGCGTTCTACACCACTGCTCCATGTCTTCAAGCTCTTTGAGTGTCAGATCAAGTGGAAGGCGCGACACGATCCAATGACGGAAGCTCCATGCGTGGTAATTCCGTGGCTTCTGCTCTGCTAAACGACTGCAAACCTCGATCTGCTGCTTGTAAAAAGAGCGGAGATCGTCCCCAGTGAGTTCCCCACACAGACGGACAGCTAGCCAGCGCCTGTAGTAACACTCACAGCGTCAATATCCTACGCTCTTCTACTATTACCTTCACTCACTCACCTGTAAGCCCACGTGTCGATACTCTTCGGGTGCAATGTGAAGACTAAATTCGTGAACTTCACCTCGTCCAGTGCGTCCAGCCATCCTCGAGCCACGAACGTCTTCCTACAGTAGACCAGTCAATACTTCCGTTCTAAGACAGCTCCATTACAAGCCTTACCGCGTATTCCAAGCCGTATAAAAGTCAGCACTAATGAGGAGAATGGCTCGCGTGCAGTGTAGCAACTGATTGCGACACTCATTTTCCTCGGACTGCGTGATCACTACGGCCTCTTGCTGCAGAAGAGCATTCAGCGGGTGGAACTGTGTACGAGCAGCTTGGAAGAGCGGGATCCCAGCTGCAAAGGCCACCCCTAGCTTGTGCTCTTCTAGGAAGAAGGAGGTCTCGGGGGTCAAGTCGCTGGCTTCGGTGCCAAAAAGCAGCCCCACCTCGTCACTAAAGGACAGACAAAGTCAGTACAGGAAAGAGAACGATGTCTTTTCAACACGCACATGAGCGGGTCTTGCTGGAAGAGGCTGGAGAGAAGCACGAGCAGCGTCTCGCCCGACGCCATATCCGATCCGAAGACTGTGTGCACAACACTGCGATTGACAGGTACAATACCGTAGAATACGTATTATTGACTCTAATATTGAACATTACAAGGAAACCTCCCAGCCTGCCAACTACAGCGCTTAAAAGTACATTACAACACCGCACTACGTTACAGCAGGACTAAGTGACGTCCTTCGCCTTAGCCCTTGGATAACAAATTTACGCTTCTATCGCGCGCGCAAACTTTTCACCACGAGAAAATGACGCAGCCAGCCTTTCAGCCAGCGCCAGTATGCTTGCTCGTATGCATAGACGCAAATCTACACGTCCAGCATCGCATGCTTGCAAGAGTCAATCGCCACACTGTATCCATGTTGGGCGGCGAGACTAAAAAACGTTAAAACCGGCGGATCAAAGCGCGTTTCTCTTCAAGGTGACATAGAATTGGCCTGATGACGCGCGCGACTTTACCGCTTCATTTCAACAGAACCTTTCGTCCGTCATGATCATGCTATTCAAGCGACTTCAACATGGCATTCCCTCTTCTCCTTTATATCCTTCATCATAGAATTTCCTCTGTTCCATTCATTTAAACGTTCTTTGTTACGAATTCAAAAGATTAAAAGACCATTGACATGCTCTTGAGATCTGATGCTCTGAATGTCGACACGACGTGCACATAGACCATGATGAAAGTCAACGGTCGCTATCTAGAGCTCATTCCACCATTTGCCTTGAAGATAGCACACCTCCATCACCAACATGTCGCTCGCTACTGCGTCTGTAAACCACAGCTCAGGCTTCGACGCTGCGCTGCTGGAACTGGCGCACAGTCGCCGCACTATCTACGAGAACACGCGCATGTCGGGCGAGAACCGCACAGCGCACCGGATGCTGCCTGTGGACCGACGCGAGAGCTGCAGCGACGCGCTCGAAGCTTCCTACGCGCGTAACATGGCCAAATACTTCGGAGAGAAGCCGCCTCCTGTCTTCACGCGAGCGTACAGTATGCCTGTGTCTCGACAGGAGAAGCTGCTGGACGAGGCTCTGCTGCTAGTGGCGCACAGCCAGCGCTCCATCTACGACAAGACGCGCATCTCTGGCGAGAATCGCAGCGCGCATCGGATGCTTCCTACGGACCGCCGAGCTGAAGGCCGCGACTGCTGCTCGGATACAACGGACGCGTCTTACGCCAATGCTATAGCCAACTACTTTGTGACGAAGAATGTCAGTCGACTGTAGAAAAGTATCACTAGGCCCGGGAACGTATTTAAATCGCTGCAGGGCGACAACAACAAGAAAAACAAGATGTTAGTAAGGACTAGCACATCAAAATAATAACAGTCATTTGTAATAGCGCCAGAGTTGCAAGACAGCAGCAGTTTGATTATTTGTGGCTCGAAGTGGTGAGTTAAGTCGGCTGTTAGCAAGTAGGTAGACAAAAGGATTGGACAGATACTCAGCGTCTTATCCAGCTCTGGAAATACGACAACAGCGCTGTGGCTGGTGGGGGAGAATTCTGTTCAGACTGGAATCGTAGTGTTGAGCTTTTCATGGCTGTCTTGGCGCTCGGCATGCATGGTGCAGCGCCTGTGGTAGCGTCAGGAACGGTTATTGTTACGCTCATCACCTGTTTCATCATCGCCAAAGCCAACAACGTCTACACGGGTGGTCTCTCTTGGCCCTACTTCTCAGATCTTGGTCGAGGTAGCCTTCAGCCTGCCAAGTGTTGTCGCTGTTTGTTTTCTAACGTTTTGGTGCGCAGATTCACCAGGCTACTATGTTTTCTGTGTCGGCAACACCATTGTTGCTCTCGCGTTGTGCGCTACCTGGTACTTCAACTACCAATTCCAGATCTCAGCGTTGAGAATACCCACATTACTCGGTCACATCTCACCTTTCGTGGGCTGGACCGTCAGAGTTTGCACTGCTATTGGCATTATTTCTACTATCGGACTCCCGATACTTGTACGTGGTGTCAGTCAGTAAACTTAGCGAATCCGTTGATATTAACTGGTGAGGTTTGCTTTGATCAGGCTTTCTTCAGCACGGCGTCATATCCATCTCTACACAACAACGCTGCGTACTGGTTCTTCTTACTGGAGACGATCGCAATATTTCTCAATGTACTACAAAATCATTCCAACTTGTCGTGGTGCAAGACTCATTTCTCTTGCTTTGAACAGACAGTTGTAAGCTACCGACTCGTGAAAAGTGCCAAGGTGCCCGACATTACAGCTGGGGAGATTCCAGTGATCTGCGACTTTGAGGATATCGATGCGGACGCAAAACTTTACAGCATGCGGCGTACACTGCGAATTCAAGCTATATCCAGCTCCTTCTTCTTTGTGGCCTTCTTGCTGTATCTCCCTATCGGTCTCAGTATCGTTCAGCCCTTCAAACGGCTCACGATCGACCAGGTGAGAAAACAAATACTAATTTGTCATTGTTCTGGGTAATTATCCTCACCATTTTCAATGTTTGATAGTGTCTGAAACGCGATCTAGGTGTTGCGTACTGCTCTGTAACGATGAGATACGATGAGGTTCAAACGAAGCTTTGGAATTATGGTGAGGTTGCTTCGACTCGGGTCTTTCTACGTTAGTACGTGTGGTTTACATTTTCATTCTGCTGCTATACAGAAGACGATTACACAGCCTCGCAGATACGAGCAGCAGCACAATTGAGCTGCATCGTGACCCTTGTCGGGTACTCAATATCTTTCCTGACCCACAATACCGAGTCGCTGTCCAAAGACCAACAACGGGTGGCAACGTTTGAGGCTTCTACCGGAATGCAGACCAACAACACCCATTTCTGCGCCATCCCGTTGCTCATGTCACCAGCCGAACGACCGTCAGATATACTTGAAAGCACCGACTTCGTTTCTGAGTGCTGATCTGTGGTGGTAATTGAATGAAGCCAATTTTACAAATATCTGCGGCAACTGAAGCAGGGAACCACGCACCACAATGGCCGGGGTACCCGGCTTATTGGCAGTGGGTGTCGAAACCTAACCGCAAGTACCGTTAATTTCGCAAAACACATAGCTTGCAGAGTAACATGGCAGAAAAAAGTCTGCTAAGCATACATACAAGCAAACAAAGCGCCAACCTCAACCTGTGAAAGGTAGTATATACTACTTTCCACAGGTTTGCATTTTGTAGCGTCTGCAAAAAAGCTGGCAGAATGGAGGTACAGTGATCAAAATCGCGCCAACTTGCGAAATATAGTTCGTGCAAAACCGTTTAAGTGTCAGAACCATTTGCTGTGTACTTATTGGACAGTACAACTGATGACCACGGCGACGCAATGACTACTGAAACACTTGGTGCCAACAAGCTTAAGCGCAAACTCTCAGCAACGCCGCAAGACAACGCTCCAATGGCTTCTCCACCGACGAAACGTCACCACACAAGCAAGGAAACACCGTCCGAGACACCAAAAACACAATTGAACAACAAGTAGTAGCACAACGTCTTCGCAACAAACGACCAACAACTTAGCCATGCTCACTTCAAGTTCGTAACGTTAGGGAATGGACGATTAGCGTCGAATGACCCGACAAGCATTAATGTGACACTCACTTTGCATCACTCTAACCAGCATATATATATATAGTACGGCACGCCGGGTACCCCGGCCATAAAGCGAGCCGCTAGGCGAGAACTGCCACCAATTAATACTGTACATAGCATTTCGCTACTTCAATGTGGGCCAAGCAAACCTCCTTGCAAATGAAGAACATCACTTTCCCAACCGACATACCTCGTCGCGCACTAACGGTGTTGAAGATATCCCAGCTTTGTGGCTTGCTGTCCAACTGTCACTGAAGAGAAACAAACCAACGCGTTCGTCTCTCCAACACACTTTTGATTTCTCCATTCCGGTCACACCAGTCTTCACTTGAAAATGAAAAACACAGTCGGTGTTATTCTCCTTTTCTGTGCCGTCGGCACCTTTGATAAAGCTGCTGCTGCTGCTCCAGCGTGCAATACGACGGAGTTATCGAAATTGCTGATGAATTCACAAGTGCGAACGTGTCGATCGGACTCGGGCTACAACCCAGCATCTCTAGGACCGGCGACGGACGCTCAGGTCACGGCTGTGTGCAACAGCAATGCCTGCACCCAGGCTATCGATGCCATAAAGCAAGTTGCGCCGAATGAGTGCACTATCGGACCTGTTCGATTGTACGCTGATGTCATCGAACCACTCGGGAAGCGTTGTGGCTGGGCCTCTGGATCCGCTACCGGTAGTGCTGTGAATGGGAGTGTATCGGGGCCAGGCTCTGGACCGACTGTCGGTTCTGCGTCTGCACCCGCGGGGATTGCTGGATCGACAGCAAAGTCACCAGCGACCAACAAGCCACGCTCTGATTCCCCGTCGGCCACTCCAGGAAATGCTGGCATCGAGGCCCCCACGCTTTCTACGTTTGCTATCGCGGTGCTAGCCATGGTGGTCGCTACGATTCTTTAAAGAGTCCTGGAAGCTTGACCTCGTTCGTGAATTGATGGACCCGACCAAAATGCTCCAACACCACAGTTCATAAAAATTACTTCCAAGTACTTACTACTTGTAAGCCACCCTTGTATGTTTTCTCAGACGCAACAAGTTGTAATCCAATTACATGCGTAGCATCTTCGTGTGGTCTGAAACCATTCCCTACGCAGAATCGTGCTGAAGCTGAATTAAAGCCACTTCTGTACGGTCAATCGCGGACTGCACACGCTCAGCCTGGAATGTATCCGCAGTCAGCATTAAATAGGTTTCTCCATCTATCTCAACCCCCGAGAACCCGGCTTCCCTCAAAATATCCACAGCACCCGGCACAGCCACCAACTTGGACTGGATGGTAGCGTTTGAAAGACGGATCTTACGAAATTTCTCTTCCTGTAACAAAAAACTATGTCGTTAGTCAAGTAATTTCCTAAGATCTCAGCATAAACCTACCTGGGGGTTCTTCATGATATTAGCCAGCATCTTAATCAGCGTCTCCGCCGCAGTGATAGCACGGACTGGCTCTTGTCGCAACAGCACATACACAGCACCATTTTCTTCAGCTTCTGAACTCGCCAGAACTCCATTGGGTGCTGCCACTTGAGGGATCGATGTGAATGGAGCAGCAGGTGGCATCGCTTCGCTCCCTCCAGCTGCAGCTGAAGGAGGTGCTCCCCCACCAATTGAGTTCATAGCGGACACCGCCTGCGTTGACGACGAAAATGTGGCAGCGTATGGATTAAACCCCATCTGCTGGTGTGCGTTCTGCAGTTCACGTGCCTTTACTTTTTCGTTGGAGAGTACCACAGGCGGCGGACCTGATGAAACAGGCTCAGAAGCTGAAGCCGATTCAGGTTCTGTATATTGGAACTTGTTCTCCTGCTCCTCCTCCTGCTGAAGCCGAGCTTTGCGTGCGTTCGTCACACGTTTCTCCCACGCATTGCCTCGCTGTTCTAGCGCCTTTGCCTATGGATGAACATCGCGACGTATCCAATACATCAATGGGATCGAGCAATATTTATTCACACAGCAATAAAATCCACTCACCTGCTGCTCACGTCGTTTCTGCTGCTCCTCAGCGGATAGAGCTGGAGGTTTTTGACTGACAAATGGAAGCTTTAAAGAGCGGGTTAAAAGGCTCAAGCCGTGGAAATGGATTGACAACTATACGTACTTTGATGGAGGGACCCCTCGGAGCAGCGGAAGGTGGAGCAGCAGCGGATGAAGCGCCACTTCCACCTAATACATTGCCTTCTCCTCGGAAAGCTGTACGTTTATTAGAGATCTTGGCAGCCGCCTGCTGCGCTGCTTCCTTCTTCTTCTTCAGCCAGTCCATCGTCACTAAACTCCCTCACTTGAGCGGAAGGAAATACATGCGGTGCAGCACACAAAATACGACCAGGAATTTCTCAAAAATCATTTTGTTGTAAAATGAGAGAAAATCTGATCTTTCCAGTGGAATATGGAAAGGGCAGCTGCCCAAACAGCAAACTGTATGTCGCCAGTCTGCAACTTTACCGCGCCCAGTCAAGCGTGAGACCATCACTCCTCGTCTCACACCACAGCATGTATGCGCCGGTGGACTTGGAGGCGGCCAAGCTACAGCGGCTCAAGCCCGAGCCAGTGGCCTCTGCTCCTACTCGTCTTATGCAGCTCCAGCGTGTTCTGATGGTGATAGGCCTCGTGTCTCTTGGCCTCACCGCCGGCCTGTTGCTCTTCCGCTTTGTACGCAGTGACGACTTCGATCTGGTCGTGCAGTGGCTGCAGACCCACGAGACCTTAGGCGCCGCTATCTATGTGTGCAGCTTCACGTCCTTCGTAGTGCTGTGCTTCCCGTCCACAGCCTTCGAGCTGCTGGCAGGCTATATCTTCGGCTTCTGGCTGGGGTTGCTACTGGCTACAACTGGCAAACTCGTTGGCTCCGTTCTCTCCTACATCATTGGCCGCTACTTGTGTCGCCGTCGGGTACATGCTTACATGGCGCGTGGCCATCCAGCGCTGCAGGGCTTCCAAAGCCTGCTCAGAAAACGGCAGATCCTGGTCGTGTTCCTCACGCGCGTGGCATTTTTCCCTATTGCAATCAAGAACTATGGACTCAGTGTGCTGGACGTGCGGTTCCCGGTCTACTTTTCAGCGGCGCTGCTCACGGGGCTGCCGTTCTCCGTCATTTGGGTCTATTCTGGCCATGCGGTGGAGAACTTCACTGCGTTGCTGGCTAATCCTGCAGCCTCAAGGAATAGTACGGAGCTTATTTTGCTACTGGTGGGGGCAGGAAGTGCCTTGCTGCTGCTGTTCGTGGTGGGGTTCTACACCCGCAAGTACGTGCTCGATCTTGCGGAGGAGGAGAAGGACGCTGCGCCAGCTGAGACGGCGGCGGTGACTCCAACGGCGGCTTCCAAGCGAACGGATGAAATGACTCCCAAGCACACAGATGAAGCCACAGCTTTTGTCAATGCGGTTGCTTGCTAGATAGTGTCCTTTACTGTTGCTGTAATACTACTCTTATGTTTTGTTGTGTACTGTAGTGCTGGAAGAGTGCTAGTGTCATCAACGGTGAGCCTCCATGTCCCTTGTCCTTCTGTGCATATATCAGTGGATGGCTGCCTGTTGAACGTTGTTCTCCTTCCCAGTAAACAAACGTGTTATAACGGAGCTCTCACGTTCTGCAATCTACGGAATTGGATGCGCCTCTAATGTAACTGGCTTTGGACGAGTCCGGACAAGCCGAGGTATCTCTGGCCAAGGAATCCAGCTTCTTGGAGAGCAGTGGGGACGCAGGTTCTCGATCGATCTAATGTCATTCGACATTTGTCGTGTAACTGGCCAGCCAACTCTACACTTGAGTGCTGCGAAATGCCAAGTTCTCGTCGACACTTGCGCAACAGCAAACGGAAGCCTGGCAGTTCTCGCAAGATGAAGCCGCCGCCAAAACCCGACTTCAGCACTTCGATTTCAAGCATTTCGAGTGAACCTACGCCGATCCTCGAGTCGTCACTGGCCAGCTCGTACCAGAAGCATGTGCTGCGTCGCCACCACCAGACACATGGCTCTCGACGTCATGGAACAACAGTGAGAGGTGGTCCTCGTGATTCGCCATTTACTCCTCGTCGGCCAGCGGGTGCTGTCCCCGAACTCTTCGTGACATTTCGTCACATTTCTTTGGCTGTGGACGTCCCTGTGTCGCCTGCTGCAGCGGCAGCAGCAGCTCAGGCTGCTTCTGGTGAAATGGGTCGCGAGACGTTGGCTGCCAAGCAACTTCCAACCATCACGAATCACGTGCGAAGCATTGCCGGCGCTCTTACTGCAAGCAAGACATTTGTTCGTCGCCAAATCCTCAAGAATGTAACTGGAGCATTCACTCCAGGCTCCATGACGTTGCTGCTTGGGCGTTCTGGATCTGGCAAATCGGTGCTTTTCAAGCTGCTAAGCGGACGGCTGGATGTGTTGTCTAGAAGTGTGACTTTGGATGGAGAAGTCTCGTACAACGGTTTATCCCGTGACAAACTTAAGACACAGCTTCCGCAGTGTGTGTCGTACGTTTCTCAGCAGGACAAGCATCAACCGGTTCTGACTGTCAAGGAAACGCTCGACTTCGCCTACGAGTGCTGTGCCATTAATTCAGATGCGAAACCTGTTGGTGCTGTGTACAAATCCCCCGCGTCGCAGTACCCGCTGGCACTTCCCACCACATATCTCGGAGGCGAGCGCGACCCCGTCACAGTCACCCGAGAACTTGGCTTGGTTCGTTGCCAAGGCACCATCGTTGGCGATGACCGTATCCGTGGTGTCTCTGGTGGTGAGAAGAAGCGCGTCACGACTGGTGAGATGGCTTTCGGCCCTCATGCTGTATCGCTGATGGATGAAATTACTACGGGACTGGACAGCTCCGCCGCTTTTGATGTGGTGAATGCTCAGCGCCGTTTAGCCAGGCAACAGCGACAAACTGTGGTGATTTCTCTTCAGCAACCTGCTCCAGAAGTGCTGGCACTCTTCGACAACGTCCTGTTATTGGCTGAAGGTGAAGTGCTCTACCATGGACCTCGTGCTCATATCCAAGCGTACTTCGAGGCATTGGGCTTCGTATGTCCCCCAGGGCGTGACTTGGCTGATTTTCTGTGCGATTTAGCATCTCCGCAGCAGATCCAGTACGAGCAATCACACGCACCTATGCCGGGACGACGCCGCCATCCCCGTAGTGCCAACGAATTTGCAGACTTGTGGATTATGTCGCCTATGTACGAAGCAATGGTTGAGGAGCTAGACCATCTCGATAATGACACCGAGGCGCGCACCTGCAGAAACGGTGAAAGAGATCTCTACTTCGATCAAGAAGCGCTGTTGCGTGTTCCAGCTTTTCGGCAAAGCTACCTCCGTAGTACGTGGACGGTGATGAAGCGGCAAATGCGGTTGTTTGTACGCAACAAGGTCTTCTTTGTGGGTCGTCTGTTGCTGGATCTACTTGTGGGCTTGATGGTGGGGTCGATTTACTACAACATGGACTTAGCGGACTCGCAAGTCACATTGGGCGTGGTTTTCTCATGCGCGCTATTTCTTGGACTCGGCCAGTCGGCGACACTGGCTCCGTTCTTCGACGCACGAGAAGTATTCTACAAGCATCGAGGTGCTAACTTTTTTCGCACATCAAGCTATGTGTTGGCCTCGAGTATTTGCCAGCTTCCGCTTGCTATCGTTGAGGCGCTGGTCTTCAGCTCCATCGTGTACTGGATGGGTGGATTTATTGCAACAGCAGGGCATTTCCTGGTTTTTGTGTTGTACATGCTGCTGACAATTTTGGTCTTTATCGGTGAGTACTTTTTACTTTCCGCGATGTGTTCAAGCCTGCATGTGGCTCAACCGGCTTCCACATTGATGCTGCTGTTCTCAATTCTGTTCGCTGGCTTTGCTGTTTCTCGTGAGCAACTGCCGTCGGCTTTGCGGTGGATTTACTGGAGTAACCCTCTCGCTTGGTCAACCCGTGGAATTCTGGTGGACCAATATCGCAGCCATGAACTGGACGTGTGTGAATACGGCGGAATCAACTATTGCAAGGCGTATGAGGGCAAAACTTTGGGTGAGTACTCTCTCGCACTCTACGATGTCCCTGAGGATCCCAAGTGGGTGGTGTTGGGGATTATTTTTCTTGCGACTGTCTATATCGTCAGTATGTTCCTGTCTTACGTGATGTTGGAATATCGTCGTCACGAATCTAACCCCACGGTTGCACCGTCACTACCAACTTCAGCTTCGAGCTCAAGCATACCGACACCAAGACAGCCAAAGGAATCATACGCTATGCTAGCTACACCTCACGGAGATACAGACGAGCTTCTGGAGAGTGACTTTGCTGGTTTCCAGCTACCGCTTGAACGTAATGATCTTGTAATACTGGGTGAAGATGACGACTTGAACGACTCATTCAATGCCTCGCAAGGGCTCCGAACGAATCCTGAAGAAATAATGGTTCGTTTAACGCCTCGATGGGACGTCACACCAGTAACTTTGGCCTTCCAAGATCTGCGTTATAGCATTACGGTGCCCGCCAATGCTCTTGTGGATCCTGCTGGCCAACGTGGTGCTGAAGGTGCTCCAGGTCGACCTGTGGCGGTAGATTCACGTGACAACGCAGGGAAGAAGAGCAATGAAATGGTGACCCGAGAGCTGCTCAAGGGCGTCACTGGCTACGCGGTACCCGGTACGATGACAGCACTCATGGGGTCTACAGGTGCCGGGAAAACCACGCTTTTGGATGTCCTTGCAGGCCGCAAGAGTGGCAGTGTTGACCGTAAAAAGAAGAATGGTGCGCCTACTCTACGAGGCCGCGTGATGTTGAATGGCGTGGACGCAACAGAACTAGCAGTGCGCCGATGCACTGGTTATTGTGAACAGACAGATATGCACTCCGACGCATCCACATTTCGTGAGGCCTTGCAGTTTTCAGCGTACCTCCGCCAAGGCGATCGGGTGGCCCCTGGAAGAGTCGAAGAGATTGTCGATGAGTGCTTGGATCTGCTCGGACTAAGCGACATCGCTGGTCAAATGATTCGTGGTAGCTCGAGCGAGCAGCTTAAGCGCTTGACCTTAGGAGTGGAACTCGCTGCCCAACCTAGCGTTCTGTTCCTGGATGAACCTACTAGCGGTCTGGATGCACGCGCCGCTAAGTCACTTATGGATGGCGTTCGCAAGGTGGCAGACTCTGGGCGAACGGTTATTTGTACTATTCATCAGCCGTCCACGGAAGTGTTTCTGCTTTTCGACTCGCTTCTATTGCTTCAACGAGGCGGCGAGACAGTGTACTTTGGCGAACTGGGTCGCAATGGTGAAACACTGGTGAGTTACTTCCAGGGCCTGAATCTGCCACGCAATTGCCCGATCTTCAAGCCTGGGGACAACCCAGCCACATGGATGCTGGATGTGATTGGTGCTGGTGTTGAGAAAGTCAAGCCACAGTCGTCGTTTCCAATGAAATTTCGACAGCCTCCACCCGCAACTTCGACGAACTCTCGGTTGGACGCTTCACTAAATTCCTCGATAAGCTCGGAGTATTCGCGGCAGTATCGTGATGAAGGTGTTGACTTTGTTGCAGCCTACAAGGCTAGCCGACTCAAACAGCGTTTGGATGCCAAGCGAGCAGCACCCGGAGTTTTCATGCCATCGGATCGCTTACCCCCCGTGAGGTTCACTCAACGTCGAGCTGCAAGTGATGGACTGCAATTCACAATGCTTATGCGGCGGTTCTTGCGGCTTTATTGGCGCACACCGTTCTACACGTTCACTCGAATGATGACTGCGCTGATGCTCGGGTTGATGTTTGGACTGGTCTACTCGGGTAGCAACGATTTCACTACGTACCAAGGTGCCAACGGCGCGGTGGGGCTGATCTTCTTCTCGACTTGCTTCTTGGGGGTTGGAGCGTACGTTCACGTGCTTCCGTTGGCATTTGAAGAGCGTGGGCCGTACTATCGCGAGCGAGCTTCCGAAACGTACAGCGCTTTGTGGTACTTCGTGGCTTCCTCTCTAGTGGAAATCCCTTACGCTGCCGTGGCATCAATGATCTTCGTGGGCGTGTTCTACCCCATGGCAGGTTTCTCTGCGTACGGCGACTTCTCTCAAGTAGTTGTCTACTGGCTCGTGTTGACCATTCACATCCTGTTCCAGACGTATTTCGGCCAGTTCTTCACGTTCGCCATGCCAAGTCTCGAGCTTGCAGCTGTCTGGGGCTCCCTCTTCGACTCGATCTTCCTCATGTTTATGGGGTACAACCCACCAGCGTCAAGCATTCCAGACGGATACAAGTGGCTATTCCAGCTTGTGCCACATCGCTACACGTTCGAGGTGCTCACGGCGCTGGTGTTGGGAGACTGCCCGGATGCACAAGTGGAGCAGATAATGGCAGCTACAGCCTCTAATGCCACGATTGACGTCTCGAACTGGCCGCTGGGTTGCCAACGACTCACCCAAGCTCCTCCTGTCGTGGCCAATATCCCTCTCACCTCGTACATCGATACAGTATTTGGCGCACGTCGTGAGGACACAGCACGCTCGGTAGCCATTGTGGTGGGTATTCTACTGGCGATGCGACTGGCTACACTGATCGTTATGCGCACCGTGAATCACCAGAAGCGCTAAGAGACTTACAAAGACATCTTTGTGCTTCGTGTTGCACAGGTTGAAGTGAATAGTGTATACATACACATCTTTGAAGCATTTGCCGACAATTGTTCCATCATGGCCTACACGTAATCCGATGACCATGATTAGAAGTGCGAGGTAGGTATATCGTAACGATATACCTACCTCGCACTTCAGATGCAACGATAATCGTTGCATCTGTAGAGTCGACCACATGGCTCTTGAGTCTTGGGATCTGAACAGGAGTTTAGCTCGACGACACGACGGGATAGTCGGCGACCCGTAGGGATGCCACTTCCGAACTCGCCATTGCACGAGAGTTACCAGCGCTTGTTGTCTCCGCGAAAAAGCACCAATCGATTGCAGATGCAGATTGTGCCGTACGCCATCGGCACGCGGCTCGCTCCCATGGTAGCAACGACAGTTGTGGTTGTGACGCTGATCACGTGTGTATCTGTCGCCAAGGCTAAGGATATTTACCTCGGCGGACTGGCGTGGCCCTACTTCTCCGACACTGGCAGAGGTGAGGTCAAGTGCTTGACGTCCTGCTTTTCAGCTCCATTGACACATTTCTCGTTTCTACTGCAGATGCACCCGGTTACTCTATCTTTTGTGTCGGTTTGACGGTCGTTGCTGTTGCCTTGGTCTTGACGTGGATTACCAATTACCAGTTCCAGTGCCAGCTAATCGAGAAGGGAGTCCATGAGAGCTCAGACCACGCGTACGGGGAGAGCATCCGAAAGTATTGCAAAATTGTGAGGGTGTTGGGCGTTCTTTCTGCACTTGGACTACCTGTGCTGGCATTCTTCAGTACGACAAGCTACGATGATGTCCACAAGTATGCTGCCTACTGGTTTTTCGTCTTGGAGGCGTTCGCATTGGTGATCAATGTACGTTGCAGTCGAAATTGCGCTATACACCTGGCATCACGAACTTAATCTTGCAATTATGATCCACAGACCATTGTAAGCTTCAAGCTTACACGTCTAACCGATTCTGGAAATTCGTACTATGCGCCGGAGACTGAGGTTTCGCAAACAAAAGAGCCCAATCCCCTGAGTGTGTCTAAGTCAACCTTGAAGCGCACGTTCTACATTCAGTTGGTTTGCACGACGCTATTCTGGATCGGATTTGTTCTGTACATCCCAGTCGGTCTGGCCCTGATCGACGACTTTCAACGACTCAGTATTAAAGATGTACGTTCGAAGACACTACAATGAGAGGGAAGTGTGTCTGACAATGTTCTGGGTCGGCATTTAGTGCTTGGATCTGGATCTAGGCGAGAAGTACTGCACCGACACAATGAAACTTAATGACACGGAGACTGTCCTCTGGAATTATGGTAAGCTACATATCTGTGTGAAAGCTCAAGACTTGTAGACTTACTACTGCTGTTTCTGCTGCAGACAATGCTCATGGACTCAACCAAATGCGATCAGCCAGCCAGTTGGTGTGCATCCTCACTCTTGTCGGCTATTCGATGTCGTTCCTCTCGCACAGTATGGAGTCGCTACAGGATGACACTGTCTAAGGGCAATCAACTGTTGACGTCTCTTTTGAGAAATATATCTCCATTTTCATCAACTTGCAGGTGGTTTCGCGATCTGGATGAACGTCGGATGGGGTAAAAAAACTAACGGAAGCTCTGCTGGTCGCCCCACTGCCACTTTCACATTCGCTTAAAGGCGTGTTCCTGCTACATGTACAATCCTAAACAACTATTTTTTCATTCCAGAAATGCCAGGATACGCAGTCTTCTGCGCGGGGTTAACCACTGTCGATGCCTGACGTGGTTCGGCAACTACCAGTACCAAAGCGAGTTGGAAGCAGACCCAAGCGCTTCGACTATCCAAAAGTACTGCAAAGTTGTGAGGGTGATCGGCGTGCTGTCTACGTAGTACGACAAGCTACCCGGATGTCCATCAATACGCTGCGTACTGGTTCATCGTGCTTGAAGCTGTCGCTCTGGTTCTCAATGTACGTGGCCGTCTCGATGCTATCCCAGTTGCCGAGTCTAAAGCTGTTCGACTTTCTCTAGACCATTGCGAGTTACAAGCTTTCGCGCCTCAATAAAGTGTGGGGAGTTGCTGATGATCAGGAATGATTGAATCCGCTAACACTGTCAACCAATTCGATGTGTCAAAGTCAAGCACGAGACGCACATTTTATATTCAACTGACCTCAATGACGCTGTTCTTGATCGCATTCCTGCTTTACATCCCTATTGGTCTCGCGCTCGTCGATGATTTCCAGCGTCTTATCATCAAAGATGCAAGTCGTTGAGCATTTGAATACGAACTCGGCATCGAACGGACAGCACTTAATGCTTTCCTCAGTGTCTAGCATTCAACCTCGGCAAAAAATACTGCACCGACACGATGCAGCTCAACGACACTGAGACCAAACTGTATAAGTACGGTAGATTACTTTTTACTATCCCAAACCCAAGGTACGCAGACAATGACCACGCGATCCACCAAATGCGCTCAGCAAGCCAGCATGCATTGATACTCTTTAACATTCCTCTCACATGATACCAAACCACTACAAGAAAATACTGTCTAAACGAGAAAACATAGAATGATCATGCTTTGCTTGGTAGGTATTTCTCGACCAATCGCCGACCGTTATCCCCTCACATTTCGGCCCAAGCAGACATGTCCGTGGACGTGTGTTCCCGTTTACCAAGCGTATGGAGCATGCCTAAGGTGGTGCGTGACTTGCTATGGACTGTTACAAGTCCTCACGTGCTCAGTGGGGATCAATTCCCTGTTTTACCGGAGGAATTCGGGGTACAAGCGTTAAAATCTCCTGTGGTCATCGCCTGGCTGAAGTCCCTAGTAAAAGACCCAACGCCATTGATGACGTTCCTACAAGGAAAGTAAATGGGAGCTCTAATTTGAAGGTATAGTCATTTAACCTAACGAAATCTCTGCAGAAACCATGTCAACAGGTCGGTCATTGGCGCTGGGCGTCTACTTTTCGACATTACTTGAGTTCTGGCTGCGCTTCTGCCCATACCTTGGCATGGAGAAGATGGAGATTGGCAAACAGATTGTTTCTTCCACCAACAGGACAGTGGGGCAGTTGAAATTTCTGTTTCGATGTCATTTTCAGAAGGACAAGCAGCGAGATTTCCACGTCGAGTCTTCAGTCAAGTTCTTCCTGCTAAACCCTCCACCCAATGATGAAGAAACGGTTAACCGTAACTTTATCCCGTTGGAACAGTATGTGGGGCCTCATCTGGGAGAAAACCTGGCCTGGAGGGTGCAAGAGGTCGAGCGAAAACTGGCGATGCGTCGTGGTGAAAGTGTACGACTTTGGCTGGAGGAAAACTACAGCGACACTGTACAGTCTTACATTGTCTTGAGAGGATACCTGTTTGAACCGCTACACCATTTTGCATCGACTTCCGAGACGACAAGAGCTCATGACTGGTATCTCCACCGAAACCCTGTTCAACCGCCTGGTTTCCAGACCTCAACGAACCCAAGTATCGCTGCTGATCACTTGCGCGGGTGGTGGACAACTGACGTTGAGACGGATTTACCTGCGAAAGTTCGAGCGAACGATCAGACAGAGCTTGGCGAGAGTCGATTTGTGATTCTTCCCAAGCTCCATTGGCTGTGTCCCGTAGTCGCAATTGAGGACGGACATTCCGGTCAAGTGTTTGTGGAGGGGGACAACAGGTTGGAGATTCCAGACGTAGCAGCTCTTTCACTTGACGAATTGTTGGTATTTGTGCGAGATCATTTCCAAAAGATTGCAGTCTCAGAGACGAGCAAAAGTGGAGGAGTAGCCATGCCTTTGCTCGTGGCAGAAATCGTTCAGTGTCCGAAGGACGATCAGCTCTGGTACGAACTCTCTCGAGGTTTCATCCTCGATCCAAAGTGCTGGGATCCGTCTCCTTTATGTCACGAACCTGTTCGCTTCCGACGTACACTTAAAAGAAACGGAGAAACGGAGAGGGAGTATGGAATTCGACGTGAAGATTGCACCGACGAAGCTTTTATCAAGCCAGATGTAGGCGAAGTTAGAGCTCAGGACCTGAAACAGCATTCATTTGCTGACCCTGCAAGTGTTGGGCCACGTGAACTTTGCCAGGAACTTGTTTCAGTACTAAGTGCTGGCGATCTGCTGTTTACCCACGCTGAATTGAAGAGGTCGACTAGAGAGCTCCTTCTGTGGAGACGACAGAACTCGGACGCTGTCGCTTGGGACGAATCTTCGTTTCTCCGTTCAAGTCTCGAGTCTCTTGTCTTCAGTGACGATGATTCGAAGCGTTCCCGACGTGTGGGTTACTTGCTACTAGACGTATTCGACGGATTAAAATCCGGGAATGGTCTCAGCAGCTCCTCCGAACAGGAATGCTCGCGTTGGGTGGAGCTCCTCACTCAAGTTGCTAGTGTTTCTGACCGCTGGGAGTTCCTCAACCTCGTTCTTCGAGCCATCGACTTGACTTTGCACACAGCGCAGTGGACAAATTCAGAGAAGAACAGTACGCTCAGCTTCGTCGACAAGCTGCTTGCTGCTCGTAGCCCTCGGTGGAATGCTGTCGTGGTTGAAGTGATTCGAGTGTTTCAACAGTTTGAACTCCAACCAACACTTCGCAGCATCTTCACTGCATTCGTCGACCAGAGTGATTGGCAAAGCGCTGAGAGACTTGCTATTGTGACGAAGGATCCCAACATGCTCCAGGCCCTCTTCAAAACCTTTTCCCTTTTGAATATGACGAAGGCTCTGAAGAGATTGCAGAAGGTTGGAGTTCCACCGCTGGAATTGACAGCACAACACAGCGAGATGTCACTTAACTGTCTTGGGGATCCTATTGACCATGTGGGAAACCGAATTCTGAATGAGAAGAATTCGTTTCAACTGAAGTGGAAATATGTTGATTCTCTGGAAGGGATTGCGGAGGTCATTCGACATTTAAAAGAGCGAGAGTCCGCCATTCACACGGAAGATGACGTACAAGCTGTTGCTCGGAACATGCTCGTTGGGATTGACTGTGAGTGGAGGCCTCAATTCCTGACGAAAGAACAAAGTGAGGGAGTTGCTGATGATCAGGAAGGTTTAAGCATTTACCAACTCGCGATCGGAGATGTCGTGTACGTGGTTGACGTCCAAGTTCTTGAGACTGAAGCTGCAGCGCCTTTAAACTTCATCTGGAGGTCCACGTCGTGTCTCCTTCTGATCGGCTTTTGCGTTTCCAGCGACGTTCAGAGGATCAAGAACTCGTTCCCTCAACTGACAAAGCTTCTTGGCAATACAAAGAGTTCTACGCTGCTACTGGAACTGAAGAAACTCGCCTTGTTTCGACATGTTCCAGCTAAACATTGGGGGCTGTCGAAACTGTACAGTGCCTGTTTTGGACAAGAGGTGGACAAGGAGCAGCAGTGTTCCGACTGGGGCAGTCGTCCACTATCCGCTAGTCAGATTGAATACGCTGCAACAGACGCATATGCTGTTCAACGTCTTTCCTGGCACCTGCTGGCAGACTTTGCGTTTAAAGTTGAGAGCTGCTCTATAAGTGAATCCGTTCGAGGATTTATGAAGAACTTCGACGCCAATGTCCGCTTTTCTCCTTCGTGGACGGTCGAAGCTGCATTGCAACCGCTTGGGAAGCAACACGTGAAAGCTGCACTGGAAGCTCTGGAACTGGAAAGTCGATTCCTGAAATGTGGTGAATGCAAAGAGAGAGGTTTAATCGTCAAGACGATTGCTCTGGTCGTTCGGAAGGGGAAACTGGTGGATGTCCCTAGACACGCAGTGGCTGTGCTGCCTTTAGATCAATCGATCGATATGCAGGCCCTTGGAGCTGTACTAGAAGCGGACCCAGAGGAGATTTACTTGGCTGATCAAGAGACGCTTGTGAGGGTTTTCGGCTACACGCGAGGATGTCTGGGACCAATTGGCTTGAGGGAGCAACAAGCCACTCGAGTTATTGTAGACGATTGTCTCCAGTCTGAAGAATTTCTGCTCTGTGGTGCTGGAGTCCCTGACGAGGTGTATGGAATTGCTCCTGATGTGCTCATTAAAGCAGTGGACGCCTCATTCGCTTGTATTTCGTGCTAATACTTCAACTTCAGGGACCAGTAGACAAAATTATGGGACCAATATTTATTTTTTGATCCGACCAAAAATACTTCAATTTACCGGTATTTCAACATTTGTAAAAAAAGAGAAGACTAAATTAAAGTCTGCGTTCATAAAACTGATAATTACCGGTAATTATTTTTTACAAAGAACCTTCAGACTAAAAATATAGGACAGACCAAATGATCATTCTGTTGCACAGAATTCAGTTCACAACTTTCTGACTCTCAACAATGAACAAGGTAGCACTCTTCGCGACGCTGGTGGTGGCGCTCTCGGGCGTCTGGGCGCACGCTGAGGTGGAGGAAGCTTCTCTGCACATGAAGGTGACGAAGCAACGCAGTACCAAGGAATGTGACGACGGCTGTGAGCGCGACTTTATGCCTGTGTGCGGTACGGACGGTCACACATACGGCAACGACTGCCTCATGGACTTTGCTACCTGCGAGAACTCGACTATTGTCAAGGCTTATGACGGCAAGTGCGTCAAGAATCATTAGTGAGACCAGGACGCGCCAATTTACGAGATGGATGAGACTCTACGTGTAGATAAAGACAACATGCTCAATTTTGTAAGGTCTGTTTATCTTTGACGAGATAAGTTATCTTCTTCTTTCAAACAAATGTTACATGGCACAACCCAAGGTTTCAAGTACAAGGTACTCACTTGCCACTGGAAGATCCATTAGTAGACTTATTTATCGGGATAGCATAAGTTGCGACTCGCAACATAATGCACGTTGATGCGCATATTCGTTGAGCTCTGAAAGGAAACGGAGCTAGTAACGAGGTGCTGCGAGAGTGTTCGTTTGGCATACAAGTACTGTGCCATGGGTTGTTACCGTACAGGCAAACCCATCACATAACACGTAATGCTGTGATCATTTTGATCCCTTTGAGCTCAACGCACACTTTCTCTTACTTTTCTGTTCCGTATTGACCAATTTTGGACTAAACTCATCGCCGAATAGAAGGCAGTCCACTAAACAAACAAATCATTTTTACCAATTGTTGCTCTTATCTTCATTAATTGGTCTAAATTACCTCTTGATTCACCAGCTGTTGAGCACTTCGCAATCGTCGACGTGGCAGCTCGACGGCAATAATGGCCAAGTTCGACTTCTTCCGGTGCGTGTTATTCGTCTCCTCCAGCTTGTCAAGCGCATTAAACAGCGTGTCATTCTCCTCCTCCTCTTTGCAATTGTCCTCATGTAATTTTCGTCTCGTAATTCCCTCTACTTCCCACTAGACATGTGCCCGAAGACCTGCAGGTGCACACGTACACTGGCAGCTTCTTCTCGCTGCTGTCCTTCGCCGCTATGGGCCTATTACTGCTCACCCATTGGGAGGCTTATAGAATGCAAAGCACCAAAACGACCGTCGTCATGGACGAGCACCAGGAGGACCGACTGCGAGTCAATTTCAACGTTAGTCTGCTCAACGTCCCGTGTTCCGTTGCTAGCGTCGATCTGGAGGACCACATGGGCCAGCGCTTTACGAACCTCACGCGCCATATCCGTCACTTTCGATTGGCTGCCGACCGTTCTTCTAATCAGGTGCAGCGTCTGGATGAAGTAGTGATTGACAACCATGAGAAGGGGATCCCCGTTTGGGGAGGCGTCCATCGAGACACACAAGGCGCCAACGTTCATTACTCGACACCGTTGACATCCAAGAACTTTGACGACTTTATGGCCAAGTACGAGCTGGTATTGGTCAACTTTTACGCGCCCTGGTGCCCGTTTTGCCACCAGCTCCACCCCGAGTGGGAACGCGCTGCAGCTCAACTGCCGGACCACCCAGAGTACAGTGAGATGGTGCGCATGGCTTCTGTAGACTGCACAGATCCGGACGCTGTGTGGCTTTGTCGTCGCGCGCACATCCGGGCTTTCCCGTCCATGTTGATCTACATGTACGGAAGCACATCCACGCGTTACATCTACAACGGACCACGCAAGGCCGAACACCTGCTGCAGTTCCTGGACCTCTTCTTCCGTCGTCTTGAACCGGATGCCGATTTTGCTGAAGAGGTGAACGTCAACAACGACCGCCTTGGCCTCCCACTGCCGGTACGTGTGAACGAGGAGAACCTGGAAGGCATCGACTTCAAGAAACGCCGTCCGTCCAACACGGTACAGACTGGAGCTTCGGAAGGATGCGAGGTTTCTGGCAGTATCAGTGTGAACCGTGTCCCTGGTATGCTGGTGTTCACTGCACGTTCCGACGATGTTTCATTCAACGCACAAGCTATCGACGTTTCCCACGTGGTGAATCACTTCTCCTTCGGTCAGGTGCGGCGCACTGAGAACCTGTTCACTGGAGGCAACCAGATGCTTGCGGCGCCATCCAACCGCTACCCGCTAGACAGGAAGATCTACACCATCGAGAGCGAAAACGTCAGCGTCGCACACTTTTTGAACGTAAGTAGAGTTCATAGGTGTAAGATGGCTTGTTACTGACGTAATGTCGTTATTCCTGCAGGTTGTGGGCTTTGACAACCAGGACAACACCCGGAGGACGCATCTGCAGCAGCGTTCGTACGAGTTCTCAGCGACGACAACGCAGTACGAGGACAAGACGCCGTCCGCGCTCTTCACTTTTGACATCTCCCCGCTGGTGGTGCAAGTCACGACGGACAACATTCCGTTCTACCACTTCATCACGCACTTGTGTGCGGTTATTGGCGGTGTGTTTACTATCCTTGGCCTTGTGGACTCTGGCGTCTTCCATGCCATGAATTCTATCAAGAAGAAGCAGCAGCTGGGCAAGCTGTCGTAGAGAGTGGTAAGGTTCCCATCCTTCCGTAAGTGCAGACGAAGAAAACTAAAACAAAGAAACAACAAATCTATGGGTTTTTAGTGTCTTGAGACGGCGATGATAATCACTTCGGTCTTTGAGCGTCGAGGTAGTATTTGACAGCGTCCAATTTTCGGAAATGCTGCGTCACTGTAAAGCCCCAGACGTACAGGTTTCCGACAGCACAGCCCACCGAGATCAACATGAGCGGGAGAAACGGGTACCGGTCTCCAACACGCGGTAGGTACGGGAATACAGCAGCCAACAAGGCAAGACCTGCCAGTCCAGCAAGAAACACTTTCTCGAAGGTAGACATCCCCACGGCCGTAGCTTTGATGTGTCGCTCCTTCAGTGAGTGCTTGAGCAGTGGCACCAGCACGACCTCAGCTAGTAGAGCATGGCAAGAGCCTAGCAACACCTTCGATCCCTGCTCGGCGGGCGTGAACAGCAGCGGAAACAGCGAAATAGTTGCCACCCCTGACGCAAACCGGTACAACCGCATACTGGCAACACTGTCAGCAGCCATGAGCGCCATGGGAAGCGTCACTTGAAGGATAGCCTTCTCGTGTACATGGTAACCCAACAGGAACGAGCACAGCATGCAGTAAGCAAGCGCACTGGTGAAAAGAGAAGAGTCTGGGTACTTCCAGATGCTTCGAAGCACCGGCGTCATCATGGCAAACGTCAGCACAGCACACATCAGTGGCGGGACTGCGGGTAATACTGCAAAGCTCGCCTCCTGTACGAGCCCTCCACTCATGAGTGCGACGCCTTCCGTAGACGCAGGGAATCCAAGAATCACCAACACCTTATCCAGAAACGCGTAAAGTGCCCAGACGTTTGGCGCCCAGTACGCGTGACACAATCCTCTCTGTACGGGGAATAACCGCGACAGAATCTGCTTCATGCCGGCAATTGGGTCTTCGTGTCTCCACAGGATACTTCCAAACGCGAAGGCGAAGACGGCGAGCACCATCACTCCTAGCTTGACAAAGTTCACAACCGAGAATACCACGTTGCCGTCATGTAAATCCTGGATCGTCTCGTGGACGTCAGTACTGGAGATCGATCTCTTCCTCAGCAGATTCCCCTTGGCATCCTCATCACTGTCGGACGACTCGGTGTCGGGTTTCTTCACGTAGCAGTAGTGTCCCAGCAGGTAGATGAAGTAGAGCGGCGCTGCATACAGGTAAATGTGCTTGAACATGAGTAGAACAGCGTATATGAAGGCTCCCTGTAGGTCCTGCTGCAGTCTCAACTTGGTGGCCGACAGGATCAGCAGTCCGAGCAACATACCGTTGTACTGGAAGTGAATATGGTCCACATAGAGCAATCCAGCGTCCAGCACTGTGATCAGCATAATTGCCAGTCTCTTAGCCTGGGAGAACGCCCACTCTGTCGTCGTGACGGTGGGCCAGGACGAGCAGTAGGCGTGTAGAGCGTAGAACAGCACTACATCCGACACAATGACACTGAGACGTTGAAATAGTCGAACAGAGGGAGAAAACACCGGTGTAGAGCTGATAACCAGCATATCTTTGTCCCATAAAGCAGCGAAGAAGCTCAGAGCGTACTCGAAGTAAGCGAAGAAGGGCGGATAGTCCAATGTCCATTCACTGGTGGCTTCATGGTACCATTTGTGTCGTGGGAGCTCGTGTGTGAGGCTGAGCCAGTTCCGATGCACTTCAAAGTCGGTACTGGTATAGGAAGGGAGTAGGAGAAGCTTCAGACACACGGAGAAGAGGAAAAGAGCCACGAGAGGAGCGTCCAGGCGCTGCTTCAGGCGTCGCGTAGCTGCTCGGCTCGCCATTATGCAGAATGCTACCTGTTGACCGCTGATTGGTGGATAATAAAAAGGAAAGACACTAAAGTGAATCATCTTGGAAAAGTGACTGAAGTTGAAGTTTGACCTACACTCTTGGGACACTGCGCATCAAAAGACCAGAATTTCTTCTGAGCTGCAACGATGACAACTAACGGAAGCTTGGACCTGCGTCGAGGAAGTGTTTCTTTCCTACTGCCAGAAGAGCAGCACATGACGCTGCTGGATCTATATTACAGCTTCCCCAACTGGAATGTACGGCTTGCTAAGACCAGTGGTGTCCATTATGGCCACAAGTGGGTCGACATCTACAACGAAATGAAGACCAGATATCCCGATCTCGCTGCAACGAAGAGTCAGTTGGAGTCGCTGTGCGTCCGCGCGCGGAAGAAGCGTAGATTCTTCGATCTAGAGGAACAAATTCGCCATTGCGAGGAGAACAAACGCTCCTTTGAGCTCGCAGCGGATGAGATGAAGTTAAAGTTGACAAGCCGTGACAAGGCTTTGAAGGAGTGTAATGAGGAGAAGAACAAGATCCTCGACCTTTTCCATGAGAATGGGAGGAAGGTGCAGGCGTTGGAAAGCGCGTTGAAGGAGAAGAAGGATCTGGAGACAAAGTTGATGGCAAGCAACAAGGAGAACGAGGACCTGAAGGTGGAACGGACAGCAGACAAGAAAGAGATTAATGATCTCAAGACAAAGTTGATGGCAAGCAAGAAGAAGTCGAAGTTCCTGTTGCGTGCTCTAGGAGATGAAGAGGAGAATGACGACGTGGAGGTTGAAGTGTCTTGAGTTGCTGTGCTAGGCTAGCACTGCTAGCTGCTTTGTGCTTTTGTTTTCAATGTGACTGCACAATGCATTACATTTTTGTTTTCCATTAGATTCACTGTGTTTTACTTGTTTTCCTCCACGACTTGTGCAACTTCGTCGAGATCCACTTCGACCTCGTTCACATCCATGGGTGCAGTCACTGCAGAGGACGGCGCAATGATCTGCACGCTGCCATGACGCGTGAACTTGGGCGGGGCAGAAGCGTTCGGCACAGTCATGAGCTCCGGATCAGACACGGGCGAGTTCAGATCTCCGGCCTCCTCATCGGCTTCGTCCACTGCAACAGCTTCTCCAGATCCTCCAGAAGCTGCTGCGGTAGCGCTACTGGGCAGTGAGAACCCACGCAAAGCGCCGATAGCACTGAGCGCCTTGATTTTCTTTCGGGCGCGTTTCCACTTGGCGTGGACCGTGAGCTTCGCGTTGATTCGGAAACCCTCCATGAACTCGTTGATGTTGATCTCGTTGTCGTGGCTGAAGTCCATCATGCGCATGTAGTCCATGCCGTTGGTGCTGAAGGGCTTCGTTCCAGGTGGCAGGTGTTCGTTCAGTAGCTTAATACCGTTCTCCAGCTCATCCACAGAGATCGTGCCGTTTCCATCGCGATCTAGCACTCGGAAGAGCGCCTCGAGTCGTGAACGGTGCCGGTAGAGCGAGTTGAAGGCGCTGCGCTGCTCCGCCCGCTCCGGGTCAGCATTCTCCTCGCTCTCTGCGCGTCGTAAGGCTCCTTCTGCGTTGTATCGGTCCAAGAAATCGTTGTACGGCACCAGACCTTCCTCGTCCAACGCAGTTAGCAGCGGCTGCAGAGCCTTCCAGTCCAGGGATAAGTCCAGTACATCCTCCATGATGGTCCCCCACGTTTGAACGTTAAGCTTGCCTGTCTTTTCCTGATCAAAGTGCTCAAATTCCGCCACCAAGTCCGCACGATACTGTACAATGAGCGAGAAGAGAGCGTCCAGGTTGGACACAGCCATATCACGGCTCTCGGCACTTGCCATGTACTGGAAAAACGCAGGTTTGTCTTTGCCAGACGGCACACGCATGAAGCAGCCCAAGTTGTTTGCCTTGCCGCAGTAGTTGGAAGCCGAGAACAGAGTGACCAGCATTCCCTTCTCCTTGTACGGCCAGTCAAAACCTCGCGGCACACATTCGTGAGAGCGGACGATCAGAGCAAGTTTGTTCTTGGTCATGAACTTCTGTACAATGTCAGGACCGTAAATTGTACCTGCTCCACGCTTGTTCTCTTCGTAGCCCTTGCCTGCTTTCGGGTCACTCCACAGCAGGTCGCGAATGATCTGCATCTTGCGATGAGGTTCTTTATCCTTTCGGCTCTTAGGCTTCGTGCGATACCGCGTGAGGTCGTACCCAGCACGGTCGAGCGTGTTGAATTCTTTAACCAGAATGTTCTCGCGAGGGATTCCACCATGGACAACGAGCACACGATCATCAAGGAGCGTAGCCAGAGGCAGGTAGCGAAAGCTCTCACAGAAAAGGTCGTACACGAAGCGGTCATACTTGATCTCACACTCCTTCATGAAGCCAAACACTTGAGTGATAGAGTTTTCTTCGTGGTTGCCACGGTTCAATAGCACATGGCGCGGGTACAGCAGCTTAAACAAGTAAATGATGATGGCGATCTCCACGCCGCGATCACCACGGTCCACAAAGTCTCCATTGAACAAGTATGGGTTGCTCTCCGAGGGCAAGCCGTTCTCACGTAAGATGAGCAGTAGATCATCCAGCTGTCCGTGCAGGTCTCCAATAATGGTGATGTGGTTGGCTGGAGCAATTTGGAACTCCACCATGGTCGGGTTCTTGCGGAACAGCACTATGGCCTCGTTAAGCACGCGCACAACGACATTGCGAGGGATTTTTCGTCCGTTGCGGCACGAGTCGATGAGATTCTCCACGTTCTTAAGCGTGATGATGTCGTCCAGCTCATCTCCTTGCACGTACATGTTGGCAATGTCGATATTGCCCATTTCCTGCTGAGAGACGGGATGAGGGGCCTGAGTCTCCTTCTGTTTGCCATCGTCCAGTCCAGGAATGTAGTTCACCAGCGCATCTAAGAACAACGACAGCTCCAGCTACAAGACAATAAAAACACTGTTAAGAACAGCTTGATAGGGAATAGTAAACAATAACAACTCACCACTTCTGCCTCCTCGCGATTTTCAAGATCGTTGAAAAGTTTCCAATTCGAGATAATTTGGTCCTCAGTAGGTGTTGAAGCAGTCGAACTCGATGGCGATGGGGGTGGCTGTTGCTGCTGCTGTTGCTCCTGAGGAGGGGCTGCAACATAACGAAGTTAGTTCTCCTCGAACGTCAGCACTGCTGCAACTTAAGTCCAGCAAATTGCCATACCTGCTCGCTGTTCACTGGCTGTAGGTTGTGAAGTTTTGCTATTGCTGTATAATACAATCCAAGACAACGTATTAGTGACTAAGAGCATTGAAGATATTAAAAAAGATGATACAGTCACTGTACCTAGATGTACCAGCCTTCCTGCGTGGATATTTGGGCGCTAGACGCGTGGGAAGAGGCGCATCTCTCGGGTGGGGGTTTCCTCCTTCGGATGAGGCTTTATTGCCCATGAAAACGCTTGGATTGGACGCTGCAAAGCCGCAAGAGCTTCGAGTGTTGAGGCGGGAGAAGAAGCCGAATGCAAAGGACCTGCTCGACGTAACGTCTGACTTTGTTGAGGAGGGGTTCAAATATGGCGAATCAGATTGGTCGACGGGATTATGGCAAATTAGATTTAAACCAATCATAGGCAAGGACGCGTGCCGGCGAATTAGCAAACAAATTAGAAGAAACATTAACACTTTAACAGACATTAACCCAAACTTTAACCAAAAGAAGTCCGAGTTAACAGACAATTTAACTGAACCTAAAAGGAATTTAGGCAACTCGACCCTGGCACTCTGATGCTTGCTTCAACATCAAGAGCACCTCAATACTCCTCATGACGATCCTGTACACTTAGTCCGAAAGCGTCTGGAACGCCTGCTCCACTTCCTCGTCCAGGCCGTTGAAGAAGGCCTTGAGCTCCGCCTCTGGTTGCTTCGGCAACTGGAACTTGGTCTGGATGATCTTCTGCAGCACTGGGTTCATAGACGTCTTGATCTGTGCCCACGTCACCTTGGCATCGGGCGGCGAGTCCGCGATGGCCTTCTGACTCAAGTTGTAGAACAGGATAATCGATCGCAGCATACCCACACTCTTCACCAAAGGACAGGTGAAGTCGTAGTCCGAGAAGGCGTTCTGCTGCAGGAAATCCTCACGAATGATCTTGGCCACCTCCATGATCACCTTCTGATCCTCTGACAGCGACTCCTTGCCGACCAGCTGCACGATTTCCGTCAGATTGTCCTCCTTCTGCAGGATCTCCTGGCACTTGGTACGCAGCGTCGAGTATTCCGGGTCGATCTTGTTGAAGAACGGCTCCAGCACACGCATGTATTTGGTGTAACTGATGAGCCAGTTCACGGACGGGAAGTGCTTACGCTGGGCCAGCTTCTTGTCCAGACCCCAGAAGACCTGCACAATACTCAGAGTAGCCGCCGTCACAGGGTCCGAGAAATCACCGCCGGGAGGCGACACGGCACCGACGACAGTAACACTTCCCTCACGCTTGGGGCTACCAAGACACGCCACACGGCCAGCACGCTCGTAGAAAGCAGCCAGACGAGCACCCAGGTAGGCAGGGTAACCACTGTCAGCGGGCATTTCACCCAGACGACCAGATATTTCACGCAGAGCCTCAGCCCAACGACTCGTGGAGTCAGCCATCATCGACACGTTCATGCCCTGGTCACGGAAGTACTCAGCCAGCGTAATACCCGTGTAGATCGAAGCCTCGCGGGCCGCCACAGGCATGTTACTGGTGTTAGCCACCAACGTCGTACGCTTCATGATGGGCACCTCGCGGTCGTTCACCGTCATGGTCAGCTCAGGGAAATCGTTCAGCACTTCAGCCATCTCGTTACCGCGCTCACCACAGCCCACATACACAATAGCATCAGAGTTGGAGTGCTTGGACAGCGCTTGCGAAATGACCGTCTTGCCGCAACCGAAAGCTCCAGGCACAGCGCACGTTCCACCCAGCACGGACGGGAACAGAGCGTCAATGATACGCTGACCGGTCGTCAACGCCACATTACCGGCCAGCTTCTCAGCCACCGGACGGGGTTTACGCACTGGCCACATGTGCGAAAGTCCGAGCTTGTGCGTGACGCCAGTCGTGTCGTCACGCACCTCCAGCACCGTGTCTCTGAGCGTGAACTGCTCGTTGTTGTCCGTCCCAGATCCGTAGATCTTCACCACAGTACCGAAGACGTTGGGCGGGCACATGATCTTGTGCGAGTGCAAGATATCGTTCTCGTGCACCAAGCCGAAGATGTCACCGCCAGAGATCGGGTCTCCCTCGCGGAAGTTCACAGGCTTGTAGCGCCACTTCTTGTCGGCGCTCAACGAGGCCACATCCACACCACGAGGGATGTAAACGTCCTTTGCAAGGTCGCTAATGGCGTGCAGCGGACGTTGAATTCCGTCGAAGATGTTGTCCACAATGCCAGGTCCCAGCTCCACGGACAGCGGCTGCTTACGACGCTCCACAGGGTCACCCACCGTCAGTCCGGACGTGTCTTCGTACACTTGGATAGAGGCGTTGGTGTTCTCCAGCTTGATAATTTCACCCACGAGCTTGTCATGACCCACACGGACCTGGCATCCATCAGAACTCGGTCAATTCTGCAGCTATAAGCACCGCTTCAAGCTCATTAGATAGCGTACCAGCTCGTACATGGCAGCGCCATGCATATTCTCCGCAATCACCACTGCAAAGCAAGTAATAAGGTTAACAAGGTCAATGCGGAATGTCCTTCTTTTCTGCTTGGATAGTGACTCAAAAAGAGGAGGAATTAGACGGGGGAGAGCCACGTACAGGGACCAGAGACCTTGTACACGTAGCCGAAGTCGGACTCCTTCTCATTGTCGCCGAACACGTGCGCCATGGCTGCTCAATGGCGAGATCTTCCCACTTGACTCTTGGCTCAAGATCTTTTACTTGCGTTTGGTATGTGAGAGAGCGGTCCACGACCAACTGGGCTTCAAGCGGAGCTGAGTTTCATTTTTTGTATCGTTAAAAACGGGTGAAACATCAGTAATTTCCCTATGTAAAGATCCAGTTGGTCGTTGAGATCCTATCCTATGCACTCACCCCATTCGCCAAAATAGATCAGATGCTAATTGGTCAAATCACAGCTTAAATTGGATTGGACAAAACTCAGTTCACTTTGGTTGGCATCAAGACGTTGTAGCCATTTCGCGTATCAACAATGGCGGACCAAGTTGAGCAGGTCACGACGGCGGTGGAGGCCGCTACGCTGAGCCCCAAGGCGGCCGAAGAGCCCAGCACTGCTGCCTTCTCGTATGCAGCAGCTGCTGCAGCTCCGGCGGCTCCTACTCCTGTGCAGACGACGAACAAGAAAGTTCTGCATCTGGTCATCGATTCCGGTGCCATCATCAAGGGCACAAACCTGGCCGTTTTGGCCGAAGTAAGTCTGCACACCATAAAGTAGATATGGCGACCTATCAGTAGTCGAAATTGCAGTGAAAAACTAACTGCAGGTCATACTTTTTTCTGCTCTCAGAACTTCTGGACTGTTCCTGATGTGCTGGACGAAATTCGTGACAAGAAGTCACGTGCCATTCTGGAGCGACTCCCGTTCACTCTACGGACTCGTGAGCCATCCGCTGAGGCTATGAAGGCTGTGGTCAACTTCTCCCGCAAGACTGGAGACTTCACGTACCTCTCGCTCACTGATCTGCGCGTCATGGCCTTGTCGTACCAGCTCGAGGTGGAGGCTAACGGCGAGGACCACTTGCGTACCAGTCCGGAGCTATCTCAGACGGTCACCCGTGCTGCCAATGGCAAGATTGTGGGCGGCTCGCAGACCAACATTCCGTGCAAGTACTTCGGAACGGCCATGGGGTGCAAGTACGGAGACGAGTGCAGATTCACGCACGATGAGGCAGCTGTTGCCAATGCAGAGGAAGGTTCTGAGGCACCTAAGAAGAAGGTGGACATTCCGTGCCGCTTCTTCAACACTCCCGAAGGGTGCAAGTTCGGCGATAACTGTTCGTTCATCCACCAGAAGACGGAGGAGGCTGTTAATGAGGAAGAAAGTGCTGAGCCTGTTGTTGAGCACGTGATCAGCGAGGAGATCCGTAACGCGGATGTCAAGTCGCGCATTATGGGCGGCTTCGCAGCTTCGAGCAACGCTGGCGCGGCCGAGGACGACGGGAAGAACTGGATCACCAACGACAACTTCGCCAAGTTCACTGCGTCTCCCTTCGGCGACGGTAAAGGACTGGAAGAGATCTCGTCTCGACTGTCAGTGGCCTGCATCACTACGGATTTCTCGATGCAGAATGTCATGCTGCAGATCGGTCTGCGTCTGCTGTCGACCGAGGGAATGATCATCAAGCGTGTAAAGCAATGGATTCTACGTTGCATCGCCTGCTTCACGACGTCCACCGAGATGGACCGCATGTTCTGCCCCAAGTGCGGTAACAGCACGATGGAGCGCGTTTCCTACAGTCTCGACCGCGACGGCCACATGACGTTCTACACACGGGCGAACCGCCCCACGAAGCTTTCAGGTACCAAGTTCTCGCTGCCTAAGCCCAAGGGAGGCCGCAACGGTGACCTGCTGCTGCGTGAGGATCAGCTTCTAGTCGGAATCTGGGGTCAACGCCAGCGTCAGCACAAAAAGGTCATGCAGAGCGCGTTCGGGGAGAACGTAGCACACGATTTGGGCGTCAAGGCCGAGAAGCAGACTGGGATTCAGGTGGGCTACGGCCGCATGAACCCCAACGCACAGAAGGGCCGTGAGCGTCGTGGCAAGAAGAAGAAACGCAACTAAACTATCATGAGTAGCTAAAGGACAATTGATGCGCACTATTCTAGTCGTTCTAAACCGAGTCGACTTGTTTCAAACGCCTTTGAGCTCTCGGGTGGTGATGCAGGGGCCTGCGGAGTC
Organism: Phytophthora capsici; assembly: GCA_030324255.1. Taxonomy (NCBI): domain Eukaryota; phylum Oomycota; class Peronosporomycetes; order Peronosporales; family Peronosporaceae; genus Phytophthora; species Phytophthora capsici. The sequence continues at coordinate 4,132,709 of CM059346.1, forward strand.
TGGTTGGGGGGCACCTGGACGTGACAGTAGGCAGAATGTGACGGTGATCGACTGTGCTACGACTGGTGCAAAGATCAACTCGCCTCGGAGCTTGGAAGCGTGTCGTCGAATGGGAATTAAACCCAGTGAATTGCTGACGAAGACGGTGGCGGAGTTCTTGGACCATGGAGTGAACCGCAAGTATTCGCTAGTGGAGAAGGAGGCGGCGGTGCTACGACACGAGCATTTCGAGCAGCTTCGACAGCAGAAACTTGAGACTGTTCGAGCTGAACGAGAGGCGATTCTGATGGGATTGGGGCCTGCACCTCCTTCCACTGCTTTGGTCACTGTACCCGGATCCCCTACGGGGGACGGAAGTCCCGTACAGCAGCAAGGGGTTGCTGGTTTCCCCCCAAGACGGACTCAATCTGCTCGACCTTGGACGAATTCAACCGAGACACTAGCAGACTCAACGTTACTGCAGTTGGAAGAGCGGCGTCTTGCTCGGATCAAGTTACGACAGCAGAAGGATATCCAGAACGCCATTGAAATCGAAGCCAAACTCGCTCGTCTTCAGCAGGAGAACGCCCGACGTGCAGCTGAGGAGGCCAAGCGACAAGAAGACCAACATCGGAAGATGCGACAACGACGGATGCAACTGGCAGCAGCGAAACATGAGAAGGAGCTCGCGAAGAAACGGGATGAGGACAAGGAGGCACAGGAGCGCAAGGCTCGAAGACGAGCGGAAGCTGAGCGTACACGGGTTCTAGCTGAAGAAGAGAAGGAGAAAGCGCGTCAACGCGCGTTAGAAGCAGCTCAACGGGACCTCGAACGGCAGCAGAACGCGGACGCATGGCGGATACAGACGGAAGAGCTCTTGAGGCAGCAGGAAGAGGTTGTAGCTGCCAATAGACAGCGAATGCTGGAGAAGGAGCGGCAAGTGGCTGTCAAGATGGAAGCGGCCAGCAAACGACGCCATCAGCAGGCGCTGGAACGTCGAGAGAAGGCGAACGAGCGTATGCAGAACGTCGTGCTCCAGAATGAACTGGCACTGGCACGGAAGAAGCAGGAAGTGACGGATAAACAGACAGCAGCAGCTGAACGAGGGAAGGAGATACAGCGGAAGACGCTGAGTGAGCTGAAGGAGCGTGCTGCCAAGTCGAAACAGGACGAAGCAGTGCGTCAAAAGCGACTGGAAGCTGCTCATGCACTACAGGAGAAACACGTGAGCGAGTTACTATCGAAACGTGAACAGCTTGAGGCGAAGATGGAGAACACCCAACAGGAGCGAGAGAAAGCGAGGTTATTGGCACAGGTTGAACACCAATTGGGGGTCTCTCGGAAGGAGCAGAACGTCGAGAGGATTCAACGGATGGAGGAGTATGCGAGACAGCAATTAATGCGTCGGATCTCTTCGGCTGATGCCAGATCCAGAGCGGTGAAGGAGCGCAAGCAAGCGCTTCTACAGACTCGACAGCAAGTGGCAACAGAAGCGATGATACGTCGCCATCGACTGGCTGATGCGGTTGACAAGATGCGGACATCCTCCACCAAATGGGAGAAGATCGAGGAGACGTTGTACGTGCTGAAATTGCTACGAGTTCTATTAGCTCTCTCTCTTGACTGAATGTGTCTTTGTGTTCATGTAGAGACCGGGAAGTGCACACCTCGAGACCGAAGCCAGTGTTAGCGCAACCTAAAAGTAGTAATCTCGAGTGGTAAAGTTCAATAATTTATGAGGATGCACTAGGAGATCTGCATTGTTCTCTACAATTTGGATACGGATCACACACTCCAGAACTGCTGGAGCGATTGATGCTGATGTCGATGGTTTGAGTGACTCCAAATTACTCGATCTCGATGATGTCCTCGTTTCCTGTTACTGCTGCACGCGGACGCTCAGTTGATGTAGTCTGAAGTCCGGTTGCCAACGAAAGTCGGATTGCGTTTTCCAGTTGTGCGTCATCGCTAGCGCCGCTGTCGGAAACAGTAAGATCGACAACAGCAGGTCTGGCAGCATTCGACCCAGTGGCAACTGCACTGGAATCTCGGAAATCACCAGGAGGTTCCAGTGGATCTCGTTTGCGGCCATTTGGAGCAAATGATTGCGATAACGGAGTTTGAAAGAGCGCTTGGACGTCTCCCACCAGAAAGTATCCGTCTTCTTCTCCATCTTCAGAGAAAATCACTGGAGTTGATAACGGAAACTCCCAGCCAACCTCTGAGCTCGTACCGCCACCTTCGTGCTCCTTTTTGTGCTTCTTGTTTCTATCAGTGCCAGTTTCCACTTTCGGTACAACCTTCTTTCCAGTACTTGGAGGCTTTGTTTCTCCTTCAGTGAGATCCTTCACTTTACCATTCTCTCTGACACCATCCTCTTTTATCGTCGGGAAAAAGTGTTTCACGCTCGGGGCAGTTTTCTCTTCTTGGGCTTTCTTCCTCTTCTTCTCTTCCCGCACACGTTCCCTCTCTTTCTTCTTCGCCTGCTTCGCTGTGAACTCCGCTGGCTCTTCAATTTTCGTGTAGCTTCCCCCACAACTGCGTTGATGATCAGCCCACCAGCGATCTGTCGGCCCCGGGGGGCGATTCATTGCCCTCTTGACGAGACCAAAGTACGGAGCAGTGCGGCGACAGGAACCCTGCAGCACGACACGGCACGTCAGTATACTATAACTCCTTTTACTAGCAACAAGAACTTACACTACACTGCCACACATGCTGACGGTACGCGTCCACTTCATCGTGAAAAGTGTGGAAGACAGTGATCTTCGTCTTGGCAGCTTCGTTGATCCGGTTCATGTGGGCCTGGAACAGCGGTCCGTGGTCCTCATGGTCACGAACTGGTGTCGCCACGAACACGTAAGCGTGGATCATTTCGTGCTGTCCACCATAAAAGGAATGTATGTCAGCACTCGTGAACTAAACACTTACAACCTACAAGCATTACCAGCAGAGTGTTGACCATATCACTGCGAGGTCGAAGCTTCAGCAATGGTTCACTAAAGAAAAAGGTCAGGAAACGTATCACTTTAGAGCTTTAGGGCACCGTATTACCTTAACCGAATGGAGCAGAAGCCACTTCCAGGCTGAAAACTGCATAAACCAGCACTGATAATGTGGTCTGTCAGTATAATACTGGGAAGCGATTAAAGTTAAACGTCCTACAGTACCAAAGTGTCATTCGTTTGCTCCATTTGACTTCGCAGCCAGCCAAACGGCCTTCAAAGAACATGCGGTTGTACTCCTGTATAATACGCATCCACAGTAAGTTATTGTATTGCACAGAAGTGGCTACCAATGCGAACACGAACCAAGAAGAGTGAATGTAGGTCTGGGTTGGGGTCTGGAACAAGTAATAACTCCGTCGTTATAGCTGCTAAGACGGTGCAACGAAGTACAAGAGGGATTTTACCTAGATACTTCTGGCGACGCAGGTTGCGCCACCGGCGTCTCTGAACTACGTAGCGTAGGTGCCATTTAGTAGAGACGTAGGAAGATTAACGTAATAAACACTTTAAGTGCCGGGGCAGAACGCCACGCGACAGGGCTGCGTGTGCTGGCGGCAAGGAGTGGCTTGGCAGTCTGCACTTGACCGCAAAAGCTCTAATGACGAGCCACTCCCCGCACAGCACCGCTGCTCCGCAAGATAGATTGTAAGCACATATACAAATAGGTAGAGTTTCTATACTAGTCCTAAGTGAGTGCGCAGCACTTACCCATCGTGAGCAGCACGATGTAGCGGTCGCTCCACACCAATGAAGTAGTTCAGCATACAGGGCTTCAGTCTGCACTCGCAAAGCAGGTCTGAAGTCCGTAGAACAGCATTGTGCGTAGGATAGCTTGTAGGATCTGTCGTAGGTACAGGTACTGTCGGTGTCCGGGGCTGGAAGCAGGTCTGGATGCCGACAGGAACCACTGGGTAGCCTTGTAGTTCGCCACTGCTCACACTCCACAGGTACGTCATCTCACACTCCCACTTGATCTCGGCGACGTTCTGCACGAAGTCGACGCGATCACACCACGCAGTAGCAGTGGATCACTCGTAACCCATACAGCATATCGATCCAGAAACGCCATGGTAGCACCAGTTGTCGTTGAAACCCAATAGCACTGTCAATACATCAAACCCGCCATCAACAGCTTCATCCTTCGCCTCGTAGCACAAGTAGTCCTCTTGCCATAGCCGCGCAGCAGCTAATCAGTCGTAGTCGTCGCAGTTGACTCCTCCTCCACTGTAGACGCAGTCGTAGTGGTCGTAGCCAGAGAAGTAGTAGCACCATGAGCAGTAGCAACTGCATCGTCAACAGGAACAATCGGTAGAACCTTCATAGATTTCCGAAAGCGCGCGAACTTCACCACCGCAAGTGGTTTAGTCATGATGTCTGCCACCATCTCTTCAGTTCCAATGTGCTGCGTAGTAAGCCGTCGTAGCTCCACATTACGCCTCACCATGTGATGCTTGTTGTCAATATGTTTTTGCTTGCTGTGCTTGCCGGGCTTGGTAGATAGTGATATAGCTCCTTGATTGTCTCCTAGTAGTAGTGGCGTTGAATGCTTCCACGCCAGTTCCTTGCAGAGCCCTGCAAGCCACAGCAAGTCCTTAGTCGCTTCAGCCATTGCGATGTACTCAGCTTCGCATGTGCTGAGCGCGTTGATTTCTTGTTTCCTCGATGCATAGGAGACGACGTTCCCGTCGATCATCGTCACGTAGCCGCTAATGCTTCGGCGGTCTACGGGATCGTTCGAGTAGTCAGCATCCGAGTAGCAACTGATGCTCACGTCAGTCGTTGCAGTCCAGTCCATAACTAGTCCATAGTCACGCGTAGCCTGTAGATAGCGTAGCACTCGCTTGGCCTGCGCGTAGTGCGTATGGTCGTAGTTGGCTAGATACTTGCCGAGGTGTCGAGTCGCGTGTGCAATGTCAGGTCTCGAAGCACTGACGAGATACTGCAGGGCACCGACAAGCTCTCGGTAAGGTAAGTAGGTAGTCGTAGCAGGAACAACCGCCTTAGATGGTGTCGTCGACTCAGGCGTCGAGCAACCATTGCATGTATCCATGTGGAAGCGCTTGAGCACTTCAAGAACGTACTGCTTCTGGCTGTAGATGATCTGTCGGCGCTGCCGGTCTATCAGGATCTCCACACCAAGCAGGTACTTCACCTCTCCCATGGTCGTGAGTTCGAAGGTCTTCTGCAGCGCGGCTGCAATTCGAGCGCACAGCTCACGTGGGCCCATCAGCAGTAGATCATCCACGTACACGGTCAATAGCATAGTGACCTCGCCGTCCTTCTTCAACGCGTACAAGCCATAATCTGAATCCAATCGTTCAAATCCCAACGTCACTAGCTTCGCATGTAGTGTTTTGTTCCATACGTTAGGCGCCTGCTTCAATCCATAGAGGCTCTTCATGAGCTCGCAGACAAACCCCGGTCCATCAACTTGAAAACCAGGTGGTTGCTCCATGAAAATCAACTCGTCCAGGTCCCCGTAAAGAAACGCAGTCTTCACGTCATACTGTAGAACCTGCCAGTCGCGTTGCACTGCGAAATAAATAGCGGCACGGATAGTCTCGAAGCGAATCACAGGTGCATAGGTTTCATTGTAGTTCACGCCATGTTGTTGCTTGAAGCCGTGAATGACTAGACGAGCTTTGAAACGTTTCACTCGCCCACGCTCATCTCGTTTAACTGCAAACACCCATCTGCACGTGATCACCTTGACTTGCTTGGCTGCCGCACGTGGCACCAATCTTCATGTCTTATGTCCTTTCAGTGATTGCAATTCAGCAAGCATGGCGGCCTTCCACTGCGTCCAATGCTTGCTCCGACGTGCCTGCTTGTAGGTCGCCGGTATCTCAATGTCCATGTAGGTAGCCATCACGTTTCCCACCACATAGTCCAGAAGCCTGACGTTCTGCTTCTGCGTCCTCCTTGGTCGCTTGAGACACGGTTTAACAGGGGGCTCTTGGAGTTCAAAGCCGCTCGTCTCACTATCAACCGATTTGCTGCGCTTCTTGCGCCGTCTTCGCTTGCGGGACTTGGATGCCGTGAGGGGCTCCTTGTCAGCACTTTCCGCCGCGGTATCAGCCGATGTAGCAACATCAGCTGGCGACTCCACACTGCGCACTACAGGTAAGTCGTCTTGTAGCATACTCCCACTGGAACTCTGCTCGTTCCGTTCTTCGGCAATGAGTGGTATCATCTCAATCTGCTTCTCTTTGTCTGCAGTCTCAGTTTCTGGCAGGTACGTATCCATGCTTGTCTTGATACGCGCCACCGGCACTGTCTCAGGTAGCTCATAGTCACCATCGTGGAATGCATTCAGCAGGAGATGCTTCACATACGTGGCTTCACAGGTAAACTCTTCGTGGAAGCGCACATTGCCTCCCCTAGCAGTCACCACTTGAGCTGTCTTGAGATCCAGAAACTTGTAGCCTCTAGTGTCCGCACTGTAACCAAGTAATAAAGCCAATCTTGCTCTTGGTTCCAGCTTCTGTTTCTTCTGTCGTGACTCGGGTGGGACTCGCACATGAGCCAGGCAACCCCAAGTCCGAAGTTCGTCGACGTCTGGTTCCGACCTGTACAGCTTCCTGTACGGGGACACTAGCCCAAGTGGCTTGGTCGGCAGCCAGTTCAGCGTCGTCACGATATGGCACAGCGCTTCACCCCACAGCATGTTGGGCATCTTGGTCGCAGCCAACATAGCCCTAATGCGAGGTAAGACTATTCCATTTGCACGTTCAACCACGCCATTCTCTTGTGGCGAGTAGGCATTAGTGAAATCTTGAACTATTCCATGTTCGTTGCAATACTCCAACAATCCATGTCCAAGAAATTCACCACCTTGGTCTGAATGCAGTATTTTCACAGGTAGCTTAGCAAACTGCCTCTGCAATTGGTTCAACAGGATTTTCACCCACTTAGCAGCCTCGCCCTTCTTTTCGAGCAGGTAGACCCACTTGTAGCGTGTAGCAAGATCAACAGCAAGTAGGAACATTGTAGCTCCTCCTTCAGTAGCTTCGTCGATAGAGCAAATATCCAGACTCAACTTTTCCAAAGGTTCAGCCTTCCTCTCAGATACTCGAGCATAAGTCATCCTCTTGGCTTTACTTGAAGCGCACGCAACACACTCGTAGGAGCTAAGTCTCTTTGCATTCATCTTAATCCCAACGTCAAGCTTCTTGGCAAGCTCCTTCACAGAGTCCATGTTCAGGTGTGCAAACCTGTGATGCAGCAGCTCCATGGCCTTCTTGCTGTCCATGTCTTCTTTCAAAGCCGCCATCACCATGACTCCAGGCACTCGCTCAGTCTTGAGTCGGTAGATGTTTTCACGCATCGTAAATTTGAGAACAGTGTCAGGCTTGGAGAGCCACGCTGTCTTCTGATCGTCAGCACATGATAGTTTGTAGCCTCCAGTCATTTGCAGATAACCCAGACTAATGATGTTCACCTTGGCATTTGGTGTGTACACCACGTCGTCCAGTAGTCTGTCCTCGATCTCTCCAGTTGCCTGGTTAACAATACGTAGTAGCACAGAACCACACACAGTTGCATGTTCAGTAGTGCCATTTGCAAAGTCAAGGCGACTCGTCTTGTTCTCACTTAAAGTGGTGAACAAGGCAAGGTCGCCGCACACGTTGGCCTGAGATCCTGAGTCGAGGATCCATTCCACAGAGTCATGTGCATGTACATCCAATTGCATACCTTGTCCGACTGCATTCACTTGCATGCGGTCACTCGAGTGCGCAGCACTTCCACGTCGATAGGCAAATCCACGCGGGTTTCCATCATGCCCACGATCATCACGTCGTGGCGATCCACGAAAGTCATTGCGGCGTGGCGACATTCCACGTCCACGCAGAGAATCCTCCCGCCCAAGTCGCTGCAAAGGCTGAGGTCCGTAATGGCTTGGTGGTCCTCGAGGCCGAAAGTCATCACGTTGTCCGAAGCCACGTGGAGGCGACCGAGGTGGTCCAGCACGTCCACGCGGTGGCGGCGAATAATTCCGTCTCGGGGGTTCACGAGGTGGCGAACGACTACGACCACGCGGTGGCCCACGCGGTGGCGATCTCCACTGCAAGTTGCCTTGTGGGGATCGGTAACCTCCTTGCATTGGTAGAGGTCCTCCAGGTTCAGGTCCATGCAGTGGTCCAAACACTGGGGGCCGATCACACAGTCCTCGTTCATATCTACTCGGCGGTAGAGGTCGTCCATAGTTGTAGGTCCTTTGGAAGTCCAGAGTTCTGCTTGGCTTCCAGCCAGAACCTCGATAGTCATCCCCCAGCACAGGTGAACCCACTCGTGGTCCACCTTCGTTGCGCCATGGCTCCGACGTAGGTCCTCGCGAGCCTTGCATGAGTCCTTGTCCAAAGTAGTACACTAGTTTTTCCCATGATAGTGGCGCTCCAGGTAGAGACGCACTCTCCCACTGGCGCTGCAAACATCCTGCAGCAGCAGACTGTACCACTTGTTGCACGGGTAGCACTGGTTGAGCAGGTTCAACTTGTTGTACCGCACGAACTTGTCCAACTTGTTGTACTTGTTGGCCACGTTCAGTTCGTTCAGCTTGGCGAGCAGGAGCCGGTTCTTGCAACTGCACTTGTTGCTGGACGATCGGCGCACGCATTGCGGCCACGGTCTCTCGTCCACGTCGGTTATCAGGTTCACTTTCCTTGTGCTCTTCGTCTTTACTAGCAGGTGTCGTCGGTGAATACACGGGAGATTCAACGTTCAAGTCGATGGTCTCTATGCCGGAGGTCGGTGAGCACAGCGAGACTCCCACTGAGGGTCTTTGCGATTGCTCAAGCTGCACGTAGCGCACCGATCCCACCAGCGAAGTTGCAGGTTTCTTCGCTTTCCTCTTGTCTGCCAGTTTCTTCACAAGCTCGGGCTTCAACTGGATACCAGTCTGCTCAGTGCATTCGGCATACCAGTGACCATCCTGACCGCAGTTGGCACAGTTGGTGCGCTGCTTCTTTGCATTTGTACGCGTCTTCTTGCCCTTGCTCTTGCCTCTCTTCCGCCCTTGACCTTGCCCTTGGTTCACTTGAGCAACTTGCATCTGACGTGGCGCAGCCTGCGTCGTCTGTTGTTGTAGTTGGTCACGCTGGTGCTCAGCAGCACGAAGACGTTGCAACGCCTCCGCTAACGCCATACACTTCCGGTCGTTATTGTTGATCCAATCAGAATGCTCTCGTGCAAGGTCAGGGAACACCAGTACGGCATTCGATAGAAGTAGGCTTGCATGTTGCCACTCGGCGAACTCTCCATTAGCTTGTCGTAGTTGAGTTGCCTTGAGTCCAATGTCATTCACATACTTAGCCACAGACTCGTTCGGCTGCATCATGCGGCTCATCAAGTCCCTTAGCAAATAGTCAGGGTTGATGCCATCACCGGCTTCAAAATGCTTGGTGATGTGCTCCCATAAGATGGACGCAGCATCCATGTCATCTCGGATGTCGTCGATCTTGAAAGTAGAGCGTAGATCCACTGATAGAGACAATGCCAACGCAGAGAAGGCCTTGTTCTTTCTCGCTGCATACCATTCATGATACTTGGGGCGTCTTAGTCCTTCTGCTTCATCGTAGCGTTCAGCACCGTAGGTAATATCTCCTAGCATCCGTGAGTCAAAGTGCAGCGGCACCTCACTCTTCCAAGCTTTGTAGTGGTCCTTGCCGTGCAGGTCCGGCAGGCGGATGTCGGCCGAGCTTCGCAGCGACTTGGTGTACTCCGCCAACTCGTTGTCGGCGTAGCGCCCACTCGGGTTTCGATTGTCCATGTGGCTCAGCGAATAGCGCGGGTCACTTGGGTCTTCGTCTTCTCCGTCGTTGCTTCCTCCGTTCGGTGGCAGCGGCGGTTCTTCTCCAGCTTGGCTTCTTTCTCCAACTGGGGGAACTTGGTAAGTTCGGTTCTGCAAACTTTCCAGCAAAGTTCGCAATAGTGGACGACCACCCGGAATACCAGCCAATGAGCGGATCAGATGCTCCGCCTCAGCATATGACACGGCCCCGTCACTTTGGGGAGCCGTCTCTCGATTTTCGACCAATCGTTGAGCAGAGTCAGCCGTTTCGGCTAACACCCTCTCTCCTTCGCCATTGCGAGCGTCTGGCTCAGGTTGCAGGTTCCTGGCAACGCCAGCGCTTGCTGTCGCCTGCGGCGACTGCCCTCTTCTTGGGCTCATAACCTCTGGCGACGCAGGTTGCGCCACCGGCGTCTCTGAACTACGTAGCGTAGGTGCCATTTAGTAGAGACGTAGGAAGATTAACGTAATAAACACTTTAAGTGCCGGGGCAGAACGCCACGCGACAGGGCTGCGTGTGCTGGCGGCAAGGAGTGGCTTGGCAGTCTGCACTTGACCGCAAAAGCTCTAATGACGAGCCACTCCCCGCACAGCACCGCTGCTCCGCAAGATAGATTGTAAGCACATATACAAATAGGTAGAGTTTCTATACTAGTCCTAAGTGAGTGCGCAGCACTTACCCATCGTGAGCAGCACGATGTAGCGGTCGCTCCACACCAATGAAGTAGTTCAGCATACAGGGCTTCAGTCTGCACTCGCAAAGCAGGTCTGAAGTCCGTAGAACAGCATTGTGCGTAGGATAGCTTGTAGGATCTGTCGTAGGTACAGGTACTGTCGGTGTCCGGGGCTGGAAGCAGGTCTGGATGCCGACAGGAACCACTGGGTAGCCTTGTAGTTCGCCACTGCTCACACTCCACAGGTACGTCATCTCACAATACTCGTTCTCTGCTGCCAGCAGATCGCACCGCTGCGTAGCCAGCGCGTCTCCACGGGCAGTAGCGACGGCATTCGCCAGCATTACTGACCTGCTCATGCTGCTCGTTTACTGACATGTCACTAAAATATGCACAAGTTAAAGTGTTCGCATCGGTTTGTTTTAACGTTAAAACTTTACTGGAGCTGCCCAGAAGGATGCTGCTTGTTTTCTTCGACGTACCAATGTCTTCGCTGCTATCGTTGCGTCCAATTACTTCTGGCGCTTTAAAATGGCAGCAGGGTCTTCGGGTGTCATGGGAAACACCCAGCAGTTGTTCTTGCCATTGATCCAGCACTCCAGTTTAAGCTCCATGCAATAGATGCCGTGGTGCTGGTATAGGTTTAGGCGCCCTCTTCTTGTTTGCCAATCACTCTTAATGACTCCTTCGTATACATGCTACTTAGTATTATACATGTACATGTAGTAGTACATAGTATAATAATAACGAAAGGAATGGTAATTGCACGTGTATCACGCAATAATGTTAACCAAGAAACAAAACCATCACACAACATATTTTACCTGTAATATGGCCATAACGATACGATGGTGGCGCCCTAGCTCAAATTCTCCAGTGAAGTATCTCGTCAAGTTGATTGAGTTCACGGTACACATCCTACTCATTCAACAGCAGCACAGGCATTAGGCCATATTAACTGTAAAAATCATCGTTTCAATGGTGTACCATCGGGTGTTCGTCACTTGATTCGTCAGGCAAATTGACGATCCGTCTACGCTCGAGTCAATCGCACAGGTGAACTTGTCGCCATTTTGATCCGCTAGCTCGACTTCGGTTCTGTCTGGGGCCATTTTACGAGGACTGTCGAGTTGAGCGCAAGTTTGGGAATGCGAAATGTTGTGGTAAGGTCAAAATACAGGAGTGATTTCTAGGACGAGACGACCGTAAGTTTATAGGAAATCTACAGGAACACGGTGACCTCGGATCGAAAAAGCTCTTGAATTTACGAGGACCTTTAAAGTTTTTTTAAAGAAAGTTTCGTGCTCACCTTTCTACTGTCTACCGGATCTGTTTCTCGATGACCAAAGCTTTCATCTCCGACAAGTACAAGGGATTCACACCAGCTTCAACCAGTTCTCCGACCTCCTCCAACCGAATTCGTTCCAGCTTCTCCAGCTCTTTCGCGAATTCCTCCTTCAAAGCTTGGCCCTCTTCCTGCTTCTTGACGAACGCTTCCTTCTTCAACCGCTCCTTCTCTTCAATCTGCAACTGCAGCACACGACGATGCTCCATACTGGCCAGCTTACGCTTCTCCTCCTCAGATTTCACACGCGTCTTGTCGGATTCGACCTGCACCATAATCGACTCATACTCACGCTGCTGCATTGTCGCCTCCTTCACTCTAGCGCGTTCCCGATGCAGAGCCTGAGCCTCACGAGCACGCCGTAGTTCGTCCATCTCCTCCTTGTGCTTCCTGGCCAGAGCCAAATCCGCTTCGCGAGCCTGTCGTTCTCGAGCTTCAGCCGCTCGTTTGGCTCTTAGCTCGTCCAGCTCTGCCTTCTCATTAGCCATTTTCTCCTGCATCGAGCGTAACTTGGCACAGCGCAGCTCCGCCTCGTGTCGTCGTTCCGCCTCCTCTTCCTCTCGTCTCTTAAGGTCCTCTGCTTTCTTCGCTTGATATGCCAACACTGCATCCTCCTCCTCCTTGATCTTACGCTGCACCTCCTGTCTACGCACCAGCGTATCCTCATTGAACCTCTTGATCTCCTCCATTGACCGCTGAGCACGCAGAGCCTTTGCTCTTTCCTTCTCCGCCTCCACCTCCTGTTGGTGCTGGATCTTGGCCAGCATTTCCTGCGCTTCTTGAGCGACAATCTCGCTCTCTCGCTGACGTTGGAGACGACGTCCCTCGATCTGATCTTCAAGCACTTTACGATCCGCGTACCTCTTCTGTTTCTTCTCTTCGTCCCGATGTTCTTGCCGCTTGAGACTCTCCAGACGCTCGATCTCCATCAAAGTGTTCATCTTCTCGTCGTACACGTGATGTTCTTCTTCAAGCTCTTTCCTCACCTTCAGCTGTTGGTCTCGAATCGTGAAGGCTTGAGCACGAGTCCCCAGAGTCTTCATGAGCTTGACGCTGTCGTGCATCTGGTCTTTTAGGATACGTGCACGTCGTCGGATTTCCTGCTTCTCAGCCGAGAAAATCTGCTCGATCTCGCTCTTAGGAGCTCGCTGGGATGCTTCCTCACTGAGCTTCAACATGTACTCCTTCCGGGCCTTCGACGTCAAGCGCTGATGCTCCTCGTCGGCTTCTCGTTTAGCCTCCAGCGCCTCCAAATCTGCAGGGGTCAGGATTTTCGTCTCGGCCTTGATACGTTCGAGTTCGTCCTCTGGGAGTACCACGAGCGAGGCCTTAGTCATCATTCTCTTGCCTGTCCGCTTGTTAACTTGGCTACTAAATGACGGTTTGCCTTGGTGTCCTCCCTCTTGGTTCGAGGATGGATGAGTACCAACGATATCTCTGTCCACACGTCAAGGCACTTCAAGTTAGCAATTGCTCTCACCAATTAAGAAAAGGAATGCATTACCGTCCGGCTTGAAGGGTGCGTTCATTCTTGCGGTTCTTCAGTAGCTGGTTCTTCTCTCCAAACAACGTATCATCCACTTGGGGCGTGTGCGCTACTCGACGGTACCGGCGAGACCCATTAGTCACGTTGTTGGACGAGCTGTGACTCGTGGCCGAATACGTTCGTGCGCTCATACTCATCGCTTCTTCTGCTTCAATGAGAACCAACACAAAGCTTCTCTGTCAAGTATAAATACTCCCATCCAGAAAGCAAAACCTGCAGACAATGACACGCCAAAATAGACAACCACGTACACAGCAGAACTCACGAGAATCAACTCCATTTAGCTTGCAACTGGAGTCTCCAGTCTGCTTTCTCTGCTCTTGTCCTTCCTACAGCGCCGACAACTTAATGGCCTGCTGCAACGTGAACGTCTGTCCCGCAGGGAGCTTCTGCTGCTCGCTGACACGACCCGGCTCAACGCAGAGCATGTTCGGGTACTCCTCGTCCCCAAAGTCTCCCATCCCCTTGGCCTTGTCGACCCACGGGTTCCAGACCACCACGTCGCTTTGCTGCGACGTCTGCGAGGCTCCGCTCTTGATGAAAGCCTCCTTCTCGACAGTCACGACCTGTTCCTTCCCGTCTGCACGCTTCAAGCGGACAACCACCGGCGACGGAGCGTTGGCGTAGACACTGTCGGTCTCCTGAGCGAAGCCCAGCACGTCCCGTTCCTCGGTCTTGTCAGCACCAGCGACCTTGTCGTGATACGTCAGTCCCTTGAGTCCTTCGACCACGGCGCCTCCGTCACGCACGTCGTCAGCCGACAGATACGTGTGCAAAAGGGCCTGGAAGGCGATTTCTCCCTCCGAGTTGTTCTGGATGTGAAGAGCCGTGGCTAGAGCATTGGCGAACAGCTTCACTTCGTAGATCAAGCCGAACTCGTGCGGGTACATGGCCTTCATGTCGTCCGAGATGTCGAGGGCGAAAGTGGCGACGGTGGGGCTCTGGTCGTCCCCCACGGTCTGGTCCAATTGGCTCAGCTTCCACTGGTTCACACGAGCGAATCCGTGGTTCGGGAACCCTTCAGCAGAGCCGAAGACGGGGAAAACGAGCGGAATTCCGCCGCGGATGGGCTTGCTGCCGTCCAGAACCGCCTGCTTCGACACGAACAGCACGTTGCGCTCCGGTTCCTGCGCGGCGTAGAAGGACGTGACGGTCGCACCGTAGAGGTGGACCTCGGCGCGAGAACCCGAGGGGTGGCGCAGCTCAATCACAGGCTTCTTGGCACTCATGACGTTGATCAGTTTGGAAATACTCAAAAGATTGCAATCTAGAAATATAGAAGCATTCTAGTTTACAAACAATCCTAAAAATAGGAATATCTAGGTTCAGCTTGAAAGCATTTAGTAAATTTCCTAAATCTAAAAACCTGATTCTATCTGAGTTCCCATTCTAAATTTCTGATTCTACAGTTGTCATTTCACTAATCGTTGGGTACAGTATCCGATGATGGACACACACGCGCTGGGTAGCTTCAGCGTGCGGCGGTGGCTGGCGGTGCTGTTGGTGTTGGGTTTGTTGTCGGTCGTTTTACTGTCGTACCGAATGTCGTCGCTGTCCGTGCTGTCTGTGCGTCCATTCCGAGCTTCACGTCGAACAGCTCCGCCCACATTCATGTTGGTGCGCGCCATTGGCAATGCGTTGCCACCGCGTCACGACCCCGCACGGGCATTGCAAAACCTCCGATTTACGTTAGAACACGAACAATTAGAAGATGAAGAGCTGGCGACGCATTGGGTGCTCAACCGATTGGCGGATGAACAAGTGGCTCGACAATTCCGTGAATTGCTCACGGAATTCGGAGCCGAATTCACAGAGCTCCCATTGGCGTTGGGGACGTATGCACAAGCCCCGTTTCATGTGGTGGTAGAGGATCGTGGCAAAGATCAAGTACACGTTGAAGCCACTGGTGAAGACCAGTGGACTAAAAACCAGAACATCAACGCCGTTTACGGCAGCAAGAACCGCTATGCCTTGGGTATTAACGTCGCACGTAACTTTATGCTGGATATTGCGCAGAAGAGTGGAGCGAAGTGGCTGTTGCCATGGGATCAAACGTGTTTTCTAACTCGTGAGGCTTGGCAACAGATTAAGAACGATCTAAGCCACGCGCCACCAGATCGAAAGTACTTCATATCGTTCATGGATCGTCTCAAGGAGGAGAACGACGTCATCTTTTCCCCCGACTTCACTGTTAACCCCTGGGAGGAGCCGCAGCTTATCTTCCGCAATGACAGCATTGAGCGATTCGATGAACAACTACGTTACGGGCAGAGAGATAAGGCCGCTTTGCTAATTAGACTGCAGGTATCGGGCGTTTGGGACAGATGGGGCTGGAGCTCGTGGGAACGGCGACGTACTTACGCCAACCTGTCCAGTGACGTCGCTGGATCTGAAGAAGTGTCTAGCACGGGTTACGTGGTGCGGTTATACTCAGGTCTGGAGCCGGAAGTGGAGACGAACACCGCGTCAGCAGGTTTTTGGAGGGAAATGCGGCGGGCGAAAGGTGTGATCAAACTTCTGGACCAGCTAGAGGAACGGGTCATGCGTGAGTTGTATAAATATGACCCTACCAATCTTCTCGTCTACAATCACACGTTGTTACAGATATACAAGGAGAAGGTTGGCACTGATGGAGGCAAACAAGAGGTGGCGTCGATTATAGCCGATGCTGACCGCGCTCTTTTAGTGGCAACACCATGGACAATCACAAGCAATGAAGCGTTGGACCCAGAGCGTGACTCCCAGGTTTTCTCCAATTTCTTTGATCGTAAAGAAGAGGAGCTTGATGATGGCGATTTGATCCGAGAAATGGCCTACAACACAACGGCTCTGGCCCTGGCTTGGCAGCTCACCGGTAATACCGAGTATGCAGCACAGGCAATAGCCTTCTTGGATGCATGGTGTGCAGACACGACAACTGCCATGCTCACCACTCTTGAGTACGCAGACATGTCGTTCCAGAAGCTGTCGACCAGTAAGGACAACTCGACGCGTGGCTCTCTGATGGGGATTCGACACACAGCCGTAATTCCGATGCTGCTGGACGCTATTCGGCTGCTCAACACTACCAACAACAGCTCAAGTGAAGGATTTCCCCACAAGATTCGACTGTGGGTTCGGGACCTTTATAACAGTCTTCAATCCGCCTATGCGCGTGATACATTTCGCTGGTCCCCTGGACTCTTTGCTCTACTGTACGATGTCCAAGTGGCTTCATTGGCGGCGTTTTTGGATGAGCCTGTTACACTTCGCTTTACGCTGGGAACAATGCAGGGGCGACTAATGACCATGATGTCGTCCGAGGAGAAACTGTTGATACCTACGGGGGTCGCAACGAAGCCGTACACTCTTCTGATGCTCGCAACGTGGGGCTACGCTGTGGACCTCGCACAGCAATTTGGTCTGGAAGTGCATCTTTTCCACTTCGATCTCTCGCCAACCCACCGCGAGGAACGGCTGAATGAAGAAGGAGGCTTGCTTTGTCGATTCGTTGGCCACACAGTGCCATGTTGTCAACCCAAAGGGACGAATGGAGCCGAGCATCAGTGCGTGACAGCTCTGCAGCATGCAAGTGAAGTGCAGTTGTTTGTGTATTCGCGTATCGTTCGTCAGGCAGTGAGGCATTGTTCCATTTTGCAGAAACGACAATCGTGTGTGTCATTTGCAAAGGTTCAAATCGATTCAAAAGCTTTGTCGGCTGAAGAAATGAGTCGGTATCTACTACCGCCGTATGCATTCCTGCGTACGGCGACGTAGTATGACAGATAATATGAAATGTGTATCCAGGATGAAAAAAAAAATGTGAACATGTACAACTACGGTTAGTAACCAAAAACTTTTTTTTTTGGGGGGGGGGGGTCACGGATCGACTATCATCCTACTTGTTGCATCTGTAGTCGACGGTGAAATCCCCACACACGTACACGTCAATCAACTGTCCTGGTAGACATTTCAAACCCATCAGCTCACTCGGCCTTGCTCGTCATCGGAGTACTCTCCTGCTTCTGCTCGCCGCTCGGAATGGTTTCACTCGACTCCTTAAGCTCCTTGCTCTTCTTCTCTTGGGCCTTACCGAACGCCGTCTGGCTCCACAGTTTCTCGAACTCATCGGCCGTTCCCTGTGAGCAAATCGAGTGGTGTTCTCCTTCGTCCTTGGCATTCTTGCGATTCCACACAGTCTTCAGGCGTTTGCCGAGGACTTCACGTTCATGCTCTGCTTTCAGCCGCCCCGTTGAATCTTCATAACGGCGACGAGTGCTCATGACTTTACGTCCTTCTTCATCCACCACCGACGAACTGCTGAACGAGTAGGACGAGAAGGAGCGGTGGTTCTCAGTTTCAGGTGTCTCCTCCTGCTTCTCCTTCTGCTCCGTCGTTGGGAGGTCCTTGAAGAATTCTTCGTCCGAACTCACACCAGGCACGTTGCGCATACTCATCGACAGCTGCGGTAAAGTGTCCGTGTCCATCATCGACAGCTCCAGCATCGACATGGGGTGCCACAGCGTCGGACGCACTAGATCCCACGACGAAAACATCTTAACTTGATCACTTCTCCAACAATTCAGGAATGATTCCATGCTTACCCACCATTCAAAGTGAAGAAAATCTGCCAGACCCTGTCGCCCATAAGGGACAAGAGCCAACGCAGTATCTCGATCATTCTGGTCAATTCTAACGGTCTCATCTATCATCTATCTACCATATATAAGTTGAAGTGGACTTTCGTATTCTCTTTATCAGTTTTAGCATCTAAGTTTTAGTAAAACCTATTGAGTTTCATTTATTTCCAAGACCCTTGCTGCGATGCTTTGGCAATTAGTATGCGCAGGTATTTACGTACTACAGTGCATCCCCATTGTCTATGGTCTCATTGCATCGCGTTCACTACAACGGCGGCATGTTCGGAGCTTCGTCCTGGCTCAAGGCTTCCACCGTCCGCTGTACGCAACGTGTGTGTTACTTGTGGCGCTTCGTGTTGTTTTCTTCTTATTGACTGCCATAAATAAACTGGAGGACATGGATATCCGATTAAAAGTGGTGACGTACTGGCTGCTGGATATGCCAAGTGTAGCCATGGCGATGCTACATGGCTACATTGTGCTGTTCGCAGTGCATCTGGTGTTCCGACGTCGCTGGCCTGGAGCAACCAACTCGATCTTCACTGGAGGGTTGACAATATTATTTGTGGCATTTTGCATCTCACTTGTGGCACTAGTGACTTTGATGGCCATTTCTCGAGCTAATGGGAACAAGTGGGCGGTGGTGCCTCAGTGGGTGGTATTCGGGTATTCCGCGGTGATCTGGATGACACTTGGGCTGCTGATGCTCAAATACGAGGGCCAAGCAGTGCAGATTTTGTGGAAATATCGACGCAAATGCCAGTGGAATGCTGTCGAGGGTGAAGGAGTGAAGGCCTCTTTTCAAAGGCTCCCGGTGCTGAGTATCTCGTGTCTGAAAAACCTGGCTTTGTGGACTACTATTTTGGCGGAGCTACTGGTCATTCGAGGGGTTCTGTGTGCGATCGAAGCTTCCCAGACTGACAGTGTTGTTGCTTCAACTGACTTTGATTCGTGGAGAACTATGCTATTACACTACTTCGGTTGGGAGGTGGCGAGTATTGCGATTGTGCTGCGTATGCTGAGCCAGACGCCAACCGCTGTGCACTTTTTCGGTGATGAAACGAAAAGTGCTGAAATGAGCCTACATCAAGACAAAAGCAAGCCGTCAGCACCTGCATTTGATGATGGTGACATCCAGATTGAGTTCCAAATGCCGAGCATTCGGGAAATCATCTCGGACTATGTCGTTCCGTCAAATACGGCGATGCTAACTATCCACCGAAGAGAAATGGAGCACGAAAAGATTATGGAGAACCGCTACTGCAGAAAACACCATGGAGATGCATCTTTTGGAGCTGAGTATGTCAATTGCCGGTGCTATCAAGACTGCAATACCGACCAGTTTTCGAGTCATGCAAATGTGCCGTTGCTCGCTGAAGAGTACGAACCTCTTAGGGATGGAAATACTACTGCTGGGTTGGTCAAGAATATATGAACATTGTCATTTATCAGATATCCAAGTCGTCGTCAAGGTCATCATCATCCCAATCTGGATCATCTTCATCAATGAAGAATAGCGTGTTGTTGCCACCGCCAGCTGTGCCAACATCGCTTGAACTTGGCTCACTGCCAGCTCCACCGCCACCTTGGTGCATGTAAGGCAGCTGGACTTGGTTTTTAGCCCGCTGTTCGGCTGCACTAATAGACAAGTTGAAGCTCACCTCCTCCTGGCGCACAGGAAGTGGGGCTTGGCCTGTGCTTTCAATCTGAATTGGGCGTGGAGTTGGCTTTGCGTCAGGTTGTGACTTCCGCTTGAACTCGGACTTCTTTGTGTCTGCTGTTGTACTGACATTTGTCGTTGTTGTGGCAGCTTTTACCGCTAGAGTGTGCTTGTCAACGTCTGTGGCGGCAATAAACTGCACGTTGCCACTCTGGGCTTTAAAGTACTCGACACTCTCACTGCTTCGGCCATTCTACAGACGCATGAAGACTGTTAGCACAAGTAACTAAGGTTTTACCATCCTTGTAGCCCACCTTCTTCAGTCGAACAAGCAGCACAAGTCCGTGCATTTCTTTAGGGATTTCACGCCTCCTTTCCTTAGACAAAACCGGGTAACACCGCAAAGATGAGCGCGTCTCCACTAGCACCACCGCGGTCGCCTGCGCTGCCAGTGCTTGAGATGCCTCCGAAGTCTCTGCACCAGCATTCAACCGTGCAATCACCGACCCAATAAGCGCACGACCGCGTAGTTGGCGCAAGAAGAGCAGAACTTGCTGGAGCGAAGTCTGCTGGAGTAGCACGTTAAGCGAGTCGATCATCACGACTACAGGTCGAGCAGAGGTTGCCCCTTTCAACTTAACTTCCACCGTCTCAATCGCGTGTACCATCTTGGCCAACAGTTGAGATTTGACAGTCGACGACTGGAAATTGGCGGCATCGGCCGAGTAGTCGACGTGCGTAAGTTTGGCCAAGTCTCCAAGACTTTCCGCAATTTGAGGAGAATCCTGCATAGAAACCAACCCCAAGTCATTGGTAGTTAGTAAATAATACAACTGCAAATTAGTTGCAGCTTGAATACCAGTGTAAACAGCAACACGTTGGTCGTTTTGGCGGACTGGAGAACGAGCTTCAGCATTGTCGACAAAATGACACGCGACGCGCCGTAAGCCTGGCGGTTTTCTTGCACCAAAACGCACTCAGCCCTTCCAGACGCTTGCCAAACAGAGGCAGAAGCTTGCGATTCTTCATTACCCACAGATTTTGCTGTGTCCGACGTCACGCAGTGGTGCAACAGAAACTCCTCCATGAGCAGAGATCGTATGACCACCAAAAGCTCAGATATGCTGCATAATAGGTCTCATGCTGCTTAATGGTATTGCGAAACGACACACTTCAATTCAATGGGAACAACGATAATGTGGCGTGTATGTGCATTGGTGTGCTGGACACTGGGGCCTTTGTGTATCAGTGGTGCAATTGCACAAGCAGCAAACGTGACGACGCGGTATCTGTCCGTGGCGACGCCCAATTCAAGTGCTCGGCGGCTTGTGGAAGGTTTGCAGTGCGATTTGAGTCTTTACAACGAGTTTCTCGAGTCCGAGGAGGGCCAGGATATCTTCATTAGTGCTACGTTATGCGAGTCACGCATCGTTTACCTCAAGAACAGGCGAGCTGGATGGTACGGACCAATTCCGCAGGCGGATCTGGTCTCCGTCATGTGCTCAGACGAGTGTCTGCACAGTGACGAACTGCACAAGAAAGCCATGTCGCTATCTCGCTGTACATGTGCAGAAGTATCTGCTGAGACGTTCGTACGGCACGATTTCTGCCTCGAAAGCTCTGCGCGACTGCTGTGTAGCCATCTCGGAGAATGCGGACATTGGGGCTGTAAACTCGAGGACTTCAACTGTCTCCGGTATGAATGGGATCGCTTGTATCCATGTTCGAGTTCCGAAGTAGCAGTGAGTGCCGTTGTCGTGGCGTTAGCAGTAGCAGCGTCTTGGTTAACGTAGATTTACCATTCCTACCGAGGGTTACAGTGCGGGTTACGTTTGGGTTATACTTTAGTTTTGCCAATCACCCCAGAAGATGACAATGGATCGCAGCGAACGACGCGTCTGCTGGGCGCTCTACAGGGACGTTACGTGCTCGGAGAGTAGCTACGTGTTGAGCGGAAGTCTCCCTTTAGCTCAGGTGCACGTTGCACCCCTTCAAACGAAGCAGAACTCGTCTGAGCTTGTCTCGAAGTTTACACTGGAATCGACTGGGTTTCAACTCGTTCCGGAGCTTCAGCAGCGTGCCTGGAACCTTTTGGAGAAGCAACAAGCCTGTAATGATCAAGATGGTGACGACGTGTTCCCAATCGCAGTGGAAGATCTCACTTTAGGTTCTCAAGCTGCAGCATTGACGCTAAATGGAGAAACATCGCTGTATTGCAAGCTACAGCTGGACCGTGGCGAAGATATTAAAGCTGCAGAACGACAGGAAGCTGATTGGTTCCTCTGGAAGTTGACGCGAGCTACAGAGTACCGAGTGCGTGGCAACGAAGCTTTCAAGAAGGAGAGCTACAGATCAGCTGTGAAGCTCTACGAACGAGCTCTGGCATGGCTCGAGCCGCCGACATCTCGATCGGAAGTGGCACTTGACGAGAAGATCGAGTACTCGGCAGGTGAACTACAGCAGGTGAACCCCGTCGCGGTGGCGTGCTACGCCAACATGGCTACATGTTACTCGAAGCTGGACGGAGATGGTGATGTGGACCGCTGTGTTGCTGCTGCCTCAAAGGCGTTGGAGCTGGATGACGCACACGTCAAGGCTCGCTACAGACGTAGCCAAGCGTACTTGATGTCCAAAAAGTTCGACCTGGCAGTTGCAGATCTCAACAAGCTGCGGGAACTTGAACCAGGCAACAAATTGTTCCGATCTGCCTTCACCCGAGCTCAAACAGCTAAGACGCAGTTCCGCAAGAAGCAGCAAAGCGCTTTCGCCAACCTCTTCGCCAAGTAGAACACAAGAGCTAAGCAATACAAGATCAAACCAGTAATTTAAACAGGGAGGGGCGTGTTCCATTTTCGCTCTTTTGCTGCGGAATTACCACGACGGCCGAGGCGGCAGTGGACACGACCTCACTCTACTACTAGGAGCGCGTGCCTGCTCCGTTCATCCAGTCTTTCGTCGTCGAAAAGCAGCAATCATACAGCTCCTCGTACAACGAGCATCATCATCCGAAGGCGAGACACGAGACAGAAACAACCGGAGTTCCAGGTGGTGGACAGCTTGGAAACGTCAGCAAACTCCTTACTCCTCAGCGGCAACAGCGCGAGTGTAGATGAGCTGAGCGTGGTGGGCCAGCACCTTCGAGATGGTGCCGTTCTCCTCCAGCTCGTGGATCGAGGCGCGGGCAAGCGCGGCGTTCACCTTAAGGCGCTCCACAATGGCCGAAGCCGTGATCAGCTTCATCTTGGGGACCTCCACCAGCAGGCGCTCGTACGTCTCCTGGTCGTACAGCACCTTGTTGGCGACTTTCTCGCGGACCTTGCCCTTGGACCATTTCTTCTTGCCCTTGCCCTTGCCACCGGCCATGGCGGCGGCCATCTTCTGCTCCTTGGTCTTCTGCTGAGTCTTCGGCGGCTGCACATTGGCGTCAAATGCGAAGACGTTAGCAAAGTCTCTGAATTCATTGACCTGTTTCAAACTGCCACTGCTGTTGGCTGTCGACTTTGGAGCTGCTGCTGTTGTATCATCCTGTTTGTGTGTTTCCTGTATCACTCATTTCGTTTTGTCTTTGCTTTTCTCGCGTCTGTGCTGCTTCGTCCAATTAGCAGCAGCTCCGTAGTCGTCTCATTGTAAAGTCCACTCCAATTGCAGTGGCAGGATCAGAGCACATTCTTACCATGGTGACTTGGTGCTTGCTACTACGCTCCCTGTTTAATTAGCTAGTGCAGCTCAATTGGGGATTTTCGGCCGCCTAAGGTCCTCGACCAGCCATCCGATGCCCTCTGCGCCTTCGACGGTTCAAAGAAAATTAACCGGTTCGATTTTCTGTCCAAATCGGAATTAACCGTACTTAAGACATAAATTAATGTTGCAATACACAAATACAACGATAAAGATCACAAGAAGCCAACAGTATCTGCTCTGCTGGAGAAATGGCTGCCTTTTGGCGGCCTGGTGCGACGCTCCCTGGGGCCGACGCTGAAGCAGAAGCGGCTAGAGACCTACCTAAGGATGCAGAGGTGCCGGCTGTCCAGTTTAATCCGCTGCATGGGCTTTCGTTGCGTGCCCAGAGAGCGCGTCTACCAGTGTCAAAACACCGGGATGAGATCCTCTACGCGGTCGAAACGCACGCTACGACGGTCCTTTTGGGTGCAACAGGCTCAGGAAAGACGACTCAAGTACCTCAGTACCTACTGGAGGCAGGATGGGCTACACCTCGCTCCAGAAGAGCTGGAAATAATGTTCGAAACAGAGTCATCGTATGTACGCAGCCCAGACGTGTCGCTGCGGTCACAATTGCGGAGCGAGTAGCCCAAGAAATGGGCTGTCAGGTGGGCGAGGAAGTCGGTTATGCGGTTAGATTCGAGGAGAAGTGCGATCCGGAACGCACCAAGATCAAGTTCGTCACGGACGGGTTGCTATTGAGAGAGACGATGAGAGACCCACTACTGTCGCGCTACTCGGTCGTGATGTTGGTGAGGACAGATGCTGCTGTAGTTAATATGAGGTGCTGTGTGCTGACTTGATTTTATTGTAGGATGAAGCTCATGAGAGGAACTTGGAGACGGATTTATTGCTGGGACTGATCAAGAAGATTCAGAAGAAGCGACCGGATCTGCGAGTGATCATTGCCTCGGCGACATTACAAATAGACACAATAGTGAAGTTTTTTCGAAGAAAGGAGACAGCGGGCCATGATTCACCGTTGAAGGACGTCGTGGCGGTGTCGGTGGAGGGACGGCAATTCCCTGTAGATATCGAGTATCTTCAGGAGCCGTGTGGAGATTATCTGCTGGAATCTATCGATACCGTCCTGGCTATTGACGAACACGAAGGTGAAGGCGACGTTCTGGTGTTTTTACCTGGCCAAGAAGAGATCGACTTTGTTGTAAGAGCGCTGAACGACAGAGCGCCGTCCCATCTCCTCCCTGTTCCTCTCTATGGAACGCTCCCCCTAAAAATGCAACAAAACGCGTTTTTACCAGCTCCTCGAGGAGTTCGTCGGAAGGTGATTGTGGCTACTACTATCGCTGAGACGTCCGTGACAATGGAAGGTGTGGTGTTTGTGGTGGACGGATGCTTCACCAAGCTGGCGTTTTTCAACCCGTTGACAGGAGTGGAAGCGCTCCTTACCGCTCCCGTATCCAAGGCTTCTGCAAAACAAAGGGCTGGTCGTGCAGGACGTGTGCAGCCTGGAAAGTGCTTTCGCCTCTGCACACAAGACCATTTCCGCTCGAAACTCGCAAAAGAAACGATCCCGCAAATGCAGCGTACAAATCTGGCCACTGTGGCGCTGTATTTGTTGAGTATGGGCATTCAGGACCTGGCGCACTTTGATTTCGTGTCTCCTCCGTCTCCCGAGGCTCTCATTCGCGCCTTAGAGTTGTTGTTTTCGCTTGGAGCCATCGACACGAACTGCCGTCTCATCGATCCTCTGGGTACACAAATGGCGGAGTTTCCAGTAGCTCCAGCTCTAGCGAAAGTCTTATTGTCATCGTTTCGCTTTGGCTGCACCCAGGAGATCCTCAGTATCGCGAGCGTATTATCTGTGGGAGATGTTTTCCTGGGTTCACGAGGCTCAAGAGAGCGGCAAGACAAAATTGCTGAGGCCATGGAGCATTTCGCACACCCGGACGGAGACCACATGACGTACTTGGTTATTTACGACGAGTTTGTGGACAATAACAGGAGTCGGTCGTGGTGCGACGAATTTCTGCTCAGCCATCGCGCGCTCTTGCGTGCTACAGAGATTCGTCGCCATCTCAAGCGGTACGTGACGCGCTTCAAGTCGCTGGAGAGGGGCAGTATGGATGAGCGGGAGGAGGACTACATGAAGATCAACAATGACGAAGCAGAAGACAAGGTTCGAAGTGCAACCATTCGCAAGTGCTTGGTCAGTGGATACTTCGCCAACGCCGCCAAGCTCCATGCTGACAGTATCTATCGAACAGTACGGGACCAGCGACCAGTGCAGTTGCACCCAACGTCGGTGTACTATCACATGGGCATTCTTCCAGACTGGATCATGTTCCACCAGAGTGTACTGACAACGGAAGAATTCGTTCGTGACGTGTCCAAGATCGACCCGCGGTGGCTCGTTGATCTCGCACCGGATTTCTATCGGACGAAGGATGTCAGTGGCGCTGTATCCGGCAGCTCGGGAGTTCTTGGCTTGCCATCTGCACCACCTTCAGTACCGAAGAGCAAAAAGCACAAGACGAATCCTTCAGAAGCCAACACATCACCACGAGCAGCTACGAGTACTAACGGCCGCATCCTGTTCCGGAAACCCAAACGTTCCGGTCAAGAGACAAAACCCAATCTACCTGTGCACATTGGCAAGAACAAAGGTGGCTTACGCTCGCAATTCTAAACCCCGTCACGAAAACGTTCATTACTATCGATACAGCTAGTGTTACTTACTACTGGCGTTCTCCATACTGGCTGTCGGACCCTGCACGAAGTCGTCGATCTTCCAGCACTCGCATCTTCCTCTGCCGTCGCTCAATTGACTCGCGTTGCCGGTCAAATACCGGTACGCTGTAATCCTGCAGTGATACATAGGAGGACCCTCGCTGGGAGATCTCACTGGGGGCGACACTCAAGAATTCGTCCAGAACACTGCAGTGTTTGGTCGCTGGATGGCGAATGGCCAGTCTCAGGATCTCCTGGAAGCGTTTCTTGCGCTGTTCAACAAGACGCACGTCGTGGCGTTTAAGGTAGCTCCACACTCCGGCACTGGGCAACGAGGGCAATGTGACTGTCCTGTAGTTGGTGTTGGAGACTGGTGGAGCCTTCTGCAACACCGCAGCACTGTGCGGACTTAATGGGATGTGGTTCTCCGGTCCATCGAGAGCTGCGGAAGTGGCTACAGCAGCTTCTAACTGATCTCTGGCCGTCTGATACTCGAGTAATAGGCGACTGAGTTCGCTGTGGAGGTTCTTGAAGGCTCGGAAGCGACGACGGATAGTGTAAGTGGACAAAATACCGTCCGGTCCTTTGATATCCACGTGATACATGACCACTCCCTGGTTGTTGATGGAATGGTTGTTCACCTCAATGTTCACGCCTTGGTACGGGTCCTGATAGTCTGTGGGCGTGAGCAATTGGCTGTGGGACGCGTCGTGGTCCGCGTCCATGTTCCAGAAGTTGAGCACGTCGAAGCCACTGGCTTCGCTTGTGTAGCTGTCCCGAAGGAGGAACGGGTCGTTGAAGCCCGTGGGTTTCTCCAATGCTGCTAAGCTGTTGCGGTTGGCGCTGGGCGGCAGTTGGAACGACGGGTCAAACCGTTCAGGCACAGCAGATTCACTGAAGCGAAGACCGTAAGAAGGAGGAGGAGGAGCTATAATCCGCATGACTGTAAATGAATTCTACAGTAGCTTTTTGTGCTTTGTTGTATCTGGTGCAAAATGGAGAATGAGGTGGGTGTCAAACTGGGTTCTTGGTCCACACCAGTGGAGCAGAATGGCAAGCTGTTCACTGTCGCAACAGATCCGATAGTGAGTGCAAATGCAACCGAGTTAGCAACGTTGCAAGTGTCGACTTACCGACTGATTGCCGAGTTACACAACTGGGGCAAGGGCGATACAACCCTAGTACTGGAAGATTGCAAAAAGCAAAAAAGGAAGGAGGCGGGTCTCTGTCGTGTTGGAGAATGACTGACCGACGGCCGCAGTAGTTAGCGTGGGTTGCTGCGGTATCGCGTGCGGTTTCTCTCTGGAGCTCTCCAGTCACTTGCCTATGAAACGTCGCTTGCTGTTGCCAGCTTAATGTGTGGCTTCCACTGCAGCCTTGCTTTTTTTTCACTCTCTCCCACGTGGCAAATGTGCTAGGGGAAGCATCGACACACACGGACAAGCCACATAAACTGACTCGAGCCAATTTTTCAAGACGCTTGACACGCTCGTAGCTAAATGCACCATGTGGGGATTGCCGATGCGCATCTTTCAATGCTCACCAACTGCTCACCAACCACTCCAGCGATCGATTGAGTATAAATCCTAGGAAGACTTCAAAGGATTTCGTTCGCTCTAAGCCAAAATCATCACTCTGGCAGATGTGAAACACCAGGAAGGATCGGTGACTGCAATTGATCTGACTGCACATGTACATGATTTATAGATGCATTGCTGCAATGGGCGGACTACAATGGCGACTTTTCAAGATCGCGGCAAAAGTAGCCGGTGCGAAATGTAGCCATATCTGCGTTCACTGCCGCTGGTTGATATCTATCCGTAGGCTTATCATGATAGCTGCATGACTTCTCAACATGTTGCACGCTTCAAGGTCATATGATGGTGTTGCCGCTAAATAAAAGTATTTTGTGTATGGCAATCCTTAGCACAACTATTTTTGACGATGCCTGAGCCTGACCTACGAAAGGAGAAAAATAGTTTCGTGGTTTTGCTCTAACAACGAACGGTGAGATATTCTCCACGGACAGTGGTCGATACCTCCTGGAAATCAGCGCTTCCTCGTCGGACGTTTAACCTTACAACTACAGACTTGGTATGCCCCACGTCTAACAAACTTTTCTTCGACTACACGTGACTGCCAGCCGAAAGCTTTTTCGATGGGCGGTGGTGTGTCCAAGACCGAGTATGAGCGCATTCGCAAAGAGCTGATGCTGAAGGATCAGGTTATTCGAGTTTTGCAAGAACGACTTGCAGACGGTGGCTACATTGGTCCCATGCATTCGACGCCTGCTGGAGCTGAGGAGGCCGAAGTGAAAGCAGGTCCTGAAATCTCGGCAACTTCCGCCATGATGGCGAAGGCTCGGAACAAGGAAAAAGACACTCGAAATGCAGAGCCGACATCAGGGCAAAAGGGTGACAACGTCAGTAATCGCTTTACGTTACTTCACGAGGCAAAGGAATTGGGCATTGATCAACCGGATTCGGACGGAAAAGCCCCGTACAATTCAACACCGGACAAAGGTAGACTTAGCTACGTTCATGGAGCACCAACGACCGGTTCTACGGGCAAACTGCGACGTGTGGAAGTGAGTGCTGAAGTCATGCCAAGTCGTAAGATCATGTCGACAAAGGAGCGAGTAGTGTACCCAAAAGGGGAGAGCTCAAGACAACTTTTGCTCAAGGTTTTGCAGTCGAATGTTTTGTTCAAAGGACAGTCGTACGGTGAACTCCGCGATTGTTTGGACGCTTTTTTCCCGATGCGAGTCGAACCTGGTCATTTGGTGATCAAGCAAGGGACACAAGGGGATAACTTTTACGCTGTTGAAAGCGGACAACTCGAGATTCTAGTATCAATGGGTGGTGCACCACCGATTCGATACGGCTTCCTCGGTCCTGGACTCGGTTTTGGTGAGCTTGCACTGCTGTACAACATGCCTCGAGCCGCTACAATCCGCGCGGTGACGGAGGTGGAGCTCTGGGCTCTCGAGCGAAACACTTTTCGTGAAATTCTAGCCTCGCACAAACTCAATCGACTGAACCGGACGCTGGAGGTTTTAGGGAAGATTGCAATTTTAAGTAAACTAACAGCGTCCGAGATGCAACACGTTGCGGCTGCAATGGACTGGGAAGAGTTCGAGGAGAAAGATGCCATTGTACGGCAAGGCGAAGTGGGCGAGAAGTTCTACATTATCAACAAGGGGGAAATCGTTGTCACCCAGTTGGACGCCAACACGGGGGAGGAAAATGTTATCCGACGGCTAAAAGCCGGCGACCATTTCGGCGAAATGGCACTTTTCAACGATGAAATGAGATCAGCAACATGTACAGCCGTCACTCGAGTGCAGTGTGTTACACTCGAACGTGCGCATTTCATTGCGATGTTAGGAACACTCCAGGAGCTTATGGACCGAGAACCTGCTCACCTTGAAGCCAAGGATCTTTCCCATAGGCGAACATCAACTGAGGCGCTGGTAGACCCAGCAGACTACAAGTACTACATGGAAATTCCACGCGAAGAGCTCGAAGTGCTGCAGACACTGGGTCGTGGCGCGTTCGGCCGTGTGCGCCTTGTACGTCACGCTGCTTCGAACCGCGCCTACGCTCTCAAGTGTTTGATCAAGTCTCATATCGTGGAGAATAATCTGAAAGAGCACGTGCTGAACGAGAAGCGAGTCATGCTCGCACTAGATCACCCGTTCATTCTGAAGCTGTACACGACCTTCAAAGACCGAACACATTTGTACTTCCTGGTTGAACTCGCTTTGGGTGGTGAACTTTTCACGTATTTGCGTCGAAGAGACCATTTCGAGGAACCGATCGCTCGGTTTTACATCGCTAGTGTCGTACTCGTTTTTCAGCACATGCACTCGAAGAGTATCGTGTACCGTGACCTGAAACCGGAGAACATTCTCTTGGATAACGAAGGGTTTATGAAGCTCGCAGATTTTGGGCTTGCTAAACTCGTGACGGACCGCACATGGACATTATGCGGAACACCCGACTACCTCGCACCTGAAATCATCTTGAACAAGGGCCACGACAAGGCCGTAGACTATTGGGCGTTAGGAATTCTCATTTTTGAGCTGATGACGGGCTCAGCCCCGTTCTACGCTCAAGATCCGATGCAGATTTACGCTCTGATTATCCAAGGCAACGTTAAATTTCCGGCCTACATGGGGTACGTTGGTTTTGCTGATGTGCTCCAAGTCTGACCTCGAAGTAACAGCTCTGTCCTTTTGATACAGCCGAGCAAGTGTTGATCTAGTACAGAAGCTGCTATGTCAAAATCCAGCTCGGCGGCTAGGAAACATGAAGCATGGGATCAAAGATATTATCAACCACCGCTGGTTTTCGAGCTTCCAGTGGGACAGTCTACGAAACAAGGCCATGAAGCCCCCAATTGTCCCTCAGGTTCGTGACGACTTCGACACATCCAACTTTGAGGATTTTCGCCACGAAGTGGAGGATCCTGGCAACGAGTGTGACTGGGACCCGGACTTCTAGACCGTTTTCTTAGGATATAGCCATAATACCACGCAAATTTTAGTTCTCTGCGATTACTTTAAAGTATGTCTGGCATTTTACCCACAGCAAGTTTACGATACTTGTCGATAAGTTGTGCAGTTGTTTGGTCCGGCGGTGGGAACTGGCTGGACTTGAGCTCACGCGGCGGGTTGTACACGTAGTTGACAAACCCTTTCTCTAGCTTCTGTTTGCGTTCTCTCTGTTTCCGATCGGCATCCTGTCGCCTAAGTTCATCTTCGACCTCTTCATCCAAAGCTACAGTATCCGGACTGAAATTGCTACCGGTAGTTGCCGTTTTCCAGTTCTGCAACGCTTTAGTCGAACTTTTGCTGCCAATCGATGACGACTTTGACGCTTTTGCAGGTGCCAGTAGTTGAGCGAGCTCCATAACACTCATACCAGCACGTGCTGGTGTCGAAGAGACTCTGCGTGACGATGTTTTGCCACTTGGATTTCTGGGACTATTGGTGCCACTTACGGTGTTGCTCAGGTGGTCGAACATCCTTGCAGCAGACTAGATGGGGCATACAGGGATGCAAAAGCGAATGAGACATGGTTTTCCTGCACCTTCTGACCGACTTACACTGGGTCGATGGCCGAAAGTCACGCTCTGAGATGTCAACTTTGCACTACACGCACAAGAATACAAATGAGTTCTGGACGTTTGCGAATGGCGACAGCTCGAGTGGATAGAGGAACTCACCCATATTGGTTGTAACCCGGCGGGAACAAATGTCGGGAGCTGGTTTTGACGCTTCTATTGTTGTTGTGACCATACGACTGGCGAAGATCACTCGGGTCGACACTAACCACCTTTGGAGTCGCAAAATGCGCTACTGCTGGGATGTACGAGGTGGCAGGCGGTAGTGTGGAGAATTCAGGTCGCGCTCTAGCATCGAACCGTGAGCTGGCGAGTAGATCTGCAGATTGGTTGATAAACTACATGATACACCAAAGACGTAAGATACACTTCCAGGCTTCACGGTGAATCCTTCTCCTTACGCTCGAATGGTTTCGAGGGTTCTGGCCCGTGCGAACACCGTCCTGCACGGATACCGAGTAGAAGCGAGGATTCTACGTTGAAGTGGCACACCAAGCAGCAACGAGTCAGATAATGCAACGCCAGACTGGATATCAGGGAACTGCACCTTGTTGAAGTTGAGCTGTTGGTAGCTGTCGGCCAATTGGCGCTCAGTGCAAAACGGATTCGTCTCCATCTCAACGCGAGGCTCTCGTATGCGCTTCTTGGTGATGTTGGTAGAGATCGGATCCGTCTGATCTCGGTGGAACTTGAGCAGTTCGACCTGCATGTCGCGCTCACGACGGCGCTCAGCAGTGGACCGTGGGGAACGCTGGAGCGTCATGTTGGACAGGCTCGGAAGGAGACACGTCGAGGAAAAAATGCTACGCTGGTGCCAACTGGACAGATCACGTTGATCAGTGGTGCGGGGCTGTAGGCTTTGCACTCTATAGCTATTTATGTGGGAGTATTCCTGGCTTGTCTGGCTGAAAGATGGCTTTTGTCGTTGAGATGTCGAAGAAGCACGTTATGCGTCGAGTCTGCAGGCCCGGAAGGAGTCGGAGCTTACAACCGAGAGAGAATAGCGTTTCGTCGGTGCTGGTCGTCCACCGAGCTGAGTATTTGCTAGATTTGAGATGCATGTCATGCAATTTAGGATTTGGATCGTTTGGTCTAAGATCGAAGCTGCATTTCTGAGTGAATGGACCGCGTTGCCGGTCTTCAACTGATCTCTACAATCACTCCGACAGCGGACACTTGGACATGCGCATGCATGTTTT
Organism: Phytophthora capsici; assembly: GCA_030324255.1. Classification (NCBI taxonomy): domain Eukaryota; phylum Oomycota; class Peronosporomycetes; order Peronosporales; family Peronosporaceae; genus Phytophthora; species Phytophthora capsici. The sequence goes on from CM059346.1 coordinate 4,165,067, forward strand.
TAGCACATACACAGACGTAGCCATTTGAAAATGGTAGGTGTGGTGAAAATCAGACAATTATCAGGCAAGGCAAACCTCCGATGAAAGCACGATTCCTTGGTGCGCTTCCTCCTCGAGCTCAAGTCAGAGCTTGGCACCGTATCCGAAAGAATAAGCGCTCTCTCGCGCTCTACTTTTCTCAAACCGGGTACATCTAAAATTCTACATTGACGAACAAAAATGTTTTGGTTGCCGTGTTCGATGACAGCGCTTCTTATCGTGATGCACGATTCGTGAACGTCAACTTCTCCACCCCTGGCCTATCCATCCACCTATGCATTCATCTTTTTGCTGGCCGGCAATGAGTTAAAAGCGCCGAGCTTTTGCACAAAGATTTTTGAACGCAAAACTAGATTTTATCTTGTGATGACTTCATTATCAAAATGGCTCCGATACAGCCGAGGAGGTCCCTTCGGTCGCTCCAGTGCTCACGGGCAAAGGTTTCCTGTGTGGATCTCCTAACTACAAGCAAATGTTCAACACTTGACGTCTTCGCCAGCTTTTTACCGAGTCGGCTTTCTGGTAGACCAGATTGGAGCTACGGCAAATGCGGCGTTGAGTTGATGGCCGGTGTCATCGCGAACAGCTGCGTGTCTGCAAAAGCATCGCTTTCTCCTTTGCAACTTCTCCCCTAGCTCTCAAAACCACCTTGGATTAATGCATTTGCAGGGAAATTCAAAGATACTGAAACCAAGTCAATCTAGGTTTTTGCAAATTATTAGGCAGCTCACCCGTCCTTGAAACTAGGCTTTGAAAAGCTCCAAAGACGGGGATGCGCGGAGTTTCCCTCCAGCTGCCCCCGCGCTGCTCTGCTCAAGTCACAAGTGAATTTGCAGCCTATGGCAGAGGCCATCGTATCACGCGGCAGACAGCTCGAGGCGGCAGTGGACCGCCTGCCAGACTGGTACTTTGCTGCAGCGCAGGTGCTCCCGTCCCCGATCAAAGTGAACAACAACAGTCTCTTCGCCACACTGGGGCCTGTATGCGAGACCGAAGACAAGCCACAACCGTTGGATGAGGACGACGTGATGAAGCCGAGGGACCCTCCGTCCAATGCCACCATAACCTGCGCAGACGACGAGCTGGAGCTGGAGAAACTCGATGCAGCCAGGCGGCAACAGTCCGACGCGTCACAACAGATCAGACAGCAGGAGCTGGGCAAGTCCACAGCTTCCAGTCGACGCTCCACCGCCTCCTCCTCGAGCACAAGCCCAGATCTTGTGCTATCGGGCTTCTCTATGCGGGGAAGGGAGAAGAAAGTCATGTACCACATCGATGTCGTGGACCACGACGCCCCTCTACAGACATACACTATTCGTCGTAGCTATTCGGACTTCAAGGACCTCCACATTCAGCTGACTGAGATTCTCGAGAACCGACAGGCATATTACCGCAGCAGAGCGGTGTCCAGATTGGCCAGAGGGGTCGCCCCTGTGCCCGTCGATGCTATGACGCAGGAGGACAAGCTCGAGCGCGCCATCATGGCGTTCACGCTGCCCCCGTTACCCCACGCAGGCTTCCTCACGTTCTGGAAACGACACGACCGATCCCATTTGCAGTCAAGGTGTGATAGCTTCCAAGAGCTACTGCGTGCAGTTCAACAAATGGCATTCGTCAGAGAATCTTTCGCCATGCAAAAGTTCCTGAGTGTAGCTCCCTGTGCTCTCCGGGAGCGAGGATCCTCTTATGTGTCGCTCTGTGAGTACAGCGTGCCAACGCTAAACCCGGAGGAGGAGCAAAGGGAACGGAAGCGAAGAGCACAACAGTATCGTCGTAACAGCAGTTCCAGCAACCACTCGACACGCATGGTGGAGTATTGAGCATAGTTTTTTTAGTTTTAGTTTTTTTTCGACGCCGTGTAGTATTGAGCGTGAAGTAGGTGGGAGGCAACAAAGGGGACGCACAGTGGCTGACAAATTGTGGTAATGCACGAGAACATGTGACCGCATGTAGTAGTTCTGGCGATCCCGTACATGTACATATATTTCCATTGCGACTAGCCAGCACACAGTAGCACGGTCTGCATGACTGGCAAATATCTTATCCTTAGATTTTCTGTTGCGACTTGAAGTCATAACGCTCGAAATCGAATGCATCTCAGATGAAGCTCGTATCCTGGAGCATCAACTCCTTGGACGAGGCGATGTAGGCTTTGGAGAACTCCTTGGCATGCGGAACTTGCGCCCGAATTGAGATCCGGTTGCCATTCCGCGCTTCGCACTCGGCCGTGGCTAGATCATGCAGCAGTTTGGCCATACCCAACGTCTGCTCGGCAGTCTCAATTAACTCAGGCTCTCGATTTTTGGACACGATAAGCTCGACGGCCTTGCTACCGTTTAAAATACCCCCATGACGAGACATCTCCTCCTTGAACGGACTTGTTGAGTATACGGCAGACGCCGCCTCGTCAGAGAACGGTGGAGGTGTGTTCGAAGACGGATCTTTCGTCGATATGTCGCTAGAGTTTACATGGACGTTGTGAAGGAGTCGATCGAAGCGGAATGGCTCCATGCACACAAACTCTTCCAGCGTATTCACTGGAGTGACGATGACTGACCTTCCTGAGAGCTGTTAGGGAAGAGAGTAAAGCACTGGATGAGTGAACCTGTTGGATGGGAGAGCAATTGACTTCATCTGATCTGTACCTGTGGAATGAGCTGCATCCCTATCACTAACGCGTCGGCCAACTCGTTGACGTACTCGGGCATGAGCCGTCGATGAAAAGCTTTGTCCATGAATCGTAGTGACGGGTTCCGAGCGATAAAGAAAGCTAATACGCCATGCAAAAACGTCCGTAGGTCTCGCATGTCCAGGAACTCCTTGTCATGAAGGCCCACTGCGTTCAGCACAGATGCGAACAGATCGGTCGATACGATGCCAGTAAGAACGATATCTTCCTCTGCTTCGTCGTTAGCAGGTTGAGGCTTAAGAACCCAAATAAGTGGAACTTTAGTTTCTCGTGGTGTTCGGGATACCGTCGGCGAATTCGTCTTTTTACTTGGAGACGCAGTACTCGATTTCATTGGTGATTGACCGCTTTTGTTAGCAAGACCTCTGCATCCGTACGGGATATTTGCAGTGATAGTTGGTCGTGGTGGTGATCGATTAAAGCGAATCCCGGTATTTTCCATCGATTGGGGCCTGCTTTGAGATCGTTGAGAGTCTTGCACCTGTTGCATATACTGCTGCTGTTCATTGATGCTACAACGAGGAGAAGTGCATTCTGATATCTCGCTGTCCGAGTCGACTCCTTGGTCTGCCATGAGCTTTCGCTTGTGTGCACTCAGTTGATTTCTCCCTGCAACTAGGTGATTTTTCATTCGAGCACACGTGCTCTCAATCAATGCGTTCGAAGCCTTTAGCTGGCATGAGAGGTCTTGAATATCTGCTTTAATGCGACCTCGCTCTTCAGTACTTGCTGCCCCGACAATCTTCACCTGTTTGTCAACTAACATGGAGAACCCAAGTATTGCGTCGTTGAGTCTTTTGATCGAGCGCTCGATCAGACCAATCTCGTCTCTCGATATGTCGGTGAGGTGCAATGCTTCGAGAATAATTGTGTTCACTCGTCGGTCCTGCACAGGTGCAAACTTCTTAAGCAGTGGAGATCGAGGAGGGGAGGAGGACGTGGTGATGTTTGCTGCAACAGCGCGATGATAGTTTTGGGGACCCTCTAAGTATTCAGATTCCTCATCTTCGAACCGCGCGGGTCGAGACTGCTCGCCTAGTTGCAGCGCTGACAATTGGCTTAACAACGTCTGTTCGTCGTCTTCATTAATCGAGTGGAGATCTTCACTTTCGGTGCCAGTACTTCGGTTGGTCTCATTCCCCTGTTGCGAACCCAGAAGCTCTTCAGCGGTGAATGCGTCATACTCCACTTGATCATCGTGCCCCTGAAAGCGAACCGAGAGCATGTTGCACAGCTCAGTTTCGCGTAATTGTGGTGCAATCCCTATAGGCTTTGATGGAGCAGCATGACCACCCTCAAGACCTATTCCGTAAAAATAGTTATTCATGTAGCCATCTGACGGTCAGTAGCACCAGGATTGTCATTATCGGATTGAACAGATACAAGTCACTATTAGTCAGTGTCCTTATAATTCGGTGGAGACGAGGCACCTGTCGTCGCGACGTGGCCCGTGCCGACGACGTTAACGGAGATCTGGAGGCTGCTACGCGTCCTGCTCTAAGACACTGCACTACAGGCTGCAGGAGATTCCTCGCATACTACCACCAAGCAAACGCTGTAGGCCTAACAAACGTTTGTATTAAATCTTCATTGCGCAGGCAATGTGCGTTTTGGCTACACGGCCTTTTGCCTCCGTCAATCTTTACAAATTATAAGTCAAGTGTACATAAACAATGCATTCCGACTAAATCCGATTGCTACAGAGTATGCACTCCCCCACTTTGCTTCGAGTCGAGGACAAGAACTTGACCATCACTCTTGGATTCCGCACTCATGGAGGGCATCCGCGTGTTCATCCCGGACGAGAAGCTCGTATGGGTTCCGGCCACTGTCCTCTCCGTGGACGCAAGCGGCAAGGTCTTCCGCGTGCGGGTGCAGCCGCTGGCCGACGCCTCAGTCGCCGGATACGAGCAGGACGCGCCCGCTGAGGAGCGCACTGTGGACCTTAATGAAGATGGTATGCCCGACTCGTTACCGCTACAGAACGGCCCGACAGAGGGGGACGCCGAGGACAAGAAAGAGCAAAGCGTCGGCGCCGAGGACATGTGCGAACTGGGCCATCTGCACGAACCTGCCATCGTCTACAACGTCCGCGAACGGTTCTTGGCGAAAGAGCCATACACTTATACAGGGAAGATCGTGGTGGCAGTAAACCCGTACCAGTGGATTAAGGAACACTACTCAGAGGAGCTGAGAGATATGTACACACAGAGACCATGGGACGAGATGCCACCACACGTGTACGCGACGAGCGCTGAAGCTTTCCACCACATGAAGCAGCATCGAATTCCGCAGAGTATCCTTGTGAGTGGAGAATCAGGTGCTGGTAAGACGGAGACGGTTAAAATCATGATGGAACATCTTGCTAGCATCTCTATGGGGATCGCGAAGAGACTGCATCCCGCTGAAAGCGGAGAGACAATTGTTGTGGAGAAGGTGTTGAAGAGTAACCCGTTGCTGGAAGCTTTTGGAAATGCGAAAACAATCCGCAATGACAACTCTAGTCGATTCGGAAAGTTCACGCAGCTCCAGTTTAACAACGACTACTGTCTCGTTGGAGCCGAGTGTCGCCACTATCTGCTGGAGAAATCTCGCGTGGTAGCACAGGCTGCAGGTGAGCGCAACTACCACATCTTCTACCAGCTTGTGAGTGCGAAGGAAGACGTGTTCGGCTTCAGCGACGACTCCTCAGCCAAGGAGTTTCGCTACTTGCAGGACGAGGAGCTCATCCTGGACGGGAAGACGGATCTGGAGCGCTACCAGGTAACGCGAGATGCGTTAACTACCATTGGACTTAGCGATACGGAGCAGAATGAGCTCTTCAGTGCTCTTTGTGGCATCTTGCGTTTGGGACAGCTTGATTTTGTGCCACTGGAATCTAACAAGGACGATGCCAGCCAGGCTGTTGCTTCTCTGAATGTGTCAGCACCGTCCGGTACTGTCACAGCTGAGCAGATTGAACAACAGAAGAAGGAAATCGAGCAATGCGCAAAGCTTATTGGCGTGGAAGTGGGAGCGCTAAGTAAGCAACTCTGCAGTCGCACAGTGAAGGCGCGCCAGGAAGTGTACTGTGTACCGCTGTCAGCTCACCACGCTGGTAACAATCGTGATGCTCTTGCGAAGGAGATTTACGCGCGCGTATTCGGTTATCTGGTGCGCCGTGTGAACTACAGCATCTCCAATACCGCGGGCAGAACTATTTCAACGCCGTCACACCTACACATTGACTTGCTGGATATCTTTGGTTTCGAGTCGTTCGAACACAACAGCTTTGAGCAGTTCTGTATTAACTTTGCAAACGAGAAGCTGCAGCAGAAGTTTACGTTGGATGTATTCAAGACAGTACAAGAGGAGTATCAGCAAGAGGGTGTTGCTTGGGAGTTCGTGAAGTACCGCGACAATCAAGACATGTTGGACCTCCTAGAGAACTCGATGGGCGTCATGGCCCTCCTCAACGAAGAATGCGTGCGTCCTATGGGCAGTGACCAGTCGTTCGTGTCGAAGCTCGTGTCACTGCGTGAGTCACACCCTCGCCTGGAGCGAGCACGTCTAAGCCAAACACACTTCTTGTTACACCATTATGCGGGCCCTGTAACCTACGACGCTGATGGCTTTGTTGAGAAGAACAAGGACTCGCTTCAAACCGATTTATTAGAGCTACTCGGTACGAGTTCTAATGGTTTGCTGTCAATGGTGTTCGGCGATGACGACAATACGGCATTCATGACGGACTCCGATTTGGCCGTCCGTGCCGCAACCATGATGGAGAATGGCCGACGCAGCACCGTAAGCCGTAAAACTTCTACGTTCATGCAAGAAACAGTGAGCTACAAGTTTAAGGCGCAGTTGTCACTGCTGATGAGCGACATCTCAAGCACTGAGGTGCACTACGTGCGTTGTATTAAGCCTAACTCACAGAAGAGTCCGAGCATCTACGAGATCGATGCTGTTGTGAACCAACTTCGCTGCGCAGGTGTTGTTGAAGCTATACGAATCACGCGAGCTGCATTCCCGAACAAGATGGCCCACGAAAAGTTTTTGCGCCGGTTTGTTATGATGAAAAACAAGAAGGAAGTGACATCGGCGAAGGAATCTACGACTGTCACTGAAGCTTGCGAACAGCTTGCAAACGAGTTACTGAGTGGCGATGATTTTGCCAAAACACAGGAAGGCAGCGAACATTCCAGAACTCCCACGTTTGTTGTCGGTAAAAGTCTGGTTTACTTTGGTAAGGACGTGCTGGAGTTCCTGGAGCACAGACGCACAACGTTCGTGCATGACCGAGCGATTATGATTCAGCAGACTGCTCGACGATGGATGGCTAGGCGAAGAATCAAAAAGGTTCGCACCGTGATCTCTAAAATCCAAGCTCTTCACCGTTGTCGGATGCAGCGGCGATCGTATTTAGAGAAGCGCAGAAAGAGCATTATCGTGCAGAGCGTGTGGCGAGGAGTTCGTACACGTCAACGAGTTTACTTGATGATGAAGGAGAAAAGCGCAATCAAGGTCCAAACTGCGTACCGCAAGTATCGGAATGAGAAAAAGTATGCCAAGTTCCGTAACGCTGTCATCAAGATTCAATCCAACCTGAAGATGAAGAAGCAAGTTGGCAAGTATCACCGACTTTTGTCGGAACGGAAGGAACAGGATGCTATGGAGACCGAGGTAGAGCTGCTCAAACATCGCCTCGAGGACGAAAAGCGTGCTCGTATGGAAATTGAGGCGGAAAATTCATCATTGCAACAGGAATTGAACCAGGTCCGAAACTCCTCTGTACCAAGTGCGAGCAGTAGCTTTTACGAAGGCGACGCTCCTTCCCAGTACCGGAACAGCTTGCGGTCAAGCAGGATAGAACGCGAGTCCATGGATGACGGCAAGCTCCTGGATGACTCAGAGCGCATGATCGACTACTTGCGAAATGAGGTGACAAAGGGCCGTGAACTAATTCAGATGCTGTCCCAGGAGAACGAAAACCTAAAGGCTGAAAACAAGAAGATTAAGGATGCATACACGGCTGCTGGCGCATCGTTTGCTGCACTTAACCAGCACAACAAACAGCAGTCGAAGGCCAACCTCCGCCTCATGAGCACGCATGCTGCACTGATCAAGTCCCAAGAAGAGAAGATGAAGAAGTACAAAAAACAAGTGGCAGAGTTAAAGGAGGATTTGCGGATGCAGCGTTCTGTGTACTCTGCAGAACTCAAGGCCCGTGTCCAACAGCAGGATGTCCTACTAGACATCATCAATCTTGCAGAGTCTGATGGCGTCTCGGAGGATTTGTTGGAGCGTATGCGAGCCATGGCCGTGGACTCGAAGCCGTCAAATGAGAACGGACGGCGCAGCAGCGAGTATATTAATCGCCGTTCCTCGTAAGTTCACCGCCAGCAAAGAGCAGGGTATCACTTTAGGCACAGCTAACCTTGTGATGTCGTTTAATGTGCAGTGTGGCTAGCAAAGTAACGTCTAGGGAGAGCGACAACCGCGAACATCGCTCCGACACGGCGACTTCAATGGGTCCTGTGCCTGTGTCGGTGTCTGTCACTGGAATACCATCTCGCACCGAGCGCCGCGCGACACTGGATACGATTATGAACAACCCGGTGCCACGTGGGTCCTCCCCGCATGCAGAGGGAATGAGTCCTCCTGACCGCGGAAGCGGAAACCTGAACCGTAACAGTCTGTATGGAGAAGATGGCCACCGAAAGTCGCGAATTGGTGGCATGTTCAAGAAAATGTTCAAGAAGGACGAAAAGGCAACGGAGGGATGATGACCTCAACTCGAGAGGTGCCGCCCTCATTTACGCCCGACTAGAAGTGAGACAGCAAATTGCCGGTATGGGTTTACATGTTGATATGACGATTTCGCTATCCTTTATTGTTCAATTCCTCGGTCGAATTTCTCGGTGAAGCTGTGACGTTGACAATTTTTGTTCATAGGACAGCACATAACCAGAACGAAATCTTCTCGTTGCCCAATGCCTGGACCCCTGATCCTCGGCGGATTCTCCGCCACGACGGCGACTCCTGAAGCCCGCGCCGCCTTGGACCGCGCTCTGGCAAGCTCAGACCTGACGGTGACCAACATCCTGTCCGTGCGTTCTCAGGTCGTGGCAGGTACCAACTATGAGTTCGAGGTGGAAGGCAGCAGCGCCTCTCACAACGATGTCACCCGATTCGTGGTGGAGGTATTCGACCAACCTTGGACCAACACCACGGAACTCAAGTCCGTTGCTGCAGCTCCCGCACCGCAGTGAAGCAAGACATGTGGATGAAGCGCCAGAGCTAGTTGGGCAGACCGAAATCCGTTGACCAAATCTATTCCCCACATTTTCATCCACACGAACGGTCGCAAGCACGTTCTCATTCAGGTTTGCTTGCTGTGCGGTGAATAACGGTGTTTATCCTCTTGTAGCGAGCTAGGACGACTGCACAATGGGTGGCGCGGCGTCTACACAAGCGTCCTTCGAGCAGATGCTGGCGTGCACCATGATCCTCGGCGATGCCATGGTGCAGGGGCTGGATCCCCGCTTTGTGCGCTTCCCAGATTTATATCGACTCTACGATTTTCATATCGGGCCCAAAAACCCACGAGACCAAGCACGCAGTTTCAACAAGGGCGGCAATATGGTGCTGATCGTGCATTCACCCGACCAAGAAGGCAAATTCCAGCAGTTGGTGCTCGAGAATGGAGAAACAGTCAACTCTTCAGCGGACGAGACCAATAAACCTCCACGCCTAGACGACGATCCAGAAGATAACAAGCTGGTTGTCTACGTGGGTAATGACAAGATCGTGCTCGATAAGGCGACGCTGCATTTGCCAAACAATGACGGGTGGACACCCCTACACTCAGCATGCCACATGCTTACTGCCCAAGAGGCTGGCATTGCGATCCTGAAGGAGTTGGTCGCTCAAAAGGCTGACTTGAATGGGGTAACTCGTCGGGGCCCTGGTTCATTTTCCTGCGGCTGGACGGCGTTGCATATCGCGTGTGCTTACGGTTTGGAAGCGTTGGCGATCAAGCTCATTCGCGCAGGCGCCAATGTGAACACAGCCAATTCGGTAGGGTGGACACCGCTTTACGACGCTTGTCACCGAGGGTATGCGACCATTGCACAGGAGCTTCTCCGTGCAGGCGCCAGACATGATGTTGTGTGTCCTGAATTCGCGTTGTGTCCGTTTCCAGGCCAACTTCCGCTCGCAGAGGCAGCACGTCAAGGCCACGAACCTACTGTTAAGATGCTGCTAGAGTGGGGTATCGACAAGAACGCGACGAACAAGCTTGGATGGACTGCACTGCATGAAGCCGCGTACCATTCCCGAGTGGCCATTGTCAAGATGCTTATTGTCTATGGCGCCGATGTGCTGTTGAAGACCGATCGTGGCTCAATCGCGAGAGACCTAACTATCCATAGTGAGATCCGCACGATGCTCGAAGACATTGCGTCACATCTTCCAGCCACAGCAGCGTCGTCCCCACCGGAACAGTCAGAAGCTGCAGCTTCTCCCCCAAAAGAGAGCAAGTCGTCGCCAGGTAAGAAATCCACACCTCTGTCACGTAAAGAGGAGTACGAACTGCTGGGAGACTTGCCGAGCCTCAATTCTATCACCATTCAAGATGCCGACGTTGACGATGCCGACGACGATGATCTTGAAGAAGATACCGGCGCGAAGACAAGCACTACCGACTTATCATCTAATGAGAAGCACAAGAAGAAAATGAGAGACTCTTCGAAGAGAAAGAAAAAGAAATCAGCCTCACGAGACATTCCGCCCGAGTTCAAGTGTGCAGTGTCACTGAAGCTTCTTAAGAATCCGATGCGGTCTCCGTACGGCCAAGTATTCGAACGCCAAGTGATAGAGGCCTGGTTCCGTGACTTCGGGAATCGCTGCCCACTAACAGGAGAGCCCCTTTGTCTTCAACAATTAGTGACCGACGAAAAACTCCGTGAAGAGATCCGCGAGTGGAAACACGGATCGAAGAAGTCCAAAACACCTGAGGCTGATGTTGGCGAGACGAAAGAATTGCTACCTGTTGCGAGTCCTCGGGGCGATGAGTACGATTTCTAATGAGCTGCAGAAGACTAACCGCGCGACGACACCAAGCTCAGCAACAGGCTCAGACTACTAAAAGGTTCTCTTTATCTAAAAACGTATCTCTTGTTCTTCTTGAGGCTACCTCAATCTTTCGGCCATATTATACTTTTTCCAGAGCCACCGGAGGAGGAATCCGAGTTGTGGGAGGCACAAACAACTATTGTTCCTTGTTTAAAGCAGCATCGATTGCCAAGAACTAAACTCTTTATTCTATTTCGTCTTGTACTCTACAAGGCAACGCCTTCAGTTCGCTCGGCATCACCCTCATATCATTGCGATTAGATCGAGTGAAACAGATCTACGGCCGGGTGGCTGCGATGTACATGGCCCAAGAGCGCGAGAGTCCATCGTCCATCTTAACTGTGCTCAGCTTCTCAAGAGCGAAGTCCTTGTTCACAGTGGCGTAGTTCATGTACAAGAGCGAGAGCCACGGGTTGGTCTGGTCGTCATTCTGGACGATAGGTTCGCGAGCTAAGATCTGGTCCCATTCCTGCTCTACGAAGTCGCGCGTGCGCACGAACTCCGTGACGGCTGTGGCCGGGAGCATCTGAATGCCATGGATCGCGTATTTCTCCCCACTAAACCACGTGGCGTAGTTGACTTTGTTGTCGAAGAGAATGCCCATAACCTTGTTGTCACGGTAGCGGTCTGGGTGTGCGCGGTTGCCATCTTCAAGCAGGAAGTACGTCTGGATGGCACGAGCATTGAGCTTCACCATCAGTTTGCCGACAGTTTCGAGGTGCTTATCACCAGTGACTTTGCCCAGCAGCGTCATACCATAGTAGAAATTCATATCTTCGGACGTGCTTTCCTCGTCCTTGCCGTCACCAAGAGCTGTGATGCCGTGCGAGTACGAATGACCGCGATACCAGTCGAGACTGCGAAACTTTGGGAAGTGGGGGTCTGCGTCCGACGGATTCGCGACGTCACGAATCAAGAATCCAGCCATACGGTTGAGCTCCGGAATGCCGGACCAAGTGGGATCGAGCTTGTTGATGATAGCAGCGGTGACGACCCAGTAGCCATAGTGATAGTGGTGGTCGTTGTACATGGTGTTGCCAAAGTCGACGTTCGGATCGTTCAGAGTGAATCCCTGCGAGCTCACTACACCCCGGTAGATTGTGTCATAGTTGAGCGCATTAGTCCACGTATTGTTCAGGAACGGCGTCAGCAACCCCTCCAGCTTCTTGATACAGTATGAAACCAATTCCGAATCATCTTCCCCAACAATTGACGAATCTCCCGCCATCAGACAGAGTGAAGCGTACTTCTGAGCTGCTTTGCCGTTGAAGTAGTAGCTTTGGCCCAAAGCGATGGACCATTCGGAATTGATGTCAGCGACCAAGTTCTTCTTCATTTCGTACTTCTCGACCACGTTAGCATCGGGCTTGCGGGGTGGGTAGAAGTCCACCGGGAAGTCCACAGTCTCCACCATGCGCCACTCGGGAGGCGACGTCTTGGTCACAACCCCCTGCATCAACCCACGCGTTGTAGAGTGGGCAGCAACCCCTTCGGCTTCCGTTGCATATCTGCGATCGAGGGTATCAATATGGTGCACTTGGGCGTAGTGTAGCATTCCGTTGGTGCAGTCACCACTCGTCTGCCACTTGTAAGCGTAGGCATCTTCATTGTGGGCTTCCACGCTACCGCCGTTCAGGACGCAGCTCGCTGTTTGGTCAAAGATCTTTTGCTCCTGGGCTGAAGCATCGGGGATAAGAGCAACACGAGCGATGCCCGTGAAAGGCTTCTCCATATCAAGTGTCGAGTGTCCATCGAAGTGCAGCGTGACCTCGTCGGAGAAGTAGAGCGTCCATGTCGCTCCGTTGTTGAACTGCAGCACGTACCGATCGTTCGTCAGAGGGAGGTTCACCGTCTCCGTAGCGTCCAGGCCATTAATGGTTGAAATGTTGTAGAATGTCTGGAAGCGAGGGGTGAGACCTGAGTAACGAGACGTGACGAAGGCCATTCCACTTGCGAGCGTCGTCTCGAACTTCTTGGACGAATCCTCACGAGACAAGAAGCGGAGCTGCACACTGAGGTCGTCCCAGTCGAAGACCTCGAAGATCGGATGAGATGAGTTTGAGAATTCGGTGGCGGAGAAGGCAAACTCGGGGATTTGGCCGTGGAGGTAGTACATTTCAGCGTCGCCATTTCCAGTCAAACCGCCGCCGAACAAACGGGTCGTGTACGGGTAGTTCATCGTAAGACCGAAGGGCTCCATGAAGATTGACGGTGTCACGCTGTATGGATTGGTCCAGACGGGGTAGACAACCTCTTCATCTCCTACGACAGCTCCGATCATGTTACCCCACCAGTCGTTGGTCGGAATGGGACGAGAACCCACAAGCCCAGGGGCCAGGAACTTGGGCGGCAACAGGTTCTTGTGTGCGTCGGTGTGGTTGAACAGGCTTTGGGGTGGGGCTTCAGCATTGAAAATGGGCGCGAACAAGTCGAACTTGGCGTCTGGCGCGACGGTTTTCACGTTTCTTAACGTCGATCCGCCGGGTTTGAAGAAGCCGAAGACTGCAGCAGTGAACAGCAGTGTCGAAACGACTGCCAATACGCTCCATCGACTGACGCGGTTGTTTCTAGGCGATTGCGGCTGAGTGAGTGAGGACGAATGGGTTTCTAGCAGTGGATGCACCTCGCCACTATGATAAGGTCTCGAACTCGAAGGCAACATTTGCAGATCAGGTGTGGAAGCTGTTATTGAAGTGTGGAGAGCGAGGCAAAAGTGAAAGTGAGCCAAACACTGGGGCGCGCAAATCCCAGGCCCATGTAATATTGGCCATGTTGCAGCCACAACACCCGCGTATCTACGCTGATACAAACTGGAGCTGTCGGCTGGAGTCCGATGAGACGTTATCGTGTTCTCGCTTGGACGGGTCACACGAAAAACGGCTGTTTGTGTGATGAACACAAACTGTTAAATCAACGCGCTGTTGTGAGTGGCTGAAATGAAGCGAAAAAGAATCCTATTCGCTGAAAAGCCGCGACTAATTGGATCGTCGGATCGAACTGCAGCTTCAAGACTGAAGATTTGCCCTAAACTGACGACACCACTTCAACTTCAGCAGAAACGGTTTGCGGTCAAGTGCAAACGGCGCACGCCAGGATTGCATGCAAATTTGCAGGAGGCGCCTCCGTTCTGCTTTGCTTGACTTGAAACGGGGAAACGCCTCTTGCTCCGGCAGTTCGTACACATGACGTTTTGTAGTTTTTTGTGCGCAATTTTTTGTTTTACCAACAAGGTGTCGCACGTGAAACAAAAGCCATCGTGGCCATCAAAGATGTACCAGCTCAGCTTCGGTGAAGCTGGTGGTGCGGAGTTGATTGTCAAGTGTCTCGGGTTTATTGTAGGCTGCCAAGGCCAAAACAGATTCGCGGTAGTGTGCACGAAGGCGGATAATTGTACAAGTGTTTCGGTCTGTTTGGCTTCTCTTTGATCTACAACGTAGTGTCGCTTGAAGCGTGTTGAAGTTGGCGGACAATTGACAGTGTCAATTCGACACCAAAACCGCATAGAAGGGCCTCGAAATCTCGCTGGAGGACTTGCGACCGTACCTAGCTAGATGTACGTGTAGCAGCAATGCCGCTCTGAGTCTGGGACATGATCTGTTTGACCGACAATTATCTTGTGATATTGAGGTTTGTGTTCAAACGTAGCGTTAAGATTTGACGATGTTGAACCAAACTTTAGCTAGAGATATGTGTATTCACTTGTTAAGCATCATCTTCAGCTCGCTACGGATGTAAAGCATACAGGGTAATGTATTGTAAGGTGAGAAGCGAGCGAATGTCCAACGTCTAACTCTATCATGGGGTTTCACGCTCTTGGTTGCTCCGTCCCGCAAACAAAGGAGACAGTGACTTCTCGGCCGTTGCAATTTGATGTTGCAGCGCCGTAAAACCACTGAAGCAATCGCCTAGAGTCGTCGTCACCACTTCTTCCACCGTGTCAGGGGCTCGGAGAATGCCTTCCGACCCCACTCTCCCGTTATTATTGCCAACGGGTGTTTCATCCTTCACCCGCTCCTTCTCCTTCTTGCCCTTCAGTAAACTGGACACGACGCCCGTAAGGCCTTTTGATTTGAGATTCTTCTTGTCGTACATTCGAGCTTGTCTTGCCAGCTCGTTCATAGCTTCGGCCGTTGTGTGCATCGCACTGCGAGCCGCAGTGATCTCCGACTCGGACGGGCTCTCGCACTCGGCGATCTGGTTGGCCGCGGCCCGCAATTCCGACGTAGTGTCTTTGGCCGCTCGGATGTCGCTTCTCAAGTAGAACTTGGACGTGTTGACGAGGATCAACTTGTGTCGACTGTCGAAATCGCTGAGGTTCCCTTTGAGCACTTTGAGGCAGTTGGCTGCATCGTCAGCCGTCTGGATCATCATCTGCTCCAGTTTGGCGAAGGCCTGCTGGGTGGTCGTGGACTTAGCCATGATTGTGCTTCGTTTTGATGGTTGATCACGTTTTGAAATGAGCTCAAGGAGAGAAAGAGGCCTTGATCGACGTCGTTCTATGAGATATTGGCTGCTACAATTGAGACAAAAGCTGGTTGGAAGCTAACATTTTTAATCCGTTAGACCGGAAGTCTATAGTTTGAAGGATTCCTCGAACCACCACGATGGCTTCCGAAAGGAGATCGTCTCATAGTACTGTATAGTCGGACTCGGGTCCTATCGATAAGCTCAGCTCATTTCGCAAAGTGATCTCAAGCACACAAGTCAACTAAACAACCAACAAGACCAAGTCAACCCCCAACTCTCATCATGGGCAAGTCTACCGACCGCAACGTTACCACTGAGGAGGAGTTCTTCAAGCTGGAGCAAGTGCTAAACCAGACTGCCGATGACACTGTGAACTGTCTGAAGCTTCTCAAGAAGCACCTCTCCGAGTACGACAGCCGCAATGGCAACCACTTCCGTCACACGGCCGCGTCCTACATGAGGAGCGATATGCGCACTGCCAAGGACACGGCGATGGACCTGAAGCATGTGGCTCACGATATCAACAAGAACCACAAACCGTCCAAGACGGAGATCGAGTCCTGCCGTAACATGAGGGACGCGACGGAGAAGGCGATCGAGAACTTGAAGGTCACAGCTCGCAACTATGACCGGGAGAACGGCCAGAGGATGGGAGTTAAGGGCACGGTTGATGCTGCTGTTGGTGGCCACCACGACACGAAGAAGCACGAAGAGCGTGGACTGCTGGGCGACAAACACAAGGAGAAGGAAGGTGGGCTTTTCGGCAGCAACAAGGACGAACACGACAAGCACAGTGGCTTGCTTGGCAAGAACAAGGATGAGCACGAGAAGCAGGGTGGCCTATTTGGCTCGAGTGACAAGGACGAGCACAACAGAGGCTTCTTCGGAGGTAAGGAGAAGGACGAGCACGGAGGCTTCTTAGGTGGCAATGACAAGGACGAGCACAACAGAGGCATCCTCAGCGGCAATGATAAGGATGAGCACAACAGAGGCATCTTGGGTGGCAATGAAAAGGACGAGCACCACAGAGGCTTCTTCGGTGGCGACGACAAGAACGGCGGAGGGATCATGGGCAGCAGTGAGACTGTTGAGACGATCGTGAAGAAGATCCTTCGCGACAACTTCAGCCTAAGAGCTCTGGACAAGCAGATCAACGATGCGGAAAAGTCGCTCTCACCTTCAATTGTGGAGCGTGCGAAGGAGAAGATCCACGACGTCAAGGAGAAGATCAAGGGAGACAAGTCAGAACCCGCTCACGGGCACTATGACGAAGGTCACCACCACAAGCACAAGATTCTCCCATGAGCAGAGGAAATGCAGGTGGCTAGAGAAATTCTCTAGGACTTCCACAGCGAGCTTTATATGATCTCCATTGCATGAACATTTCAATCTTAACAATCGTCGATTTTTTTCAGCTTTGAGCCTAGATTTCCGATACTGACATGACACGAGTTGTGCGCGTCCACGGTTGGTCAAAGACGTTCACTACGAACGTACGTGGTGCCACGCATGAAGCTCTGACGCAATTTCCACCACGTAAACCACGGCATCCATTGATTCGGAATTCGTAGTTCGTTCCTGCAACCACTTGACTTCGCACTGATATGATGGAATCCACACAGACGTTGGTCGTCGAAAGAGCTTGCACCAAGACAGCACGGGTATCTGGAGTAATAGCGGCAGAAGACCATCCTCCAAGTATCAGCTCAGTTGTCGAGCCTACAGTCATCACCAGCAGCAAGAATCCCAGCATCTCCAAACGACAATGACCAAAAGAACCGTTGAGAAATCTTTTGCCACTTTCTATCATTCACAATTGGGTTCACATTTCGCCGAAGATGTCCCGCGAGATCGGCTTCAACGGTGGACGCGTTCCCCGTTCTAATAAACGAACACTCGATACATTCGGAACTAGTGATTCAATGTCGCCATTACCTGCTGAGCGCTGGAGGACCGAAACTTTCACGTTATTCGCTTGTGACCGAACAGGAGTGGTGCCTTGTTCGGGGTCAGGCTCGATGGGAGTCGCCACGCTCACTGCAAACTGTCGAAGTGTTTCAACAGCGTCGCATGGCAACTGGAACCCCCAATGTTGCTCCCGAATAACACCCGCTAGCACATGGAAGAGAGCGCTTCCGCCACTGAGTGTTGATTCGGATCCCACCAGAAGCAGCTTCTGCTTGGCACGCGTTAGCGCCACGTTAATTCGACGCCAATCCGTCAGTAGCTCACCAACGTGCTTCTCCTCGTTACAACGGACAAATGAAACCAAGATCACTCCTTTGTCCTTGCCCTGGTACTTGTCGATGGTGCTCACTTCGATGGAATGGACCCACTCGGAACCTCCAGCTCTACGGAATGCAGCAGTGGCTGTCAAATGCTGTTGAATCAGCGCTACCTGCGAGCGAAAAGGAGAGATAACAGCGATTTCTTCAGGCGGGACTGACCCCAACACGAGGAGTTCCACCAATCCTGCGATCACTTGCGCCTCCACGACGTTTTCCATCCGTCGACGTCCACTGCTTCCCAGTTGCACAATGCTCGAGCTCTCGGCTGTTGCTTCACCCATTGAATCTGTATCCAAGAACATGACGCCTTGGTTGTTGGTCAAGACTCGAATAGGCCACACTAGCTTCTGCCCGACGGTGTCTTGGCGTTTCCATCTTGGCTTAAGATGGTTAGATGCGACCTTGAAGGAGCCGCATTTGAGCTTGTTGCCGTAGACTAACCGATTCGCCAGCAGCATGATGTCTCGGTTCATTCGGTACTGGTACGACAGTTGCTGTGTTGCTTCTGGGTGAACCTCCGCTAGTCGTCGAAACAAACTAATGTCCATACCTTCTTTACGTGCCTGGGCGTTGGCCACAAGTGGCGGAAGCTGATAGTGATCTCCAACTAGCACAAACGTATCTGCACAACGCAGTGCACTCAGGACAATGGGCTGTGTGATTTGAGTAGCCTCGTCGACAATACAGAAATCGAATCGCCGCTTAGAGAAGAGAACATGGCTGTTCACACTTAGACACGTACATCCAACCAATTGCGCGTTAATCATCTTGGTTTCCATCGTACGGACGCTTGAAATTCCCTCCCGTTCAGCTATTTGATCTAGTGTAAAGTCTGCGATCATGGGGTGCACTTGGGCAGGATTACCGATACGAAGCATGGGGGCCTTGTGCGCAAGCAGTTTGAGCAAAAGGTTGTCCACGGCTGAGTGAGTGTAACTCGTTACTAGCACTGAAAACCCAAGAAACAGCAGCACTCGAACGGCGAAAGCGATCGTCGCGGTTTTGCCTGTTCCCGGCATTCCCAAAACCAACGCGTAGTCGAGAGAGCTTAACACACGTTGAACAGCACGCTGCTGGTCAATATTTAACTCGAAAAACGCATCCAGTAAGGATTGGCCATGCGCAGCCACAGTGCCATCACGGTCGTCCTTGGCGCAATCTTGACACCTCTCAGTGATGAGCTCCGTTACCCGACAGGGCTTGAAGTGTGGACGAGCTAGGTGCACGATCAAGTTTCGTCTTCTTGTATCGCCTGGACCTGACACTTTATCATCGGCATCGCCATTATTCCCCAAAGAGACTATGGAGGCCATGTGTACCTGCAGTTCCGGCCGATAATGCAAGGCCGTTCCTGCTGAAATCACCTCGGGAGGCATTCCAATAAATAATTGCACGAGATTTTCCTTCGCGCGTCGTAAGCCACTCATGATGGCGTCTTTATCCAGTCTCCACGTATACTCCTTACCAACAGCGGACTTGCCGCTTGTAACGATCGACGGAATGGATTGACGGGATTCTATCGTGATAAGGCCATGCTCGATCTTGCGAACAGTAGCACGAGATACATGAACCAGTAAACTCTTTCCGTCCAGTGACTCGGCCGACAAGATAACACGTTCATCCACCCGGAAACGCACACCCGCAAACGATGTTGGCTGTGCATTTACCCCGTTTCTGCCGCCCAGACTGGTATCTATTCGTTCACGACGATCGCGAACAAAGCGCAGAGTCCTTTTCGCTCCAGATTCCGAGGGAGCAGGCGCATTGGATACCAATTTAAGGTGAGCTATACACGTGCTGCTCTCCTGAGATTTCTCACGTTTCCATCCAACCTGAAGCCACAATGCCCGAAGGTTCTTCTCCGCATGCTGCTGCTCTAGATCAATGAGACGATTCCACTTCTTAAAGTAAAGTAAATCTGCTTCTCCGAGATGCTTCGTCTTCAGGGTGAAGAGCTCGTCAAGGCCACTCGATTCTGCTGTGCCATTCTCTGTTGCTGCATGGTGCAAGATGCACTCGTCCACCTGAAAACAGCGCTCGCAGTCACTCCGGTTTCGAATCATCGGCGGAAAATCCTGAGCGGAAGTGGAGCTACCCATCGATTTTACCTTAGCGATGGCACTTGCGAAATTGTTGCGAGCCATGATAAGACCACGAATATGCGTAGCCATAGCTGTGATACGATTAGTCTCAATGGGCGGAACGTAGATAAGCAACCCCTCTTGGCATCGTTGCCGATAGCGTTCATTCAGCAACAGCGTGTATAGGATCACTTGGCCCTGGTGTTCAACCCCTGCATATTTTTTGCTTCCCGTTTTGAGCTCCAAAGGCAGAATTCTGCTGCCAGCGTGGCCGTTCACTGAGTTAGCAATGGTCCCTTCAACAGACGCGTCAGTAGCACCTTTCAGTCCCCACTTAATAGACCACATCATTTCTTCCGTAGCTAAAACGCGACCCACGCGAACATTGGATCCATTATGAGGAGGTACCTCGTTTAAAGGCGTTCCAGGTCCCATCAGAGCTCCACTTACCCACGACTGGAAGTCCCCGATCACCTTTTGCAGCTCAAAAAGTGCTTCTTCCTCATTTAATCCGCACTCCACCAGACCTAGAATACTGCACACAATTATCGGTCAGAAGGTCCAGTAAATAATGTGCAAACACGTACTTAGAATCTATAATCCGCTTGGCTTGTTGGAGTAGGCCATCGGCATTGCACAAGCCGTTCAGGAGTGCGTGCTCGAAGAGATCGTGCTTCAAGGTACCGAGGAAAGCCTTCTTGTTCGTCGGACGGCTAACGGCAAGTGTTTCTTGAAGAACTGCTCGCCGTAAGCAACCAAAACTTGTCGTGACTCTCGTTGGTGATACCTACAAGAAAATCAACAGATACTTCAGACTCAACAGTACATCAATTGAAATTCCAGTAAACGTACCAGAATATCCGGGTGAACTACCACAACGTTGTGCGCATTATCAACAAGTATACGCGACAATTGGCGGTTCGTTGGTGCATTGTGCCCGTCTTGAGAGAAGTAGCCATCTCGGTCCTGATCAGTAAATACAATATTGATAGTGTCCCCCGCTTCAACAAGTACATCATACCAGTCGCCGTTCAGCATAGCCTCCAGTTGCGCATCTTGATCATCTAACAGGCGCAAAAGGAGCGAGCGGTTAACAACGTCGCGGTCCACCTCTAACACCAAAAAGCGTTTATAGCTATCTGGCGTCTCTGCCTGCTCAGTTGAGCAAACGTCATGCATTGGTCGCACCACCGAGGTTGAGCTGGAAGGTGGAAGCACCGGAGGCTTCTTGGGCTCGCTGTATGCGGACGGCATGGGTCGTGGGGTGAGTGCAAGGTTCTGCGACGACACGAACTCTGTCTGTGACTGCGACTGTGCCTGGCTAGCTTCAACGGGTGCTCGCTGACTCTGTAGCTGGTCTAGTAACGCCCAGGATTCGTCCGTAAGATCGTCAAAGGGGTCTGCTTCCACCACTGGCAGTTTATTCTCAGTTGACAGGTTCTTCTGCTCATGTATTGGCTCTGGAGGCTTGGGAGTTTCTTGGTTCCTCATTTCCTGTGTGTTTCCCATCTCCTGAGTTCGTTGCGAACGTAGCGACGACGTCCCAGTGGATGAATAGCTAGTTGGGGTCAAGTTTATCTCGTCCGTAGAAGCTGCAGAAGCTGGAAGGGTTTGTTCCTGTTGTTTTTGCTGTCGTCTCCTAGGAGAAGAAGATTTAGCTCCTTGCAGCGGTAAGGCCACGTCTGGACTGGCATATTTCAGTTCAATCTGGTCCAGAACATTGAAAAGCTCGTCCTGTGAGCCCCCACCCTCTGTAGATCGTCTCCTCCTGACTGTGTTGGGCGTATTCTGTGCTGCGACCGATCTACCTGGAGGACTGAACATCAAATGCCTCGAGGCCGCTTCAAAATATAAAACCCTCCATTAGTCATATCCCACAATAATACTGCTGGATAATAATAACATGCTGCCACCTTTCTCCTCGTCCTCCAGAGCCTTCTTCCGCGTACGAACCCGGTCTCTGCCTCGTTTCTTCTCCTCATCACTACTGGAGGCTGGAGAATACTGACTAGCGCGTGCCAGACGCCCCACAAAGCCCTGCATCTCCCTGCGCACTGCCATTTTGCCTGTCCCCGATACTTTGATCTGCTTGTCCGCGGGCGAGTCTTTCCACACGATTTTGGACTCGGAGCCGGCTGATCCTGGCGTCCGATTGGCCGAAGAGGAAGAGGACGACGCCTTCCGTCCATGGCGACGAGATCTGCTCGACTCCAGGCGCCGCCGCTTGCGCTTGGGCGTGTCCATCGCTATTGGGAATATTTGTTGCAGTTTTGTCTACCGGTTAGCTCTAAATTCGATTAAGTACGATATAATGTTTCATGTTTTTTTGTTATTGAAGGAGGTTTAGTGTTAGATAGCTATCAAGTCTTTACGAGCTCTGCTACTCGGCTAAAAGAGATAATAAGAGCACTGCGGCGTCTTCATCGCTGTATTAGATCGTCCGTGTCAGGTGGAGGCTTACAAGCCAGGAGGAAGTTCAGAATCTACACGACTGGCGACCGTAAAGCGGACCACTTCAACATCCAGACCATCACTCTTCCTTCCAGATGAGTGAAGGTTGAGTAAAATGGCTACACTTGTTGCAAAACTCGACTTCTAGCGGTCACTTCTCCTTTTGCTTACAACTAACTATCATGGCTCCCAACGCTGTATCGGACACTCAAGAGGTTGTTCGCGCCGATTCCGACTGCGGCACCTGTCAAATCTGCCTCGAAGTTTTCACACAGAAGAACCAGAAGATTATCACTCGCTTCTGCTCGACGACGTGCCCTGCTGCATTGTGCACGTCGTGTCTGGAGGGGTATCTGCACGTATCCATGAAAGTAGCGTACTCTGGCGCACTACCCAAGATCCGCTGTCCAATCTGCCTCGTTCTGGTGAACAAGCAGCAGTGGAGTCGTTGCTTGGACCCCAATTCAGCAGCTACAGAGGTCCTGCTTCAGCAATATCAGAGATTATGCGAGGATTCGTGTGTCTTCACCTGCCCAGGCTGTCACAACGCTCAGTACACACAACTACCAAGATTTTACCAGAACTCAGAGGCAGACCTCGCCAACGTCATCACGCTCGCACTCCGACCAAGTGAAATTGCTCGCATCCCTGAGCTTCGACGGGTAGTTCGTCGCTTTTGCAGACACAGCAAAACCACAACTGCGCGCGACGTGATTCGCCACATCACGGACAACTTCCCTGCTTCCAAGACGAATTGCATCGTACACAAAGTTTTCCCACTGATTCAGGACGAGGAGAGGAGAGCAACACTGCTCCTCACCTATCACAGCGTCCACCGCCGTGTAGTAACTCGATGCTGTGGCTCATTTGCTTGCTTTAATTGCAAGCGTGCACTGTACGATGAAAGCACGTCATGCACATGTGAAGAGGAAGACAGGGAGCTGATTGACGATGACGACATCATTGAGTGTCGCTCCTGCCGCGTGATGCTCGTTAAGGTTGACGGATGTGACAGTGTCCGGTGCCTCTGTGGCTTCAATATGTACTGGACGGATGAGCAGCGCACTATGAAACTCCACCGGCGCAAGCTGCTTCCGGTTGATCCGTTTGACATTACAACGTACGGTACCTGGTCATCGTGGCTGTATACGCTCCGATGCGTGGCAGGCGAAGACAACTGGGAGCTTCGGCAGTCGGCTATCCTACACAGCGTCAACAACTCCCATCCGGCCTTTCGTGAAGCTCTGCGCCGACTCGTCTGGAAGAGGAGATTCCGACAGTTGATCACTATCGCTGAGCTGGATTTGCGTTACAAGTTTGTGGCTCGTTCTCATCCAATTTTCAAGGAATCACTCCGAGCGCTGGTTTGGCGTCGACGTCGCTTCCACAGGAAGTTGCTGGTGGAGTGTCGTGCTGTGTTCGTCGCTCGCACTACTCGTTGTCAATTGGAAGTGATGAAGCCCGTGCTGCTCAAGTTCGTGTGGTACTGCCACTTTCGCCACAAGGTGCTAGGCGCTTTGCACCGAAGATTCTACTGTCTGTCGAAGGGGTGGGGAGATTTGTCTGAAGAGCAGCAGGAGATCGAAGAAGAGCAGCTAGCTTTCTTGAGCATCGGACTGAACTACACCTTTGCCAATCCAAACTCGCGGTGCTGTAAAGCAAAACCGAGTGAAGTAACTTAAGTAACAAACACATTGGTACACGCCGCTCGCGATCCCCCTCTCTGCTTCACCTCTGGTGTACCGCGATCGACGATGTTGCGCGCTGTAGTGGCCGGGATGCCATTGCACTCTGCAACCAGCATCCAGTCCCTTCCTGCCTTAACGGCATCCAGCACACGCGTCCGGGCAGCGAGCCCGTGCTTCGGCTCTGTCGGCATCGTAATGTGTGGCGCTGGGGGAGTTTTGCTTTAAGGGCGTGGTCGCGACAGCCTCCATCTGTAGGTGGAGGATGGATAATTCCTCCAGTTGAGGTCGCGTCGTTCTCCACCTTCATCTGGGTTTCAAATCATCAGCAGCCAATCAGGTTAGACCTCCTCATTATCCAGCCTCCTCCACCTTCGGAAGAGAAAACCTGAATTCTGAACCAGCTATTCTGACATTTGAACTAAACTAGTTAATATGAACCTTTGAGTTAGGAAGTGTCAAGAGTCGAGACCACTCCTTACCCTAAGTGTCTCACGACAGTACCTCTGACTGGCTGTCAGACAGTGGCTGTCATTCACACTTATAGAGGCAACCAAGACGCTCAGGGGAGACGCCGAGGGAGACGCTTAACGCAGCAAAGTCGCACAGGGAGCCGCCCAACGCAGCGAGAACGCTCAGGTCGACGCCCAGCACGGGCGAGATGGCCACCGAGAGACCCAGCACGGTCGAGATGGCCAGCGAGAGGCCCCACAGCGCGGAAGAGATGGCCAAGGAGGGACCCAGCGCGGCCGAGATACCCAGCACAGCCCACATGCCTAAGGAGACGTCCAGGGAGACCCCCTGCACAGCCGAGACGTCCACAGAAACGCCTAGCGTGGGTGAGAAGCCGATGGCTGCTCCAGGAGCAAACGTCGCCAATTCGGCTGAAGATTTGAGGTACGCATTTCAGTTATTTTGTTTATTTTTTTTAAATGATGCTAACTGCTATATTATAGTGCCAAAAATTATGTAGCAGGTTTAACTGAGCTTGTAATGAACGCAAACTTAGGAGAAGTCAACTACAACCGTCAGCTCTTATGCCGCAATATTGAACGATCAATTGACAGATACCGCAGTGGAGGTTTTAATCTGGAGAATGCTGTTTCAAGTGGAGCCCCGATTTTAGTGTTCACCGGAGCGTACAATGATTTGGTTTCTGGTTGTGATGGAGACCGTCTCCCTGAGACCTTGACTCATTTATACAACGAATTTGGAACGCAAGATGTCCCGGCCTTTGTGGACAAGCAAGTTGATTTGTCAAGAAGCCGAGGTGTGGCGACTCCACCTGGACAATGTGGGTGGACAATTTAAGCATATCGAGACAAGTTTTCCATTCCGGCCTCTACTGGTTTTGTTTGCGAGCGAGAAAGCTGGGTGCAAGCCCGCAACAGGGAAACTCCAGGTCACGTGGATTTCGGCCGGGTATTATCGTACATACCACCTTGTTTAAAGGATTGTTTCAAGATATGGATTGCCTTTTTGGATTTTGAATCTGCGAAGAACTTTTCTTTTAGGTTTGATTGTGGAGCTTTCAACCGGATGGCAGCCCACCATCGCACAGTGGTGGTCGTTCAAAAACCTGGTGACGTTGTGTACACAAACAGTTTAGTGTATCATTCGGTTGTTCTTGGGTACAAGCCACATGTGCCAGCGATAGACCAATGGAGCATTATCGATGGGTACGTTTTCATTCTAAAGAATGATTTGCTTGAATCGTACATTTACGCGACAAGAGCACGATGTGGATCACGCAAGAACTCAGAAGCTGCTTGGGCCAAAGTTTTAGTGGCATACTGTGCAATGGAAGGTCGTGAATTGGACATGGATTCTATAAAACAAGAAATTGAATCTTTTACAAGACGGGTTTTCGACAAGTTTCCAGAATTCCAAGCAAAGAGCAAGCGAGGCACGTGCAGCCACAGACGCTCCAGAAAAGAGGAAGGCTTCGATAGCTTTTGCCCGTACTTTTAAGAAGTAAATGCATGTTATATTCTTTTTAAATCCCTTGCAATATCTTCTTAACAGCAACATGTTCTTTAGCGATCTATACAAATCTAATTGACGAAATACAAGTGGTACCCTGATTTTAAAAACACACTTTAGGAAAGAAACGGGTGTGATATTGTTCGAGACCACAATGCATGCGGAATCTATCAACGTATTTTATTGATCCATATATGTTGTGCGATGTAAAACTTACAAGAAGATTTGCCATGTTAAGTTTCTCACATCCATTCTTTTTGTGTTCCCCCTATACGAAAACGTTTCATCGTCCTAAGAAACGAGGGCTATGCCATTCTACATATCAATAGGAACGTACGTGTCTACATGACTTTGGTTTAATATGCAGTACAACTAATGTAGTATGTCAGTTGCCACGTTATCATACAACGTTTTTGAAGTGTTCCCTGAATTTAATTTAAAAGGTTCATCAACCCCGACCTGTGCTACGTATCGCCCGGTACACGATAAAAAGTATGTACAATTGTTTGTTTCGATTAATTAAGGTAGTAGTATAAAAAACTTTTATATTGATAAAAGAAGTGACAGTAGCACAACTTGTACATATCACCCGTGATGAACTTTCTAGTCAAACGACAACGCCCCCTGAACCCGACGCGGTCTGCCGACGGGGGCTTCGTTACCATTCGTTTCTAGGTCTAGCTCAAATCGTCTTCCGCGCCGCCCTCGACTGCTTCCACGTCCTCGACCACTACCTCGGCCTCGTACTCGTCTATTAGGGTCGCTTCTCCGAACAGTTTGGTCATTTCTTGCTAAGGCGTTGTGTTCTCGAACTTCACCCGTATCCCGCTTGCGGTGGAGGATGGATAATTCCTCCAGTTGAGGTCGCGTCGTTCTCCTTTTTTTCTTTGCGTCTGCAGCATCGGTTGCGCTGTAGATACTTTTTACCACAACTACCTTTATCTTCGGACACTGTGCTATCTGCGAGCAAGATGTTGAGATTGCAATTTGGGTTGACTGCGTTGAATAATTTCTTGGCCCTCGACACCATTACCGAACTAGGCATTGCAGCAGTAGTAAAATCACGACCTGTCACTGATTGATGTCGATAAAAGCTTCAGCAATTTTTGAGTTATATCAGCCATTTTCAGGCGAACATGTAAGCTGTAGTCCCGTTTAATCATTTTGTTGAAGAGTCTCTGCTGGGTTGTTCGTCTTGGCAAACCCACAAGGTGAACGGAAACACTGCCACTTATTGAACCTGGAACTTAACCACTGCTTTTCAAAGTAAGATGTGAAATCCGCCAGATCAGAACGTGCATTCCATCTCACCAACGCAGACGTCTTTGTTGACTCATATTCATCCGCATTCCGAGAGTAGTGAAGGTCATATATATCTCGAAAAATTATTTGTGTGGATTGTTCAGAAATTCCACTCAGACGCTTCTTTACATTGGAAATCACGTGGAAAAAGCACATGAAGGTGACTTACAATCACAGTCGGTTGACACACCAATGCTCTCTTCAAAGCCGTTCAATTGAGCTTCCTCAGCATCCCCCATAAAGTACGTTACATTAACGCTGCGTCCAACCACCTCGCAAAATTGAGATGAAATTGCGTTTAGTGCTGCAGCGTATTGTACATGTGTTCTTTGAGAAGTAATGAAGAGCGCGGACACAGTGAAAATGTCTGGAGGCATCTGATATGCCACACACAAACAAAGGAAATTCTTTCGTGGTCAACTTAAATGTAGCATCCATGTGAAATACAAATTCTCCGGGAGATCTATTCAGTTGCCGTAGCATGTACTTCGTTGAAAAGGCTAGAATAAATGGATCTTCATCATGTTTCCTTCTCCGAACACTGGATTTCCATCATTATCCAATTTGTATCCAAACGAAAACGGGGTCAAATCATCAAGTTCAGGGCTGTAACGCGATTCCTTGGCGAGAGAAATCACATCGTCAACAAAATCGGTATTCATCAGGGTGGATCGTTTGTAGTTGTACACAAAATTCTGAATTGTCTTCAACTCTGGAACAGAGCTCCGGTCCATCGAGAATTGGTCGATCAGGCTATTCCGTATGCGTGCTGGTTTAACCCCATCAGTGATCATTGTCCGACTTTGAGTTTTCATCGCAAGGGAAATCACTCTTTCTTTGGGAAATCCGACGTTGGCGAGATGGTTTTCATGCTCATAAATGAGTAGATGTCCGTTGCAAAAAACATTGAAAAAGCTTCAACCAATAAGGGCATTTCTCACCACTCGTGTTGCAAGTTGATGAAACACAGTACCACATTTTGTACCTCATCTTGTGCCCATCGGTGTTTTCCTTGCATATCGAGCAGCGTTTGTTCTTGTTGTTAGTGTAGACATGCAGCGATCGCATCTTATCGAGCTTTTTGTTTGCCAGTAGTTCTCCCTCGGCTGTACCAATCGCTCTCCACGTATACTCCATCGGCATGGTCTCCTCGGCTAGACCAACTATTTGTGTCTAAACAATTGCAAAGGTAGAATTACTGGCAAGAAAGAAAATAATGCTAATTTTGGTATCAGTCGCGATTCTTCGCATCTTGTGTTCCCCTTAGCGTATTTATAGATTTCACCCTCGCTAATGGCGACCTGCTCTTTTGAACTGTTGAATTCAAGAAATCCATCAACGTAATTCTCCAAGTAACTTATTCCGTGAAATGAAAGGAAAGCCTTATTATTTTATACTTACCCATCGATAATATCGACGATATGCATGTACATTCAAATATTACTATGTATGTACTATTACACATTCAAACGCGGGGTGCAGATGATTGTGAAAGCTGCCTAGCCCTCGTCGTAGGGCCAATCGCAAGGTCTTTGGTGAACTTAATAGACGATTGGTAAAGTTACTAGTGCGTTGGTTCATTTTTCAGACATTTTGGTTCAGATCTCATCCTCTCTCCCTTCGGAAGGTGGAGGAAAATGATGACTTAATCCTCCTGTTGTGCTATCGAGAGGTAAATTCACGAGCCAATCAGAAACCTCTAAAATTCTCTTGTCGAGGCATTCTCTGGATGGAGAACGGACGCGACCACGCCCTTACACTATTTCCACTTTGCTGTAAAATCAAAATTTTAAAAAACATGTCTACAATGTGTTTGTTACTTAAGTTACTTCACTCGGTTTTGCTTTACAGCACCGCGAGTTTGGATTGGCAAAGGTGTAGACAACGAACCAAATTGAATAATTGTACAGTCGAGTTTGATAAAAGACAATAATTCATGGTTACAGAAGCAAGAACATCTCAGTAGCGGTCATCGAGCGGTAGCGTACAGATCAGTTCAAGACTAAAAGGGGCTTTAAACTCGTCTGCTTATCTGGTGACGTTCTTGTTCTCCTCCTTGGCGAACGCCGGGTCGAACTGACGCGACTGGTTGATGGCGTTGCGGTGCAGGTTGGCGAACCGGAAACGACGCGCGCGCCAGTCGGAACCGTCCTCGCTCTGGTAGTGCATGGAGCTGTTGCGCTTGCTCTTGTCGAAGCACACGTCCGGGTTGTGCAGTAGATACCGGCTGGCCGAGGCACCCGCAGCCACAGCGGCGAAGCTGCAGATGATGACGACGGGGAAGGTGCCGCTGTCGGTGGTCCAGAGCTTGAAGAGGCCCATGCTGGAGCGAGCTGCCTTGGCGGACATGGTTGATAGAGAGTGGGGTGGGGTGATGGAGTCTGAAAGACTGGAAGTGCTTGAACGAGTGCAAAATGTGCAATGAGCTCTAGACGACTGTCCGGATCATCGTCGCCGTATGTAGTGTGTGGGCGGCCAGGCTAGCCACACGTTGTGCGAGTGTGGCGACGCAAGAGATACGCAGCCTCGCCCTTGCGTTTAACTTCAGAGATCGGGAGGGGAGGAAGCACGATGCCCACTGTAACAACTTCCACCGGATTCCCCCATACAAAACGCTGTTTGAACCTGGTGTGTCCACAGAGATACGCACGACGCGTTTCTCGGGACACTGAAGAAATTCGGTTGAACTATCCACGAACCGGTATTTAACAGACAATGTTACTTCACAGTGACTCGGACGGATCTCGTATCTCTGGCGCTCTTCTTGCCGCAGCACTTTGGCCCACGACACTCAGGACGTCGTAAACGCTTATGAAGCCGGCGGTTGAGAGAGAAGGACGACTCGTACATCCATATAGTGCCTAAACGAGAGGAAAGAGAGGGCCACCGTAACGCCGCCAATAATTTAAAAACCGTTGCATCCAAGTCTCGCACAAGTTGTGCGACGCACAACCATATATTCGTGCGAGTGCGGTGCGGTGGCTCGCATCGTTTGCTACAATGACTCCTCAAACGCTCACCACCGCTTATGTATGTTGCATTCTGCACCGCTGCACTGTTAATCGTTTCCTATCTGCATTCAGATTTCACTCTAGAGTATTATAATCCGGCAGGTCGCTACATTTTGCTAGGTTCGCGACGCCCCACTGGCGGCCTCAACAACGTGTCCGTGTCAAAGACAACATCCACGCGAAACAAACTGCTCACATTGTTCGTCTGACTAATCGGGAACGATGCAGCCGTGAGTCAGGTGGAGTCGACGCAGTTTGCTGCAGGGAAATGCAGTTGATCCGGCGATCGAGTTGAGGTGCAAATTCGTTTCCGGCGGTGCTGATGCCGGCGTTACAAGTATTGATAAGGTATGGACACGCACCCAGTCCGGTCGGTCGGTGGAAAACACAATTTCCCTCCTGGCATATTTTTGACAAAACAACTACCGTAGACGTAGCAATTGGTTAACAGAAACGTCGACCACCAAAAATGACACTGCAACGTGGTTCCTCCTGTCTTCCAAGCGCACCCCGAAGGCCATTGTGGTGTTGCCAACTTGGAAGTTGAAGCCCACATAAACTATAAAACCGGTACTGTGCAGTACACGGCCACTCGGTTTTGGTCTGGCATTGTTACTTCACAAATCACAAAAGACCGCTCTGGTCTAGACACGCACCAAAGCGAATCGCGTATCTATATAACGAGCAAATACTATGGCGAGACATTTCGATTGTCATCAGAATCACCGAAAAGCTCGTTGGATTGCCAAAAAGCTCATTGCCAACGGCTCATTGCACATTTTGCACTCGTTCAAGCACTTCCAGTCTTTCAGACTCCACCACCCCACCCCACTCTCTATCAACCATGTCCGCCAAGGCAGCTCGCTCCAGCATGGGCCTCTTCAAGCTCTGGACCACCGACAGCGGCACCTTCCCCGTCGTCATCATCTGCAGCTTCGCCGCTGTGGCTGCGGGTGCCTCGGCCAGCCGGTATCTACTGCACAACCCGGACGTGTGTTTCGACAAGAGCAAGCGCAACAGCTCCATGCACTACCAGAGCGAGGACGGTTCCGACTGGCGCGCGCGTCGTTTCCGGTTCGCCAACCTGCACCGCAACGCCATCAACCAGTCGCGTCAGTTCGACCCGGCGTTCGCCAAGGAGGAGAACAAGAACGTCACCAGATGAGCAGGCGGTTTTGGACGCTTAATCGATCTAGTATCGGGTTTGACATCGAACGTGATCGATCTACTGTAAATTGAAGCGGGTGCTGCACTCGCTTCTGTAACAATGTACTATTGCTTTTTAAAACATGTACTCCTGTATTGCTTTTTCTTCTTTGTGTCTGTGTACTACGTAGTATTTCTTTTTCTTTTGAGATGAAATGGGTTGAGTAGAGTAATTCAGGTGATTAGGGACGATCGTGTTTCGCATTCTTCGTGACGGCCGCCAGCCGTAGACAAACATCTTCAAGCGTGATAACCCAAGCGCAGACGGCTAGCAGATCGGGTTCGTATAGACGTAGTGCTTCACGCGACTACTGAACACGCTGGGGCCTTCAAAAACACTTTTGGGGTCGACTCTTTTACAACCACCTTTTCCCTCAGTGAAGCACACAATACGACGAGCTCCCGCAAGCGCAGTTGCGTTCACAATGTGGCCACCGTGTGGAGGCCTAATAATACATAGATAATGACAAGTTGCTAGTTCTTAGATCGGATTATTAGGATTCTGTAAAGTGATTGAACATACTCTTCATCATCCACGTCGAGTGAACGCATTTTCTGATTACCATTTTGTTCTTCCATCAATTTTGAAGGTTTCCACAATTATACAATTGCAACTAATCGTTTAGTCCATCAAGTGACGTAAAAATCATCATCGAACGCAAGCAGCCATGTGCGAATAGTTCCAGGGACAAGATAAACTCAATTAAAGAATAGGAGTACATGTTTTGAAAAGCAATAGTACATTGTTACAGAAGCGAGTGCAGCACCCGCTTCAATTTACAGTAGATCGATCACGTTCGATGTCAAACCCGATACTAGATCGATTAAGCGTCCAAAACCGCCTGCTCATCTGGTGACGTTCTTGTTCTCCTCCTTGGCGAACGCCGGGTCGAACTGACGCGACTGGTTGATGGCGTTGCGGTGCAGGTTGGCGAACCGGAAACGACGCGCGCGCCAGTCGGAACCGTCCTCGCTCTGGTAGTGCATGGAGCTGTTGCGCTTGCTCTTGTCGAAACACACGTCCGGGTTGTGCAGTAGATACCGGCTGGCCGAGGCACCCGCAGCCACAGCGGCGAAGCTGCAGATGATGACGACGGGGAAGGTGCCGCTGTCGGTGGTCCAGAGCTTGAAGAGGCCCATGCTGGAGCGAGCTGCCTTGGCGGACATGGTTGATAGAGAGTGGGGTGGGGTGGTGGAGTCTGAAAGACTGGAAGTGCTTGAACGAGTGCAAAATGTGCAATGAGCCGTTGGCAATGAGCTTTTTGGCAATCCAACGAGCTTTTCGGTGATTCTGATGACAATCGAAATGTCTCGCCATAGTATTTGCTCGTTATATAGATACGCGATTCGCTTTGGTGCGTGTCTAGACCAGAGCGGTCTTTTGTGATTTGTGAAGTAACAATGCCAGACCAAAACCGAGTGGCCGTGTACTGCACAGTACCGGTTTTATAGTTTATGTGGGCTTCAACTTCCAAGTTGGCAACACCACAATGGCCTTCGGGGTGCGCTTGGAAGACAGGAGGAACCACGTTGCAGTGTCATTTTTGGTGGTCGACGTTTCTGTTAACCAATTGCTACGTCTACGGTAGTTGTTTTGTCAAAAATATGCCAGGAGGGAAATTGTGTTTTCCACCGACCGACCGGACTGGGTGCGTGTCCATACCTTATCAATACTTGTAACGCCGGCATCAGCACCGCCGGAAACGAATTTGCACCTCAACTCGATCGCCGGATCAACTGCATTTTCCTGCAGCAAACTGCGTCGACTCCACCTGACTCACGGCTGCATCGTTCCCGATTAGTCAGACGAACAATGTGAGCAGTTTGTTTCGCGTGGATGTTGTCTTTGACACGGACACGTTGTTGAGGCCGCCAGTGGGGCGTCGCGAACCTAGCAAAATGTAGCGACCTGCCGGATTATAATACTCTAGAGTGAAATCTGAATGCAGATAGGAAACGATTAACAGTGCAGCGGTGCAGAATGCAACATACATAAGCGGTGGTGAGCGTTTGAGGAGTCATAGCAAACGATGCGAGCCACCGCACCGCACTCGCACGAATATATGGTTGTGCGTCGCACAACTTGTGCGAGACTTGGATGCAACGGTTTTTAAATTATTGGCGGCGTTACGGTGGCCCTCTCTTTCCTCTCGTTTAGGCACTATATGGATGTACGAGTCGTCCTTCTCTCTCAACCGCCGGCTTCATAAGCGTTTACGACGTCCTGAGTGTCGTGGGCCAAAGTGCTGCGGCAAGAAGAGCGCCAGAGATACGAGATCCGTCCGAGTCACTGTGAAGTAACATTGTCTGTTAAATACCGGTTCGTGGATAGTTCAACCGAATT
This sequence comes from Phytophthora capsici, assembly GCA_030324255.1. Taxonomy (NCBI): domain Eukaryota; phylum Oomycota; class Peronosporomycetes; order Peronosporales; family Peronosporaceae; genus Phytophthora; species Phytophthora capsici. The sequence continues at coordinate 4,198,731 of CM059346.1, forward strand.
TCTTCAGTGTCCCGAGAAACGCGTCGTGCGTATCTCTGTGGACACACCAGGTTCAAACAGCGTTTTGTATGGGGGAATCCGGTGGAAGTTGTTACAGTGGGCATCGTGCTTCCTCCCCTCCCGATCTCTGAAGTTAAACGCAAGGGCGAGGCTGCGTATCTCTTGCGTCGCCACACTCGCACAACGTGTGGCTAGCCTGGCCGCCCACCCACTACATACGGCGACGATGATCCGGACAGTCGTCTAGAGCTCATTGCACATTTTGCACTCGTTCAAGCACTTCCAGTCTTTCAGACTCCATCACCCCACCCCACTCTCTATCAACCATGTCCGCCAAGGCAGCTCGCTCCAGCATGGGCCTCTTCAAGCTCTGGACCACCGACAGCGGCACCTTCCCCGTCGTCATCATCTGCAGCTTCGCCGCTGTGGCTGCGGGTGCCTCGGCCAGCCGGTATCTACTGCACAACCCGGACGTGTGCTTCGACAAGAGCAAGCGCAACAGCTCCATGCACTACCAGAGCGAGGACGGTTCCGACTGGCGCGCGCGTCGTTTCCGGTTCGCCAACCTGCACCGCAACGCCATCAACCAGTCGCGTCAGTTCGACCCGGCGTTCGCCAAGGAGGAGAACAAGAACGTCACCAGATGAGCGGCTTATTGCTGATTTCTGCGTCTCAATCCGCGCTATGTCTTGAACAACCAAATACAATTTATTTTTTACGGTTGATCTGGTTGTCAAAGCGTAATCGGTGATATTACTGTAGCGACATCTCCCGTTCCGGTCTGCTTGCTGTCGGGCAGTGCATGCATAGCATGCATGACTCAAGCGTAATCGGTGATATTACCTTTGCGACAGCTCCCGGAGCCGGCAGTGAATGTAGTACATGTTGTACGTCCTTATTATTCATTTTGGCATCTTCGGAACACTTACTCCACTTCCTGATACCAACACATCTGCACGAAAAACCTCCTAAATGGTTGCTAAAGGAACACGCGCTACCAAGGGACTAATCAACCTCTGGGCCACTGATCGCGGCACCTTTCCCGTTGTGATGCTTGTGGGTATCGCCATGGCTGCTGCTATCGGTAATGGCGTTCGGCACCTGATGAACAACCCGGATGTCTGCCTCACCAAGTCCAAGCGCGGTAATTCCATGCACTACGATGAGACCCAAGGTGCTGAGTGGCAAGCCCAGCGCTCTCGTTTTGCAAATATGGATCAAAATCCAGTCAACCGGTCGCGCCATGATAACTAGGATAAGGCGGGCATCTTTTCGGCTCTAATTAACAACACAGAGGTTTCGCTTTCAACTTACTCCATGTGCGAATTTTGTCGTTACCGGTAACACGAATCAAACAATGGCGAGCTTCTAGCGCAGCAGGAGAAGCAGTACGACTTACACTGCGAGACAAAACAGTCCGATCGGGTTGCCAGTTGAATCGCCAGTTCATGAATTCGACTGATTCATCGGGCTGGCCTGGGAGTCCTCAACATGCGACAGCACTACTTCGCCACAGGTCAGTCGCACATTGCGCATAATCTAGTGGGTAATCTATCACTTTGAAAGCGAGATCGGCAACGACGGTATGGGCTCCGTCCCATAGTTCATTCTGCAATTTACCTGCCTCATAGACTTGAGTCACTTCACTTCACTACAGCCTTCACACCATGGTCGTCGCCAAGGGAACTCGTGCTACCAAGGGCCTGCTAAACCTCTGGGCCACCGACCGCGGCACTTTCCCGGTCGTGTTTCTTGTCGGAATCGCCATGACCGCCGCCATTGGCAACGGCGCTCGCTACCTGATGAACAACCCGGACGTGTGTCTGGACAAGTCCAAGCGCAATAACTTCATGCACTACAACGAGGATCAGGGTGCGGACTGGCGAGCTCGTCGCTTCCGCTTCGCCAACATCAAGAAGAATGCTATTAACCAGTCGCACCAGTTCGACCCCGCCTTCGAGAAGGTTGAGAACAAGAACATTAAAAGAGCGTAATTTGTTGCTATTGCCCCCACTTAGCTCTGGACTACAACTGTCAATACATGTACATGTACCACGTAGTTCTAACTTGCAACATTGTCATTTTATCCACCTTTGTCAAACCGAATGCGTGTCCTACCTTCATAGCAACGCAGCACGCGAAGCAGCACCCATTGCTGGCTTCACAGTGTGACGCTCACACTTGTAATACCGGTACATCGAGCAACTGACGTTTGAAAGGCATGATTCACCTTCACTAAAGGGTTTTCACTGAAAGCTTCAGCTACCCTTCCGAATCACAGTTATTGTCAATTCGAGGCGACACTCAGTTACTAATATCAAAGTTGTTTGTTCTCACGTGGTAATTTTATCTTGGATTCAGATTTTATCCAGATAAATCCACATTGATAATATCCATTTATCAATATTGCTAAGAAATATATTTAGGGATAATAAAAAATATATACCAATATATTCAAAAAATAAAAATAATATACCAAATACTTACAAAATAAAAATAATATACCAAACAGTTTTGTGTATTTCTTTTAGCAAGGAAAACCCAATTTGGGAGAAAAACCTCTACATGCATCATGCAAATGCTGGTCAGCAAGGGCGTTTAGGACGGCTGATTGCTGCAGCTCTTCCGGTTGTGGCCAACTTGCTTGCATATTCCGCACCGCCGAATTTGCTTTCTCAGATGTTCTGTTGCCTGCTGTGAGGGAATGCGCTTCTTCTTTGGGCGACCACGTTTTTTCGGAATTCCGGGAGCCATACATTCACCACGAGTAAGCGCATCCTTGAGCACTAGAGGCAGGATGGTAGCGCGCACCCGCTCCGCGTAGGCTTCTCGGAATACTGACGTTTTCCAGGAACCACGATAGAATCTTGTCATCTCCTTTAGTCTACCGGCGTGCTTGAGCGCAATCAGAGCGTGAACACAAGGAGCGCCAGCGTCCTCGAAGTACCCACACAAGCATTTTACACCGCTGTCACATAGTTGAAGCGCAAACTTGAGAGGAATACTTCCGACTCCATGCTTGATTTCCACAACATAGCTTGTGGAGGAGTTTGCTTCGATCGAACCACTGACGGTGTCTTCAAGCACCTTGTCTGCCCTGCGCGACGCGTAACGGGTCAACTCACCCCACGTATCCGCCTTTTGTGTGTTCTCCATCCACTTTCTTGCCACATACCGTTCAATCTCCATAAGACAGTCCAGGATCGGAAGACTGCGAATACCCTTCAGTGCGCCGTTGACTGATTCCACGTTATTCGAAGTCAGGGTGTTGAACCTGGTGCACGGACTGTAAGCGGTAGCCCACTTTTCCTTTCCTATCTCATGTAGCCACTTGGTTGCGCTCTCATTCATTGCAGAAAGGTCAGCAGCTGCTCTGTCATACTCCAGTACTGTTCGCGCACGCACCATTGCCCACGCTAGCGCCTTCAACTGCTTTGACTTGAATTTCTTGTTGAAGTTTTCCATCAGGTGCCGGAAGCAATAGAAGTGCGGGATATCTGGTGCTGTTGCCTTTGCTGCATTGACCAGGCCCTTGTCGCGGCCTGAAATCAGGAATGCGGGTGATGGCCGGAGGTGTGGAAGCAGATTAGCTAAGAACCATGCCCAGTTGTCTTCATTCTCTACTGCGACGACGCCGATACCAACAATCTGAATCTCGTTATTTCCGTTACGAAAGCACGCGACCAGCAGGACACCACCAATAGACGTTTTTAGGGAGGTGCCATCCACAGACATCCCACGCTCATGGTAAGGTGTATAGGCTTCGATTCCTTCTCTAAAGGCAATCCACACACGCTTGAAAACTCCACCCGTGAGTTCAATGCTGGACTTGTGGCCGCGACGGTTCAGTTCGTCGATGTAAGAGGGAAGAAGCGTGTACTGGTCAGCGTCACTGCCGAAAAACTCAAGGTGTAGACGTCGAAGTGCATGCACACAGTTCATATATGAAGCTGTAATTCCAGCCAGCTTCAGCTTTTGCTGAATAGCAACAGGGCGCAATGCCCTACCCGTTGCTACTAGCATCTCGCGCACCATGGGGTTCAATGCGATCTGTTTCCCAGTTGCTTCACGGCGTGACGACTTGCTAGTCTCAGACAGCGCACAGGAATGCCGGATGAACTTCGTGGGAGGACGGAACGTCTGCGAAAACGCGAACTGCACCACAAACTTGCAACCTTCCTGCGTGCATGTTGCCTTGTAACGCCTCTTGTCGCTTGAAATCACACGAAACGGTCTATTTATGGCGCTGTTGTATCGGATCACGGCTTGAACGATGTCTTGTTTGCTAGTGTAGCTCTGCTTATCGAAGAAGCTCGCCCGCAACTGGTCATCGTCGCTCTCCATTTTGTCTTGACCGTGTCGCGCTGAAAGATGAAGACTGTGAATGTGGAGGCATGGACACCACCAGGGAGGATCCTAACAACACATGGCAAAATCCAAAATATTCAGTGAGCAAAAAAGCGTTTTTCTCAGCTCTCTGTTACATCTCATAGTGGGCGGTTGATCTCTGTACACCTGGTCACGAAAGTGATTTCATCTTATGGAGTCTTGTTGCACTCGAAGACCTATCAGTTGCGTGTCCGGCTCGAAGCACGAAGTGTACTGGCGACCAATCAAGCTCCACTCTTCACACAATCGGTCGCGTTAGCAGTTCTATGTCGTGTGGCAAGGGGTCTTTCATATCGTCGGGACTTGGGACAGTTTCATAGGGACAATCAAATAATGACACTTGCAAGGATCGATCCAGTGACCATTCAGTCATCAAACCGGCCATATCTCACTAGGCCATTGCGTGTTGAAGTAAATCCGGCTCTCCTTCCATATGCCTTTACGATTTGATTATTTTTAATGTATTTGGTTATTGCTTATTTTTAAAGTATTTGGTATATTATTTTTATTTTGTAAGTATTTGGTATATTATTTTTATTTTGTAAGTATTTGGTATATTATTTTTATTTTTCGAATATATTGGTATATATTTTTTATTATCCCATATATTTAACACCAATAATTATGCCAGTAGATAGGTTTGGCATGGCTACATTCTCCGTAGCCACTTTCCACGTGCACTCTACCGGAAGAGAGTGACAAGCGATGCCGCAGGACGAGGGGCGCGCGTCGTCCGCGACAGTGACCGAAGACGAGGAGGCGGAGCTGGAGCATATGGACGAACACTCTTCGCTACGGCAGGGCGCAGCAGACGATGACCACTCGCCGCCGTCTTCTCTCCAGAAGCCCAAGAAGCAGTCCGAAGACCCGAAAAAGGTGCCTGCTGACGACGTTAAACCTGGTGAAAATGGCGCGTTACGTAAAGGATCAGCCCCCAGACTTCTCTCAATGGAGAGCGTTGGTCTCATCTCTCAGTATGCGGCTGTGGGACTGATCTACGGCGTTCTACCAAGCACCATTACGCCCTTCCTGACCTACTACCTGAACATGGAAGGAACGGCGACTACGTCGGCACGGGCGCTGATCTCCATCCCCTGGAGCTTTAAGGTCTTTATTGGCGTACTATCGGACTGTTTGCCGCTCTTTGGGTACAGACGCCGTCCGTACATGGTGCTGGGCTGGTCCGTGACGGTCCTGTGTCTGCTGGCTATGGCTGCGTCTCCTCTGGAAGAGCCGTACTTCCCAGACCCGGAGATGAGGAAGATCAAACCTAGTGACTACTCGTTGGACATGGTGCAGTCGCTCAACAAGAGCGCACCGAGCAGTGGTGCCAGATATATTGTACTCATGATGTTCGCCACGCTGGGATATTTGTTCGCAGACGTGGCAGCTGATGCCGTGGTGGTTGAATATGCTCAGCGTGAGCCGGAGGAGACTCGTGGTCGGACGCAAACGGCCATTTATACTGTGCGCACCCTGTTTAATATCGTGGCGCAGGCTATCACTGGATTTGGATTGAGTTCGCCGGACTATGGAGGAAGTTTTGATTTTGGCATTTCGTTCCCAGACACGATGCTGCTGCTGGCAGTGTGCTGCCTGCCTGTGATCCCGATGACGTGGATTTTTGTGCGTGAAGAGGTGGTGACGCAACGACCGGCGTTCCGGAAGTACATTGGCGATTTGTGGAGCGCTATCCAGAGTCGCGCAGTGTACCAAGTGATCGCTTACAGCTTCTTGTCGGGTGTGTTCGGTGGATTTACGTACGTGGCGCAGGACCCGATGACGTCGTACTGGGTACATGCAACGAGTTTCAATCTGAGTCTCAGCAGTATTTTCGGCAGCTTCGTGACGGTGATCACGCTCACGTTGACAGGCAAGTACGGGTTGCACTGGAACTGGCGGACGATGCAAGTCGTCACCATGGTGAGTGTGATCGCACTCGACGCTATGTGTACTATGCTGGTAACGTGGGATATCGTGCGTAAGCAGTGGTTCTGGCTCGGTGTACCAATTGTTGAGGCTGTGCCTGGTGCTGTGGGGTTCATCATATCGACGTACGTGGTCGTGGAGCTAGCAGGCCACGGTAACGAAGGAGCAATCTACGGTCTGTTAACCACAGTGAGCAACCTGGGTGGGCCATTCGCTCTCACGTTGACGAAGAATGTGAATGCGGCTTTTAAAGTGTACAACGAAGACATTCTAAATGACACAGACGAAGTGCGGCGCGACGTCACAATTACAATTCTGATTTCGTACGTGATGAAGCTGCTGGCGCTGCTTTTCCTCCCGCTGCTGCCTCGACAGAAGGCTGAAGCGCAGGCTTTGAAAAGTTCAGGCGGGAGCAGTCGACGCATGGGTTTGTTCACCATCTCGTACCTCTCGTTCGCGCTTGTGTGGGCAATTTTGACCAACTTGTTAGGCATTTTTGAAAGCACTCGATGCTGGGTCATCACCGGTGGCTGTAAGGAATAAATTAGCAAGAAGCCCAACAAAAATATACGTGTACAATTTGAAAATTTTCATTTCAAAATACAAGTGATGATTAGCTCTGACTATCGGGAAGTAATTCGACAGCAGACGTCTATCGGTTCTAGGATATCGCGCGGTGTTCAATAGTCGCAATGTGCTGATTACGGTGAATATCGGCTCGATATTATGAAGAATCGCTAGATGTCTACTGTTTCGAAGCACTTTTTCATACGGTATTGCTCACCGAGTGAGGCCGCGGTCGTATCAAGTGCTAAATCAAATGTTTCGAGTGTGAAAAAGAAGAAATCAAAAAGAAAATAGCCACGAGTAACCTGGTACTCTTTTCTTCTTGAAAAAACAGGCACCATTGTTTCATCCTCTCTCTTTTAAGATCCGGCCAGAAATGATTCTTCTTTTTAAATAATTTAAAAAGCGTCCTCTCTCTCTCTTTAAATCCGGGTGAAACGGTTTGAAAAACCCACCTACAGTGTAAGCTAGAGTTGTTTTTTTGTAGATTAAAAAGTACCCATTTGGGTGACTCTGAGTCCAATTCCAATTAATAATTTTGTTTTCTTTTTTTATATGGAGAAACCGATTTTGGACACCAACTTAAACCCAATATTTTTGAACGAAACGCATAATTATGCCAGACTGAGATATTTAAAAAGATCGGCGGTTAGGTAAATATTGTAGATACTTTTCTCCCTATCAGCGCGACCCCTAGTTTAAGCTTGAAGGCCGCCTCTGCCGGTGCGCAGCGTCGTCAGATGCTAACTTCAAGACGGTACGATGTTGCTTCGTGCTGGCTAACGTTATCTCCATTGTTCTTCGTGTTGGTGCATGGGGTGTTTATTTTGCACCTATGCCTTGCTGCTAACGGCCCAGAAGGGATGGGAAGACATGACGAGGCTCTTGCTGGAGCGCGGCGTCAACGAAAAGTCGAAGAACATGGCGCTCATTCCAGCTGCCCACTTCGGGTATTTACCGGTTGTCAAGTGCTGCTGGAGAGTCTCCAGTGGAGACTGGAGGAGACCAGAATTGCGCTAACAAGAAGGGCACCACTCCGTTGGTGCGTGCAGCGCGAGAGGGATGCGATGCTGTGGTCAGGTTCGATCGAGAAGGGCGCAGGCAGGTGCGCGCCATAACGATAACGAAGGAATGACGGCGCTCATGCTCGCAGCCCAGTGCGGTCACGCGAACAAACAGACTCGACAAGGCAGTTTTGCTCTGATGCTGGCTGCTAAGCGTGGCCACAACACAGCTGCAGTAGAAACGCTGGTGACTGCCAGCGCAGACATTTTCCTCAAGGACGGAGACACAGGGCTCGGAAAAAAATAATTCCATACCAATAGTATTCATATTTTTTGTACGGAATAATTAACTATTGAAATGTAAGACTGTCTGATATTATTGCTTGCCCAGACAATATACTTAATCCTGAAGGTTCAGCTAGAAGACCTGACATTTGCCAACGTTCGAGCATAGTTAGACCCCGTAATGGAGCGCTTCCCAACGACAAAGGCTAAGTTGAGTGAGATAGCTACTTTTGAGTGAGGGTACTACTATTTTACATTTAATTTTATAATCGGTTTGTGAAAATACTAACGCTACTGATACTTTTTAGGTCATTAAATGGGGGGGTGGATAGTGACAATCAGTGAAAAACGCACCGTCAATATATTTTATATTGAACAATAATTATCTATTGTTTGTGTGGTTATTGAATAACTTATACTGGGAATACCTCAGAATGAGTAATGGACAGCCCAAACAGGATTAATTGCGTGAGCGTAACCTGGGTCAACGTTCGGACAACATCCAAAATGTCGTACTTAGTATGTGATTAGACTGGAAAAAGCAAAAAGCTAGCAGCATCATGCAGCAGTGCTGTAGCAGGCTACTAGCAGCACGTCCTGTTAACGCAGGTGATGGGCTGCGCAGTAGTTGATACTGGAAAATGTGGAAAGTCCCTATCGGACGAAGACTAATTCTCTTCATGAACGCAAGCAACATGTACACGACAGAGCTTAAGCCAGCGTACAACTTCGGCATAAGTTACTGGGATATTTATTAACTAGCTTGCTCTAATGCTCACATTATTCTTTCTGTTTGTAGGTTCGAGGCAAGGGAAGGTGGTTTGTTGTGTCTCTTCTCGTCCACCCACTGGGCCAAATGAATGCACTGCCACTGGTACTCTAATGCTAACGTTTTTCTTTCGGTTTGTAAATCTGTTGCTTCGAGATTAGTAGAAGAAGTGGAGAAGCAGATGATGGTATTTTGAGCATCTTTTCGTGAGCAGATTCATGTGCAGCCGCCGTTGGGTACACGTACCAGCAACATCTAGCACAAGATTTTACGTAAACATGAAGGAAAATGACCCTTACCGTTAAAGTAACAAATTGTTATTTGATGTGACAAACTGTACGTAAAGATAAAGGAAATTGATCATACAGTGAAGAGACGCAAAACCAGCTAAGCGCTGGCAGTTTTTTTGGTTGATACCAAAGACATTGCCCAGCCTTTAATAGTACTTTGCTATTGACAATTATGCTAACAACCGTATCAAAAAAAAAGTTAGCCATCTTAATGTTAGCTTTCCGGACCTTTATGTCGAGGAATGTCCCGACACCTAAAGAAACATTAAGAAACTCGATCGCAAGCCAATCAGTCCCGTTTTAAAAACATGTATTCCCAGTGTAAGTCGCAGACGATCTAGTTACGGATAATGCAAGCAGGCCGTACAATAAGATACGGTATTTTCCGAGCCCTGCGGAGACAGCTCAGCGGCGAGGCACGTGGACTTGTCAGAACCAGGCAGAGGTGCTACACACTGAAGCGTTTATCGACACTATGTATGTCTTATCGCGCCGGCGTTCAAGAACCAAAAGCGGCAGCAGTACAATGCTTTGATGGACCAAACGCTGTGTTTGCGGGCAAACTTGCCCTACAGAATGGATACTGCAATACAAGTGATACCGGGTTACCCTTTAACTACCGAGCCATCTCTTACAGGTTCAATGAGACCTGTATCTCAGCAAATCAAATCGAAGAATGGATAAAAATCTACCAATCCCATTTGCTCCCATAACCTCTCTAAACTATACCCCCCTCTAACTTGAAACCCCCTCCTGTTCATATCCATATTGACAACGAGCATGGAAGGCGAGCATATCTGCGGTTGGTGTGGATCTTCCGAGTGCGACTGGGCAGTCTACGGGGGCGAGCTGCAAGAGACAGCAGCTCGTCTTGTGAACACGTTGTCGCGCAAACGACAGCGTAACCCTGTCGTGCGCGCTATTCTCCGTCGCAAGTATATTTACATGAAAACTGGAAGCATGAGCGGAGCGGTTCCTGAGTGCGTTAGAAGAGGACTGGTAAACAACTGGCCGGATGAAAGCATGGTGAGTGGTCTCTATTAGCAAGCGTCTGGAAGCTTTAGGTCAGCTACTCTTGTGATTGATCTATTAACGCGCTTTCGTGTAAACGCCACAGGATCCTGCGTCGTCGATCTACACACCGCGTCAAGCGCATCGCGAATAGATGTAGATCGCACTTTGAAGACATCTTGGTAGTGAAATGCGCTGAAGCACTCCACGTGAAAGCCCCTCTCGCATTTAGTACATCCGTACTTCGCTTTCTTGCTGATTCCTCGCATGCTACACAGGTAGCAAGTCAGTTTGCCATTGCTGTGTGTCGTAGCGTTAGGAGTAATGATGTGAAACGAAGTGTCGGCACCAACAACTTCGTCGACTGCTTCACGCTTCCTCGACTTTTCACGCCGTAATTTCCGTCTCCGAATATTCTTTTCATTGCTCGTCAAGACGTCCGAAATGCGCCGTTTGAACTCGCGCAGTGTAAGCGTCGACGACGTCGTTTTTTTCAGCAAAGCGAAGGCATTGTTGATCGCCAGATCAATCAACCAGGTAAAAATTGTCATGTCCAGACGCTTCTCACGACGGCGAGACGGATTGGTTGATCGCAGTTGATCAACGCGATCAACACCGTTCATGTAACGGTTGTAAACTGCAATCACGGTTGGTACCATGAATATCTTGCGATGCAGAACACGGTCGTCTGTCCAGCGCTCAATTGGATAAAGGCCATGACAACAGTCGACAGCCTCTTGAGATGAGCCGGGTAGCGTTCGAGTCGACGGAGTTGCTCGCAGATCGTTCGAGTAGAAGATGACTACCTTTCGATCTTTGAAAACGATGTAGCCAGCTCTTTCCGCAAGCACAAGCTCTGGTTTGAACTCGCTCTGCTGTGCTTTCGGAAGACGCTTCTGCGCCTTTTGATGATCAGCATCTTTCTTTTTCCACCCGGGCTCTTTGTCAACAGCAGCAACCAACTCCCAATAGCCACGGTCCGACTCAGCCACTCGCTCTACAGCCTTCTCCACGGCTGGTTTATTCCACTTATCAATCAGGTTCATACGCACGGTGCCGATGGTATGCATTTCACCGTCGGTGAAAGCACGAATTGCCTTAGCAAAGGTGTGCCGCGTGTAGAAGTTGTCGGAAACAGCGAGTCGATATCCGCTAGGAGAGCGCAGAACCTTAGATTGATGTCCCACCATGCTGATCCAGAGTGCTGTGGCAGATTTACCGCTGATTTCGACGTCTGGAAGCGCCAGCGTATTGTGAAGGCACGTACGCAGTACCGGAAACTGGTCGGTGTAACGCTGGGCTGGCGTCGATTGCTGCATGTTGCCCGATCCGTTGTCCCATAGAGAATGCACGTACAGCGAGTCCCAGCCTACCACCGCATAGAAGCGAACGCCGTACTTATCCGGCTTTGAGGGCATGTACGTGCGCGCTCTCGAGCGAGCTTTAGTTGCCACAGTCATCTCGTCGATGGTACTGACTCCAGTGGGGGTAGCAAACGCTGCAAACCGCTTCTGGAAATGCCCGAGTATTGATCTGCTGTGCCAAAGCGGATCACGTATTTTGTCAATCGATTCATCACCGTTGGCATAAAACTTCAGGGCCGCTCGAATATGCTGAAACCGCGTCCTCGCCATGGTCTCTGGGAATGAACTCTGGCCGAGAAAACGCTTTTCCGACCAATACTCACTGATATCGTTCAGCACGCAAATGCTCATGGCAATCTCCAGCCCGCAATACGCATCAAACTCGCTCTCCGTGGGTGTATTTTGTCCTCGAGCAGCCATTTCAGCAGATGTCCACGAAAGCAAGCTACTGCGAAACGATGAAGTGAAAAACAGCGAAAATAATCCATATTCTCCATTCTCACGATAGGCTTTGGCTACTTGCTGTTCCGCCACGACGTGTAGTCCACTCTGCATGTTCAGCGACTCCATGTACGACTTCCCCATGACGCTTGGTGTGTAGATGTTGAAGGCGGTACAGTTGGTGGCTCGGATTTGCGCCTCAGCAGCACAGCACTGCTCTCCATGATCGCTGCGGCAACCTGCATCGGCTGTGAGCTGACTGCTGCCTCCAGCAACACTCTCACTACGAGCAACATGATGTCCCATACTGCCACTGCGCCGTACAACACCTCCTTCTCGTCCATGGCCGCCGCTGGTAGCTCCACTGATCTCCGCTTTATCTTCAGCAATCCACGCGTGGTCTTCATCAGTCTGAACACCATCAGCTTCATCTGCCACCCACGCGTCTTCTCCGCCAGTCTGAACGCCGTTATCGTCACCAGCCAGCCTCTCCCAGTCCTCCACGAGGTCTTCCACGGCGATGTCGTCAAGGGCGTACTCCTGCAGTGCCTCCAGATCCCCCCAGCTAGCTAAATTCTCGCCCGACATCGTGCCGTGGTGTGCGGGGGCAAGCTGAAACCTCTATGCCGATTATACCGCGGTTACGAACACGACTTGGCCCCATATCGCGACTCCGCCAGATGCTGCTATAGGTCCGATGGGACCGCTAAGAATGTCGTGGGCTGCACTGTCCGATGTACATGCCACTTTTTAACCAATAAGAATCTGCAAAACGCTCTGTTACAGGTCCAGGTGGACCTCTAAGCGGTCTGGTAGCTAAAGGGTTAACCCTTCATAATCATTTTTCTGGAAGAATTTCGCTAGTATTTTTGCGGAATCAGCGATTGCGATTGGTCGATATGAATTTGATGTTCGATCTTTATCATTCGGGTACACTTTACAGACGGAAGGGCAACAGGTGCTGGACGTCTCCATCCTCTGCCGCTCCCATTGTTCCTTAGCGTTCCCCAGCACACGCAACACGTCCACAATGGCCTCCGCATTCCCTCAGAAGGCCAAAGCAGGTCTATGTGCGCTCGTTTCGTGCTGCTTCCAGCCCTCACACACGCCCGAAGCCACGGATGAGGCCCGCTACATGGTCCAGGAAAAGCCTAAGCGCCGATCAGCTGCAGATGGAGAAGACCCAGCCACTGCCATTCTACCCAACTATCAGGACCCGCCGCGGTGGGTCAAGGACGACTTCGTCGAGGCCTGTGTGCTCTGCGGCGTGGAGTTCGATCTGCTCAAGCGTAAACACCACTGCCGTGGCTGTGGACTCGTGTACTGCGGCCGCTGCACGTCCAACTTCGACCGAGTCGTTAAGTTCGGCTTTGTGGAGCCTGTGAGACTTTGCAATAGTTGCGCCAACACAGCCAAGACTGAGAACGTCTTCTATGAGAAGTACTTACCTCTATTAGAAGGCGGAGACCTCTTCAGCAAGTACGGATTGCTACGGAAACGCTATGTGTATCTGAAGTTCGTCCGAGCCAAAAACTTCTTTCAGTACCAGAAGTTTGACCCCGAGACGAGGACGTACGAGGGCGACATCAAGGCTATTCCACTGGATGAGATCACGGACGTCCGGGAAGTGGATGCCGGTCAGGATAACTCGGATGTGGGCATCATCATTAGTGTGGGCCCACAGGAGCACCGATTTGACGCCACGACGGCTCTCAAGAGGCAGCAGTGGATGGAAGCTATCGCTGGAGCTCGTCATGTACGTGGAGCCACGCTGGCTTCTGAACGAGAGAAACGAGCGAAACAAGTCGAGAAGGAGAACGACGAGATCCGAAAGGTGTCTGAGAACCTGCAGCAGATGGAGGAACGCCGTGCAACGTTTCAGGAAGATCGTCTACGTCGTCGCGCGGAGAAGCGCGAGCAGCTTCGTGCCAAGTACAATCTAGCAACCGCAGCATCGTAGCCTATGGTCGGTTACTTCAGTGTCTCTCACGCTGAGTCGAGCTGTACATATCACACTTCTTGTCTTGTGGTCGAACGATCGTCTGCTTTGCTGCTAAGATTCACCCAGCAGTCTTTCTTGATGCAGACTCGAAAAACTCACCTTGATGTACGCTAATATATTTGTTTAACGTAAAAAACTCGATAAGATGCAGCATGTGGTTTCATTTCAGGTTAGCGATGTGGTAGATGTCGAGGAACATGACAGCCAATTCATTAGCGGATTACTTCTTGCTCTTGGCGTTGGAATCGCGGATGGCTGCCTCCAGATCGTCCCATTTCTCTTTGCTGACCGTGCCGAACATGTTGAACTCGCCAGCGTTCGAGACCGTCTCGCCGCCGTCGAAACGAATGATCTCGCCATTAAGCCAGCTTGCGTAGTCACTCGTCATGTAAGACGCCAAGTTTGCCAGCTCGTCTACCTCGCCGAAACGCTTGAGTGGGTTGTTCTGGATCATAACTTCCTCAAAAGCTCCCGACGGGTCCAGCCGGTCGAAAGCGCCCTTGGTCTTGATCGGTCCAGGTGCGATACCCACGAAGCGGATACCATACTTGCCCCACTCCACCGCCAGCGACTTGATCATAGCCTATAGGAAAGCAAAAAATCAGCAAATACACACAGCAAATAAAAAGCAGTTCAACATCAGCACATACACTGACACCAGCTTTAGCTGCAGCCGAAGGGACGACGTAGCCCGAGCCTGTTTCAGCGTACGTGGTGGTGATGTTGAGGAAAACACCGCCCTTTTCGTGCTGGATCATGCGTTTGCCCGCATCCAACGTCACATTGGCCGTGCCCTTGAGTACAATGTCCACGATAGTACCGAATCCCTTAGCGTTGAGTCTCTCGAAAGGTGAGATGAAGTTTCCCGCCGCGTTGTTGACTACAATTGTAGGCACGCCAGCTTGTTCATCCAGCTCGTCCAGGGCCTTTTTGACTTGCTCAGGGTCACGAACATCGCCAGTGAGAGGGATTACCGTGTTCCCCGTAAGTGCCTGGATCTCCTGAGCTGCCACATCAACTACGCCCTTCTTACGACTCATAATAGCGACGGTAGCGCCTAGATCCGACAGTTTGGTGGCGATACCCTTGCCCAAACCGGTTCCGCCCCCGGTGACCAGAGCCACCTTACCTTCAAAAGTACCACGCGGCAACATCGTGCTCAGCACAGGCGATGTACGAGGCTTGGATGTCGTTTTAAAACGCACAAGCGATGCCCGAAGCATCGGGGAGGAAGGCGCACGAAAGCTCAGCATCGTCGACGTCTACGGATCGGGAATGGCACGCGCTGTTTGGACCTTGAAGCTGGTTTCGACGTGAGACTGACGTGAATACCGGTTATTACTGGTATCTGAAGAACATTTCATTGGTCGGAAATTGGCTTTGTTTTGACCAATTGAATGTTTATAGCTCGCCGCAAAATCATGCATCACTTCCTGCGGACAGCGATGAGCGGTCAACTGCGCGCGCTGGCGGCGCTGCGGAGTGGAGTATTGGGAGCCCGACGCACTCCGATCTCTCGTGTACACAACCGACTGTATCTGCACAGCTCGCAGGCAGCTTTCCCGGCTGTTGGAGTGCCGTTTTCACTTGGCAATCGACAATTTTCCACCTCTGATGCAGTCCCACCGACGTTAGAGCTGACAATGGCCGACGGACAACTTACAGGTGAGCCACAGACAGTATACACTTGTGATCATTTGCTCACTGATGTTGTCGCGAATTTTAGACGTTGCGGCGGCTGTAGCAGGCAGTGGTACAGGCCATGAGCCGTGGATTGTCGTTCAGGGCGTGCAGTCGGTTCTGGAGGCTGTGCACACTACTACCGGGCTGCCTTGGTGGGCTACGCTGTTGGTAAGGGAATTCAGTACAAAGACTGAATGAATAGTTCTGATCGTAGCTTGCTGTTTAAAGCTGTCAGGGGTGACACTTCGTGCTGCTATTTTTCCGGTTTATGTGGCCCAGATCCAAGCCATGCAGAGGTAAGGCGTTTGTTGCATCTTTTATTTATGGTTGTGGCTAAGTTATCGTGGTTGTAGACTTATGCGGGCAAGACCGGACTTCAGTAAGTTGTATTCGGCTTACAAGTACGCGCGTACATTTACGGTAACAAGCTGTTGTGCAATTTTCATGATGATTAATCTTCGATGATTAATCTTCGTGTGATCTGCTTTCTGCAGCCCGGTTCCAACCATAAGGGACACCTTGATGCGATGCTACTCGGACGTCAAGGTGTTAAAGCAGTGATGAAGAAGTACAACACGCGTCCCATCCAAACTGTCATGGGTTCGGTAGCGTACATCCCCATCTTTATTATCATGGCGTACAGTGCACGTGACATGGTGCGCTCCGGCAACTTTGCCGGCTTCGATTCGGGTGGTTTTCTGTTTTGGAAGAACCTTATGGAGACGGACAGCACGTACATTCTACCGGTTCTCGCGGCGGCGTCGACGTACGGCAACTTGGAATTGTCAGTGCGGACGAAAAGTGGCATTTGGACACAGCTGCTGCAACTAGGGCAGTATGGAACTATCCTCGCAGTTCCGTTCATGGCTACACTTCCGCAAGGCGTGTTCTTCTACTGGCTGGGATCGTCATGGTCGTCTATGGCACAGACTATTGCAATGAATAACAACGACTTTCGCAGACGAATTGGCCTCAAGCCAAGAGTTTCGGAGGCGCAGTCACCTGCTGATGCTGCAGCTGCAATGCTAGGAAAGGATGCCCCGGATACTACTGGAGGCGCGGCTGTAGTCAATACGACGACGACAAAGTCTCAGCAGCAATAGACAATGAAATCGAAGAGAAACAAGTTTGTGGATTGCATTTTCTTTTTCATGCCAAAGTCACATCATTAGTGTAAACCCATTGTTGCACCAAGTGTCGGTGCGAACAATTCGCAAATAAATGCTAAAGACGTTTAAAATGACTGCAGGCATACAAGTTAGCCTCCACTTACATCTTCCAAGTCGGCGATGTTTACCCCACTTTCCCGCACCGATACGCTGGTGCGTCAACGTCACACGTCGCAGACTATGACACACACAAAATGGCTGGATTCTCGCACCAAAAGTAATTTACAGCCAATCACCAAGACGCGTTCACTCTGAGAAACTGACCAAACGGTCGCCATAATCAAGCAGGATACATGCGCTCCAAATGTGTCATTCCTCAATCCTCCTCAGACTTGCAAAGCAATGCGATCCCCACGCCGCAGCGCCACTGACGATGTCCAGCTACAGCGTGCCACACACCTGGTGGTCTTACAGCACGGACTTCTGGGTAGCAAGCACGACTTCGCTCGTTTCGTGGAGATCTTCCGGTCGCAGTTCCAGTCGGATGAATTGTACCTGCACTCGGGTGAAAGCAATGCCACTAGCTTTTTCCAGACGTACGACGGAGTAGATTTGGGCGGTGAGCGTCTAGCTGATGAAATTCAGCAGATTGCAGCCAAAATGCCCAAACTGCAGAAACTCTCGATGATCGGCCACTCGCTTGGAGGACTTTACAACCGGTATTGCATCTCGCTGTTGCTCAGTCGCGGCTTCTTCGACAAAGTCGAGCCTATGGTGAGTATTAAACTTTGCGAAATGTTCTTTATTGCCGCTGGTAGAGTGTTCTTACTGATTTATTCTGTGAATTTGTGCAGAACTTCGTGACCCTGGCAACTCCGCACCTTGGAATCCGCCGTCCTCGCCGCGGAGCGACCAATGTTGTGTTTAACGCTTTGATGCCTAAGGTTTTCAGTCGAACTGGGGCGCAATTGACGCTAATAGATGAAGCGACTGAGGAGACGCAAAAGCTGAGTAAAACCTCTGCTACGTACCTGAACAAGGACTTTCATCCCGGTAAAGTTACTGCATTTTGCTTGCTTTTAGTCACAGGTATCAATGCTGACAAGCGTTTGTTGCTACAGCTGAATTTGACGTGAAGGGCCCTCTCCTTATCAGCCTTCCAGTGTCGTTGAAGCAGCATGATAACGATCAAGAAGCCTTTGAACTGTATGATTGCAGTCTCAGTGATCGAAAGCTACGTGTGCTTGAGAACAAGGAAAACACGCTGAAGTTCGAGGTTGATCTCTCCTGTGCAGATGTGAAGGTCTTGCTACCTAGTGGAAAACGTATCGGTGACGGTGCGAACTTTTATTCAAGCTTTATCGGATGGGGAGAGTCTGGAGAAGACCAAGAGAAGCCCGATGTATTCGGTTACTTCGATATCCAGATCCGTTGGCTTAGTGACTCTCCTACTGGAAAAGCTTCGGAGGCGAATCTCTGCGTGCTTCGTATCCCAGAGGAAGACATTCACCGGGACTGGCGATGGCTCGTTGCACTTAGCAACTCTAGTTTCGGTGTGCGCTGTGTGACTTCAACCGATGGTGTGAAGGAGACAAAACCCCGCGAGTCCACGACCCCACCGCTGCTTAGTTGCCTCACCCGGGGGCTGTTCATGCAGGCGCTGCAGCTGTTTAAAGTACGCACCCTGTACTCGAGCATCTTCTTCGACATGCAAGTGCCGTACACATGTGCGGCTGTGCGCGCGTACAATCCGTATCGACTGAGCGCGAAGGAGCTCGTGATGTCTCCGATCTACACACACATCGTGTTGGACTCCCTGAAAGGCGTGCGCAAATTACGAGACACGATCCCACTCAAGGTAAAACGCCTTGCCATGAAGTACATGATGCCCCATCATGCAGCTCTGGCCTCGCCTTCAATCGAGGAAGAGCGGCTACAAAGTGAGCAAGACGTCGAGAGCAGTGGAGTCAGCAGTGCCAGTAGCAGTAAAAACACTCGCCGTCACGCCTCAGACCCCGGAAGGAAGTCAGGATCAACGTTCACCGACAGTGGACGACGCCGACATCACTTCAGTCGCCATCGCGGAAAAACTGTGGGCAGTTTACCGTCTCAACGTCCTGGAGTATCTCGTCCGGAGCCTTTTGTCGAGGGTGACGTTATCTTGGATCAGCTCCCGTACGCCTTCACCGCTGACACCGAGCAGGACGAACTGCGTGGCATGCTGTTGTCGGTGCAAAGTGTGGGTTGGCGCCGTATCGACGTCATATTTGGAGGGATTATGTCTCACGAGCACATCATTGCTAAGCGAGCGCGTCTTGACAAGCCACTAGAGTCGGGCGTGGATGTTGTGCACCATGTCATGGATACATTCCTCGTGTAAATAATGGTAGGGTTTGCTAGGATATTCACATTTTAAGTACTACAGAAGAAAACTGCTTGATCGACATAGCTCGGTCGATTCGTCGTACAGCACGGTTTTCAAGCGGAATCTCCGAACAGGAGTACCAAAAGCTAGGACTATAATATTGATTATTATCACTTCTTCCCTTTCTTCTTGGCTCCTTTCTTGCCCGCCTTCTTCTGGGAGTCGGTGACTTTGCGTTTTTCCTCCTTCTTGGCCATGTGGGCACGATAGGCGACCTGAATGATTCTAGCTGCTGTGTTCTGTGCCTTTAGCTCCTCTTTGCGCAATGCCTCGAGCTCTAACAACCTTTGACGTTCCTCTTCCTTCTGTTTGATTGTGCTCATTTCTTCCTGCCATCGCTTCTGGAAATTCTCGAGTCTCTGAGCATTCGCACCCTTGCGTTCCTGCAATTCCTGCAACTGAGCTTGCTTTGCTTGAGTGTCTAGCTGGTACTTGGCATTCCATTCAGCTAGCTCTGCCTGAAGTTGCTCGTAGCGGTCCTTTAAAAAGTGCACCGTCTCGTCGTGCACTTTATTCTCCGTTGAGCACTTGCCTTGAAGATCTTTGATACGGTCGTGTTGCTCCTCCATCAACTGGTGATACATTCGTGCTGTGCTGCTCCTCTTCGCCTTCGCTTCATTACGTGCATAGCGAATATCAATCTGCGTCTTGGATTTGACCGCGAGTATCTGCTCCTTCAAGCGAAGAATAGCTGCCTTGTGCTCAGCCACCTCCTTCTGGTGCTCCAATTTCTCTCGTGCGAGCTCAGCCCCGAGCCGCTTCACTTCCTCCACCGCTTCTCGCTCCTTTTTCAGGATCTCGTGCGCTTTCTCCTGTGTACTTTTGCCTTCCGATACGAAATTCAGCAACGTTTCAAACGTCCCATGCTTCTTCATCTCTGTCAGTGTCAGTCCGAGCAGCTCCAACAAAACTTCGCGCTCCTGCTGGATCTTCATCAGGTTCCCTGCGAAGTTGGGGTTCTCCTTCAGGTTCCGACACAAACTCTTGGTAGACTCCCGCAAGAGGCGACTGACCTCCTGGATCTCGCGTTGGTTTTCCTTAAACTTGGATTTGTTTGCTAGTCCCTTTAGCACCGCTCGTTGAGCGATGAGCTTCTCATACTTTCCCTCGAGCTGGCGCTGCTCCTGGATGATACGGGAGATCTCTTCGCCCACAACTTGCGACAGCTCCTCGCGGTGCTGAAGGATATCAGGCGTTATGCTCCCCAAGAAGCTCATCTTCTCCAGCGATTCCTCCAGCACACCACAGGCCCGAAGGCTCTCGGTGGACGTTAGCTTGAACGCCATGGAAGCGTGCGTCGGCTTGAACGTAGTGTCGCTTCGTGTCCGCCTTGACAGCAAGAGCCTCTGTTTAAAGTCGTCTTCATCTCAAAATAACTCAAACCAAGTACATTGTATAGGAGAATCCAATGCTGCAACGCTGCAACGTTGCATTTTGATTGTTGGCATGGAGTGCCAACGAAATTTGTGCACAACGAGACGAACGGGACGCAAGACGAGGAGAATCCAATACCAGTACACGAAGCTGAATAAACACCAGCTATATAGACTATTGGTTGATGTATTGAAGCAACGGATACTTTGCCAGTCGCGCGTGTTGTTGATGGCCTGCGTCAGTGACGTGGTGCCGTCAACAACATGGATACATTGGTGTACGTCTCGTGTACTATCAGGTGTACCTCGTCACAGTGGCAGCATACAATAATCAAATGCTACTTTCTTTATATCTCATTTTCAGAACAGTGACCTCCGCTTGGAACTTGAATTCGCATTCAACATCGTCATTCCCCAACTCACCAGCAACAGCCAACACCTCCGCCCGAGTACGTCAATTAACGCCCATGTTAAAGGAGCAAGACCCGATGATTGAGCTCCTGCGTGAGTGGATCATGTCCCCCGTAGGCGACCAGCAGGAGCTTCGTGTATCGGTGCTCGAGGTCTTCCGCTTCATGAGCGAACTCATCGCCGAGCACGTGGAGAGTCCGGAACGCAGTCGCCTCAAGAAATTCCTGCCCAACCTCACGAAGCTTTTCCTGCCTCTGGACCTCACACGCGCAGCGCTCGAGTACGACGCCAGCACGTACTTCCTGGCTCGCAGACGAGTGCCTCCGACGTTTAAAGAAGTCCGTCATATCCTGAATCTAGCGACGACCAATGCAATTGCAGGCAAACTCAAGCTCGTGACTTTCGACGCTGATGACACGATCTACGAAGACGGCGGCACGATCAGCAAGAGCTCGAGAATGGTGCAGATCATAGTGGAGCTCTTGCGTCGTGGCGTTGTGGTTTCTCTAGTCACGGCGGCTGGATATCCTGGCAATCCACAGAGGTATGAACAGCGTCTGCGAGGTATTTTGGACGCGTTGCAGGAGGTGACGATGGAGGAGAGAGCGCGGTTCCTGGTGATGGGAGGAGAGTGCAATTATCTTTTCGAAACGTACACTGACAAGACCACAGGAGTCGTTGGACTGCGGGAGATCGACGGTGCAGACTGGAAGGACGGACGTGGAGAACGATGGCCTGAAGACGAAGTGACGGCGTTACTGGATGCGGCGGAAACTGTGCTCAAGAAGACGATAAAGGAACTGCATTTACCAGCCAAGATTTTGAGGAAGGAGCGTGCGGTTGGTATCATCAATACGTCCGAGAAGCGCATTCTGTACGAGAACTTGGAAGAGATCAGCTTGACGCTGCAGCATGAGCTACGGAACTTCCGTGTCCCGTTCTGCGCCTTCAACGGCGGCAACGACGTGTGGGTCGACATTGGGAACAAGGCTCTGGGAATCCAGGCGCTGCAGAAGTACGTGTTCCGTTTTCTGCCGAAGGAGCTTCGTGACAGTGAGGAATTACGCAACATCCAGGGCCAGGAATGTTTGCACGTGGGTGATCGCTTTACTAGAACAGGCAATGACACTCGATCTCGAGATGCTGCCACTACAATCTGGATCTCCAACCCGCAGGAGACCGTCCACATCATGTCGATTTTGTTGCAGACAATTGACCTCGTGCGAGAGCAGAAGAAGGAGCGTAGAGAGGAGAGGGAGAAGGAGAAAAAAGAGAAGAAGACCAAGACGAAAGATGTTACTGCAGTTATCTCACCCCTGAGTGAAGACGGCAGCGAAGTTACAGACACGAACGGCTCCAGCGATGGTGACAGCAACGGCAGCAGTGACGAGCGAGAGACTACGGTCAAAGCTGCGATTCAGGCTGCCACCACGGCATCACTTGCAGAGTAATTGTATTCTAATCTGTAAAATCTTTTGATGAGTTACATGTGAATATCAACGTCTCCTGGTCTCAATTCATCGGCTGGGAGACTCGATAACTTCCTCGTGGAAGCAGTTTTTGCTGTGTCGATTCCAAGCTCGGAAGTAACGTTATCCCTTAGTGAGTTAATCTGGTCAGCAAGATCTTGGTGTTCATCGTACGCGACTTCCATCAATAATGGAGCGTCGTGAAGGCGCTGATCACGAGCTCGAAGAAAACGGAAGAGCTGCGTATAGTCAGTGTTTTCAGCGAGTAGTTGATGCTGCGAGATACGAAGTAGGGCGATGGCCATCGCGAAAACGACTGTAGATCCCTCAAAGAAGAGCACGTCGAGGAACCGGAAGGTAGTTTCGCTTGGGAAAACAGTACAGCATAGCGGTAGAAGCCACTGCGTAACAAGTACAAGGCCGATTGGTGGTACATGTAGCTGCTGGAAGTGGCGGTGAAGCTTCGGTAACCGCATCCGCACAAGTCTGTCGAGAACGCCCCCGTCCACCTGTAATCCCACCATTCCCTGCGTGTAGTACGACGGGAAAAGGTCCTCGCAGATAACGTTAAGCAGCCAGAAAACCTGTTCCTCGACTTCGATCGTAGTTTTCAAGTTCTGGAACTGAAAAAGGCATAACAGTCGGCCAACAACAAACGTCATGGACTGACAATATCCAAGAGCGTCATTGTGTAGTGCATACGCTAGCAGCAGTCGTTCCAAAGATTGTTGCCCCGTAGCAGAATTAAGCCAGCACTCGTCGTTACCTGCAAATGTTCGCTTCAAGTCCACTAGAAGCTGCTTTTTGGCTGCTGCAAAGCGCGAATGTTTGGGTCGAGAATGAACTTCATCTGTCGGATCTTCCAGGCGTCGAATCAAGAGCAGATAGTAGTCTGGGGAAAAGCGAGATCGCTTGGAAGACGCCCCACTCATTTGTAAATACATCTCGGGACGTCGCGACATTGGAATCCCTCGCCAGACCAAAGATCGAATTTCACATCTACGTAATGTCTGAGAATTAAGCCACCGTTTCTCTTGTTGTCGCTCCAGCGCTTCGACGAGAAGTTTGTAGTACGTATACGACCTCGCTGGCTTGCTCCGTTGCCATTCCCCATTTCGAAGACGTATCTCTGGATCAAAAACCACGAAACCCAAACGGTCGACGAGCATTGACGAGTGTGCGAACTGGGAAGAGCAAGAAGATGACGACGTCGTTGAAGATGCAGAGCCAGGAGGAGGACTCCAATCGTCACTCTTTCCTGATGATGGAGGTGGAGAAGTGCTTAGAAGCTCCTCCGCTGTTCTCCCATAAGTATCTGGTATTGTCGGATGTGGCAACTCCGACACTCCATTGGGTAGGAACAACGTTCGAAGCAGAATCAGCCCACCACCCAGCTCGGAATCCTGAACGTTGATCAAAGGCAGCCACTGCATCTTAGCTGGCATTCCTTGCACCAAGTCCAGAAGAGGCATCGTCAATCGACCCACACAGCAAGAATTGCTCTGTCCTTGGCTTTCGTGATTCACTGTGATCGTAACTTGGGTATGCGCCAACGATTCAGGCGCTCGAAACACAGTACTGAGCGAAAATTGAGGGTGGCGCCATACGTTGGAGCTCCCTGAGAGCTTTAAATCCTGTTGCAGTGCGGCAAGACGCGATCGTACGCAGTAAATGACTTTGGTACTGCTACAAGAATTCTCACTGCACTCAATGTCAGGAGTTGAAGGGGTTTCGATGGTGACCGCAGCGAAAAGGCAACCTGGAGATGCCGATTGTGACAGGGAATTGACTGATAGAGGCAGCCCTCGAGCTTCCAGCAGTTCAAATTGTAAATTTCCGATGAATGACAGCGCTATTGCCTCAACTGGTGGATCCTCTTTAATAGCCCCAAAGAACCTTTGGAGACTCGACAGACTTCGACGACGTCCGCCATCACTTGTGGTGAAAGCACCCGAGAGACTCGGCACTGAATAGCCGCTGAATCCGTTGCGGTTCCGTGCTCTCATCCGGACGAGATATTCGGTGTCTTTCTCCAGACCGCACAACCAGTGTTCACGTGCTTCCGGCTGCAAAAGTACATCCAAAGGCTCCCAGTGAAGCAAATACGACGCTGACATGAGTGCTGATGACACAGCTGGTGGGGACCGAGGACTTCCTGGTGCTGTTTGAGGCATGAGCATTAACATGGTGAGGAATCCACTGGCATGGGACAGACTTGCGGGCTTCTTGCAGATTTCCAACTGGAAGTAGAGAGGTTTCAGTGTCTCCCAAAGTCTTGCATCGTTACTAGCTGGTTCCAAGTCCCATCCAACCCCCAACGAGGCTGTGTCAGCTCCTAAACAGCGCAAAGCTGAAGGAACACAAGGCACTTTTGAGCTTTCCTCCAAGAAGTGTCGAATACAAGACGGACGTGCAGATCCGAGTTCGACTGCCGTCTTTCCTTCACTTGTCCGCCCCATTAAATTGAGTTGATGTCGTCCAGGAGCTTCCAGTACTAACCATTCACAGACTTGAAGAGAGGCACCCATCGCAGCGCAGTGCCAAACTGAGTATCCATTTGTGTCTACCACTCCCAGCGACAGCTCCTCACGTTGCGGGTTGTCAGGTCCCAGCAGCCATTTCAACATATCCAAGCGACTATTGTACGTAGCGTAGTGTAGCATATTGCGTCCACTTACAGTAGTAATGTCCAAGTGCACCACAGGATTTGGCTTCACTCCAGATCTCTCTCCTGAAGGCTGGTTTAGTCCCACACACCACTGAATCACGCCAAGATTCCCATGGATTGCCGCAAGATGCAGGACATGGGAGCCGTTGGCGTCTACAATCGAAATTCCCATCGGGTCATGCTCAACCAACAACTTCAACAGCCCTAGTGCCGCCTCCCCTTTCGACAATACAGCTTCATGGAATGGAGTTCGGCCATCTCGACACCTCGCGGACGCGTCAGCGCCGTGGAAAAGTAAAGATTGAGCCACCTGTACGTTCCCACATCGACAGGCTTGATGCAGTAGCGTCCTTCTCCTCCCGTCGACGCAGTGCACCGCATTAATCCGGCCGCTGGCTTCTTCATCCAGCATTTCGTCCATTGGGTTCAGCGTCAGTCCTCGTGCGTCCAACAGCTCAAAGAAAGCCTGGCCCTGGTCAATTGCTGCAAAAAGCTCCTGTGCTTCTCCTCTCGTGGGTGACACTGGTGGCGAATAGGTCGACGCACCTCCAAGTTCCGCTAGTCGAATTGGATCTGGAGTGAAAGCTGGGAAGATGGAAAGCTCTGGAAGCGATTTTGACCTTGATGCCACCGTCTGTGACGAGGCGTCTGACCCCTGGGGGACATTTGATGTAACAATTAGTTCACTGGAAAACTGAAGGGTGTGGAATACTCACGGAAGTCGCTCGAATATGCGATAGACTATTCATGGCCATTAAGCAGCACTCGTGATCCTGCTGATGGCTTTATCTCGATGGATTAAGAGGCGTCCGAGTGTCTGATTCCAAGTCTCATGTAGCGGAGACTGTCGAAGAGACGACTGCTCGTTGATTGGTGGAAATATTACCACGTTGAAGCCGTAAATCTGAAAATAGAATCTCGTCTTTTTTTAGCCTATTGTCATATTTGCTTCAAATGAGCCAAGAGTGCCCACAAGGTGGCAGGGAAGATGAAGACACTTATTGGCTTGAGAAGGACGACGTTGAAGATGAAAGTGACGTATATGGAGCTTATACTCCACAGTTGATGGATACCTACGAGATGCACGAGTTGAGAACAGCCTTGAACCGGAGTGAGATCCAGATCCAACAGCAAGGACACTTGAGAGAATACGTTCCTCGGAAACCGACGTCGCCAAGACTGCGACGCTGGTACGGATTGCCACGCAACCACCAGCGTCAAGCACTGTCGGCGGGTCTTTCTTCTCGGCTTGAAACTTGTGAAGGAAATTCCAATACCCAGCGTCCGTCGACTTCGAGATATTCAACACGCATTGGGGTAACACCATCCGAATTCACAAGGACTTTAAGGGAAGAAGCACGTCAAGTGCGAGGTAAGATTTGCCTTTCGTTGTTCTATTCGTCGTATAACTCACTACTTGTTTCTCTTTTTAACAGAGCTAGAGCAACGTTACGAAGAAACCAAGCGCTCATTGCTGGAAGTACGTCCTGTCTCTCTTTTTTCTCGGGGGTAACTGTATGTTAACTGTATCCCGTTTGGCTATATAGTACATCGAAGTTGTGTCGTCATGCAAACCAAACGACCGAGTCGGGGGCCAAGACGTCTACGAACAGCTCGCTGACCTCATTTCCTTTGCAAACCAGTGCTCTACATCGAAGTAACCAGTTAATCAGCGTAACATAAGCTTTTTCTTGGGGGCTTTAACCTATCTGGAGTGAATGCTGCTAGCTAGAAAAACTTGCAGTCAAACAGTGAACTCGATCCGGACCGCTCCTTATCGTTGAGCTCGACGGTAGCGAAGGTCTCTTCTTCTTGGATGTCGGCCAGTCTTGCACGGTGAATAGCGGTGATAATATCGCAGAAGGCTTCCTCAACGTTTTCTCCGGTCTTAGCTGACGTCTCAATGTAAGCCATGTGGTGTTCCGCTGCAAATTGCTTCGCTTCCTCTGCGGTCACTGCTCGCTTGTCTGATGGGAGATCGCACTTGTTACCGACGAGTGTGGCGTGTAGTCCGGGCTCAGCGACGTTGAGCAACTGGTCGAGCCATCTCTCGATGGCCTGTAAACTCGTTCGGTTGCCGACATCGAAAATCAGCAACGCCCCAGCAGCTTTTCGATAGTAAGTGGACATCATAGCGTGGAAACGTTCCTGTCCGGCCGTATCCCAGATTTGCGCCTTCACGTCGGTGTTGTCCACCTTAACAATGTGAGTGAGAAACTCGACGCCAATGGTGGACGTGAACTCCTCGTTGAACTCGCCTTTGTGTAGGCGACTGATCAAATTCGTTTTACCAACGCCCGAGTTTCCGAGCAGAACGACTGAAACAAAGGCAAAAAGTAAGGTAACAACAACATTGTAGAATTGTTTTCGGAAATACGCACTTTTGTTGACAAGAGGCTTGCTGGGAGCCTTGGGCGTTGTCAGTGCTGTGGAAACTGGCACTCCCACGGGTTCCGGCTTACGGGTTTCAATCGATACTGGTGGAGGTTTTGTGCAAAATTTCGTGCCATACCTACGGATAATGAAGGTTAGAGTTTTTACTAAATCCATAGGGAAAAACATACTTCTTGTCGAGCTCCGCATAAAGTAAATGCATTTGGTGACCGTAAGCTTCCACCAGAGCGTCCACGTCTTCCAATTTGTCGTGTAGACCTCGTCGAGTGTAGAAATCACGGAGAAATTCGCGTGGGGTGAGAGTCTCCGCGTCCTCGAAAAGCGTCAGCGGCTTCATTCGCGAGAAGAATCCTTTGGCAGGAGGTGTATCGCACGGAACGTAGTCAGCCATTCTTCCCTGATGGGGCAATTGGTACTCTGAAAGAATCAAGAATAGCTGCTTCAATGTGGAGTAGACGAAACGTAAAAAGCGACTGGAAACGACTGTGGGAAGATTTCAACAGGGAAAGCTAAAAGAGATGCAATCGAGAGAGGGAGGTGAAGTAGGGGCCAAGAAGGTCGCAAACGAATTCCCACAATGTCACTTGAATCGTGAATACGCAGAATCAACCTTCAAGGCTGAACAGCTGAAGCGCTCGAGAAATGTTGAGACTTGGAACACGAAGTGCGTCGCGGAAGAGGAGAATTTTGAGCAACACGGTAGATTCGTTAAAATCTCAAATGCCTACGCTCATGATACTCATGTTGATATATTGCTAGCGTCTCGTTTTGAATACGAGTTCTCAAAGGCGTTACAGTCCACCGATCACCTTGGCGTTCCAAATCCACTGCGTACAGCTATCTGCTTTGACGTGTTGGCAAAAATCAACAGCAGATTCCCGCGGTTCCAGGCTTTAACTAGTGTGACGCGCACGGAATTGGAAAGATCTACGTACATGAAGGAGCCTCAGCCGTCTGTACTACATCGTGATCTATTCTCCGTTGAAAATGCCGGAAGGTTGACGTCAGAGTCGTTGAAGGAGTCACTTCTTCGACGAGCGTATTTTACTGAGCTAAAGGAGGTACTGGCCGAGAAGGAGTCCTTGGAACAGCACTTGTAAGTACTGTGGAATGGTTCGCCAAAATTAAAAAAAACTCAATGCTCGTTTGATTCAGATCTCGACTCGATTCCCAGCACCAGTTCATGCTCAAAGGACTTCGCAACAACGAGCGCATGGTCGATCGACTTGCTAACCGATGGGGGCGATTGGTGATGCGACAAACACTCGCAGACTGGAAGAAAATCATCATTCGCAAGAAATACACGCGCGTGTTGCTGGAAAAGACTCGCTGGCGCTGGGCGAAGCAGCGGTTAATGCTGCTCTTTCGTCGCTGGAACGACTACGCAGTAGGTGAAAAAGTGCGCAAGTTCACGGAGCAGATTCAGCTCTACCGTGATAGTAAGCACGACTTCCACGAGCTCAATACTCGACTTCAAGTCCAGATTGAAGGCGCCAGGGTGGAGATTAAAGCTCATCGAGAGCATCTCGACCTGGCTAAAAGACACACTTTGTCTTTGGAGGAGCTTCTTACCCAGTTAGAGTTACGTGTCCGCCAGAGCCAAGAGCGGAAGATCCAAACGATCTCAAACCAGTGGGGCAAGCTCTGTTTTGCCTTTGTTGACTGTGAATGCGACTACCTGCAGAATATGCTGGACGCAGTAGCAGTGGAAGATTACGTCGATGCCAGTGTTTTACTGCTGAAAGGCGAGGATGATTCCGAGTTGCTACGTCTCCCTTCGGAGCTTTTAGTTCTGCGCTGGATCAACTTCCAACTGGAGCAAAGCAGTGGTTCGTTTAAACACTTTTCGCCTTCAAGTACTGGTTTAATCCAGAATTTCGCGTCCGACATGCACTACCACTACGCTTTACGCTACATTTTACAGCGCGTGCTATCGGTGAAGAAACGGCGCCAACCTCGTAGGCCAGTGAAGATGCAGAGCGTGTACTCACTTTTATCTCGAGCAGCAGGCGACAGTACTGCAGCTACGAACACCTCGTCAAACCAATCACCGTTTCCAAGTCGGGAGGAACTTCGAACTGCGTTAGCTGAACAATTGGACCCTCCCTGCCCCCCGCTTTTGAGTGACGAGGTTCTCAGCAACGAAATGCCCAGCGATCTAATGTTTTGTCTCTTTGGGTTCTTGGTATGCGAGCACCCGAGCCTCGTGCTTCAGACGTCAGTATCCGGTCAAACAACCGGCCCAACAACGACTTGTCCTTGGCACGAAGCCCAAGTGGCTCTGAACGACGCCCGTGCTATCTGGGACTCTGTGAGATTGCAATGGACAGAGCTCCACACACCGTTTGATGTTCTGGAGGCGGCCAACGCACCTCCGGAGCAGACGAACCCCCCTCAACTCCTGGCAAAGGCGAACATCGCTCTTCAGAATGCAATGAATACAGTTCAATACGCATGTTCAAAGCGCAGCAGCGCCATGAGAGTCTGGGGGTGTTTACAGCGTCGAATTCAGCAAGATGCGCTTCGTATACTGGTGCGGAGGGGGAAAGAGCAAACCCCCTTTGAGCTTGTGGACCGACGTGTTTGGCGAGAGAAATACATGCTCACCACGCTGCATATTCCCAAACTGGTCCCGGTATTACAGAGCCAACAGGATAGTAAACAATCGAGTGAAGAGCTGACGGAAGAGTTGCAGCGTGTGGAGGAAGTTCTGGGGGAACTATATGAGCCACTGCGTCGGGTTTACCGCTTTTACGCCAACGTCGACAACATCCAAACGATCCGTGGGGGGAACGCAGTGGATGAAGCCCGCTTCTTCCACAAAATATCCGCGTCGATGTCACTGGGGGAGTTTTTCGTGTTTCTTCAAGAGTGCCAAGTATTTGGCAAGTCTCGATCTTTTCCTTACTACTTTGTCCAGGGCATCTTCGAGAAATTGAGTCCTGAAGTTGCAGCTTCTATGGGGACTGCTACGCTCACGTTGCCTCTTACGCACACGCTATCTACACCTGGTAAAGATCCTGGTAGTGTGGGTGCAAGGGAGATGACGCCAGCTGAATTTGTAGAGGCACTGGTCTACATCGTTTCGAGTGATCAAGTGCAGTGGAAAGCGGCGGATGTTTCCCCAAATACAAGTCTTGCTCAACGCTTTCGAAGGTTTCTGGAGGAAATTGTCTTTTTGAACGCTATGCGTCCTGATGAAGAGAAGAGCAACGTCTTGAGGCCACAACTGCTCACGTTTGAGTGTCGTGAAGTCTTCACCACGCACCACAAGAAGCTGCGAGCGATGTATACACACTTTGCTGCGACTGAAATCAAGTCTGAGAAGTGCCTTGCGAATCTTGACACTGCTGGACTGCGAGGAAGCTCCAAAATGTTGTCAGCCAATGGATTTGTTAACTGTTGCCAGCACTTCGACCTCTTTCGTGACAACCTGCTACTGTTAGACGATATCCAGCACATTTTGGCGGAAACGCTGCAACTCGAGCGAGAGAGTATCCATTTCAATCTGGTCGGTGCGACTGCCGGCTCAGCTTCTACTGGTAGACCGGAAACGGGAAGTTTTCAAACGAGGCAAAAGCAGAAGCCCCACCAACAGGACGAAAGTGTGTTATTAACGTTGGTAGAATTTCTTGAGGCTCTCGCTGCGGTGGCGTGCTATCTGAATCCAGACGCATTCGTGCCACTGGCTGGAAAGCTCGACACGTTCTTTAGCGAGCGTCTCGACTCCAGCGCTATCACGTCGTAAGTGTTTCACACTGATATAAAGTTATATCTCTCGTCACCGTGACAAATTTGATTATGGCTGAAGCTCTTGCCACAAACGTTGACGCCCAGGAGCTGATGGGTTATATCGGCACAAACAATGCTCCTCTTATCATGTGTTAGCAAGTGCACTCCTAAGATATGCACTCCAGCTCGTGGTGCCATCTCCTTAGTCATTTCCCAACTTCCTCGGACGCAGCCAGTTAGCCACCATGGCTTCG
The DNA here is from genome assembly GCA_030324255.1 of Phytophthora capsici. Taxonomy (NCBI): domain Eukaryota; phylum Oomycota; class Peronosporomycetes; order Peronosporales; family Peronosporaceae; genus Phytophthora; species Phytophthora capsici. The sequence goes on from CM059346.1 coordinate 4,230,300, forward strand.
ACGGGGCCAGAAGTCGTCTACACCTCGAGTAAAGAAATGCTCGCTCACGGACCCATGAAGCTGCATCAAGACATTGCCTCTAAGATTGAGACGGCGCTAGGTGACAAGTTCCCACAAATGAGAGTTCGCTTCAAGCACGTGTCGCTCTCAGCCGAGTTGGCCACGTTAACGACGAAAGACCAACCAGGCAACAACGCACGGAACGAGCTGCCAACGCTTACAAACGATGTGTTGAAGACGTTCGGGTCGCTGTTTTCCAAGGTAAACACCATTCGGAAGGAGATTTTGCACGATGTAACGGGGTCCTTCCGATCTGGAACGATCACTCTCGTAGTCGGACAGCCTGGCTCAGGCAAGTCGGCGCTCATGAAGCTGCTCAGTGGACGATTCCCTATGGATAGATCCATTGCATTGGAAGGCGACATGCTTTATAATACGAGAGGAACTCTTGAAACGCCTGCCCCAATTTGTCAACTATGTCACCCAGGCCGACACTCACTTGCCGACTCTGACTGTGAAGGAAACGATCGCCTTTGCCCATGAATGTTGCGGTGCTGAGCTCAGTCAATGTGCCGAGGCTCATCTAACCTATGGATCCCCGGAAGAGAATAAACTTGCCGTTAATGCAGCACGCGCCATGTACAAGCACTTCCCGGACATCGTTCTACAGTCACTGGGCCTCGTTGAGTGTCAAAATACCATAGTGGGCAATGAGATGCATCGTGGAATCTCTGGCGGTGAACGTCGCCGCATTAGCACGGGTGAGATGGCATTTGGACTCAAGTATGTGACCTTCATGGACGAAATCAGCACGGGGCTTGACAGCGCCGCGGCGTTCGACATTGTTGCAGCGCAGCGGAGCATCGCCAAAAGACTTCACCGAACTGTAGTCATCTCACTGCTGCAACCTTCGCCCGAGATTTTCTCGCTATTCGATGACGTTCTCTTGCTGAACGAAGGTCGTGTGTTGTATCACGGGCCGACAGGATCTGTTCGAAGCTACTTCGAGTCGCAAGGTTTGGTCTGTACCCCTGACAAGGACATCGCCGACTTCCTCTGTGAGCTTGCAACTCCTGAACAAACCCAGTACGAGACAGGTCTACCGGTTCAAGCCAATTATCCGCGGTCGGCCCAAGAGTATTCACAGCTATGGATGCAGTCGCCTTTGTTTCACCAGCTGGAAGCTGAAGCTGAAGAGCAGGAGTCTCAAAACCCTACGACTGCAGTGAGGCTCATGAGTGAAGTCCCAGAGTTCCAACAGAGTTTTGCCTCCGATCTGTGGACATTGATCAAGCGTGAGGCGATCATGATCAAGCGGAATGATGCCTTCATGAAAGGCCGTCTTACTCTGGTCGTGGCTGTGGGCCTCATTTTCGGCAGCTTGTTCTATCAAATGGAAATGAGCGACACGCAGGTTGCCATGGGAGTGATCTTCGCTGCCTCACTCTTTTTGGCACTTGGACAGGAAGCGAACCTCATTGTGTTCTACCACGCGCGAGAAGTAGTTTACAAACAGCGCGCGGCCAACTTTTACCGCACGTCTGCCTACGTGTTGGCGTGCTCACTGAGTCAGATCCCTCTTGCTTTCGTGGAGAGTCTTTTGTTCGGGTCGCTGACGTACTGGCTTGGTGGATTGGTGGACGACGTTAAAGCTTTCCTACTGTTTGAACTGTTCCTCATGCTGGTGATCCTTGTGTTTGGTGCGGTGTATTTCTTGCTGGCTGTGGCCACTCCGAACCTCAACATCGCGAAGCCGATTGCGATGATCTGCATCCTCTCGTTTGTGCTTTTCGCTGGCTTCATCATTGCCAAGGAGAGCATCCCGGGCTGGTTAGTTTGGCTCTACTGGCTTGATCCCGTGGCGTGGACTGTGAGGAGCATCGCAGTAAGTCAGTATCGGAGCAGTAAGCTTGACGTCTGCGTTTATAAGGGAATGGACTACTGCTCCCGGTACAACATGACCTTAGGCGAGTACTCGCTAAGTCTGTTTGACGTACCATCCGACAAAGCCTGGGTTGTCTATGGCGCCGTCTTCCTAGTCACCAGTTATATCGTATTAATGATAGCGTGTTACTTTGCGCTCGAGTATCACCGCTATGAACGACCGGAGAACATCACACTACCTCACGAGACCAAGGATGGGGACGAAATGGCTGGGTCGTATAACTTGCTGGAGTCCCCTCGATTTGTCAATGATACTGACAACATGGTCGTGATTCCTGTGAGTCCGGTGGCTCGTAAAACAAAGGTTCTGCCGGTGACTGTCGCTTTCAAGGACCTGTGGTACACCGTCTCTGTGTCTGGTGGAAAGGGACAACCAGCACGAGATGTGAACTTGCTCAAGGGGATTACCGGTTTTGCGACGCCAGGATCACTCACTGCATTGATGGGGTCCACTGGCGCTGGCAAGACGACACTCATGGACGTGATAGCAGGCCGGAAGACTGCAGGAACCATCAAGGGCGAAATTCTGCTCAACGGATTCCCAGCGGACGACTTGAGCGTTCGTCGCTGTACTGGATACTGCGAACAGACCGATGTGCACTCCAGAGCGTCAACATTCCGCGAAGCCTTGACCTTTTCCGCTTTTCTTCGTCAAGGCTCTGATGTTCCAGATTGCGTCAAGTACGACACAGTGGCTGAGTGTTTGGAACTCCTTGGGCTTGAAGACGTAGCAGACCACATCATTCGTGGCAGCTCGATGGAGAAGATGAAGCGCCTCACGATCGGAGTCGAAATGGCGGCGCAGCCCAGTGTTCTTTTCCTCGACGAGCCTACAAGTGGACTAGACGCTCGTTCCGCCAAGATCATCATGGACGGTGTTCGTCGTGTTGCTGACTCAGGACGCACAGTGCTGTGCACTATTCACCAACCTTCCTCGGACGTTTTCTTCCTCTTCGATCGCCTGTTACTGCTCAAACGTGGCGGGGAGACCGTGTACTTCGGGGACCTTGGATTCGAAGGCGGCTCGGTTGTTGAATACTTCCAGGCGATACCAAGTGTTCCTCGTATTCCGGCAGGGTACAATCCGGCTACGTGGATGTTGGAAGGCATTGGAGCTGGTGTCGATACCCACCGTCAAGGTGTCAACAGCCATGGTGATGACCCGTCTACGGATGTGGACTTTGTTGAGTATTTCAACAAGAGTGGAAGCAAGGCCGCATTGGACAACAGGCTAAACGACCCTGGGTTGTTTCTGCCTTCGTTGGAGGTAATGCCTCTAGCCTTTGGATACAAACGTGCGGCTACCAATGCAACACAACTACGGTTCCTACTTCAGCGGTTTTTCGCAACTTATTGGCGTACGTCCTCGTACAGCCTCACGCGGTTCGGGATCTCGTTTGCGCTTGGGTTGATCTTCGGGTTTGTCTACTTGGGGGCGGAGTATGAAACGTATCAAGGGATCAACAGCGGGCTTGGCATGATCTACCTCTCCACCATGTTCATCTCGCTGGTCTCCTTCATGAGTGGGCTGCCGATGATTTACGAAGAGAGGGCGGCATTCTACCGCGAACGTGCAGGACAGACATACAACAGCTTCTGGTACTTCTTGAGCTTCTCGATAGTGGAGATCCCATACGTCTTCGCTAGTTCGTTGATCTTCATGGTCGTGTACTACCCCATGGTCGGCTTCGTAGGATTCTCCGAGGCGGTCTTGTACTGGGTCAACTTAGCGCTGTTGATCCTGTTCCAAGCGTATCTTGCTCAGCTTGCCATGTTTTCAGCGCCCAGCATGGAGGTGGCGACGATCTTCGGGGTGCTGCTCAATTCGATTGGTCTCATGTTGACTGGTTTCAATCCTCCGGCGCTGCAGATTCCTCGAGGATACAAGTGGGTTTATGCCATCGTACCGCATCGCTACTCATTCTCCGCACTTGTGGCCATTATCTTTGGTGATTGCTCCGAGGATCAACTCGCTGCTATCTCGCTTGCTGCGGCTAGTACAGGTGGGGTGGACTCTATCGACACAACGGCGTATCCGTTGGGTTGCCGAATTGTACGGAATGCACCTGCAAATGTGGGTGAGATTCCTATCAAGATGTACGTGCAAGAGGTATTCGGCGTCAACCACGAGCATATCCTCCAGTATATGGGGATTTTCGTGGGGATTCTCTTGATCTTTCGCGTGCTCGCTGCGTTTGCCATGCGCTTCATGAACCACCAGCAAAAGTAGTCCGTTCCTCAAAAAGAAATGTGTTGATCTGCATTGAAGTTTCATTTGGCTGTCTCGACTCAACGGCGTTAGAGAAGATTGAGAAGAGAAGATCACGTCCATTGTCTCATTTTTCACGACTGCAACAAGCGGCTCCTGTACTGTACACTCGGCGTAAGCGAGGCTCCGTGTTTACCGTAGAAAAAGTTGACATCGCGTATCTTTTGCAAAGAACAAGTCTAGATGCATGTACTGCCAATATAGCGATCTGAAGCAGATCTGCGAGATCTTCACCGCTTGCTCCAACATCACATAGCTCTTCGTGCACACTGATGAATAACAGCAGGCCTCGTTTCTCAATTCAAAATATCTACTTACCTGAACGTTGAGAGTCAATGATTCATCCATTCCAGCAGCGAAACGTACGGTGCTTTGGCAATCTCGACATTATTCCAATGGGTCCAATAAATACTCGATGGCTCCATTTCATGAAAGCGACTTGCACATGACAAAAAGATACGCAACGTCAACTTTCTTCGGCGGTAAACAGGGGCCTCGCTTACGCCGAGTATACAGTACCACGCACATGCCGCTTGTTGCAGTCGCGAAAAATGGAGACGCCGATGACGGCCCGAGGCAATGGACGTCATCTCCTGCAAACTAGACAAGACGACTGGGCTGTGAGCTCAATATCCCACAAAGGCTCATTCCCCAACTTACCAGCCAAAAGCAACACACAACCAACACAGCAGAGTATCACCACCGTCGTCAACTTCAACATCGACAATGGTGGCTGAACCAACAACCCCCGATCCGCCGGTCGCATACAGCTCGGGTCAGGAGATGATGGCGCGCGGCCCGTACGCCTTGCACGAAGACGTCTCCGCCAAGGTGGAGACTGCCCTCGGACATGCCATGGCTCAGATGGAAGTGCACTTTAAGCACGTTTCGTTGGCAGCTGATCTCGTAGCTGTCCACGACCCGCGTCATCGTCACCAAATGAACACCAACGGCCAGGAGATTGTCAACCCGCACGACGAGCTGCCAACGCTGCCTAACCACGTGATGAAGAAGATGGCTGCAGTCTCCGCAAAGAAGCATTCGGTGCGGAAGCACATCCTGCACGATATCTCAGGCTCCTTCCGACCGGGGACGGTCACTCTCGTCCTCGGGCAATCGGGCGCCGGCAAATCAGCGCTCATGAAGCTGCTCAGTGGGCGGTTTCCCATGAAGAAAGAAATCTCCGTCGAAGGCGAAATGATGTACAGCGGAGTTCCACGCGAGAAACTGCTGAAGCGTTTGCCACAGTTCGTCAACTACGTGACACAAGAAGACACGCACATGCCGATGATGACGGTCCGCGAGACGTTCGAGTTCGCACACGAGTGTTGCGGTCCGCACCTGGACAAGCGCACGTCGGAGTTGCTCTCGCGCGGGTCACCCACTGAAAATGCGTCTGCTTTGCAAGCTGCTAGCAGCGTCTTCAAACACTACTCAGAAGTTGTACTGCAGACCCTGGGACTGGAGAATTGCCAACACACAATTGTGGGCAATGCACTGCATCGCGGTATCTCAGGCGGCGAGAAGAAGCGAGTGACGACCGGCGAAATGGAGTTCGGCATGAAGTACGTAACACTCATGGACGAGATCACGACGGGTCTTGACAGTGCCGCCGCGTTCGACATCATCGCGGCGCAGCGTAGCATGGCCCAGCGCTTCCACAAGACTGTGGTGATCTCCTTATTGCAACCGTCTCCGGAGGTTTTCCAGCTGTTCGACAACGTTCTACTGCTAAACGAGGGGCGTGCACTTTACCACGGCCCGACATCTCAAGTGCAGCACTACTTCGAGTCTTTAGGTTTCGTCTGCCCGCCACGGAGAGATATCGCCGACTTCTTGTGCGACCTAGCAACTCCTCAGCAGATCCAGTACCAGTTAGGTCGGCCTCCTCAAGGACGCTCCGCCCACCCGATGCTTGCGAGTGAATTTGCCGATCTGTGGACGAACTCGTTGCTGTACCAAGTGCTCGAGAGTGAGGACGACGCTAGAGCTGCAGAGCTCCGGAACTCAATCGATGCAGCAAATTTCATGAAGCCTGTCCGCGAGTTCCATCAGAGCTTCTGGCCGAGCACGTGGACACTAATGAAGCGACAGTTCATTCTGACGAAGCGCAACCACGCCTTCCTGGTTGGCCGCGCAATGCTAGTGCTGATCATGGGCCTGATCTTCGCCAGTCTCTTCTATCAGATGGATATGGCCGACACACAGGTCACCATGGGAGTTATCTTCGCCGCTATGTTGTTCTTGGGTCTGGGTCAAGCTGCCATGCTCTCCACGTTCTACGATTCCCGCAACGTTTTCTACAAGCAACGAGCCGCGAACTTCTACCGGACTTCGTCATTCGTCCTAGCTTCGTCCGTCAGTCAGATCCCCTTGGCGCTGCTGGAGAGTCTCGTGTTCGGGTCGCTCGTGTACTGGGTGGGCGGGTTCGTCAACGAAGCGAAGGCCTATTTGTTGTTCGAGCTATTCCTCATGCTCGTCATTTTGGTCTTCCTCGCGCTATTCTTTTTCCTCGTCGCAGCGACTCCAAACTTGAGCATCGCTAAGCCCGTGGCCATGGTGAATTTAATGATCTTCATCCTTTTCGGAGGCTTTGTCGTGGCTAAGAACACCATCCCGGACTGGTTGATATGGCTCTACTGGATAGACCCTGTCGCCTGGACTGTGCGTAGTGCAGTCGTAAGTCAGTACCGCAGCAAAGAACTCGACGTCTGCGTCTATGAGAGTGTGGACTACTGCGCTTCGTACAACATGACCATGGGTCAGTACGCACTGAGTCTCTTCGACGTACCCTCCGAGAAGAGCTGGGTGGGGTACGGTATTATCTTCATGGCGGGTGCGTACATCTTCTTCATGCTGCTGTCGTACGTGGCACTGGAATACCACCGCTACGAACGTCCCGAGCACATTTCATTGCCCCACCAAGAGAAAAAAACTGCGGCCACTGCCGACGAAGGAGACTATGGCTTGATGAAATCTCCACGAACAGAAATCCTCAATAGTGGCGAGGTTGTGCTGCGTGTAAACAGCACCCAACCCGAGAGAAAGGTGAACCCCGTTTCAGTCGCTTTCAAAGACCTCTGGTACACTGTGCGGGCACCTGCCGGTCCCGGTCGACCCATTCAGTCGCTACATCTGCTCAAAGGAATTACCGGGTACGCCCTTCCTGGGAAAATCACGGCTCTGATGGGTTCAACTGGTGCTGGAAAGACAACCTTGATGGACGTAATTGCTGGTCGTAAGACGGAAGGGTCGATCAAGGGAAATATCCTGCTGAATGGCTTCGAGGCCTCCGACCTGAGCGTTCGTCGCTGCACTGGATACTGCGAACAGAATGACATCCACTCAACAGGCTCCACCTTCAGGGAAGCAATTACTTTCTCAGCCTTCCTTCGCCAGGATGCAGATGTTCCTGATAGTCGCAAGTTTGACTCGGTCGATGAGTGCTTGGAGCTGCTCGGCCTTGAAGAAATTGCAGATCAAATGATTCGCGGCAGCTCGATGGAGAAGATGAAGCGCCTTACCATTGGAGTTGAGATGGCTGCACAACCTAGCGTCCTCTTTCTTGACGAACCTACGAGCGGCCTGGATGCTCGCTCTGCCAAAGTGATCATGGACGGTGTTCGAAAAGTAGCCGACTCCGGCCGCACAGTGTTGTGCACTATTCACCAGCCATCCGCTGATGTCTTCCATTTGTTCGACAGCCTGCTGCTTCTCAAGCGTGGAGGTGAGACTGTGTACTTTGGAGATTTGGGTCACGAATGCAGTGCGCTTATAAACTACTTCGAAGCAATTCCGAACGTTCAGAAGATCGCAAACGGCTATAACCCAGCTACGTGGATGCTGGAAGTGATTGGAGCAGGTGTCGCTAGCCAACGCCAAGCCGCTCAGAGCCAGGAAGACCATCAGACTCTTGACTTTGTCGAATACTTCAACGCCAGCGCGAACAAGAAGCTACTGGATGACAAGAAGTCGGAAGCTGGGCTATTTCAACCGTCAGAGCAATTCCAGCCCGTGAGTTTCTCCAAGAAGCGTGCGGCATCAAGTTCTACTCAGTTACGGTTCCTCCTGGACCGCTTCTTCACCATGTACTGGCGCACTCCGTCGTACAACTTGACTCGGTTGTTCATATCGGTCTTCCTAGGCCTGGTCTTCGGTCTGGTGTACGTCAGCGCTGAGTTCAAGACGTATCAGGGTATCAACAGTGGATTGGGCATGGTGTTCATCTCGACCGTGTTCATTGGGATGGTTTCCTTCATCAGTATTTTGCCATTGGCGTTTGAGGAGCGAGCTGCGTTCTACCGAGAGCGTGCATCGCAGACGTATAACGCACTCTGGTATTTCGTCAGCTTCACGGTCGTTGAACTCCCGTATGCGTTCGTGGGCGCGCTGCTGTTCACGATCATCTACTACCCGATGGTCGGACTCGAGGGCTTCGCTGACGGCGTCTTTTACTGGATCAATGTGGCGTTGATGATCCTTTTCCAGGCGTATATGGGCCAATTGTTAGTGTTTGCGCTGCCTAGTATCGAGGTCGCAGCTGTGATCGGCATCTTGTTCAACGCCATCTGCCTCCTGGTCATGGGCTTCAATCCTCCTGAGATGCAGATCCCGCAAGGGTACAAATGGCTCTACGCCATCGCACCACTGCGTTACTCGTTCTCGGCGCTTGTGGCCATTGCTTTCGGCAAGTGTTCCGGTGAACAGCTCATGACCATTACAGTGGCTAGTACCAACCTCGGTGGAATTGATACCCTTGACATGCCGAGCTACCCGCACGGTTGCCAGATTGTGCAGAACGCGCCTGCCTCAATCGGTGAGATCCCCGTCCAGACGTACGTCGAAGCTGTCTTTGGCATCAATCATGCACACACCGCCCAGTACTTCGGCATCATGGTGGGGATGATCGCGTTCTTCCGCGTACTAACGGCGCTGGCCATGCGGTACATTAACCATCAGCAGCGGTAAATTGGCTGCACGTGCTTCTTGCATTGACTGGCAGCAGCGGTAGATTGGCTGCACGTGCTTCTTGCATTGACTGGCATAAACATACATTACTTGCATACTCAGCTCCATAGCCAGCCTGCGCTTATTTGTTTCAACTGCGCCGCCGTAGTAAAAATCAGCTCTTAGTGCACAAGGCGCAGCACCATGCGACTCTCGTGGAAAGCGAACCCGGGTCCGAGAAACTCTACACGAATTTTGGCTAGCGCTGGTAGCTGGCAGCGCATCTCTAGCAAACTGAGCGAGATCTCCTTTTTGGTACGCAGTGGGCACGGGCACTGACCCAGAAGCGTCTTATCGTACCAGACCTTGAACACGAACTTGTAGTTTTGCCTTGGTTGGCTGTGCTGCAGATCCACGTTGAGCTGGTAAAGTCCTTGTTGCAAAACAGAGATGCCGTCGTTTACCACCTCGAAGAAGTCCTCATCTCCGTGACCGCTAACCCACTCCCAGTTCATGAGACCCGGTGACTGGACGCTGCTAATAGCCTTTACCGACATGTAGATGAGTGGCGTGATGGTCTCTGGACTTTGAGGTTGCTGCTGCTGCTGCTGCTGTGCAAGATCGATCTGAATAGCTGCAGTGGACTGCACAGGAGTCACCGCAATGTTCACAGTGGCAGGAAGGGGTCGTAATGATCCGGTATTTGATCCTGCAAACTCTGGAACCACCTGTGTCTCTAAAGCAGTGTCGATTGAAGCCCCATTGCTGTTGTTATTGCTTCTGCTGCCAGTTTTGGAGCCTCGGCGGCGAGCATCACGGGAGTGGAAATCGCCCTCCTGATACCTTTCCAGGATGTGCGCGCCTGAGCGACGCAGCCTCCAGATAGCTGAGCGTGTGACACCGTAGCGCCGGGCCACGTCCGCCTCAGTCACAGCAGCCCCGCTCTCGAATAGCTTGAGGATCTCCACGCGCTGTCCATCTGTCAATCGCTTGCCGACACCACGCCGTTCCATGATCTTCACTATGTATAGTGTATACTGTATATTACGTACCGACTTCCTTTTATATCATTATGTATATTTATATATATGTAACTGTAGGAAAAGGATGAATATAAGGTAAATGACCAGTTTAAGTCAATCGGACCAGATTAAGGCGGGCCAATAGCAGTTGAAAATGCAGCTAATTGGATATATTTAGACTTGTGCGTCTTTCCAATTTTACCTCTCATTTTTGATCTGATCTAGCTGCAAAAAATGAAACGTCGCTCGTACAGCAGCAAAGAGAAGATGGCCTACGTGAAGTCTATCCGAGAAGGGAAAGACGTCGACGATATTAGCGAGAAGAACGGTGTTCCAGCCCGCAACTTGTTCAGATGGGTTGGAGAAGACAAAAAATGGCGGGAAGGCGGAAACGAAGGACCTTACACCTTCAGCAAACGATGCGGCCCTGGTCCCTCTCTTCCAAAGGAAGCTGAAGCCAATATTCACGATTGAGTCGTGGGTCAGCAGCTTGAAGGAGCTCCTGTTGGAAGGAAGGACATCGTCAGAAAAGCCAGCCAAATATCAAAACTAGTTATTGATCAACCAGTAGGTGAAGGATGGTATCGACGGTTTAGGGCTCGCTTTCCTGACTTTTTGGGTCTTTGGCTAAGGTTATCGTGGAAGAGAACATGGACGGGACTCGAGTGTTTAACGTTGATGAAACTGCATTCGAGAGTTCTCGTAAGACAACACGCGTGGTAGCTCTGAAAGGGTCAAAAAACGTTTGGCACACTGATCCTACTTCAAGCTTTCATCTCTCTATTGTAGCGTGTGGTAGTGCTGGAGGTTTTATCGTGCCTCCTTTATTTATCCTACCTGGTGAGCGAGTGGACAATGAAATTCTTGAGCAATGCAGTATACCTGGAGCTGCAGTTACGACTACAACGAAGGCGTTTATGACCGCGTCTCTATTTGCTAAATGGATCATTTTCTTCGCTTTCGCTGTTCCTACACCTGTCAAACGACCACTACTCCTCGTCATGGATGGCTGTGCATCCCACATTGCCGAAGGAATTGTAGAGACCGCCGACCTGATGCTCGTCAAACTGGTTTGTCTCCCCGCAAACGGCACGCACTTACTACAACCGTTGGACGTTGCGGTGTTCTCATCGTTTAAAAACACACTCCATGATCTCATTGACACTGTTATTCGTTCCAATGGTTATAATATGATGAGCAAGGAGAAAGTTCTCCAAATTGCAACTCTTGCATGGACAAGTTGTAACTTTGAGAACAACATTTCCTCAGGCTTTCGGTGCTGCGGAGTATTCCCATTGAATCTCTTACAAATGCACGAAAAACTACACAACTATCAAGGAAACGGTGTCCCCAAGTTCATAAAGAAGGCTGCGTGGTTGCGCTACAAGGAGACAGTACAGCACGATATCCTGCTGCTACCTGCTCGTCAACGCAAGCAAGGAAAAAAGAGAAAAACTAAGACTGTAGCAGGCAGATTGTTAACTCGTGAGATGCTACAGCAACCTGACGAGCCTTCTCAAGCAACAATTTCGAAACGAATCCGGAAACCAGCGAAGAGTAAAAGATCTACAAGGATAACAAAAGATCATCGCCAAGAGCAGGAGTGCAAGCAAGAGCAGGGTGCCCACCAAGAGCAGGAACACGAACACCTGCAGATCATCGGCCAGCAAGGTCAGCAAACAGAGTTATCGACGACACAAAGTAGTCACACCGATCCGGTTTTGTTTGTTGCGAACTTCTAGGTACTTTATCCTTTTAATTAATATACTTCATAATTTGATCCTTTTCAAAACTATCATTTTTCAGAGCATAGATCGGAATTTACGGAAATTCAAGTGTACTTGCGAAATAGCACATAAATAGTAGATGACTATAATCAAATCAAGTCTATTTTTGACTTAAACTAGCACACCCCAAAAATGAACTGTAATTGCAAACCGCCACTGTCAGCTCAATACTAGCCCATTGACTTGCACCGTTTGTCAATGGAAAAATAAAATCCATACGATAATGATAGTGTCTTTAAAGTGCTCAATTTCGATGTCGATAAAAAAATTATGTATTCTCAAGCTTGACTGTCTGTCATTGACTTAAACTGGCCATTTACCTTAGTTGTCTTTCCGACAAAATTTGTCTGCGTCAAAAAACAAAATGTTACTAATGCGCCTTTTAGAGTTATCGAGATAATCGCATTTGAAGTTAACCAATCCAATTTCGTACATGTGACATTTGGTGTGTTTTTGACATCATAGAGACCGTAAAACCACTCTGATTAGATCGCTTTACACAAGAGCTTTCAGATAAACACAAATTCAAAACAATTCAGTAAATATTGAGCTCACAGTTGCGAAAAATGTACCGCCATTTTGAGGCCTCGAAAATGAAGATAATGTTTTTGGCCGGCCATAACGTTTTAGGTTATAGCCATCTCGAGGTGAACAAGGGCTCAAATGAAAGCTAAGACTCCCTTCGTGCCAATGAAACCCCTAAATCGCGATTCGTACTTAGGTTCATTAGTATCATTTTGTTTGACGCGGTCTCAAATGGTTTTGTCAGTTTGTAATACTCCCCTTACTAACCAATTAAAATGAGTAATTGAAGTAATGTTATCCAATTAAATCGCGCAGGTGCCGTCTTTGCATTCCGACATCTTGTGACAAATATTTGTCGGAAGATTATGAAAAAATATGACCATGTCAATACTTAAATTAAGTAATGCAGCAAATCTGAGAGTATTTTCATGGTTCCGACAATTAGACAGTCGTCCTAGTTTAGGCAGTTACTGGAGACTCGTGTGTGTGTCGATACCCTTAAGAAGCCTTGCGGCGGTAATGGGCCGTTTCGGCTATTATCTCGCTACATGTAAAGGTAGGAAAGGTAAGTTGGCACCTAATACTGCCATTGCATACTTTAGAAATGTAAAATTATGGATGTTCGATGAGTTTCCTCACCTTAGGGTACCAACTGAGTTAATGCTACTCAAACAAGGAAAGACTCTAGAAAAACACTGCATAAAGCGCGATAATGGGGGGTTCACTAACAAATCACCACCCTGCACAAAGGCTGATTTGCACTCACTAATTTGCTATGTCTACAAGACTGCATCTGTTGCATCCGACTACGGAGATGCAGCGCTCGCGTGCCTAATGTGGCATTGCTTCGTTGTTCTTCGGATCTTAGCTATGTAAGCAAAGAACACGTCACAATATCAGCCGACAACGTCTTCTACATTAGAATGCTTCGCATGAAGACTGCAGAGGAGCAAGGCCTCACGCTCGTACTGACCACGACGATTTCCTGACCTGCCCGCTCCACACACTGGCTGTGGCCTTGGTGATGCAGGAGTCTCCTTGTGTGTCGCTATTGAGCCAGCTACCATTTCTTGTGACGAACGTGGAGCCGGCTCTTGCCCCAAGAGCACCCCTACTCGAGATTATTCAAGACCGATTGGAGAACGCAGCGCCCTGTACCCTGCAACAAAGTCTGCGATGCCTAGCCAAGCTCGCGGAGACGGCGGAGTTCAAGCGTACGTAAACCGGTTCTTGAAGCGCGTTGCCGAGCCTTCAGGAGAAAACGATAACCTGACATCCCACTCATTCCGTAGAGGAGGAGCCCAGCACGCCAATGGGGACGAGCGACTCGCAGCCCAGTGGATACTCGACCATGGGTCTTGGGATATGATCCGCACGAACAAAGGCTTTGCCTACGTCTTCAATACGTCACGCGAGGATCGCAAGGTTGCCCGAGTGCTGAGTGGGCGGGGTGCTGACGACGCTCCAGTTGCTGTCGACGTCGCTGTTCTAGATCACGTGGCGTTGGAGCGTTTGGCACGACTGCAGGACGTGTTATTTGCTTCCTGTGTGGGACTGAAGAACAAGAAGCTGAACATGAGTCGTAGAGTACTAGGGGTTCTTACGGCGTACCTGGTTCGGTATTTCCCAAAGATAAAGGCTCTAAACCCGAAGAGCTTGTACGTTAGTCGCTTCGAGGAATGCTTGGAAACTGCGTGCATATCCGTCGCCGAAATGCTGGCTTGGTCCGTTGCGCTGAATCAAGTTGCTTCTCGACTTGCTCAACAACACCAAGACACTGAAGAAGTGAACGGTTGCAAGGTTTTCGGATGTCACCACGCAGCTGTCATTGAGGAGCTTATCGAGAGTAATCGACTGATGGCTGCGCGCTTACGCGTACTAGAAGATGCCGTCCTCAAGAGTTCTGCAGAAGAAGAGATAACACAAGAGGCACTGCAAGAAGATCCGCCATTAGCTCAAGCACCACCAAAACGAAGAAAGAAAGCTGCTACAAACCTGTCTGCAATGTGGTTCGAATGGTACACGAAGCAGCCACGCATCTGGAGCTCCAGCGACCGGCAAAATAAGTCTGATTACCGCTTGGCCGTCGCTTATATGAAACTTTTCCTTGGTGATGGCTTTCAGCTTCACGATGATTCAGCGGACTACAAGGATAGCGTCTTGGAAGTCGGCCAGCGTGCGGAGTCGGCGGTTCTTGAGTTTCTTGGCGGCCGGGGAATACGAGCCAAATGTGGCGGTAGCGTATTACGCGAAATGCGCAAGTTACATCGCACAGGAGCACTCGACGATCGCATCCGAGCGTCGCGCACTCTCCAAATCATCGCAAAAACAGTAGACCCCGCGCCTTTGACAAGCCAAAACATTCTACAAGTCGCAGGACGAGTTTACAACACATCATTACACATTTACAGCTTGGTTTGCAGGTATTAGCCCACATCATACAGTAATGAAAGCCGACAGTAGGGAATCGAATCCCCCCCCCCCACTCGTTACCATCCGAGCGCTGCACCAGCAGTGCCGGCTGGAGTCGTGCGTGCAGGCAGCGGACGCTGTTGGTTTCTGATGGTGATTACCGGTGTGGCGTGATATTGTGCGATTAATGATATCACGCGGTTTTGTAACTGAGTATCAGTTAAAATGTCCCATCCTTAACTATAACAGGGCAACGTGTTGAAGTTACCCTGAATATAATTATATTGACTTCCATATTGCGAATTAAGCAACGGACGTTTGGGAATATGTTTATCCATAATGGTGCTACATGGTAGCGTTGTCAAATATAACTTTTTCAGAAATGTCTTGATTATGGAAAACCTCTGGGAAGTTTTCTGTTAGAATTTGGAACAAAGGTCCTTCCAGTACTTGCGTACACGGGAGTCTTGCTTTTGAATGTACTGATCAAGTAAAACCTGGACTTCCTTAGCGAGGGAAATCAACGGTTCCCATGAGTCTTCTACAGTCTCGAGGCCCTTTCAGGCAACCAGAACCTCATAGACATTGGTGGAGGAATTCCACCGGTGCTTTTTCAGCTGAGAAATCGCCAGGATGATGCCCTGGGAGGCCACATGCTCGAGTAGTTCTTCCGATTAATCGATACTGTCGTCAGCATAGAACTTGAGATGGGATGCGTATACATCTAGCCCTTCTCCAGTCACTAGGTGACGCACTTAGAAAAATGTGGGTCCGCACGGACGACTGCGTAAGGTCCTTTCCATTTGACGAGCAGTTTGTTGCCCTTTTTTTCATCCACTCGCGATCGCAGGACGTAGTCTCCAACGTCAAAGTTGACTGTGTTTTTGCCGCGCTCCCGTTTGTTTGTTAGGAGGCGCTGATTGAGCCGTTGATCCTCAATTGGCTGGTGCATCTGACGCAAACTGTCTCGAAGAGCAATTAAATGTGCCGATATGGCTGCAGAATTTGACGGGACCTTGACAAGTTTCTTGGAATTTGCATTGTAGAACTCTTGTAGCGGAGATGGGCACAGAAGTCCTGTGAAAAGTTCGATCGGAGCGCGATTGCCGAGGGAAGGTTGATTGAGACTTGACTGAACAAGTGGAATCAGGTAGACCCAATCCTTGATGGAGATTTTGTACTCGAGGGTCATAACTTGAAGCACTTGGAGAATGTCGCGATTGACACGCTCCACCGAGCCATTTATCCATGGACTGTATGCTAGAGTGAAATCATTATGTTTGCTTTTAAGTCTCTTCGACAGTTCGGCTACCACTTCGTTCTTGAAGTGACTACCATTATCGCTGACCCACAATGGTGGGGCGCCAAACCGACTGTGTCAGTCCAGAATGGCTACGGTGGCAACAGAGATGTCTGCTGCATTGCGCACGACATGCTCGCAAAAATGCGTGACATGATCCTTCAGCGCCAGTATGTACTTACTGTCACCAAACGATTCACCTAAAGATAGAAAATCCCGATGTAGGCCTCCGTTTCTCTCATTGCACTCGATAGTCTCGCTCCATGGTCGGCGAAAAAGCTTTCCACCCTTTACATGCGGGCATAGTAAGCATGCCGACACAAATGCGTGTACGACATCCCTAATGCCAGGATTGCGGAAGATTCTTCTCAGGTGATTGACCATAGCGTGCTCGCCGCGGTGGCCTTGTGCACCGCAGTGGGCAATCACACACAGCCGCTTAGTAAGATTTGAACTTGTCTGGAGGATCCAGATTCTCTGGTCCACGTGCAGCACGCCAGTATCGTTGCGAAAGGCGCCTGCTGGCGCCTGATATTGCTGCTGTGCGTCTTTGATCTCATAAAAGGTGTGTCCACTTGAAACCTTCATCGTCTAGGGGTCGGAGCTGATTCTGCACCTTACCCGATCCTCGCCTCTTGTTAGATTTCCTTTGAGTGAATTGCTTCAGACTGATGGTTGTCGTTGGTTGACCTGCCCACCTCGAGAGAGATTGAATTTAGCAGGTTAATTGAACTGGTAGCTGAAGTCTGCGAAAATAGATTTGCTGCAAAAGTGGTGGGGGATCGGATATAAATCTACAGAAGAATGCAAGTAACTCCAAGCCGTTCATTTAGGAATCTGTGCACCGGAGAGAACATTCAATTCTGCAAATAATGGATGTCGTACAGGAGAAGACGTTTCGTCAAATTTGGCGCGAGCTGTATAAACAAGGCTGGAAGTATAAGAAACCGACTGGACGAAGTGTTGGCAACCGCTATGTACCGAGGGAGGGTAACGTCAAAGGGATAGAAGGAGTCGATCACTTTGAAGGTGAGAGTATCGTGTTTGACTAAGCTACATGTCTGATTTCTAACTGACATTTGAGCAGGAGAGGCAAGTCTTCTGCAGTATTGCCGAAGCCAAGGATGACTTATTCTTCCTCCCCTGCTACCACCCATGTCTCAATCCCGCGCTAATGGCACCGGCCAGCCCGCTATTCCGGTGCACTTGCTGTTGTAGAAACCGGTATAACTTCAACACAACCTTCGCTGGACAACCTGTGGTCAGAAAGACACCTCAAGCTGCGAAGAAAAGCCGACAAGGAAGACAACTGTCCATGTCCCTTCATCTGAATAACGTCAAGCCGCATCTTACCCTCGGCCTCTGGGCAAGAAGCAACGCCGTTCTAATACGATGTACGATATGATTGGTTGATCCAAACACCACGCACTAACCTTGAGTCAATTACGGATACTACAGAATTGGCAACTCCTGCTTTTACGGAAGCTATTGAGGATGGTCCCGATCAAGCTAATAAGGCTGTTGCCGTACCAAGAGCGGATGAAACGGTTCAACTTGCAACGGATACGCTGGGTGATCTCACTAACTGCACTTCAACGCCGAGAACAGCTGTGGCAATTGAGGATCATACTGGACCATCCACACAGATAACACCGAGCGTGATCAGAATGGTTCCTATCAAACTGTTACGGATATTCTTGATGAGGTGGTGGAACCCGATAAACGATTTCTGTTTGATCTTTTTGGACGACTTGGTTATTATTACTCCTCGACGCACTCAAGCGTGACAGGCCCTTTGAGCCGCTAAGTGGAGGTGATCTGAACATTTGTGAAAGCGTTTGGCAGCTATCACTTATCTCCGATTCGGAAGACAATGAAGAAGGCATCCTGCTAGATGAAGACAATGATGAACAAGACGCTGGAGTGGAAGCCGGTGCTTCGAGTAATGATGCTTTTGAGCTGCTTCCCGTGAGAACTTTACTGCTGGCGCCGACTAAGAGGGTCTAGTCCCTGAGCCTCTGCCTCGCTACCCCACACTATGGACATGCAGAAGAAACGAACGGGATAAAGCGGAGGCAGCGGCTCTGTAAAGTTTGGTCGGCACATGCAGGTGCTGGTACACGTAGCTACGAATCCAGCTTCTACTGTGTGACGTGTTCATGTACGTTTGGATCGAGTAAATCACCTCACCCGCAACCAGACCTGGAAGAATGGTACGGCTATCCCGACAGTGCTGCAACACAAGATTCGCTTTGTGAAAAAGCGCCGCGTAGAGGTTGATAGCGATGCTAGGGAGGGGTAAGAGTTGAATGAAAAAATCTTTGTGTAGAATTGTGTGCATTCAACGGCACGTTGCTGTTCAGGGCGAAACGGTTTTGCCGGAAGATCTCAATTGACAGTTATTTTTGCCTGGTTTTGCACAGCACATCAACATAGTATAACCAATCAGTCATCTACCTTGTATCACGTGTCGAGGAAACAGGCTTGCAACAGAGTATATTGTACTGATTTTCAGGCCAACGTTAAGTCATACATTATCAATTCCGGAAAATCCGGAATATTCTTCGGGTTAGAGGGGTTAACAGGTTTTGACATTATCGTAAGCAGCCTTTTAAGCTACAATCAAGTCAATCGAAATTCCCGCGGCAATGTGCTTTGTGCGCTTGGAGTTGATTAGAGCAAGATCTAGGCGCTTCTGGAGTGGTTCCACAGCACGAGCGTAGTCTACAATCGATTCTCGCATCCAGTTGGCGGCGCAGACAAATTGCTGTAACAGACCAGCTGTGTTGGGGCATGGCTTCACAGCGCAAGGCAGCAATATGGTCCGGGTCGTGAGCGATACCTTCTTACAGATGTCTGGTATAAACTGCTTTTTTCACGCTGAGTTTGAGGCCAAATTCAGCGACGAGTCGAAGAACTCTTCTAGCTGGGCTAGGTAAGTGTCGATGTCGTCAGCAAATAAGAGTAGATCATCGACCCAAATGATGAGGAAATCGTACAACAGCGAATCGAAGCAGTTTTACATAGTCTGCTGAAAGTGAACAGAAGCGTCACAGCACCCTTGTGGCACGCGACGTGGAGTGTATGTTTTTAGTCAGTTATGTAGGGTAATAGCTCTTGGCTCACCTCGTCGAGTGGGGGCTGCCAAAAACCCTTCAGTAGGTCGACAAGTCCATAGTGGCCTTTGCCCTTTGTGTGCTCTAGTAGAGCTGACATATGAGGCATGGTACTTATCAATGCTTCAATGACATCGTTGACATGACGATAGTCACATGTCTGGTGATATTCATCGCCATTTTAACCATGCTTTCGCGCTGGCAGCACTGGGCTGGCCCAGTGACTGCCTGTGCAGCGGGGCTGCCGTAGCTTAGCGTCAGAGGAAGACGAATAACTCAACGAGTTAAGGATTAACACACACCTTATTAAGGGTTAAAAGGTCTTAATATCCGAAGGCACCTACTAACTACGACCTTAATAAAAGGACTTTTCACTTTGTGTTCTAAATCCAAACTGTTTATGTATCTTTTATTGCAGCTAGCCGCCTAGGGGGTAAATGTATGTGTTTATCTATCTAACATAGTAAAACCAAGTATAATCCTACTTCAAATGCATCACGTGTGGCTCTCAGCCACACACACTCCCTCGAGTGTCCGTATATCAAGTATGTACCTTACACAAAGTGTATCCATGTGTAGAACACACCATGTGTAAACCCGTGTAACCCCGTTACCCCCCCCCCCCCCCATCCCACCACCACCTCCACCACCACCAAGATGTCTTTCTTCTCAAGACGTTAGAGGTCACCTTACCTCATCACAAGTCAAAGAACTTCGGCTCCCAGAGCCCATTATCGAAACTGCATTTGGAATGCTCTGCCTTTCGCCACGGTCATCTGACCCTTCTTCACCTTCATCTAGTGGCCGCATGTCGGGGCGCGACAGCCCACTATCGCCACAGGCCACAGGCCGCAGTCCCGACAGGGAAGCTGCTCCTCAGTACCACAATGAGCATCGACGACGTCATGGCTCCGGCTCCGCGAGCCAACATCCGGGTGGGAGCGAAGCTCCGAGCTCTCCTGAGCTATCGCCACCGCGTACACGACAAAGTGCCTGGCTCGACGAGCTCGAACAGGGTGAGATCATCCCGGACGATGACGAGGAGACTCCTACGCGCCAGGAGGCTGCCTCTCCGAGGCCTTCAATCCCGGCGCCGCGCTCTCGCGAGCTGCGAACGCCCTGTGCGAATGCGCCTCCTCTCTCCTCGAGGTACGACGACGAGCTCCCTGAGTCAGGTGTGGTCTTCAACGACCTGGACGGGACTAAAAGCCGGCAGCTTGAGGCTGCATCTCGCACACGGTCTAACAGACCCGTAGCCAGCCCCATTGTGGGCACGTCGCGTCGCGACTACGTCTCTCTCCTGCAGAGGTCGGTCGACGCGCTGCATTGCAGCCCCCGGACACATGTACATGTGGGCCCGCGCCCGGGACGACGGACGAAGTCGCCCAGCGTCAATCGCTCCGCGAGCGCTTCTTGACTCCACAATTCACGACTCCTTTGGAGTACCGGGAGCGCCTGCGTCAGCAGCTCCGCGGCGAGGCCGTGTCGGTCATGCGGACGGTGCCGGTGGTCCTCTCAGAGGAGGAAACTATGGCCGCTTATGAAGCGCAGTTTCAGAACTGGGTGGAGCTATCCCGACGGCTCCACTCCTGCGATGCTCTCCGAGCAAGTTTCTCTGAAACAGATATCCGCTTAGAGCGGCGCTTGCGCTTCGACTTCGCGGGCGTCAAGCCAAACAGCGTACACCGGGACAACGTCCCTCACGCTACGAGGCACCCCGGCCTCCTGCTCCTGCTGTGAGCAGTCCTACCCATAGCCATGGGCCGGCTGCTACAGCCACTGGTCAAAGCTTGAGCTCGGCTATCGACCGAGGGTCGACCAAACCGTTCACATAGAACGGGGTGAAGCCTGTCGAGGCATGCACCGCATTGTTCATTGCGAACTGAACAAGGGGGAGCATTTCGCTCCAGCGTCGCGGCGCTTCAGCGCATACGCTTCGGAGGATATCCTCCACAACGCGATTCACGCGTTCAGTTTGACTATCGGTCTGCGGATGATCCGCCGTGGACATGTCCAACTTGGTGCCAAGCACCCTGAACAAAGACGTCCAGAACTTCGCTGTAAAGCGAGGGTCTCTATAAGAGACAATTGCCTCAGGCAAGCCATGTTGGTGAAAGACTCTGTCTAAGAACAAGAACAGCTTAGCTGTATCCTCACCGTCCACGGTGTCCGGCACAGCCGAAAGATGAGTCATCTTGCTCAGTCCGTCAACAAAGACCACGACACCCGTGTTGGCCGCCTTATCCTTAGGAAGGCCAAACACAAAGTCCATACTAATGGACTGCCAACATCCCGAAGGGACTGGCAAACTCGCCAACGGCGCAGCCGCATACGGCGCGGACTTGGTCCGTTGACATGTATCGCATGTACGCACATAGGTGCTTGCCCACTTGTACATCTGGGGCCACCAGTACATCTTGTTCACCGAGCCATAGGTCTTCTCACGACCAAGATGTCCACTGACAGGCGTATCATGCACCTCATAGACGATACGATACTTGAGATCCTCATCATGAGGGACGACCACTCGAGGAGTGTCCTCAGGGTCGGTGCTGTAGTACAGTAGGGCATGATCAAGCGTTTAACGCTGCAGCCTCGCGCGTAAGCGCGGTGACAATTACTTGTCAGAGTCTTTAAACTCTTCGCTCCCAAGAGCACGTAGCAGAGTTACACACGTGTCGTCTTGGGCGTATGCCCTGCGTATAAGGTCGGGGACCGGCGACGTCACCGTAGTGACATGAGTCAGCTCGTAGTCCGGCCTGCGCGATAGCGCATCGGCCACTACGTTTAGCCGTCCCGGCTTATACTTCACCTCGAAGTTATACTCGGCAAAGAAGGAAAGCCATCTTGCCATTCTCTGTGAGAGGTGAGGCGACTGAGTCGCAGTGCGTAAAGACACATGATCTGTATAGATCACAAAGGGCTTAGAGCCGAGTAGATGTACTCTAAATTTGACTAGAGCATACTTCATAGCAAGTAGCTCTTTGTCATGAACTGGATAGTTCTTCTCAGCAGCTTTGAGCTGGCGAGACTCAAACGCGATAACGCGTTCACGCCCTTCGGCGTCTGCTTGTAGGAAAGCACAACCGATTGCAAAATTGGATGCGTCGCAGACGACGCTAAACGGACGATCCGGGTCAGGAAGCGCCAAGATGGGCGCATGAAGGAGACTCTCCTTAACCGCCTTAAAGGCTTCGTCGTGAACGACGTCCCAGCACCAAGGTGCATCCTTCTTAAGGAGATTGGACAATGGCCGAGCCATATCAGCGTAGTTCTCGCTGTACTTGTGCAAGTAATTGGCTAAGCCAAGCCACTTGCGCAAGTCCTTCTGGTTCGATGGAACCGGCCAGTCCACAATGGCCTTAACCTTGGCAGGATCTGCCCTAAGGCTCGCTCCCCAATGAAGCATCTGAGGAAAGGAATTTCCTCCGCGCCAAAGACGCGTTTATCCAAATTGGCATACAACTTATTCGTGCGCATGCTCTCGAGCATCGCTCGCAAATGGTCAAGGTGGTTCTCCACATCAGACCTCCCGTGCTCCGCACGACTATGGACGAAGATGTCGTCGAAGTACGTCTGAGCGTACGCCCGATGGGGCCGGAACAACTGCGTCACTAGACGATTGAACGTCGCAGGCGCGTTCGACAGCCCTTAGGGCATCACCAACCACTCCCAGAGCATACCGCTCGGAGTACTCACTGCCGTGAGGGGTATATCGCTAGCTCTCATGAGCAACTGATAATACCCGTCGATGCACTGTACAACGTACATCCCACCATGTTGTTCTGAAGAACATCCTTTTGAGGAATCGGCGTTTGCGCTGGAATGGTGGCCGCATTCAGCTTATTAAAAGCATGCACTATGCGCCACTTGCCATTAGGCTTTCTGACACAGAACGTGGGTGTCGAGTGCGGAGACTTGCTCTCTCGCACCAAGCCGGCTTCGTGCTTTGCACGGAAGAACGCGTCGATGACGTCAGGCGGGTCCTTCGACACCACATCGTGGTATTCCTTAATCAAAGGATAAAACGGATCCGAGGGATCCTTGAGGATCGAAGATCCACTCCTAGCGCTTAGCGCTCGCTTCGTGTCCTCAAGGACAGCTTCGTCCACGACGGACGAGGAGTTCAACTCCTCCTCGGGTCGTATCATGACCACCTCGGCAAGCTCGCCGGCCTTTAAGGCCTCGCCAAACTCGGCGACGGACATCTCGTCCAGCTCTAACAGAGCGTCAACCGATGGGAGTCGCTCGAGACTTATGTCTCCGTCGACATCCCCTGTCGCCCCATTCACGAGTGTGTATAACTGCTCACTGCAGTCGCGTGGAGCCTCACCGCTCAGTACGCTGGATACCTCGTCCGACGTCATAGACGTCACAGACGCTCTGCGTCTCTTCCTCCTCTTCCTCCTCGCCCGGGCACGGACGGATGAGGGCTGCAGAGCGACATCACTGTCGCGTTGCCTAGGTGCCAACGCAATATGGCTCCTCGGAGAGGCAACAGTGTCATTCGAGACACTCAGCGGCGGGTCAGCGACCCTACGAGCACCGCTCAACGGATTACGTGCCGTTCCACAATTGTCCTTAGGACACAGCGGCGGGTCAGCGACCCTACAAACACCGCTCGGCGGATAACGCGCCACCCCGCGCACGCCCTGTGAGTTATACTCACGGCAAACAGCAACTTCGTTGCTCACTAACTCTGACATACCAATGTCCAGCACCATGACCGACTCGGTCTCGTGCTCACGCCAACAGCGCTTCTGTCTCCGAGCAGAGGTGGGTTCATGACTCGCCAATGCTCCACTAGCATACGGGCGCGTAGCGCCTAACGTCTTCGACTTCCAGTCGATCCATGGCTCGTGGCTCTCGAGCCACGCCATGCCAAGGATGAGGTCATACCTCTCATCCAGGTCTAAGACCAAGCAGCGTTCCACGCTATCGAAGTTCAAGAACTTCACGTTCAGGTCAATAGAGACCTTCGACACCGTCACTAGTGTCCCCGTCGCAAGACGGACAGAGATCTTATCTCTTCGAGGCTCCTTTAGAGCCTCCACATACGGTTTAAAACCATCAACAGTGGAGGGCCGGGCATAGTTACCGGGCGCTCCCGAGTTGATCAAGACTCTCCACGGCTTGTCGAAGCCCTTCACGTTCGTTGGAACGACTAACAAGCCGGGCTTCCACTACTACGTGAGTTAGAGAGCTTAGCTCTCTGCGGGGTCCGTACAACGGGCACTCCTTGTATCTCTACAGCAAGGGCTTCAAGCGCATCTACCACGGACTTGGCTTTCATGGCACTGTATGGGTCGTCCAGCAGCACGGCTACTCATCAAATGTGACCGCATTAACAGCCTTACCCTCCCGGTAGGTTTTAGCCAAGTCCCGCGCCATGGCAGTATCCGCTTCAGCATGCGCCTTCTTTCTATGTGCCTTGGTCATCCCATTAATTATTGGTTGCTTTGCGAACGACCACGATACTGCTGGCGCTGCCGATCTGCATACTCGCTGGATTCGGTGTGTCTTCGGCTCAATTCGGTGTAGGTTCGGTATCCTGGAGACTCGTTTCATCTGACTTGTCTGGGTCGGCACTGCCAGTGACACCGTTATTGAGCGAAAAGCCCTCATTGTCTTGCCCCTGATCTTCGTTGGCCGCGACCTGGATCGGAGACGCCAAGTCCCCAAATGACATCTGAGATAGATGTACTCCATCTACTGACGAAACTTGAGAAAGACCAGGAAACACAGGCTTCCTACCCTCGGTAAAGTCCACCACATCGCCAGAGTTTTAGCGCATCAAAAAACTCCTCAAGCCACGTGAGAGCTACGCGGCGATAAGTAGGCGTAGATTGAAGAGGCAATCGGTCCACAATCTTCTCGGTAATGGACTTGGCTTCCACGTACTTGTTACTACTCGAGAGTGCACGATCTTTTGATTGCGGAGGGCAGATACTATGTTTCAAACCTCCCACAGGTAAATCTCCCACGTCAATTATTATTGTCGGGGCTGTGCCGAATCCACCTCGTTGCGAAAACCATATAGGAGGGATATAGGTTTCAAAATTGCAGGTACTTCGTACGTACATCACGTGTCGGCAGGGTAACTTGCAGGTATTCATGAAGATGCAATTACGGGAGCATGTCTGCAATACCAAACCCATAATTAAAATCAGTACCGAAAAACTACAAAAATCCCGAAACCACACAAAAATCGAATACTTACGCGCGTATTAACGTCGTGTGTGTCACCTGACGTTGCGCTCACCACGTTTGCCATGCCACCGTCTGCAATCTGGACGGTGTGATCTGCACGTGGTCCAGTAGCATGCTCGTGTTCTTGGGGTAGTAGTTCAAATGCGAACGGACTAAGGTGTATAGCGAGCATTGTCAATTCTGGATCTTCACCATTCCTATCTGGTCGGCTGCCGACACGGTGATACTCGCTCAGGTACTGCTCCTCCGCATATTCCTGCAGTGTGACCAGCGTCGAAATAAAGTGGTCTATCGTGAAAGACCCCTCATTGACGTCCTTAATCTTCCTCCACTGCGACTCGATCCGGTTGTTCGTGAGGTGTGGGATATCACCACGCTTGTGCGAGACCCATTCATCCTTGTATGGGTCCCAATTGCTTATGAACGTTTTGTAAAGGTTGTAGGAGCTGTCATTTCCGAGCAACAGGAGTAAGGTACCTTTAGAATCATCGTAGGGAGCGCGATCCTTTGCGTACACGAGTGCACGCATGATGATCTTTACATCAACTTTCACGTCTGGGCCAAGCGTGTCGCCTGCTTATTCAGTTAAGTGATGACATGCCACTGGCATAAAAGCTGACGTGCATCAGGAAATTCCTCCCGCAGCACATCTTTCTCATGTATGGCCTTGTCCGACATGAAGAGCTGAATCTTGCCCCACTCAGGATTGTTTTTTTTTTTTGTCTTCGGCCACATGCCTCAGGTTGTATGTCTCCTCACTATCTACAACAGCATGATGAACATACTGACCCTACATTGAAAGTTAGTTATATGTTTAACATGTACTTACAACTATGCTTTATAGTTACCTTCCCGAATACGTCGTGAATAACAAAGCTAAAAAGCTTGTAGCGGTTAGCGTTCGTATTGTGTGTGGAGTCGACCAGAACAACCTCCGGGAATGCCTTGAACAAACGCCTCATCCGAGCTGTCTGGAACGTTGCGATCCGAGCGATGTTCGTCTCACTGTCCACCAGTACCTGGACCGCGTTTCCGCTGATTTTGCCTTGTGAATTCATCCAGTACAGCGAATGCTCGCTGAGCGTCAGTAAAACCACCTTGGACGGAGGCGCTATGCCTTGCACCATGTTGTGAACGTCTCTGAGTTTTGTTTTCTTGCCTAACATCACACCAAAACCACAACAAGCACATACAAAAATTAGACCGCTAGCGCACACCAAATATATACCGAACCCACTCACCCGTCCTCTCTCGAAGATACTGGAGTATGCCTTTTGCTGTCGCGCTAGCCTTGCGCAGCACGGTCACATCACGCTTCAATTGGATTTTTTTACTGTCCTGTTCTCGGTGGAGTTGTCATACGTGACCTTGCTCAACGCGTGGTTATGGCTACCACTGGCGTTCACACGCAAGTACCACTTGCCACTGATAGTGGCAGTAACGCTCAGATTCACCCTCGCTGCGCAGTTGGTGTCTCGAACGTGGTTATGATTTCGCTTTCCTGTTGCTTTTGGCTCGTAGGGCTGGCCGTGTGTGCACACCAGGGTCTTGAACTAAGTATCCCAATCTTCAGGGACCAACGTGACATCCTTCCTGGTCTTCTTTCCTGCAAGCTTCTTGGCCTTCGAACCAGCAACAATTTGTTTGTTCCGGGCCGTGACTGGGGCTCTTGTGTGCTTCGTAAACCGTTGAAACGTCTTCAACTGAAAACAGTCGAATGCTTTGTGGAAGGCATCCCAGGAATTAAACAAAGTCTTGAATCCGTAGAACCAACTGGGTACTGCTTTCTTCACGCGAAGATCGTACATTCGGTGCGAGATTAGGTGTAAGTTCGGTGAGATTTCGGTATGAGCTTCAGAGTCATCTGAGTCGTTTGTATCTTCACCGTTCTCTTCTTCTGGCTCACTAACGCTCTTCACGGTACTGTCACTAGAGTCTTCTTGGGATTCTTCAGCTCCATTATTTCAATTACGCCCATCTTCTTCAGAGCTTTCTTCTTCCTCGTAGGCGCTGTCACCTTCGTCACCACCTTCCGCACCATCATCGCCAGCACTTTTGGCCTCTTTGTTCTCGTTTTCAGACTCAGAATCCACGTCAATTCCGAACAGTTCCAGCAGAGAGACTTTTTCCTGCTTGTCCTTCTCCATCTGGTCGCATGAAATTGGGCCACCTTCCTCACCATCCTGATCCCTCAGCATAGCAGTTGCGTATCGAGTGTGCTTCTGACGGCCTTGTATGACCAGCTGTGTTTCTATCGTGTTGACTCGCACACGTGCAACCTTCTCCGCGCGGTGGGCATCCAACAACGAGCGATTGTACACCGGGATAGGGACCAATGGCGGTCTTGCAGACTTACGTTTCCTGTCACAAGGGTCTAGTTTCGCGCCGTGATTTAAACGATCTTCTCGCTCCTGTGTATATGAGATAACATAAGCATTAGCAAATTAGAAGTAGGCATACCATAACCATTAGCATCTAAGGTTAAGATTATTCGGAATAGATCGCATTGCATTGGTAAAATAAATTTGAGCCGATCCTAAGGTAAATTCGCTGTGCACTTTTGAACAATACAGCAATCAGCGACAAATATTAGTCTAAGCGGTTTTTATTTGTTCATACAGCAACGTGATCACCCTATCTAGATGCAGATTTCGCTGCAACACGTTATCGCATATATTGAGTGTCCATTAGGCTGGTGGCTTAATCGAAATCAAATACGCATGATGCCATCTCGTTCTCGCATTCGTGGTTATGATTTCGCTTTCCTGTTGCTTTTGGCTCGTAGGGCTGGCCGTGTGTGCACACCAGGGTCTTGAACTAAGTATCCCAATCTTCAGGGACCAACGTGACATCCTTCCTGGTCTTCTTTCCTGCAAGCTTCTTGGCCTTCGAACCAGCAACAATTTGTTTGTTCCGGGCCGTGACTGGGGCTCTTGTGTGCTTCGTAAACCGTTGAAACGTCTTCAACTGAAAACAGTCGAATGCTTTGTGGAAGGCATCCCAGGAATTAAACAAAGTCTTGAATCCGTAGAACCAACTGGGTACTGCTTTCTTCACGCGAAGATCGTACATTCGGTGCGAGATTAGGTGTAAGTTCGGTGAGATTTCGGTATGAGCTTCAGAGTCATCTGAGTCGTTTGTATCTTCACCGTTCTCTTCTTCTGGCTCACTAACGCTCTTCACGGTACTGTCACTAGAGTCTTCTTGGGATTCTTCAGCTCCATTATTTCAATTACGCCCATCTTCTTCAGAGCTTTCTTCTTCCTCGTAGGCGCTGTCACCTTCGTCACCACCTTCCGCACCATCATCGCCAGCACTTTTGGCCTCTTTGTTCTCGTTTTCAGACTCAGAATCCACGTCAATTCCGAACAGTTCCAGCAGAGAGACTTTTTCCTGCTTGTCCTTCTCCATCTGGTCGCATGAAATTGGGCCACCTTCCTCACCATCCTGATCCCTCAGCATAGCAGTTGCGTATCGAGTGTGCTTCTGACGACCTTGTATGACCAGCTGTGTTTCTATCGTGTTGACTCGCACACGTGCAACCTTCTCCGCGCGGTGGGCATCCAACAACGAGCGATTGTACACCGGGATAGGGACCAATGGCGGTCTTGCAGACTTACGTTTCCTGTCACAAGGGTCTAGTTTCGCGCCGTGATTTAAACGATCTTCTCGCTCCTGTGTATATGAGATAACATAAGCATTAGCAAATTAGAAGTAGGCATACCATAACCATTAGCATCTAAGGTTAAGATTATTCGGAATAGATCGCATTGCATTGGTAAAATAAATTTGAGCCGATCCTAAGGTAAATTCGCTGTGCACTTTTGAACAATACAGCAATCAGCGACAAATATTAGTCTAAGCGGTTTTTATTTGTTCATACAGCAACGTGATCACCCTATCTAGATGCAGATTTCGCTGCAACACGTTATCGCATATATTGAGTGTCCATTAGGCTGGTGGCTTAATCGAAATCAAATACGCATGATGCCATCTCGTTCTCGCATTCGTGGTTATGATTTCGCTTTCCTGTTGCTTTTGGCTCGTAGGGCTGGCCGTGTGTGCACACCAGGGTCTTGAACTAAGTATCCCAATCTTCAGGGACCAACGTGACATCCTTCCTGGTCTTCTTTCCTGCAAGCTTCTTGGCCTTCGAACCAGCAACAATTTGTTTGTTCCGGGCCGTGACTGGGGCTCTTGTGTGCTTCGTAAACCGTTGAAACGTCTTCAACTGAAAACAGTCGAATGCTTTGTGGAAGGCATCCCAGGAATTAAACAAAGTCTTGAATCCGTAGAACCAACTGGGTACTGCTTTCTTCACGCGAAGATCGTACATTCGGTGCGAGATTAGGTGTAAGTTCGGTGAGATTTCGGTATGAGCTTCAGAGTCATCTGAGTCGTTTGTATCTTCACCGTTCTCTTCTTCTGGCTCACTAACGCTCTTCACGGTACTGTCACTAGAGTCTTCTTGGGATTCTTCAGCTCCATTATTTCAATTACGCCCATCTTCTTCAGAGCTTTCTTCTTCCTCGTAGGCGCTGTCACCTTCGTCACCACCTTCCGCACCATCATCGCCAGCACTTTTGGCCTCTTTGTTCTCGTTTTCAGACTCAGAATCCACGTCAATTCCGAACAGTTCCAGCAGAGAGACTTTTTCCTGCTTGTCCTTCTCCATCTGGTCGCATGAAATTGGGCCACCTTCCTCACCATCCTGATCCCTCAGCATAGCAGTTGCGTATCGAGTGTGCTTCTGACGACCTTGTATGACCAGCTGTGTTTCTATCGTGTTGACTCGCACACGTGCAACCTTCTCCGCGCGGTGGGCATCCAACAACGAGCGATTGTACACCGGGATAGGGACCAATGGCGGTCTTGCAGACTTACGTTTCCTGTCACAAGGGTCTAGTTTCGCGCCGTGATTTAAACGATCTTCTCGCTCCTGTGTATATGAGATAACATAAGCATTAGCAAATTAGAAGTAGGCATACCATAACCATTAGCATCTAAGGTTAAGATTATTCGGAATAGATCGCATTGCATTGGTAAAATAAATTTGAGCCGATCCTAAGGTAAATTCGCTGTGCACTTTTGAACAATACAGCAATCAGCGACAAATATTAGTCTAAGCGGTTTTTATTTGTTCATACAGCAACGTGATCACCCTATCTAGATGCAGATTTCGCTGCAACACGTTATCGCATATATTGAGTGTCCATTAGGCTGGTGGCTTAATCGAAATCAAATACGCATGATGCCATCTCGTTCTCGCATTCGTGGTTATGATTTCGCTTTCCTGTTGCTTTTGGCTCGTAGGGCTGGCCGTGTGTGCACACCAGGGTCTTGAACTAAGTATCCCAATCTTCAGGGACCAACGTGACATCCTTCCTGGTCTTCTTTCCTGCAAGCTTCTTGGCCTTCGAACCAGCAACAATTTGTTTGTTCCGGGCCGTGACTGGGGCTCTTGTGTGCTTCGTAAACCGTTGAAACGTCTTCAACTGAAAACAGTCGAATGCTTTGTGGAAGGCATCCCAGGAATTAAACAAAGTCTTGAATCCGTAGAACCAACTGGGTACTGCTTTCTTCACGCGAAGATCGTACATTCGGTGCGAGATTAGGTGTAAGTTCGGTGAGATTTCGGTATGAGCTTCAGAGTCATCTGAGTCGTTTGTATCTTCACCGTTCTCTTCTTCTGGCTCACTAACGCTCTTCACGGTACTGTCACTAGAGTCTTCTTGGGATTCTTCAGCTCCATTATTTCAATTACGCCCATCTTCTTCAGAGCTTTCTTCTTCCTCGTAGGCGCTGTCACCTTCGTCACCACCTTCCGCACCATCATCGCCAGCACTTTTGGCCTCTTTGTTCTCGTTTTCAGACTCAGAATCCACGTCAATTCCGAACAGTTCCAGCAGAGAGACTTTTTCCTGCTTGTCCTTCTCCATCTGGTCGCATGAAATTGGGCCACCTTCCTCACCATCCTGATCCCTCAGCATAGCAGTTGCGTATCGAGTGTGCTTCTGACGACCTTGTATGACCAGCTGTGTTTCTATCGTGTTGACTCGCACACGTGCAACCTTCTCCGCGCGGTGGGCATCCAACAACGAGCGATTGTACACCGGGATAGGGACCAATGGCGGTCTTGCAGACTTACGTTTCCTGTCACAAGGGTCTAGTTTCGCGCCGTGATTTAAACGATCTTCTCGCTCCTGTGTATATGAGATAACATAAGCATTAGCAAATTAGAAGTAGGCATACCATAACCATTAGCATCTAAGGTTAAGATTATTCGGAATAGATCGCATTGCATTGGTAAAATAAATTTGAGCCGATCCTAAGGTAAATTCGCTGTGCACTTTTGAACAATACAGCAATCAGCGACAAATATTAGTCTAAGCGGTTTTTATTTGTTCATACAGCAACGTGATCACCCTATCTAGATGCAGATTTCGCTGCAACACGTTATCGCATATATTGAGTGTCCATTAGGCTGGTGGCTTAATCGAAATCAAATACGCATGATGCCATCTCGTTCTCGCATTCCGTGGAAAAAGGTGCGTCAATCTCGTGAGAGGTGAGGGGAACAAGGACATTTGCAGGGATTGCTTGCTTCACTTCAGCGTTGGAAAGTCTCTTGCAGTTTGCTACGTCAACAAATCGGCGGTTCCTGTTGATAAATGAGCATATGTCAATGTTGTGCTTTGCGATGCTAGTTCGGTGGCTCGTAACCAGCATTCCAGTGATTCCGAAATCTCGTTCGATCTGGGCGGCGGAAGACGGAATCGCATACGGAATTTTCGCTGCGATAGGCATGATCCGGTAGTTGTTGTCATTTAGTTGCCGTTTCCAGTCCCTCGGGTTGTGAGTTAGTGATCTGCAGTCTACTCGGATCAGCGAACCACCTTTATCGACTCCAGCTTCATGCACATCGCGTTGAACAACTGTCACTGCTGTCTCTTCGGTGAATTCAATGAGATCTTCCGAAAACACCGTTTGCTGCTGGAGACTTGGTAAATCCAGCATAGGATCAAACTTATTAGCTGCATTGGTTGGTTGTTGTGATTGTGCCGATACCTGCGAGCCGAGAGCACTTCCGTTTGAAATTTCAAACATTAGAACGCGTAGTCAAATCATCATAGCTACCTTCACGGACGCTACATTTCGAGCCACGCTGTGTTCGTCTAGGCGAAGGTGAGGCTGTTCCGGGTCAATTATCAACTGCTTGATGCAAAGTTTGACAATCTTGGCGAACTTTTTATCTTAGGTTTTTGTCTTGGTTCTTGGATGACGGGTGCAACAACAATTGCATTTCTGGTATATACGCTGTATTTCGAAAACGCGATGGGTCCGTATAGCGAATGAAGAAGTCCATGTGAAATGCTTGCGCTAGTAAGACACGCGTAGTTTTGGCGAGTCAAGTGAGATTTTGCACTTGGTAGTACAACGGAGGTTTTGAAGAGGACCGTGTCTTGTCTTGGATGGGCTGCGTCTCATCTAAAATGGTCGTTCGAAGACGAAATACCGACAGGAGAACGCTCACTTAGTTTGTGTCTTCTTTTTGGCTTTTAGTATTGAGGGCTGCAACAGGGTTCAGTAGTCCATATAACTAGAGAAGTGTGTCCTTGTCATCTGCAATAGGTAGGCCCTCTGGGACAGCTTTCAGTTCACGAATTGCTTTGTAGTCTTCAAGCTGGTCCCAATTGCTCAGTAAACGTTTGATGACCTTCTCTAAACCCATAAAGCGATGGTCTTTATGCTCAAGCAATTGTTCGGATGCGCCAGTATTCGCCATTTTACAAAGCTCGGCAAATAGACTCCCCGTGGTTGCATTTGAATGGATTGCATACGTAGTACGAGCGATGCGCGAAAGCAAATCAGTTCCTTCTAGGTTCTTCGAGCTGCACCGCTGCGGCACGATTCCAAATGCCATCTTTGTTGCAGCGTTCGTGGGATGCGGCATACATCATTCCCATTTAAGCTGAAGTCCTGTTGTCATCATCCACCTCGTCGGTGGTTGCCGCATACACATCTTTAAGCGTCACCCCGAAATCCTTCAAAAGCTCGAGGATCCATCGCTTCAATGGCCCGCGACTTCCTTCACTTCTCTCGCCATACATGGGTTCATAATGGCGAAAACCCAAAAGAATAGACTGGAGTTTCCATTCGCAGTCGGTAAAGTAGAGACGGAGGCCCAAGTATTCGGTGGGTTTTGGGGTCTTCGATGTCAATATATCACACACCACTGTAAACGCCGGTACTCCAAAAACTTTGTTGCGATCAATGACACTACAAGCAACGACTCGTGCACTTGAGTACAGCTCGACAGTAGAACGCGTCACCGTGTGATTGTTGATCGTGACTCGAAAATCATCTCCTAGAGTAAAGTCTGCTAGTAGCTCAGATTCATCATACTCCCCAAATCGAAACGGGAGATTGTTATTAACCACGCGCATCGTTTCCAGTTGTAATGTTATTCTTCTGCTGCCGTCGCCATTCACAAGCTTGCTCCGGATACGCTCAAGCTGCTCCGCCTGACTTCGGTTTCTGCCATTCTCTGCTGTCACTTTCGCTGCGGTTACCAAATGCTCATCGCCGAGGTGTTTTGTGGCTTTCGATGTGTTACCATATAGCTGAATAATCTTGTTCTTACGGCGGCATTCATGACTTCCTTGGCAAATCCAACCTACGTACGCTTTACCATCAATTGTTGCGGAAATGCGAACACCCCAATCAAGAATAATTGAGCGCTCCCACCGGCGTTTTGGAACGACAGTGAAACCAGCGAGAGGTACATTATCTCGGATAGCTTGACTCACGTGCTCTGGCACTGGGATCACAGCATGCTTGGTGAAGTGTCCGGTGCTGCCATAAATTCTCCCCGTCTCACTGCCTCAACACCCGATCTTGATGTCGCTGTACTCTGACCTGTTAACGGCGCTCCCAGCTCTCCCTGCGCTGGTGTCAACTCACTATCTCCAAAGTCCATCCCTCGTTAACCCCGGGCGCTGGCGTTGCGTTGCAAGTGTTGGAGCTGGTTCGTATATGGCTACAACCTTTAGTATTAACCAATCTTGTTCCTTTTGATGCGCAAATAGCCACTTCGGGTATGACTGTACAGATCTTATGCCAAGTCAAACCCGGGGAGATTGTGTTAGCGGGATGACAAGCACGTGAAACACTAATGCTGACCAGGAACTAGAGTGAAGGATTGGTCCTGCCGCTGATTTTTATGTATTGAAGCAGTGCACCTGCGCAGAAGGGAGCGAACTGAAGTCTAAGTGTCTGCTAAAGGAACTGAGCGCTCAGTCCTGTGAAGTATCTTAAAAAGGCGCGGCTTTTGACGAGGGGCGCAATCTTCCTGTGCAGGCTTTAAAGGTCCCAGTAACTCCAAACCTGTAACAACCGAAACTCCAAACCTCATTCCAAGGTTCAGATCCGGGGAATACCTTACCAAAAACCAATGCGTTTCGTAGTTTTGGTTCGCAAATCTACGTAATTTTCGACCAAACCAATTTCGTGCACGTTACATGGTTTGGTTTTTTCAGGGTGTGAGTCACCCGTTGTGCTTTGCCCTCGAGGGAGAAGAGCGACGAGTGACAGCCTCTCAATTTTGGCGCCTGATATTTTTAAAAATCATCCGAGAAAATTTATCCCTGCATTTATCTTACCTCTTCGCTAGTTCAACCCATACCACTGAATCCGGCTCTATCTGATCCACCAAATGTACACATAATTCGACAGCATTCATACAAAAGCTGGACACTAGATTCTGTGGTACCAGCGTCCCCCGGTTAGAGAGGTTCGCTCGTCATAATGACAAGCCACCAGGCCTTTGCCAAGATGTTGAAGATGTAGATCACCATGAATTTAGTGATTATGTCACAAAAACTGGTGATCCAGTTACAAACATTTGATCACGGCTAACAACGATACAGTCCCACACTCAAAGAAACTCGGAGACTGACCGAGTCGGTCACCGACGGTCAGTCTCCGAGGTCAGTGACCGATCAGACATGTCTGGTGTTGTACATGTACCCTGTACCCAAGCAGTTCTGGCCAGAATTAATTTATCTCTTGCGTTTATGTTGGTTGAGCCGTTCATCTCACCTCTGTTGTTCGAAACTGCGCATGACACTCCACTCAGACGAACTCAACTCGTGACGGCTATACACATCCTGGCCATCCTACGCACCGAGAAATCAGAATCTGATGGTGGCGAGCTGCTTACAAACATCGGTGAACGTGTCACCATCACAGCCAAAAACGTACCACTCACCACTGATGGGCCAGTGATGGCAAAAAAAATCTTCCTATAAAAGGTTCAAACATTTTTTGATTTCAATTTTTTTACACGAACGTTTGAACACTAAAACGAAGCAAAACCTTTGCTAATCGAATAGAATGCACTAGAGTAACTACGCTAATAGTAACCTCGTTCAGGTTGAAGCTTAGATGCGTTTGCGAATCACTTAATCACTCGTGCTTTAACCCCGTAGTTCCCATATGTTGGACCCTACAAAATAGAGGTGTATAGCTTTGATCAATTTCGGCGCAGCATCTATGTTATGTTGGAGGTGATAATCAAACTTGGCAATTATATTGATGCACTGTCAATAATTGCGCCTAATAGTGAAATGAAGAGAAAATGCTAAACGAAAAAAAGGCATATGCACAGGGTTAGGTGTAATATTTGGTTGAAAGCGATAGAAAATGTACAGTCTATTCCTAAGATAACTGCGATATGTGTTGAGGTCAATGCCATAACTGTTCTTCTAGGCATGTTAATTGACCGTGGGTTGCTGCATTCGATGCTAGACAAGGTTTTGGTACGCCTAAGGTTTTAATCTAAAAATCTAAAATCATTGAAAACAAGTCAGATATTGCAAAAAAAAAATTAAAAAAAAAAGTGTGTCTTGTTTTCCCCTCGAAGATGTGGCACATCCTCGGACTTATTTGTACTCAGTATTGCTGACACAGCTCGTTTCTTTCTCTTTCTTTTTCATCACTGAGGTACACTGCGGCCACTTAACACGAGCTAACTTCTACTTTTGACCTCGTCGGCCTAGATCTTTACTTCGTGACTTTTGTCAAAAACAGTGGCTTCATTTAAGGAAGGAAGAGGTCAGGTAGTAAAGCTATTGGCATGTAGCCGACGTTGTAATTATAGCACATAGTAGTGCTAATTTTTGTTTGCAACCAATAGAAACAAGTTTACGTTTTTTCTTTTTTGTTATCTTACAATCATATGCAATGGTCACAAAAAATGGTTTCCTGATAAAACGTACAGCTCGTATGTTGGCTTTGCCATCATAACCTCTCACTATCCTTAGCTATTTAGCCAACATAGCGTAAAAATGTTGGATATGTCACGTTTCTAGTTTCATACAGTTCTGCTCTTTCCAATCATGCAAAAAATCCACCGACCTCGCAGCTTGAAAAGCTCCCAATAGCTGTCCGTCTTCAACGACGCTGTCTTTGTTAATCAGCAAGTGGCCTTTACTGAATAGAGGCCCTTTTTGGCGTTTTTGGAGTATATTTCATCAAGCAGCACGCTTTTCGTACTTAGTAATACGACATTTCGAACGTTTTTGAACAAGTTTCGAATACCAATTGAAGTTCGTTTAAACGTTCGTATTGCCAATGACAATTTTTCATCCCTGGATGAAGATTGTTGAGGTTAGGGC
Source organism: Phytophthora capsici (assembly GCA_030324255.1). NCBI lineage: Eukaryota > Oomycota > Peronosporomycetes > Peronosporales > Peronosporaceae > Phytophthora > Phytophthora capsici. Next base: position 4,267,510 of record CM059346.1, read on the forward strand.
CCGCCACAGCGACCGCCTTTACACCGTGTTCTCTATAAACTAATAATGAAGAGACACGGCGCTTTTGACTCTAGTATAATAATGTACTATAGTACGATGAACGGTAGCGGCAATTCTAGACTACGTTTCTGAATGCCACATACTAATTTCTTGTTAGTAGCCCGCTAGTTTCTTAAATTTAATCTTACTTCTTCTTTTTCTCCTTTCTACCCTGACTTCCTTCTGCCTGCCTAAGTTCCCGGCAACAGATCATGAGCCCGCAGCAAGCCTCCGGTGACGACTTCCCCCGCCTCTCAGGCGCAAGAAATTTCAACGTGTGGAAGGCCCGAGTCAGTGCGTCACTCGATGGCAAGCATCTGCTCGGTTCGTCACCAAGAATGACTACAATGGGGTCAGTGACGACGAAGATGAAGACTCCGACGACGACCTGGCTGAGTCAGACGATGGCGACAGTCCCTCCAAGCCCAGTTCTCCGGCTGGTATCGACTCGGGTGAGGTTGACTTCGAGGACAGCTCGGATGAGCTGCAGCCCAGTGGCGACGACGGCACTCCGTCGCCCAAGAAAGCGAAGCGTGCTGATCTACCAATCGTTCGCCCGTTTGCTGAGCGCCACGTCAGTCGTGATCGGAAGCAAGTTTAACGGTGTAAAACTCCTTTACCGCCTGCTCGTCACTTTCGCCGTATGGAAGCACAAACCAAGGCGTTCCTGATGAAGACGATGGATGATACTCATATCCGTCTTGGCAAGAACCTGACAACGGCCTTCGACATCTTCCAGGCCATCTGTAACAAGTATGAGGGTGCAGCCTTCATGGCGGCCCCTACTTCATCCAGCACTTCCTTATGGAGATCAAGTGGTGATCTAACCAGCTTCTTCCTTGAGCTGGAAAACGCGATGAAAGCCGCGTCTGCAGCAACCGAGTCTCCCTTGACTGACGGGCAGAAGTCGCTGTATCTATTCCAATCGATGCCGAAGACTTGGAAGGACGATCTCCGAGTTTGAAATGTGCGCAGAAGTATATCCCATATGATGAACTCATGATGAGTATTGAGACCACGATTCGCGAAATCCAGGCTCTAGAACGTTACAGCCGTATCAAAGGGACACCTGAGAGTCAATCAACTCAGGCTGAGCAAGTTCCTATCGCCCCGTCCCAAGACACCGCGTTGGCAGTCCAAGCTGTTGTCCCAGTTTAGGCCTGCAGCTACTGTCAGAAACCGCGCCACAATATTCGCCAATGTAGAACTTACTTACGTGATGGCTCTGTCAAAGCAGGCACTGGTCTTCCTGCGTACTTTGAATTATGTCAGCTCCTAACGGTCCCACCCTTACAGCAATAACAACCAAGGGCGATCTGGACGTGGTGGTGGGCCATGGCATCAAGGTGGCCGAGGTGGTCGTGGCCGTGGTCGTGGCCGTGGTAACTATGGTGGAAATCGCAACAACAGCAACGGCAACAACAATGGCAACAACAACAAGGCCTCCCGTCGCGATGAAGGTGGCAACGATCAGTTGCGCCGCAAGGAGACCCTGATTGCGATGTGCAAACAGCTGCATCCACTATTAGTCTCACTGCGCAACCTAGCCAGGACTTTAATTCCAGCTGGACGATTGGCTCAGGTTGTAGCAGTCACGTTACTCAACACGAGGAATGGTTCAAGACTAAAATACCTGCAAGCGGAGGCATCAACGTGGGTGATAAAGCGCAAGTCTTGATCGAACCGATTGGCACCGTGGAATTCCAGATCACCGATTCGAAGGGCCAAGCGCGGACGATGATGTCCTATGGCTCCGAAGCTGAAGTATAACCTGCTATTCGTTGCTGCTGCTGTTGACGAAGATTTTGTTCGGTTGTTAACGTACCATGTGTACTGTCCAAACCAACCACCGTTTCTCTATCAAGGCGATGAAATCCGCGACGTCAAAACTTTACCGGTTACAGGCTACTCCGGTTCAGCAGGCCGAAGCTCACATGACCGTTTCAGGTAAGTCAACTCGACCCATGCTCTTACACAAACGTCTTGGCCATCCTAACATCCGTGTACTGCAGGCACTCACTAAAGACCAAGCACTTCACGGACTTGATGCACCAGCTTTAGTTAGACCAGATTCTTTCTTTTGCACAGCCTGCACTTACGCGAAGTCCTTTTCCATCCAATAGACGTGCTGAACGCTCTACGAGCCCGTTGCATAGAGTTCACTCCGACATTTGTGGTTGTCTTCCCGTCTCTAGCTCAGGCGGTTCCCGATATTCGTTGTGTCCATCGATGACTTCAGTCGCTACATGTTCACTTATCCCATGAAGGCACGTAGTGAACTATACTCGTGTTACAAAGGTTATCGTATGAAAGCACTGAATATATTTCGCACTGATGCCCATACACTTGAGTATCTCTTGCCACTGCCTGATGTAGAAGTCCAGGCCTTTCAAGCTGACAATGCAGAAGAGTATGAAAAACCGGGACGCCTCATTCTTTCGAAATATGGAACACATGCTCAATTTACCGATGCATATACGCCTCAACAATATGGTGTTGCAGAACGACGCATGCGCGCAATCATCGAACGCGCCCACGCATTACTGCTAGATGCCTTATTCCCTAAACCACTCTGGGCAGAACGTGTTACACATGTTACAACACTCCTGAACATGACGCCAATCGCTAATACGCAGGATCGCACCCCGTTTGAGCTTTGGTACAATCGAAAGCCTTTTATTTAATATCTAAACGTTTTCAGTTGTGCTGTTTATGTCCATATCACGAAATATTCAGAGACAAACTAGATTCCCGGACCAAACTCTGCATTTACCTGGAGCACAAAAAAGGATACAGTCTGATGGATATAACAACACATGCACTTGTTTACAGTCGTGATGTGGTTTTCAACGAGACTGATTTTCCTATCATCTCAAACATTGAGGTGACGTCTGGCCACTCCAGCTGCCAGACCGCTTAGTAGCACCTCACGGTTCAGCTGAAGACATACCAGCGACCATACCTACTTCCGCCTCACCACTTCCTCCAGACCTGATCTAACATCCTGACGTCTCCAATGAGGCTTCGCTTCATGTTCCAGCTCTGAGTTCGAGTCGACTTCCCTCACTTAGAGAGGCGCTGGAACGTGGCGTTCAACATATTCATTTGTTACGGAAGAGTCCTCTCAACATTCAGTCACAGGATTAAAACGCTCACGGTATGGGGAAGAAGAAACCCTGGGCAAATTAAACTCTACAGAGGGCGTCCAACGCAATTTCCGATAGCGACGGTAGATACCTGGTAGTGTCATTTGCCTTACGGTTGTAACAAGACCTGATCTAGCATGCGTGATGCGAGCCAATTTCTTGCCAACCCAGGAACAGAGCATTTGAAAGCCGTAACGAGAAGGCTAAGGTATCTCTTAGGAACAGAGGATCTTGGTCTATTACTAGGTGGATCGCAAACGGTCAACACAAAAAAAAATCTTGCAGATCACGTCACGGCGTACGCTGACTCAGATTATACAAACTGTCCTGGCAGTAGACTCTCTGTAAGTGGTTACATCACTATGTTAGACCAAAGTCCAATATCCTGGCTTTCGAGGAAGCACCACACAGTTGTGCTCTCGACAACAGAAGCTGAATACATTGCACTATGTCACTGCATGCAGGAGTTGATTCTCCTTAAGCTACTGCTAAAAGAACTTGGATTCTTAACCACAAAAACCGTCAAGATTCAAGAAGACAACCAAAGCTGTATTAAAATCTCGAGTAATCCGGAATTACGCGGGAGATCAAAGCATATTGATATTTGATATCATTTGTACAAGAGAAGGTTGAGCGACATGAATTTAGTATTGTATACTGCAACACTAAAGCGATGGTAGTAGACATTTTTTCTTAAGCCCTTGATAAGTACCAATTTAGAGACTTAAGAAGCAAGTTAGGTATGCACTCTCTCGCTAAACTTAACAGTTAAACGTACTTTAAAGTACACGATAAATTTCACCATTCACCTCATAACTTTTAAAGAGTCACGTGGTAACATAAGTTTTTCCCTTTAACCCCTTAGTTCCCATATGTTGTACCCTACAACATAAGAGGTGTATAGCTTTGATCAATTTCGGCGCATCATCTATGTTATGTTGGAGGTCCTACATAAGAGATAATCAAACTTGGTAATTGTATTGATGCACTGTCAATTGCGTCTAATAGTGAAATGAAGAGAAAATGCTAAACGAAAAAGACATATGCACAGGGTTAGGTATTATGTAGCGCTAAGATTTGGTTGAAAGTGATAAAAATTGTACAGTCTATTCCTAAGATAACTGCGATATGTGTTGAGGTCAATGCCATAACTGTTCTTCTAGGCATGCTATTTGACCGTGGGTTGCTGTATTCGATGCTAAACACGTTTTTGGTACGTTTAAGGTTTTAATCAAACTAAAATCATTAAAAACAACTAAGATATTGCAAAAAAAGAGTAAAAACGTGTCTTGTTTTTCCCCTCGTAGATGTGGCACATCCTCGAATCAGTGCAGACTTATTTGTACTCAGTATTGCTGACACAGCTCGTTACTTCCTCTTTTCTTCTTCATAACTGAAGTACACATTTGGCCACTTAACAAGAGCTAACTACTACCTATGACCTTGTCTGTCTAGATCCATACTTATTGACTTTTGTCAAAAACAGTGGTTTCATTTAACCTGGCAAGGAAGAGATCAGGTAGTAAAGCTATGAGCATGTAGCCTACGTGTGGTTATAGCACATTGTAGTGCTAGTTTTTGTTTGCAATCAATGGAAACAAGTTTACGTTTGTTCTTTTTGTTACCTTACAATCATATGCAATGGTCACAAAAAATGGTTTCCTGATAAAACGTACAGCCCGTATGTTGGCTTTGCCATCATAACCTCTCACTATCCTTATCTATTTAGCCAACATAGCATAATAATGTTGGATATGTCACGTTTTTAGTTTCATACAGTTCTGCACTTTCTAACCATGCAAAAAGCCACCCTATACAAACCATCATATTAACCTACACGGGACAGGATCAAAATATACCCTCGTAAATAGTTCCGGGAATTAAGGGGTTAAGAACTCTTACATGCAAAGGTTTTCTCAGTTGCTTATCGATAAGGTTTTACACTCAAAGAGTCTTCTCTGGCACACAGCCGCCAAATATACATTTAATATTACAATAGAACAAAAGTGAAGGTAAACAAATGAAAAAATTATTTTGATCTTAATCTAAAAGTGCAACTTTACGAACGAACATCACTCTCTCGATCTACTCACCGTAGTCGTCCAAAGGGCGCTGAGACGAGTCGTCAAAACCTGTCCCCTGGGCTCCCCGGATCTGGAGGACAAATGCATGTCCAACCTCCATAGTATTACCGGCAGCAACCAAGTAAATACCATCTTCTAATGGCAACCGTACTATGGCAGTGACACCTCGGTGTTCAGTATGGTGCCTGTTGTACTCAATATCCTCCAATGATAGCCGAGAACCGCCTGCATGAAACTGTAAAATAAAAGCTCGAAAAATTGTCCACGGCACTCCACGAGACAAATCTTGCTTTAATTCTGCAGCTCCCGCAAGGAACTCCTGAACATGGAAGTTCCGAACACCAAATGGCTCTCCCACTAGCGGGAATGCATGTTGCAGTACGAGAAACATGCATGTACCCATCAGGTTGACACCAGCAACCGATGGGTACAACTTGCTGACGAACTGAAAAAAAGCCTGTTTGCCGACCTCCATCAACCCACTCGTCCACAACCTTTATAGCGGTTTCGAATCCGTCCTCACCTAGCATGGCACGTGGCTCCCAAGTGCGTGGTAGCCGGTCATACTTGTGGGTCCTCCACAGAACGCTGTAGAGTAAGGCACCAGTTGCACTCGATTTTCTGTCCTTTATGTATGCTACACCCCAAGCCTGGGGCTCACACGGACGCTCCTTGCGTCGACGTTGCCTTTTGGGTTTGGACCCTTGTATGAACGACGGGCTAAAGGCGGCCGGAGGTTGCAGGGATCGAGTGCTGCGGCTAATGTTCGGTACTGTTGATGTCGAAGACGTTGCCTCCGTGCATGTAGATGTAGTTGACGTGGACTGATCTTGATTTGAAATCGTGCTCGAAGAATTAACCGTAGCCGTATCAATACCCGATAGAGAATTCGTAGTCGAAGGTAACTGCTTTGGTAATGAGATGCACGACGATGATAGAGTCCATCTAGGCCGCCTGTGGCGACCGAGGCATGATCCTCAAAGCGGGCGTTAAATAACTGAGCCTAGAGCCAATCTGCCTGGTCTCCACAACTATCCTGGGTGACGGCGGCTGAGCGAGTTCGAAGCGTTGCAATGCCCACAGCTGGCTGTTGAAGCACTGAAGTTCGTTGGTGGCGTGCCCTTGACATGCGTGTGGCGCTGGTGCTGTGCCAATAGACGGTGAAATGTGATGTGAGACTACGAGATCTGCTCTATGAGCCCCCGAGCTGCTGAATGGACCTTACGAGATCTGCTCGATGAGCCCCCGAGCTGCTGAATGAACCTTTACCGCGCGCCAGAGCATAGGATAAGACTTGATGCTGTACAACACCTGCATTTTTGTCTCTACTAAATTTAAGGGCCGATTCTGTTGACATTGAGCTTCTCTAAGATAATACACACGCTCAGATAAGATGGCCACTTGTTGTAACTGCTATTAACTTTAATGCAAGTGTACTCTCAAAATCTATCACTGTCAAAACTAATTCGTTTTGAACTTCCGAGTCACTTTTCATTCTGCCACCTGGTGCACAGGTGGCCAAATGGCGATTTGGACTCCACCTCACCAGAAAACTGCCCTGGCGACTAGAGTCCAAATCCGGTCTCCGTTTGCCTCCAGGAGCTATAAAAACGCATAAAGCACAAATTAGTCTAGCCGCAACAATGCCTCAGGGCAAAACTCCAGCTAAATCGCTACTGCTAAAAAAAAAGGCTGTGGTCATCTGACAAGCGGGAAAGTGCCGCTGCTACGTACTTTTGTCCAGGGTCAGAGTGCTAGTCACTTCTCGATCTCCGCAACGAGGAATCGCCTGTGAAAAAAAGATATGCTCCGGAAGCGATTTGTCTAAAATAGCGTTTCTACTCGGTTTTAGGGCAATCCGCTGAAAATTAACGTAAAAATTTGAGAAATAGTCATGGATACATATTTTTGGCCAGCACTGTACACTCCCTTTGACTTCACTTCCATGTCTGATGTCGTTAGTTTAGCGCGGTATTTGGCAGCTCGTTTCTTCTGCGGCTTCGGGGCATCGGGTCGCTTGGCGTCCGCAAGGACAGGAATACGATCAGCGTTTGCAGCGTGGCACGAGCCTTCCTGAGCATCAGACGTTCCTCCACCACCATCGCCAGCACGATCATGGTCTACACAATCACCTTCACCGTCTGTACAACCAGGTCAGGATTTGGAGTAGCACTGCCACCGTCTTCTCTGCCTACAATCACTAGCACGACCACTTTTACTACAATATAAGCACCAATGAGCATTACCTTACCGTGGCTCCACCGCGTTGCGCTCTGAAAGCGCCACGTATCGGTTCAGTGCCGCGCTATCCCGAAGAAGATAGAGGTGGTGTCGATTACTCAGCTTGTTCAGCAGTTGCACGTGTCGCTCCTTTGTCTCTGCTGCAGTGTTTTGTCGTTTTGTAGCTCGTGGTGTCCTCCCGGGAGGGTCTTTGCCAGTTGTAGCGACCATCGCATCAGTTCGCTTTCGTCCAGGCCGTAAAAATAAAGAATGAGGGGGACTTCGGCTTGTCAGTCACTCGTTCGTGCAGAATGGCGTGCTTCTACTTTATCACACTCTCCTGATCCAAGACCCCGAGCCCTATGCAATGGCTTGTCTTGAACCCGAAATATTACCTTGTCTTCAATATGCCGATCTCAATCGATCTGCTAAACTATAGTATAGTTTTCGTTATGTTGGAGGACCAACATAACATAGATACCCCAAAAAATATACACCCGTTATGTTGAGCGGGCCAACATGCGGGAATTAAGGGGTTAAAGCTCATCTGATTACATAAATGCTCGCAGGTCAAAACAACAGGAACGCTGTCCTGGTTGAGCCGGCATTCCAAGGACTGTTCAAAAGGATATTCCTGGTTGGTTACCCTATTCATCGAAGTATGCTTCTGCTATGAGAATCCAAGTTCGGATCGGGACTGGGAATCGCTTTGCAAAATTGCATGTTTGGGACTTGATCGTCTGCGACTTAAAGCATCTCCACCCCTAGCGCGGCATCTTTATCTTCAAGAGAGTTTTGAATACACCGACGGACAGAATGCAACCGGCACTTTCCCGCTTGTCAGATGACCACAGCCTTTTTTTTAGCAGTAGCGATTTAGCTGGAGTTTTGACAAAGATACGAGACAATTGTATTAGAAGTGAAAGTTGGTATTAAGTGCTTTATGGAAGAATGCACTGGTGCTTTAGTAAGTTTTATCGTAGCTAGTCGTTTATCTTTAGCCTAGCATTTTCGAAAAGCCACATTCACAGTTAAAAACGTCACTTGCAGCATAGCTGCCATAGTCTTCCCTGAAAAGCTTCTTGTACTTTTACTATATCCACTACGATCCAACCAGCTGCACCGTTGCGTCCAAGTAAGTCCTCCAGTTTTTCCTACATATATTTAAAAGCAAAATAACCAAGTAAGATCAATTCAATACAATGTACAAGTCCATTCACTACCTTCAAACCGTGCGACGTGCGTTGCACGAAGCCATGCCGATACTCAAAGCGTTGTAGCAGCCTTTGCAGCGACAGATACGCTGTGTATGTATCCTTTTTGTCCTTCGAATAGCCCTCCAACCACTCCAAATGCTCCGGTCGGGGGTGCGAAGCGGCTACTGTCTCCATTTATCAATTAACTGGTCCAGAATAACCTTCATTTTACCCAGGGATTGGTGCAGAATAAGCTCTGCAGATGAGCTTTGCAATGTGGCGTTTTAATTGATTTGATTGGCTAATTAGGTTGATTTGCAAGTAGCTGCTATGCACCGCGTCCGTTTTACGTTGACTTTTAGTGCCGATGTAGGAATCTATAAAAAAATCCTGATAGAGAATAGCCAGTGCCACCGCGTCTTTTTAATTGTAATTTACCTTATGAGTATTTTTCTCGATGCTTAAAATCTCTGGTGTCGTCGTAGTGTAGTGGTTATCACGTCTGCTTTACACGCAGAAGGTCGCCGGTTCGAACCCGGCCGTTGACACTTTATTTTTGACATGTTGTCTCTGTCGTCATGATACAACTCGCCAATGTCAGTCTTACGTCTTTGCAGACGAACTTACCCTGCCACGTCCACGTCAGGGTCAGGGGCGGGTCAGGGTCAGGGTCACAACAGCAACAGCAACAGCAGTCCCTGCTAACTACCGTTTCTCGCATAGCCACAAAAAGGAACTACTTGATCCCAACGTCCACACTTAACTTTTCATAAAGCAGCAAAGAAGTCAAGTTTCATTGTGGTTGGACCCCAGATATCTCTTTGGCGCGAAGCTTAATTTCGAGGAGGGCAAACTTAAAGACAACCCCCTGTTCAGTGTCTTCGACTAAAACCACACAGGACTGATCGTTGAACCATGAGTCCCGTGAAACGTACATAAAGTATGAATGCTTGAACTCGCGACAACGAAAACAAAAGTGACACGAGTGGGATTCGAACCCACGCCCGAAGACTGGTGCCTAAAACCAGCGCCTTAGACCGCTCGGCCATCGTGTCCTATATTTAAAGGCCTTATTGATTAAATATTAACACTAGTAGACCCAATGCATCGTTTGTGTGGTGCGGAATGAAGACAAAATCATCGGTGCCGACGCAGATTGCCATTGAAGACGCAAAGGAGGTCAAAGAGGCGACCGTCTGATGAAAAGGAGGAGGGCATACTATCAGCCTCTCTAGTAATTATGGAGGGGATGGCTGTTGACACGAAGAGCAGATTACATGTCAAAAATAAAGTGTCAACGGCCGGGTTCGAACCGGCGACCTTCTGCGTGTAAAGCAGACGTGATAACCACTACACTACGACGACACGTGTTTGGAATCAAGAAATTTCACCTTCATTAGTTGGTTGGGATTTTTTCCGAACGCAAATGGCCGTCTTGCCCAGCAAAGAATACAATTTGGTTGTAGTAAGAGACACCAAGAAATATAATAATAGAGAGGAAGTTCAGTTAGCACCATCAGACAAGGAGCTGAGCCAGGGGTTCAAATATTTATCGGTTACAGTATTTAGATGGAGTGGAGGTGGCGGACATGGGAGAGGCCCACCGCATACTATGATTGCCAGTCGACAAAGACTGTTATTTCTTAGCTGCGAGCTCCAATAAATGAACGAGGTATTGTTACACAAATACGTGATCCCTTTTCCGCCAATCTCAAACCCGAGAAGCCCGTGTTGTAACAGGGTTACATGTACAAGTGGATACACCACTTGTAACTCTAACAGTTGCGTTAGGGTCTGGTCGCGCTGGCTGGTTAGTGCTAGTTCTTGGTCTGGTTCTCCGAGTGCACTTGTTTCTAGGCAAGAAACTTCGAGATTTCGGATTTGACAATTTTGTTGGCCAACTATAGCCTGCAGTTTATCAAGCATAACGGCAACACCCTGACTTAGACGTATTCGGGATCGAGATGCGATGGGTACTGAGTGGCACGGCAACCTGAAATAGCCGCCAGGAGGAGATCGAAGATCATACCGGCGATCGCGGCATTACTCCCTACTACTGGAATACTGTGTACTCGATGCAGGCCTCGTGGTCTAGTGGTATGATTCTCGCTTCGGGTGCGAGAGGTCCCGGGTTCGATTCCCGGTGAGGCCCCGTCTTTGCTCGGCATCCTTCGCGCCCACGCGGCAGTTTTTAGCCCGTCTTCAGGACCCATAGAGCCTTGACGTCTTGGAGTGTATGGCGAGCTGACGCTTGCGTTGTCTTTCGTGTCCATTCAGTGGCTAGACAACCTTCAAAACAGGTATCGGAGAGAAGCATGACCTCGATTCACTACAAGACCAGTGTCCGAGGTATGGCTGTGGCCGATGCTGCGACGATACCGAAAGTGCGTGCGAGTCTGTGTGCCAATATCCACCAGTCAGCAGCGTGGTGTATTTGAAGCGAGAGAGGTGACGATAGATGGGGATTTGTTTGGAGATCCGTCAGGACGCGAGTTTTGTGGATGTGAAGCAAGTAAAGGTAGGATGCGGTAGCGAAGGAAGCGGTGCGATGTGAGGAGCATGGTTGTTGTGTGTGGTGTTGTCGGTAGAGCGTTTTTGAGTTGGTGTGTGTGTGTAACTGTTTGGAGTGAAACCGAGAACTAGCACCAGCCAGCGCGACCAGCCCCTTAGAGGTAGAAAGCAGACCTCGGACCTTGGTGTGTAGAGCACATCAATGGCTACACGGGCGGGCCACATCATTGGTTGGCTCGCATGCAATAGGTAGAAAGTAACATACCGACTTCCCTGGCTTATAGTGGACAGGGTATATGTCGGTACAGTGTACCAAAACATAAAAGGGATATGCCGATTATGGTAACCGATATCAATACCGACTGAAATGTCATTGTGAAGTCGTTCTATTCTTACGCGCCTAAAAAAGTTCGGTTCGAGTTCTTTGACGCTGGGTGAGCGTGTTCAGCAGGCTGCTCGTCGGGCCAACCGTGCTACTGGAGCAGCTCAGCGTCGACTAACCAAAATACAGTTGAGTACATTGACTACGCGCTGAACGGGCCATGCGTAGTGAGTTTCATCCAGATTGTCCCGTACCGAGTGTTTTGGCATCCGGACAGTCCGACGTATCGTCGTCTTTATCATCGCCGAAGTCATCATCAGAGCCTACTTTACCAACTGCAACATCAACAGCGCAGCCCACTGCAAGTTCACCAATCAGCTTCGCTGCAGCAATATAGGTCTTGCTGAGGAGAGTACCAAATGTTTTTTTGTAGCCATTAGCGACAGTCTCCGGATCCACGCCACCTTCCTCCTACTCGGTGTAGTAAGCACAAACTTCTTACCAGGTGTATGCTGACGAAGCTGCTCGCAAAGATTCATTACCCAGCACTCCCGTAGTTTTCCCTTGAACGGGTGTGTTGCCTGCACCACGAAGCTTGAAAGCCTTTTATACCGTGTTCAGCGGCAACACCCTTGGCGTCGAGCGCTAGCATTAGACACGAAATCGGCATCCCCTCTTTTCTTAGGTCATTAAGCCATTTTACGATCTCTACTTCTGCTGTGGCTGTCATACACCTTGCGAGCGCGCCTTCCTTTTGCTGCAGAGAAGAAATGAGAGCAGGCTTGGCTCAAACCTTTCCAATACCGGTATTTTTGCACTGAAATGTATGTGGCGGAAGTTATAAGACAGGGCGGTAAACGCATCAATTTGAAGAAATTTGATTGGTCTCCGTTATAACCAAGTATCCACTATAAACCAGGGAAGTCGGTTTTTCTACAAATCACGTCAAGGCTCTATGGATCCTGAAGACGGGCTAAAAACTGCCGCACCCGAAGCGAGAATCATACCACTAGACCACGAGGCCACTCCAAACAGTTACACACACACACCAACTCAAAAACGCTCTACCGACAACACCACACACAACAACCATGCTCCCCACATCGCACCGCTTCCTTCGCTACCGCATCCTACCTTTACTTGCTTCACATCCACAAAACTCGCGTCCTGACGGATCTCCAAACAAATCCCCATCTATCGCTACCTCTCTCGCTTCAAATACACCATGCTGCTGACTGGTGGATATTGGCACACAGACTCGCACGCACTTTCGGTATCGTCGCAGCATCGGCCACAGCCATACCTCGGACACTGGTCTTGTAGTGAATCGAGGTCATGCTTCTCTCCGATACCTGTTTTGAAGGTTGTCTAGCCGCAGAATGGACACGAAAGACAACGCAAGCGTCAGCTCGCCACACACTCCAAGACGTCAAGGCTCTGTGGGGCCGGAAGACGGGCTAAAGACCAAATCTTGAAGTATCTGGTATTGGCTGATCCAGTGGCAGCGAAGGCACGTCCAACGAGACCATCATTTCGAAATGGAAGCATAAAGCACAATGTGGAAATGGTGTTGTCGATTCTTGCGTTCACACCGCCTCGGTATTCACTGTTAGGCTCACGTTGGGGAAATGGTATTGAAACTTTCACTGTACTGCCTGGTTGAAGATCCAGCCTCTGACTGCATTTCGTAAGAGCAACACTAAATAATCCATACCGCTAATTCGTTTAGCGTCTTGTCTCGACATTCCACCGTCGCATTCAACACCATGGTTTCCAGCGTAGCTCAGTTCAGTTTCCCCCATCGACGAAGTTGAAAAGTCTGTTACGGGCAACAGCCTTCCTTGGCAGGGCTTGTTTGTCGCTGTATCTTATAGAGAAGTGCGGTAATCTGCTCTTCTTGGCAACAGCCATCTCCTCCTAATTGCTAGAGCGGCTGATAGTATGCCCTCCTCCTTTTCATCAGACGGTCGCCTCTTTGACCTCCTTTGCGTCTTCAATGGCAATCTGCGTCGGCACCGATGATTTTGTCTTCATTCCGCACCACACAAACGATGCATTGGGTCTACTAGTGTTAATATTTAATCAATAAGGCCTTTAAATATAGGACACGATGGCCGAGCGGTCTAAGGCGCTGGTTTTAGGCACCAGTCTTCGGGCGTGGGTTCGAATCCCACTCGTGTCACTTTTGTTTTCGTTGTCGTCGCGTGTTCAAGCATTCATACCGACTTCCCTTTGTCTAGACCGACACCGCTTACAACAGATACCGGGTTTTATCCAATCAGCACTTTGGATGTTGGGCCCTTTGTCAAGACGGACACCTTCGATTGTTGAGGTTGTGATTTCCATGTTTTGCGACCGTCGCACTCTCGCGGCCATTCAAGATTCAGCCCCCGATGCCAGAAGCAGGAGCAGAAGCCCATGCCGAGCAGGTGGAAGTAGCCCAGCCCGAGCGGCCAAAGAGAAAGCCAGCAGGTCGGCCCCGCCTTCGTGAAGCTGGCGGTCGTACCGAGAGCACTAGGGATAGAGAATCTTACACTAATGAGCTTAAGCTGGACGTTGCCAAACGTCTGCGATCTACGGGTGATTCACGGGCGACAATCAATCATTTCTGGCCCAAGCTGCATTCTGTCGTCGCTTGGAATGCTCCGCTCAAGGCACACATGCGGGGTCGGTGGATCTTATTCTTGCGAGAACAGCTCAAAGCCCACGCTGTCGAGAAGGAAAACCCTTTCAAAATGCAGCCTCCCGATCGAAAGCTGGTGGCAAAATGGATCGCGCAGTCTTGGCAGTCTCTATCAGCAGCAACTATTGCGCACGGCTTTAGAAGAGCCGATCTTCCGTGGAATTCGGAACCTGCTTCGCGATCCGCCTGGCGAGTTACATCTAGGCCAAGATTGGGGAGTAAATGAATTGATCGGAGAGCTTGCGGACTTGCACGTCCTTGACGACCAACTCGGAGAGATCGATTCCGACCTCGATTTTGACAATGACAGCGACTGAATCTTTATGTTTTGCCCTGCCAAAACATACCACTCTACAAACCAACCGCCGCTGCTCATCTCTTCAGATCAACTTTTAAACACCGCTGCGCATCACCGAAGATCGGGCGCGGTCTAGACAAAGGGACGTCGGTACTTTATGTACGTTTCACGGGACTCATGGTTCAACGATCAGTCCTGTGTGGTTTTAGACGAAGACACTGAACAGGGGGTTGTCTTTAAGTTTGCCCTCCTCGAAATTAAGCTTCGCGCCAAAGAGATATCTGGGGTCCAACCACAATGAAACTTGACTTCTTTGCTGCTTTATGAAAAGTTAAGTGTGGACGTTGGGATCAAGTAGTTCCTTTTTGTGGCTATGCGAGAAACGGTAGTTAGCAGGGACTGCTGTTGCTGTTGCTGTTGTGACCCTGACCCTGACCCGCCCCTGACCCTGACGTGGACGCGGCAGGGTAAGTTCGTCTGCAAAGACGTAAGACTGACATTGGCGAGTTGTATCATGACGACAGAGACAACATGTCAAAAATAAAGTGTCAACGGCCGGGTTCGAACCGGCGACCTTCTGCGTGTAAAGCAGACGTGATAACCACTACACTACGACGACACCAGAGATTTTAAGCATCGAGAAAAATACTCATAAGGTAAATTACAATTAAAAGACGCGGTGGCACTGGCTATTCTCTATCAGGATTTTTTTAAAGATTCCTACATCGGCACTAAAAGTCAACGTAAAACGGACGCGGTGCATAGCAGCTACTTGCAAATCAACCTAATTAGCCAATCAAATCAATTAAAACGCCACATTGCAAAGCTCATCTGCAGAGCTTATTCTGCACCAATCCCTGGGTAAAATGAAGGTTATTCTGGACCAGTTAATTGATAAATGGAGACAGTAGCCGCTTCGCACCCCCGACCGGAGCATTTGGAGTGATTGGAGGGCTATTCGAAGGACAAAAAGGATACATACACAGCGTATCTGTCGCTGCAAAGGCTGCTACGACGCTTTGAGTATCGGCATGGCTTCGTGCAACGCACGCCGCACGGTTTGAAGGTGGTGAATGGACTTGTACATTGTATTGAATTGATCTTACTTGGTTATTTTGCTTTTAAATATATGTAGGAAAAACTGGAGGACTTACTTGGACGCAACGGTGCAGCTGGTTGGATCCTAGTGGATATAGTAGAAGTACAAGAAGCTTTTCAGGGAAGACTATGGCAGCTATGCTGCAAGTGACGTTTTTAACTGTGAATGTGGCTTTTCGAAAATGCTAGGCTAAAGATAAACGACTAGCTACGATAAAACTTACTAAAGCACCAGTGCATAGCACTTAATACCAACTTTCACTGCTAAATACAATTGTCTCGTACCTTTGTCAAAACTCCAGCTAAATCGCTACTGCTAAAAAAAAGGCTGTGGTCATCTGACAAGCGGGAAAGTGCCGCTGCTACGTACTTTTGTCCTGGGTCAGAGTGCTAGTCACTTCTCGATCTCCGCAACGAGGAATCGCCTGTGAAAAAAAGATATGCTCCGGAAGCGATTTGTCTAAATAGCGTTTCTACTCGGTTTTAGGGCAATCCGCTGAAAATTAACGTAAAAATTTGAGAAATAGTCATGGATACATTCTACCTCTAAGGGGCTGGTCGCGCTGGCTGGTGCTAGTTCTCGGTTTCACTCCAAACAGTTACACACACACACCAACTCAAAAACGCTCTACCGACAACACCACACACAACAACCATGCTCCCCACATCGCACCGCTTCCTTCGCTACCGCATCCTACCTTTACTTGCTTCACATCCACAAAACTCGCGTCCTGACGGATCTCCAAACAAATCCCCATCTATCGCTACCTCTCTCGCTTCAAATACACCATGCTGCTGACTGGTGGATATTGGCACACAGACTCGCACGCACTTTCGGTATCGTCGCAGCATCGGCCACAGCCATACCTCGGACACTGGTCTTGTAGTGAATCGAGGTCATGCTTCTCTCCGATACCTGTTTTGAAGGTTGTCTAGCCGCAGAATGGACACGAAAGACAACGCAAGCGTCAGCTCGCCACACACTCCAAGACGTCAAGGCTCTGTGGGGCCGGAAGACGGGCTAAAGACCAAATCTTGAAGTATCTGGTATTGGCTGATCCAGTGGCAGCGAAGGCACGTCCAACGAGACCATCATTTCGAAATGGAAGCATAAAGCACAATGTGGAAATGGTGTTGTCGATTCTTGCGTTCACACCGCCTCGGTATTCACTGTTAGGCTCACGTTGGGGAAATGGTATTGAAACTTTCACTGTACTGCCTGGTTGAAGATCCAGCCTCTGACTGCATTTCGTAAGAGCAACACTAAATAATCCATACCGCTAATTCGTTTAGCGTCTTGTCTCGACATTCCACCGTCGCATTCAACACCATGGTTTCCAGCGTAGCTCAGTTCAGTTTCCCCCATCGACGAAGTTGAAAAGTCTGTTACGGGCAACAGCCTTCCTTGGCAGGGCTTGTTTGTCGCTGTATCTTATAGAGAAGTGCGGTAATCTGCTCTTCTTGGCAACAGCCATCTCCTCCTAATTGCTAGAGCGGCTGATAGTATGCCCTCCTCCTTTTCATCAGACGGTCGCCTCTTTGACCTCCTTTGCGTCTTCAATGGCAATCTGCGTCGGCACCGATGATTTTGTCTTCATTCCGCACCACACAAACGATGCATTGGGTCTACTAGTGTTAATATTTAATCAATAAGGCCTTTAAATATAGGACACGATGGCCGAGCGGTCTAAGGCGCTGGTTTTAGGCACCAGTCTTCGGGCGTGGGTTCGAATCCCACTCGTGTCACTTTTGTTTTCGTTGTCGTCGCGTGTTCAAGCATTCATACCGACTTCCCTTTGTCTAGACCGACACCGCTTACAACAGATACCGGGTTTTATCCAATCAGCACTTTGGATGTTGGGCCCTTTGTCAAGACGGACACCTTCGATTGTTGAGGTTGTGATTTCCATGTTTTGCGACCGTCGCACTCTCGCGGCCATTCAAGATTCAGCCCCCGATGCCAGAAGCAGGAGCAGAAGCCCATGCCGAGCAGGTGGAAGTAGCCCAGCCCGAGCGGCCAAAGAGAAAGCCAGCAGGTCGGCCCCGCCTTCGTGAAGCTGGCGGTCGTACCGAGAGCACTAGGGATAGAGAATCTTACACTAATGAGCTTAAGCTGGACGTTGCCAAACGTCTGCGATCTACGGGTGATTCACGGGCGACAATCAATCATTTCTGGCCCAAGCTGCATTCTGTCGTCGCTTGGAATGCTCCGCTCAAGGCACACATGCGGGGTCGGTGGATCTTATTCTTGCGAGAACAGCTCAAAGCCCACGCTGTCGAGAAGGAAAACCCTTTCAAAATGCAGCCTCCCGATCGAAAGCTGGTGGCAAAATGGATCGCGCAGTCTTGGCAGTCTCTATCAGCAGCAACTATTGCGCACGGCTTTAGAAGAGCCGATCTTCCGTGGAATTCGGAACCTGCTTCGCGATCCGCCTGGCGAGTTACATCTAGGCCAAGATTGGGGAGTAAATGAATTGATCGGAGAGCTTGCGGACTTGCACGTCCTTGACGACCAACTCGGAGAGATCGATTCCGACCTCGATTTTGACAATGACAGCGACTGAATCTTTATGTTTTGCCCTGCCAAAACATACCACTCTACAAACCAACCGCCGCTGCTCATCTCTTCAGATCAACTTTTAAACACCGCTGCGCATCACCGAAGATCGGGCGCGGTCTAGACAAAGGGACGTCGGTACTTTATGTACGTTTCACGGGACTCATGGTTCAACGATCAGTCCTGTGTGGTTTTAGACGAAGACACTGAACAGGGGGTTGTCTTTAAGTTTGCCCTCCTCGAAATTAAGCTTCGCGCCAAAGAGATATCTGGGGTCCAACCACAATGAAACTTGACTTCTTTGCTGCTTTATGAAAAGTTAAGTGTGGACGTTGGGATCAAGTAGTTCCTTTTTGTGGCTATGCGAGAAACGGTAGTTAGCAGGGACTGCTGTTGCTGTTGCTGTTGTGACCCTGACCCTGACCCGCCCCTGACCCTGACGTGGACGCGGCAGGGTAAGTTCGTCTGCAAAGACGTAAGACTGACATTGGCGAGTTGTATCATGACGACAGAGACAACATGTCAAAAATAAAGTGTCAACGGCCGGGTTCGAACCGGCGACCTTCTGCGTGTAAAGCAGACGTGATAACCACTACACTACGACGACACCAGAGATTTTAAGCATCGAGAAAAATACTCATAAGGTAAATTACAATTAAAAGACGCGGTGGCACTGGCTATTCTCTATCAGGATTTTTTTAAAGATTCCTACATCGGCACTAAAAGTCAACGTAAAACGGACGCGGTGCATAGCAGCTACTTGCAAATCAACCTAATTAGCCAATCAAATCAATTAAAACGCCACATTGCAAAGCTCATCTGCAGAGCTTATTCTGCACCAATCCCTGGGTAAAATGAAGGTTATTCTGGACCAGTTAATTGATAAATGGAGACAGTAGCCGCTTCGCACCCCCGACCGGAGCATTTGGAGTGGTTGGAGGGCTATTTATTCGAAGGACAAAAAGGATACATACACAGCGTATCTGTCGCTGCAAAGGCTGCTACAACGCTTTGAGTATCGGCATGGCTTCGTGCAACGCACGCCGCACGGTTTGAAGGTGGTGAATGGACTTGTACATTGTATTGAATTGATCTTACTTGGTTATTTTGCTTTTAAATATATGTAGGAAAAACTGGAGGACTTACTTGGACGCAACGGTGCAGCTGGTTGGATCCTAGTGGATATAGTAGAAGTACAAGAAGCTTTTCAGGGAAGACTATGGCAGCTATGCTGCAAGTGACGTTTTTAACCCCCCAACGCCCAACGGTTGTACGTACAGCAGGAATCATGTTGTACGTACAACATGTTAAAAGTTGGGCTATTTTGTTGCAAAAGATGGACAAACTTGAGAATGCACAGGGCTGGGGTTGTTGAGATCAGTCTCTTTGGCAATAAACAGTACAGATACTATTGCGATGCCTGCAGCACTTCTGATAAAGCTCGGTACGTACGAATTCGATACGGCTGAAGACTACTAACTGTTGCTCGTTATGTACAGCATGTATCTGTGTACTCGTATTTGGCCGCATCACTATCCTGGCAAGGCTCTGAGCTGCCACCAGATCTGGCATCACAAGTGGGCAAATGGAGCAAAATGCCCCAGGGCGCGATGTGGACGAGGATTCCAGAATCGCGAGGCTGGGGGAAAGGGTAAGCGCCGCCGCTGAAGTAGTGATGGAGAGGAGGAGGAAGGTATTAGCGAGGGGAGCGACAGCGACAGCGTAGCGCACGGCGACGACAGGGATGGTAGCGAGACTGAGTGAGCCGATAACTGGTGGTGGATGAACGTAGCGCTGCAATATGTGCTTTTTCTTACTGTATTCAATTGATGTGTGTTTGGTTTCGCTTTTCGTTGTATTCAAACTCCCCAGCTTTGCACCGGTTTGATAGGCTTCGTACAGTCTCTTGATAAAAGATACATCGACACCTTTTTTTGAAACCTCCATCATGCTGGATGTACGCCATAATCAAGCAGTCTGCCGGTGTATATACAACTTCGATCTGGTGTACATACAACATGGTGACGGGATTTGCAGAAATTGTCTTGTTGTGCATGTACAAGAAAGGTACTCGGAATTATACGAGACTATAGTAAAGTCTAGTGTTGCACGGTTTTACATGTTGGATGAGTACTATGTTGGATGATTTGAAATAACGTCAAAAAGCGGCTTGGGCGTTGGGGGGTTAACTGTGAATGTGGCTTTTCGAAAATGTTAGGCTAAAGATAAACGACTAGCTACGATAAAACTTACTAAAGCACCAGTGCATTCTTCCATAAAGCACTTAATACCAACTTTCACTAGATAACAAAATGATAAAAGCAGCAACAATTATATTCCTGGTTTTTTACGAATTACACGGTGTTTCTCGATTTGGTCATTATTTCCGTTTTACGCAATGGCATATTGCGAGACAATAATATTCGGAAAATTGCTGCTTTTTATATAAGATTTGTCACTATGTAACCGCTGATATTTAATAAGATTTGTGTATTCTCCATAATAATTAATTTATAGAGTACTCTAAAAGATGGCTACAAGACTTTTTGACGTAGTCGACGTAGACGATATTTCATTTTTATTATGCTGAAGAAGACTCAATCGGCCGGCTACATCTGCAGACTTCATGATGATTTTCAAACTGAGCATTTGTCGCATTATACCTAACTTACTGACGCGGAGCACAAACCAATGTTGGTTGGGTTTTTAATGTCTAAAACCGAAACATCGTGATATTCATCTGTGATCGAGATACATAATATTTGATTCTGCTGTTTATTTGTATGTGGATTTTTTGTGTTTTTCGAGGTTATTCCTGTGACTAATGGTATCTCGTGTTATACTTAGCATCTTCTAGTATAAGGTTCGTATTAGAGATGGGACAACGTATATCGATTCTTTGTGGCTTTATCTTATTTAGTTCTACTGCTAAATACAATTGTCTCGTATCTTTGTCAAAACTCCAGCTAAATCGCTACTGCTAAAAAAAGGCTGTGGTCATCTGACAAGCGGGAAAGTGCCGGTTGCATTCTGTCCGTCGGTGTATTCAAAACTCTCTTGAAGATAAAGATGCCGCGCTAGGGGTGGAGATGCTTTAAGTCGCAGACGATCAAGTCCCAAACATGCAATTTTGCAAAGCGATTCCCAGTCCCGATCCGAACTTGGATTCTCATAGCAGAAGCATACTTCGATGAATAGGGTAACCAACCAGGAATATCCTTTTGGACAGTCCTTGGAATGCCGGCTCAACCAGGACAGCGTTCCTGTTGTTTTGACCTGCGAGTATTTATGTAATCAGATGAGCTTTAACCCCTTAATTCCCGCATGTTGGCCCGCTCAACATAACGGGTGTATATTTTTTGGGGTATCTATGTTATGTTGGTCCTCCAACATAACGAAAACTATACTATAGTTTAGCAGATCGATTGAGATCGGCATATTGAAGACAAGGTAATATTTCGGGTTCAAGACAAGCCATTGCATAGGGCTCGGGGTCTTGGATCAGGAGAGTGTGATAAAGTAGAAGCACGCCATTCTGCACGAACGAGTGACTGACAAGCCGAAGTCCCCCTCATTCTTTATTTTTACGGCCTGGACGAAAGCGAACTGATGCGATGGTCGCTACAACTGGCAAAGACCCTCCCGGGAGGACACCACGAGCTACAAAACGACAAAACACTGCAGCAGAGACAAAGGAGCGACACGTGCAACTGCTGAACAAGCTGAGTAATCGACACCACCTCTATCTTCTTCGGGATAGCGCGGCACTGAACCGATACGTGGCGCTTTCAGAGCGCAACGCGGTGGAGCCACGGTAAGGTAATGCTCATTGGTGCTTATATTGTAGTAAAAGTGGTCGTGCTAGTGATTGTAGGCAGAGAAGACGGTGGCAGTGCTACTCCAAATCCTGACCTAGGTCGAAGCGGTTGTACAGACGGTGAAGGTGATTGTGTAGACCATGATCGTGCTGGCGATGGTGGTGGAGGAACGTCTGATGCTCAGGAAGGCTCGTGCCACGCTGCAAACGCTGATCGTATTCCTGTCCTTGCGGACGCCAAGCGACCCGATGCCCCGAAGCCGCAGAAGAAACGAGCTGCCAAATACCGCGCTAAACTAACGACATCAGACATGGAAGTGAAGTCAAAGGGAGTGTACAGTGCTGGCCAAAAATATGTATCCATGACTATTTCTCAAATTTTTACGTTAATTTTCAGCGGATTGCCCTAAAACCGAGTAGAAACGCTATTTAGACAAATCGCTTCCGGAGCATATCTTTTTTTCACAGGCGATTCCTCGTTGCGGAGATCGAGAAGTGACTAGCACTCTGACCCAGGACAAAAGTACGTAGCAGCGGCACTTTCCCGCTTGTCAGATGACCACAGCCTTTTTTTTAGCAGTAGCGATTTAGCTGGAGTTTTGACAAAGGTACGAGACAATTGTATTTAGCAGTGAAAGTTGGTATTAAGTGCTATGCACTGGTGCTTTAGTAAGTTTTATCGTAGCTAGTCGTTTATCTTTAGCCTAGCATTTTCGAAAAGCCACATTCACAGTTAAAAACGTCACTTGCAGCATAGCTGCCATAGTCTTCCCTGAAAAGCTTCTTGTACTTCTACTATATCCACTAGGATCCAACCAGCTGCACCGTTGCGTCCGAGTAAGTCCTCCAGTTTTTCCTACATATATTTAAAAGCAAAATAACCAAGTAAGATCAATTCAATACAATGTACAAGTCCATTCACTACCTTCAAACCGTGCGGCGTGCGTTGCACGAAGCCATGCCGATACTCAAAGCGTCGTAGCAGCCTTTGCAGCGACAGATACGCTGTGTATGTATCCTTTTTGTCCTTCGAATAGCCCTCCAATCACTCCAAATGCTCCGGTCGGGGGTGCGAAGCGGCTACTGTCTCCATTTATCAATTAACTGGTCCAGAATAACCTTCATTTTACCCAGGGATTGGTGCAGAATAAGCTCTGCAGATGAGCTTTGCAATGTGGCGTTTTAATTGATTTGATTGGCTAATTAGGTTGATTTGCAAGTAGCTGCTATGCACCGCGTCCGTTTTACGTTGACTTTTAGTGCCGATGTAGGAATCTTTAAAAAAATCCTGATAGAGAATAGCCAGTGCCACCGCGTCTTTTAATTGTAATTTACCTTATGAGTATTTTTCTCGATGCTTAAAATCTCTGGTGTCGTCGTAGTGTAGTGGTTATCACGTCTGCTTTACACGCAGAAGGTCGCCGGTTCGAACCCGGCCGTTGACACTTTATTTTTGACATGTTGTCTCTGTCGTCATGATACAACTCGCCAATGTCAGTCTTACGTCTTTGCAGACGAACTTACCCTGCCGCGTCCACGTCAGGGTCAGGGGCGGGTCAGGGTCAGGGTCACAACAGCAACAGCAACAGCAGTCCCTGCTAACTACCGTTTCTCGCATAGCCACAAAAAGGAACTACTTGATCCCAACGTCCACACTTAACCCCTCATTCACCGGGCACATGTTGGGAAATGCAAAAATAGAAAACATGTCGGACCCTCCTTCAAGGAAAAACTTTATTAAAGTATAGACGTATTAAGTACGAAGACGTTTGTATTTTTTATACGTACGCAGACGAACAACCTCCGACAT
Source organism: Phytophthora capsici (assembly GCA_030324255.1). NCBI lineage: Eukaryota > Oomycota > Peronosporomycetes > Peronosporales > Peronosporaceae > Phytophthora > Phytophthora capsici. The sequence goes on from CM059346.1 coordinate 4,291,291, forward strand.
ACCTCCGACATGCATTGTGCTAACAGTGATATTTTTGTAGGGAAAATGTTATTCTTGTCGGAGGTGATGACATGCATTATTACGTAGGACGACTATGCACTCAATCAGAGTTCAAAAACCATACCATTACCACAGCTATAACCAACTTTGAATCATAGCCCAAACAGAAACTGCATAAGTATGCGAATACACCATGCTTCATGCGGTCGTTTTGCACATATAACCTCTCAAAACCTCTCAGGAATGAACTCCTGCTCAATCCGATAGTAGCTGTCTACGTATGAGATCCAACCATCTTTTGCTGTGGAGCCAGAGCATCCACAACAGAAGTTGAGCGCCAATACCGACCCTCTCGCCGTTTCACCCGGTCAAACCATGGCCGATCTCATAACTGCCCTTCAAACGGAGAACGCCTTCCTCCGAGAGCTTCTTGTCCAAGCTAACGGACACATCAGGCGCCTCATCACTCAACACCACGCTGAGAAAATGACGCTACTGAACGGCCTGGAAGCGAGGCTAAACACTCTGATGGAGATGCACACTAGTTTGATGGAGTCATTGGCGACCACAACCACGAATCGCGTCACAAAGGCTCCCCCTGGAGAAAAGGTACACGGATTTGCGCTCACGATCTCCCCCCTGGACAACCAAGGAACGCACGAGCTCCGCTTTATCGCAGGGCAACAGGATTACGTGACACGAAAGACTACGAATGTACCTGCAAACAGTGTCCTCTTCGGCTTTACGGAAACGGGCAACCCAATCGACTTACGCCAGAACTTCATGCGCGAAGCAAATGCGCGTCTAGAAGCGAGAGTTGGAGTATATCTACGCGAACACCCGGTATACAAGTCTATTTGCTTTTTTATTTCTATCCACCAAGTCTAACCCATGTGACGTTTTTTTGCGAAGAGCAGGAAGAGGAAATCCCAGATTTTGTCTTCAGGTGCTGCCGTTCCCGTTGGGTTGACCACGAAATCTTTCCGCTCGAAGAGGTCACGGCATTGTTGACTGAGTTGCTGGAGGAAACAAACGCTAATTTACGCTTAGGCCAAATGTGCACGGACTTTCAAGCCACTATATCAATGTATATTCGCACGCATCGGTTTCGCCTTGCCGTTCAACCGTGAAATAGCGACTCATGCGAGTTGGTAGCGTGAAGTTCTAAACTGAGCTAAAAGTCTTGAACAATTGACCTGTTAAAATTTTGAAATACACTACGTATTCACATGGAATGTTCAAGTATCAGCTCTATCCAGTCACCATGCACACTCCTGTCTATTGCGCCATGCCCACCACCAGCATCTCATTTCCACCCTCCGTCATCTCAGCGCCATCAGCTATCTCAATCGTCTCTGTCACCTCTCACTTCCTTCGTCGTCTTCTGCTTAACCCGCCGCGGTGGGTACGCCCATCACCTCCTCCACCGCCTTCTCCTAATTGGCCTGTCGCGGTGGTCAAACCCGCCACCTCCTCCGCCGTCTCCCCTGACCTGTCGCTGTGGTAGCGTCCGCCACCCCCCTAGTCTCGGTCTTCCGTCGCCTCAGTCAGGTCGACATGTCCTATACCGTCGCCTTCTCAGGGCGTTTGGCTTGTCGTTTCTTGCCCGTCGGTTTTCTATACTGGAGACGCTTGTCCAAATTGAAAGGAACGCGTGAGCCAAACTCCCAGTCTTCATGCCAGATAGCGAAGCAGGATTTCTTTACACCGAAAGACTCATGACGCACTAGCTGACAAAGGGAAACGCTAACACAATTCCAAAACAAATGAGAAAATAATACAGCAAAAAGAACATATAGCAAGATCTTACTCTCCTGTGTGGGCTTTGGAGCAGGATAGACACAGCCACTTTGTGTTCTTCCCCCTTTTTCCTGGTGCGGCGAGCAAACTGCAGACCTTGCAGGCCCTGTGCATTCTCTTTCGACCAGGGTCGCCAACCTCACCATGGAAATCTTCGGTTTCTGATGGGGTATGGCCTGCTAAATTCCTGTAAACCCTTGTTGGCGGAGGGAGGCAAGGTGCAGGCGGAATATCCCGTTGTGGTTGCTGAACAATAAACCAGGTAAGCGATTAGTTACAGGATACCGGCGTATTGGTGGGTTGAAGAAAAATGAGCTTACCAAATCCACTATGTCTGACTGGGTTACAGCTAAAAGCTGCGCATGCAAAGTGGTCAGGAAGGCTGAATGTGACATCGCATTCCTTCCGATCCTTGTGTAGTGTGTTCGGTGAACGACATACGCGTTGACAATAGCCATGTCAAGCAAACCGAGAAATAGACTGCATAGTACAGAGGCATTAGTGGTAAGCATGTGTAGTAAGAGTGTGTGCTTACGTACGTTTTGTAGTATTTCTTAAACGTGAATGCCATTTGCACCGAGTATCGTTGCAGTCTAAGCTGGTCGTGGACATCCACCCCACCCATTCCCTGGTGATAGTCTTTGACCAGCTTTGGACATGGCACCTCTGACGGCTCACCTTTAACCCACGTGTTGCGACCTACAGGCATCAACACGTAAATAAGTTAGTAAACATAATTATCCACAAACATTTAGCTTAGTCAAATACTAATTGAAAGTTCTTGAGTGCTCGCCCCAGTTGCAAGTAGATACACTGGTTTGCTGTCCCACCAACAACACGCAGACATTTCCGAAACTGATTTTGACCGCATAATCTTGTAGGACCCGCGTGGTACATCCTTCGGCCGTTTCTTTCGCTTGTCCTTGAGCTCATTAGGAAAACCAATGCGTCGTGTCTGAATCGTGCCGACCGAATATATCTTGTTCGCCAGCAACTCCAAGGCTAATGCGACCGAGGTATAGAATCTATCGATCACTACCGTGTAGTGAGCACGACGATCCTTTGGTAAAACTTTATCCATGTTGCGGAGCACGGCTGCAGGGCCAGATTTGTCATCGATTGTTTGTGGTCCACTGAGGTGAGCTTTTTTTCCGCAATACACTTCCAACCTGCACGTATTTTTTACTTAGTTAAAATTCACAAGCATTCATCTTCATCAAACCAATTCGTACCTCAAACAGTATGATGTCCTTGGACAGCACGTAAGGAACATCTTCGTTCCCCACTTGTGCGGCTTGTCACGCATGTATGTCCGGGTGCCATTAAATTTTGAATGTGAAGGCAGCATCCCTTCATCAAACGATAAAACAGGGCCCGGTGTATAGCCTTGGATGAACGTGGTTTGAAGCGTATTGATGATAGGCCGGATCTTCCAGGCTCGATCCTGTTTGGCCATCGGGTCCGTGTTATCGGAGAAGTGGAGATGACGCATGATCTCATCAAACCTGGTGCCAAAATCAGAACGTTCCCTTAGTGTTATCTTTATGCCATCTATCGCTTGTGTTACGAACCGGTTTCGCGGCATCCAGGCTCCGAAAGTCCCACTTGGAATTGCTCCTACACTCGTCGTGCTCCAATGAGTCGATAAACGCCGTTTCTGGGGACACAGCATACGAGCTATGAGTAGCCCAAAAACAACTGCGAACTCATGCGGCTCGAACGGGTCCATTTTGCGCAGCCGCTGTCTAATTTGCTTGAGCGTCTCCACATCTTTCTGCCGTGATCCTCGTCCTTTGCAAGCAACCTGCCGATCTCGAATTTTCCTTGCGCGCGCTACCACCGTTTGGCGTGCGTACCGATTCGACTCGTCGGATATCGTATGCAACAGCGCTTTTGGAAAAAAGAACCAAAACAAGTTGATTGGTGAATCAGCGTGGCGAAGAACGTCTTGTGTCGGTCCCCATTCACCCTGGTACAAACCAGGATATTCATGTTGTACTGCTGTACTTGCCTGAACTAAATTGACATCAGATAAACAGTGAGCAGTGGTATATAACAACAGGAAAAATGATTACCTTCTCCCCATCCTGTTGTTTCCCATTCCTTAATCTCTGTTTTGTTTTTCGCCAGAGCAAGCAGGGCGTCATCATCGTTGATATCGCTGCTTACATCAGCCATGTATGCAGCGACGGCATCATCGCTCCAGTCTGCGGTGAAGTCAAGGGATGCCAACCTACTATCATCAAAATCCGAACTCTCGTTCTCGGATGGGCCATCAGAAACCATAATTTCGTATTCACCCTCTTCACCATCTTGGTATACATTTACATCACCGTTTGCAGCAAGTAGAACGTCGCGTTTGCGCTTTCTTTCGGATTCGCAGATGACTTCCTCCTGATCAACGTCATCAGATTCAGATTCATCCAGAAGCGGCGTGATAAGAGCTGGTAATTGAGTAGTAAATGCTTCCCCCGGTACGGAGACAGAAACTAGTCTCGAGCCCGTCGCTGATGCGTTTGGCTCATCAGAAGGGCATGCTTTACGCTTCTTTCTTGCCGGTAGTCTCGTAGTTATATCTGCTTCCATACGTGGCGTTCTTGACGCAATCGACGTCAGAGCCAAAACTTCACGGGCCTTGGTTTTCTTCGTTGCAGGTGGGGTGGGTGCAGGCGTGGGAATAGTTGATGTGGGAGCTGCAGCTTCCGCTGCAATTCCACTTGAAGGAGCAACCGGCGAAGGCAAACTTCGTTTTTGAGGGGACAACACACCCTCATCCGACGAGGCCCGAACCGCCTTGGACGTCATGGATACAATACTCTCACTCGAGGCGGTCGAAGCAACTTCTGGTGATGATGTAGCTACCGGCAGGCTTGGTCTTCCCTTCTGAGAAAGGGTGGCCGCGTCCAAGCTGGAGCTTGGAATCTCCTCAGTCATGGTCGAAAACGTATAAATTGGTTTGACCGGGAACAAGTGGCCAAGGAACTATTGTACCAAAATCATGGAACATCCTATCTGAATTAGTTACATCGTTCTCTTCTTGCTGAGCGCTTTGGGTACTGAACAGCTGCGGTCTTTTGGCCTTGTAACAGTAGCATTCTGTTGTCGCCTATAATACTCACTGATCCCCTGTATTATGCGCTATTAGACTCATTACCGACACTTGGTCTGTTCGACGAATGAGTTGAGCTGCCTTGTCCTCGCAATTGGTTTGAGAACAAATTGGTTTACATATTTAGTTTACTCGGCTGTGAACCCAAGACGCGGCGGTAGAAATTCTCTAGTCAACAGTCTCTCAACCTCAGTATGCACCATGAGCTATCAAACTGGCTGGAGCTTTAGAACCTCGCATGTGCCGAGATTTTGGCGTAACAATACACAATCATCAGCGATTACGAGCTCGTTTAGCGCGTTTCCGAGCTGTCTTGGACTTCCTTTTCTTGGCCTCGAACTGCTTCAACTCGACGCGGTACACTCCTACGACCTTCGTCAGCCAGTCCAGTATAGCCAGAGGCTCTCGATAGCATGGCGGGTCGTAAGCAGCATCAAACCCGTCGATGACTTCCAAAGTCTTCCGCCTTCCACGCTTGGTTACGACGAGCGCAAAACAGTGTTCAACCAAATCATGAGCCGCATGGACAAGGTATCGACCTGGAGATAGTGACCGTTGAGCGTAATGACCAAGTATCTGAATACTCGTCAGTGATTGGTCAATTGCGTTGGTTCTTAGGAGAGAGTAATCCAGACCAATGCGATTACGCTGAAGAAATTCGAAAAATTCAGCAATATCACACCGGACGACGCCATTGGTCAAATCTTTTTTGTACTCTGCGCAAAATGTTGCCCAAAGGTCTTCCGTGACGAGGTTGGATTGCCCCAGGTCATGGCAGATCGAGCGGATCGTCTCGAGGAAACAGGAGCCGGTGTCGGACGCCTTGGCGCCGCGGAAGTGCTTACGGTAGTATTCAGTGAACGAGCATGACGCTCCTGACCTTTTCCAGGCATTTACTTGATTCATCAAGTAGTCGACATGAGTCAGATTCTCCGGCCATTCCCAGCTTAGTTGACATGGGCTCATATCCCATTCCACTAAATACGCGACGTGGGGTGGCTTCCCGAAACGAACGAGAAGCTTCTTAACATTGTACAGGGCTTCGGTGTCGACAGGGGCATCCGGGTCGAAGTGGTTATGCCAATGTGTCGAGGGATGATGTGCAGGGGGCTTCGGAAGCTTGGGGCGCTTCAAAACCGACGCGGAAGCGGCTAACAACAGGTCGGCATCATAGACATCGGGTTCTGAATCGTTAACCTCCGCGGGATTTGCGTCAGCAGTGATGGCTCTGTCGATTAGCAAAACGTCGGAACTGGAGTTGAGGGTGTGTGTGGTTGAACTCATTTCGAATTGCAGATCAGGTTGAGGAAGTTCGTCCGAAATTGAAGGTGTACCACCCGGCCCTACGCGTGGAGAAGCTGAGGCTGGAGATGTAGGCAATGCCCAAGCGCAATCAAGCGTCTCAGGTAGCGCAGCGCAGCCATCTTCGACGAGAAGCTCGTTCAAGGTCTCCAGCGTGACATCTTCAGCACCAAGATCAGGTAATGGTGTTGTCGATGCATTGCTAACCGTGGACATGTCGTACAGGTTGAACAGATCGCATGGATCAAGCTCATCCAGGGTCGGAAGTGCGGTATCAACGGTGAAAGACGGGTCGGTGACGTCGAGCAAGGCATCGCTCGAGAGGAGAGAGTTCTCACCGGGTACTAGGAGCTGCAACATCGGAGAGCAAGGATCGACGGTGGACCTATCCGTTCCACGAGAAGCGTTGGCGTCAAAACTTCTCAGGTAAGGACTAATCCGTTGCCAATTGATGCTCACCTCCAAGGCAGGTTTCCAAGTGAGAATCAAGACCAAAAGCGTTCTACGGGATAAGGAGGCTTCTCTAAGGAATAGTGAAATCAATATATTACAGCAGATGTAGGGCAGTTGCGGAGCCCAAGTGGTCTCCATCTGCTCGAACTGCTGGGGGACGGCACTACGTTTCGTCGTCCTCCCCCGAAACACTTGCTTCACAATTTTCCGATGTGAACTGTTGAGTTACGCGATTGTTCTGCGTACCGGCGGTGTTGTAAAGCTGGGGTTTTCGCCACTTGAGGTGCAGATTGAGGTGAATGCAGTCACGTCGGTGGATACAGTGGGCCAAATGTTCACTGCCGATGTGACGTGGGAGGTGACGATGCCAGCGATCACTACCATTCGAGAAGACTCGGTACTGCGAGAGTCGATGGACATTCTCGAGTATGATGAGAAACAGTTCGAATTCTCCAATAAACTCAATGCAAGACGAGCGGGAGATGACGTCCAGTTTATCTCCTGCTGGGCCAGTACACTTCACCGATTCGACCAGTCTGGCCTTGCCAGTGAAGTCAACATCTGAGCATCTGAGTCACCTCCAGTTCAGCCGTCGAGTGGTGGCAGGAGATGACACTCCGAAGTTTTCCCGTAGACCAGCAGAAACTCACGTTCGCCTTCTCCACTGGAACAGAAGTCCGAAAGTCTCAACGTATCACACTTGGAGCGGTAGACACAGGGACATTCACGTTTGCCAACTTCAAACGTGGCAACGTGTTCGACGTGATATACCACGACAAAGTCTTTGTGGGGGGGATCGACGCGGAAGGAGACACGAAAATGATTCGGTTCGAGATGATGCTGGAGCGAAGGCCTGGATACTACGTGACGAATGTGGCGATTCCAGCTGGAATTATCACTTATTTGTGCTTCATCTCGTACGCGCCACTAGCGGACGGTTCACTCATGGACACTGGAGACCGCGTGCAGATCGTCCTGACGCTGTTGCTGACTGCTGTGACGTTCAAGAACATGGCCGCCTCTCTAACGCCTCATCTCGTACTTTATGGCTCTGGACCAGTACGTTTTCTTCTGCTTCATCATTTCGTGTCTCGTAGCGATCGAGAACGCTTTATTCCCAGTTGTTGGGGATCTTTTCCCTCGACGTGAAAGTTGGCAGGAAAACAGTCTGTTGGCCATTTCTGGTGGCTTTTTCACGATCGTGTGGGCCTTGTACGTCACTGTGTGGGTTAAATTGCGCAAACTTGCATCAGGAGCCCTTATCAAGGTGCACGAGACTATCCAAGTGACTTCTGCTTCAATCCCTCCGGAACACCGCGAAGCTGTGCTGCACGAGTACATGGAGTCACGACGTAGCTCCCCGTGTACTGCGGAATGGCCTTGGCTGGGTCAATAATGGAGACCACAGCGTGCACTTGGTCTCCTTCACGCACTCAACTTGAAGACATACAGTTTTAACGAGCCGCTTCCAGAGGCATTCGCACCAAACGCTTGGTCAATTCATTTATATCCACGTGGTGGTAGTGGCGAAGCATAATCTTAGCCAGCATTGATGTAGGGCACGTGAAACGGAAAGCAACAGTCGTAACTTCACCCCCAACGCCCAACGGTTGTACGTACAGCAGGAATCATGTTGTACGTACAACATGTTAAAAGTTGGGCTATTTTGTTGCAAAAGATAGGCAAACTTGAGAATGCACAGGGCTGGGGTTGTTGAGATCAGTCTCTTTGGCAATAAACAGTACAGATACTATTGCGATGCCTGCAGCACTTCTGATAAAGCTCGGTACGTACGAATTCGATACGGCTGAAACGACTACTAACTGTTGCTCGTTATGTACAGCATGTATCTGTGTACTCGTATTTGGCCGCACCACTATCCTGGCAACGCTCTGAGCTGCCACCAGATCTGGCATCACAAGTGGGCAAATGGAGCAAAATGCCCCAGGGCGCGATGTGGACGAGGATTCCAGAATCGCGAGGCTGGAGGAAAGGGTAAGCGCCGCCGCCGAAGTAGTGATGGAGAGGAGGAGGAAGGTATTAGCGAGGGGAGCGACAGCGTAGCGCATGACGACGACAGGGATGGTAGCGAGATTGAGTGAGCCGATAACTGGACCAGTTACTGGTGGTGGATGAACGTAGTGCTTCAATATGTGCTTTTTCTTACTGTATTCAATTGATGTGTGTTTGGTTTCGCTTTTCGTTGTCTTCAAACTCCCCAGCTTTGCACCGGTTTGATAGGCTTCGTACAGTCTCTTGATAAAAGGTACATCGACACCTTTTTTTGAAACCTCCATCATGCTGGATGTACGCCATATTCAAGCAGTCTGCCGGTGTATATACAACTTCGATCTGGTGTACATACAACATGGTGACGTGATTTGCAGAAATTGTCTTGTTGTGTATGTACAAGAAACGTGCTCGGAATTATACGAGACTATAGTAAAGTCAAGTGTTGCACGGTTTTACATGTTGGATGAGTACTATGTTGGATGATTTGAAATAACGTCAAAAAGCGGCTTGGGCGTTGGGGGGTTAGAAGGCACCAGCGTTCCAAACGCTCATCAGCGTCGAGCTTCGTGAGACAAGCTGGAGTCGACTCAGTCACCTTCGAACTGGTCTGTCCATCTTGACATGCAAAACTCGAGACTCTCGAGGGCTTGCGCTTCATCAAAGTGTCCACTGCTGTCACCCCCGCAGATGTAAGATCCAATCACGATAAATTGAGTATTTGGCTAAGAATGCCAAACACCAGCGTTCTCCACCTCCAATCGCTCTTTACCACTGTGCTGCACCACGTAAGGATACTTCGGTGGTTCGGTAATGTACATGACACCCTTAGAACTAAGTGTTCCTTTAGGTGCGTCTGTCCTTGGCGTACTCGAGGACCTCCTGCATCTCATAGAGATCTCTTCGACGGGTAGTCACGTTCGTGCAACGTCCAGTATTTTCCTCACAGTGTCCAGCTCCTTGTCCGTCCGTTAGTCTTTGTGCTAGCGTAAATCTCCAGTCTGATCATTTTCAGGGCCACAGAGACGACGAGTACGACGAGTACGAGAACTGTCAATCGGTCGCGACGTTCTCGTCTGTCATTTACCAGACGCTTCCAGCCGCCGTCATATTGTCCCTACCAGGGTCTGGTTTACGCGCGTTCGAGCCGTTTAAGCGGGAGGAGACCAGTTCCAAGTCGAAGAGTAAGAAAGAAAGCGAGATTTCAGATGACGAGAGAGGCTACTCCAGCGTAGCGACTATCCGACGGCGTTTTGTCTTCCAACTGTGTTAAGCGCTGGCTGTGTGTATGCTGTTCTTCGACATTGGCCAGGTGCTCTATTTCCTCTAAGTAGTGCTCAACGGGGCGATGAGGTCTTGTAAAAGTGTCGCCACGCAGATCTTCACCTTCGGTGCGGTCTTCTGCTACACCGGACTCTTCTCGGTGCTCTATATTTCGCGCGTTATCGGGAGCACATCAAGATGCAGCTTGGGGCCTTCGTCCAAACCCAAGTCGATCTGCACACTCTGAAAACTGGTAAAAATTAATATAGATGATCTTTAGGGATGTGTGTGTCGCCTGCTATTGCACTATTCATCGCGAAGTTCGCATATGTATGTTTTGTAAGGGGTGCTGGTTTTGGTAGAATTAATATGTATGCAACATCCACTTGTCGGCTGCTCCGACAAGTGGAGCTGTCGCATGACGGAGCCTCCGACATTGGTGAACAAGGGGTTAACTTTTCATAAAGCAGCAAAGAAGTCAAGTTTCATTGTGGTTGGACCCCAGATATCTCTTTGGCGCGAAGCTTAATTTCGAGGAGGGCAAACTTAAAGACAACCCCCTGTTCAGTGTCTTCGTCTAAAACCACACAGGACTGATCGTTGAACCATGAGTCCCGTGAAACGTACATAAAGTATGAATGCTTGAACTCGCGACAACGAAAACAAAAGTGACACGAGTGGGATTCGAACCCACGCCCGAAGACTGGTGCCTAAAACCAGCGCCTTAGACCGCTCGGCCATCGTGTCCTATATTTAAAGGCCTTATTGATTAAATATTAACACTAGTAGACCCAATGCATCGTTTGTGTGGTGCGGAATGAAGACAAAATCATCGGTGCCGACGCAGATTGCCATTGAAGACGCAAAGGAGGTCAAAGAGGCGACCGTCTGATGAAAAGGAGGAGGGCATACTATCAGCCTCTCTAGTAATTATGGAGGGGATGGCTGTTGACACGAAGAGCAGATTACATGTCAAAAATAAAGTGTCAACGGCCGGGTTCGAACCGGCGACCTTCTGCGTGTAAAGCAGACGTGATAACCACTACACTACGACGACACGTGTTTGGAATCAAGAAATTTCACCTTCATTAGTTGGTTGGGATTTTTTCCGAACGCAAATGGCCGTCTTGCCCAGCAAAGAATACAATTTGGTTGTAGTAAGAGACACCAAGAAATATAATAATAGAGAGGAAGTTCAGTTAGCACCATCAGACAAGGAGCTGAGCCAGGGGTTCAAATATTTATCGGTTACAGTATTTAGATGGAGAGGAGGTGGCGGACGTGGGAGAGAGGCCCACAGCATACTATGATTGCCAGTCGGCAGAGACTGTTATTTCTTAACTGCGAGCTCCAACAAATGAACGAGGTATTGTTACACAAATACCCCCCTGTTTAGTGTCTTCGTCTAAAACCACACAGGACTGATTGTTGAACCATGAGTCCCGTGAAACGTACATAAAGTATGAATGCTTGAACTCGCGACAACGAAAACAAAAGTGACACGAGTGGGATTCGAACCCACGCCCGAAGACTGGTGCCTAAAACCAGCGCCTTAGACCGCTCGGCCATCGTGTCCTATATTTAAAGGCCTTATTGATTAAATATTAACACTAGTAGACCCAATGCATCGTTTGTGTGGTGCGGAATGAAGACAAAATCATCGGTGCCGACGCAGATTGCCATTGAAGACGCAAAGGAGGTCAAAGAGGCGACCGTCTGATGAAAAGGAGGAGGGCATACTATCAGCCTCTCTAGTAATTATGGAGGGGATGGCTGTTGACACGAAGAGCAGATTACATGTCAAAAATAAAGTGTCAACGGCCGGATTCGAACCGGCGACCTTCTGCGTGTAAAGCAGACGTGATAACCACTACACTACGACGACACGTGTTTGGAATCAAGAAATTTCACCTTCATTAGTTGGTTGGGATTTTTTCCGAACGCAAATGGCCGTCTTGCCCAGCAAAGAATACAATTTGGTTGTAGTAAGAGACACCAAGAAATATAATAATAGAGAGGAAGTTCAGTTAGCACCATCAGACAAGGAGCTGAGCCAGGGGTTCAAATATTTATCGGTTACAGTATTTAGATGGAGAGGAGGTGGCGGACGTGGGAGAGAGGCCCACAGCATACTATGATTGCCAGTCGGCAGAGACTGTTATTTCTTAACTGCGAGCTCCAACAAATGAACGAGGTATTGTTACACAAATTCCCCCCTGTTTAGTGTCTTCGTCTAAAACCACACAGGACTGATTGTTGAACCATGAGTCCCGTGAAACGTACATAAAGTATGAATGCTTGAACTCGCGACAACGAAAACAAAAGTGACACGAGTGGGATTCGAACCCACGCCCGAAGACTGGTGCCTAAAACCAGCGCCTTAGACCGCTCGGCCATCGTGTCCTATATTTAAAGGCCTTATTGATTAAATATTAACACTAGTAGACCCAATGCATCGTTTGTGTGGTGCGGAATGAAGACAAAATCATCGGTGCCGACGCAGATTGCCATTGAAGACGCAAAGGAGGTCAAAGAGGCGACCGTCTGATGAAAAGGAGGAGGGCATACTATCAGCCGCTCTAGCAATTAGGAGGAGATGGCTGTTGCCAAGAAGAGCAGATTACCGCACTTCTCTATAAGATACAGCGACAAACAAGCCCTGCCAAGGAAGGCTGTTGCCCGTAACAGACTTTTCAACTTCGTCGATGGGGGAAACTGAACTGAGCTACGCTGGAAACCATGGCGTTGAATGCGACGGTGGAATGTCGAGACAAGACGCTAAACGAATTAGCGGTATGGATTATTTAGTGTTGCTCTTACGAAATGCAGTCAGAGGCTGGATCTTCAACCAGGCAGTATAGTGAAAGTTTCAATACCATTTCCCCAACGTGAGCCTAACAGTGAATACCGAGGCGGTGTGAACGCAAGAATCGACAACACCATTTCCACATTGTGCTTTATGCTTCCATTTCGAAATGATGGTCTCGTTGGACGTGCCTTCGCTACCACTGGATCAGCCAATACCAGATACTTCAAGATTTGGTCTTTAGCCCGTCTTCCGGCCCCACAGAGCCTTGACGTCTTGGAGTGTATGGCGAGCTGACGCATGCGTAGTCTTTCGTGTCCATTCAGTGGCTAGACAACCTTCAAAGCAGGTATCGGAGAGAAGCATGACCTCGATTCACTACAAGACCAGTGTCCGAGGTATGGCTGTGGCCGATGCTGCGACGATACCGAAAGTGCGTGCGAGTCTGTGTGCCAATATCCACCAGTCAGCAGCGTGGTGTATTTGAAGCGAGAGAGGTAGCGATAGATGGGGATTTGTTTGGAGATCCGTCAGGACGCGAGTTTTGTGGATGTGAAGCAAGTAAAGGTAGGATGCGGTAGCGAAGGAAGCGGTGCGATGTGGGGAGCATGGTTGTTGTGTGTGGTGTTGTCGGTAGAGCGTTTTTGAGTTGGCGTGTGTGTGTAACTGTTTGGAGTGGCCTCGTGGTCTAGTGGTATGATTCTCGCTTCGGGTGCGAGAGGTCCCGGGTTCGATTCCCGGTGAGGCCCGTCTTTGCTCGGCATCCTTCGCGCCCACGCGGCAGTTTTTAGCCCGTCTTCAGGACCCATAGAGCCTTGACGTCTTGGAGTGTATGGCGAGCTGACGCTTGCGTTGTCTTTCGTGTCCATTCAGTGGCTAGACAACCTTCAAAACAGGTATCGGAGAGAAGCATGACCTCGATTCACTACAAGACCAGTGTCCGAGGTATGGCTGTGGCCGATGCTGCGACGATACCGAAAGTGCGTGCGAGTCTGTGCGCCAATATCCACTAGTCAGCAGCGTGGTGTATTTGAAGCGAGAGAGGTAGCGATAGATGGGGATTTGTTTGGAGATCCGTCAGGACGCGAGTTTTGTGGATGTGAAGCAAGTAAAGGTAGGATGCGGTAGCGAAGGAAGCGGTGCGATGTGGGGAGCATGGTTGTTGTGTGTGGTGTTGTCGGTAGAGCGTTTTTGAGTTGGCGTGTGTGTGTAACTGTTTGGAGTGGCCTCGTGGTCTAGTGGTATGATTCTCGCTTCGGGTGCGAGAGGTCCCGGGTTCGATTCCCGGTGAGGCCCCGTCTTTGCTCGGCATCCTTCGCGCCCACGCGGCAGTTTTTAGCCCGTCTTCAGGACCCATAGAGCCTTGACGTCTTGGAGTGTATGGCGAGCTGACGCTTGCGTTGTCTTTCGTGTCCATTCAGTGGCTAGACAACCTTCAAAACAGGTATCGGAGAGAAGCATGACCTCGATTCACTACAAGACCAGTGTCCGAGGTATGGCTGTGGCCGATGCTGCGACGATACCGAAAGTGCGTGCGAGTCTGTGCGCCAATATCCACTAGTCAGCAGCGTGGTGTATTTGAAGCGAGAGAGGTAACGATAGATGGGGATTTGTTTGGAGATCCGTCAGGACGCGAGTTTTGTGGATGTGAAGCAAGTAAAGGTAGGATGCGGTAGCGAAGGAAGCGGTGCGATGTGGGGAGCATGGTTGTTGTGTGTGGTGTTGTCGGTAGAGCGTTTTTGAGTTGGCGTGTGTGTGTAACTGTTTGGAGTGGCCTCGTGGTCTAGTGGTATGATTCTCGCTTCGGGTGCGAGAGGTCCCGGGTTCGATTCCCGGTGAGGCCCCGTCTTTGCTCGGCATCCTTCGCGCCCACGCGGCAGTTTTTAGCCCGTCTTCAGGACCCATAGAGCCTTGACGTCTTGGAGTGTATGGCGAGCTGACGCTTGCGTTGTCTTTCGTGTCCATTCAGTGGCTAGACAACCTTCAAAACAGGTATCGGAGAGAAGCATGACCTCGATTCACTACAAGACCAGTGTCCGAGGTATGGCTGTGGCCGATGCTGCGACGATACCGAAAGTGCGTGCGAGTCTGTGCGCCAATATCCACTAGTCAGCAGCGTGGTGTATTTGAAGCGAGAGAGGTAACGATAGATGGGGATTTGTTTGGAGATCCGTCAGGACGCGAGTTTTGTGGATGTGAAGCAAGTAAAGGTAGGATGCGGTAGCGAAGGAAGCGGTGCGATGTGGGGAGCATGGTTGTTGTGTGTGGTGTTGTCGGTAGAGCGTTTTTGAGTTGGCGTGTGTGTGTAACTGTTTGGAGTGGCCTCGTGGTCTAGTGGTATGATTCTCGCTTCGGGTGCGAGAGGTCCCGGGTTCGATTCCCGGTGAGGCCCCGTCTTTGCTCGGCATCCTTCGCGCCCACGCGGCAGTTTTTAGCCCGTCTTCAGGACCCATAGAGCCTTGACGTCTTGGAGTGTATGGCGAGCTGACGCTTGCGTTGTCTTTCGTGTCCATTCAGTGGCTAGACAACCTTCAAAACAGGTATCGGAGAGAAGCATGACCTCGATTCACTACAAGACCAGTGTCCGAGGTATGGCTGTGGCCGATGCTGCGACGATACCGAAAGTGCGTGCGAGTCTGTGCGCCAATATCCACTAGTCAGCAGCGTGGTGTATTTGAAGCGAGAGAGGTAACGATAGATGGGGATTTGTTTGGAGATCCGTCAGGACGCGAGTTTTGTGGATGTGAAGCAAGTAAAGGTAGGATGCGGTAGCGAAGGAAGCGGTGCGATGTGGGGAGCATGGTTGTTGTGTGTGGTGTTGTCGGTAGAGCGTTTTTGAGTTGGCGTGTGTGTGTAACTGTTTGGAGTGGCCTCGTGGTCTAGTGGTATGATTCTCGCTTCGGGTGCGAGAGGTCCCGGGTTCGATTCCCGGTGAGGCCCCGTCTTTGCTCGGCATCCTTCGCGCCCACGCGGCAGTTTTTAGCCCGTCTTCAGGACCCATAGAGCCTTGACGTCTTGGAGTGTATGGCGAGCTGACGCTTGCGTCGTCTTTCGTGTCCATTCAGTGGCTAGACAACCTTCAAAACAGGTATCGGAGAGAAGCATGACCTCGATTCACTACAAGACCAGTGTCCGAGGTATGGCTGTGGCCGATGCTGCGACGATACCGAAAGTGCGTGCGAGTCTGTGCGCCAATATCCACTAGTCAGCAGCGTGGTGTATTTGAAGCGAGAGAGGTAACGATAGATGGGATTTGTTTGGAGATCCGTCAGGACGCGAGTTTTGTGGATGTGAAGCAAGTAAAGGTAGGATGCGGTAGCGAAGGAAGCGGTGCGATGTGGGGAGCATGGTTGTTGTGTGTGGTGTTGTCGGTAGAGCGTTTTTGAGTTGGCGTGTGTGTGTAACTGTTTGGAGTGGCCTCGTGGTCTAGTGGTATGATTCTCGCTTCGGGTGCGAGAGGTCCCGGGTTCGATTCCCGGTGAGGCCCCGTCTTTGCTCGGCATCCTTCGCGCCCACGCGGCAGTTTTTAGCCCGTCTTCAGGACCCATAGAGCCTTGACGTCTTGGAGTGTATGGCGAGCTGACGCTTGCGTTGTCTTTCGTGTCCATTCAGTGGCTAGACAACCTTCAAAACAGGTATCGGAGAGAAGCATGACCTCGATTCACTACAAGACCAGTGTCCGAGGTATGGCTGTGGCCGATGCTGCGACGATACCGAAAGTGCGTGCGAGTCTGTGCGCCAATATCCACTAGTCAGCAGCGTGGTGTATTTGAAGCGAGAGAGGTAACGATAGATGGGGATTTGTTTGGAGATCCGTCAGGACGCGAGTTTTGTGGATGTGAAGCAAGTAAAGGTAGGATGCGGTAGCGAAGGAAGCGGTGCGATGTGGGGAGCATGGTTGTTGTGTGTGGTGTTGTCGGTAGAGCGTTTTTGAGTTGGCGTGTGTGTGTAACTGTTTGGAGTGGCCTCGTGGTCTAGTGGTATGATTCTCGCTTCGGGTGCGAGAGGTCCCGGGTTCGATTCCCGGTGAGGCCCCGTCTTTGCTCGGCATCCTTCGCGCCCACGCGGCAGTTTTTAGCCCGTCTTCAGGACCCATAGAGCCTTGACGTCTTGGAGTGTATGGCGAGCTGACGCTTGCGTCGTCTTTCGTGTCCATTCAGTGGCTAGACAACCTTCAAAACAGGTATCGGAGAGAAGCATGACCTCGATTCACTACAAGACCAGTGTCCGAGGTATGGCTGTGGCCGATGCTGCGACGATACCGAAAGTGCGTGCGAGTCTGTGCGCCAATATCCACTAGTCAGCAGCGTGGTGTATTTGAAGCGAGAGAGGTAACGATAGATGGGATTTGTTTGGAGATCCGTCAGGACGCGAGTTTTGTGGATGTGAAGCAAGTAAAGGTAGGATGCGGTAGCGAAGGAAGCGGTGCGATGTGGGGAGCATGGTTGTTGTGTGTGGTGTTGTCGGTAGAGCGTTTTTGAGTTGGCGTGTGTGTGTAACTGTTTGGAGTGGCCTCGTGGTCTAGTGGTATGATTCTCGCTTCGGGTGCGAGAGGTCCCGGGTTCGATTCCCGGTGAGGCCCCGTCTTTGCTCGGCATCCTTCGCGCCCACGCGGCAGTTTTTAGCCCGTCTTCAGGACCCATAGAGCCTTGACGTCTTGGAGTGTATGGCGAGCTGACGCTTGCGTTGTCTTTCGTGTCCATTCAGTGGCTAGACAACCTTCAAAACAGGTATCGGAGAGAAGCATGACCTCGATTCACTACAAGACCAGTGTCCGAGGTATGGCTGTGGCCGATGCTGCGACGATACCGAAAGTGCGTGCGAGTCTGTGCGCCAATATCCACTAGTCAGCAGCGTGGTGTATTTGAAGCGAGAGAGGTAACGATAGATGGGGATTTGTTTGGAGATCCGTCAGGACGCGAGTTTTGTGGATGTGAAGCAAGTAAAGGTAGGATGCGGTAGCGAAGGAAGCGGTGCGATGTGGGGAGCATGGTTGTTGTGTGTGGTGTTGTCGGTAGAGCGTTTTTGAGTTGGCGTGTGTGTGTAACTGTTTGGAGTGGCCTCGTGGTCTAGTGGTATGATTCTCGCTTCGGGTGCGAGAGGTCCCGGGTTCGATTCCCGGTGAGGCCCCGTCTTTGCTCGGCATCCTTCGCGCCCACGCGGCAGTTTTTAGCCCGTCTTCAGGACCCATAGAGCCTTGACGTCTTGGAGTGTATGGCGAGCTGACGCTTGCGTCGTCTTTCGTGTCCATTCAGTGGCTAGACAACCTTCAAAACAGGTATCGGAGAGAAGCATGACCTCGATTCACTACAAGACCAGTGTCCGAGGTATGGCTGTGGCCGATGCTGCGACGATACCGAAAGTGCGTGCGAGTCTGTGCGCCAATATCCACTAGTCAGCAGCGTGGTGTATTTGAAGCGAGAGAGGTAACGATAGATGGGATTTGTTTGGAGATCCGTCAGGACGCGAGTTTTGTGGATGTGAAGCAAGTAAAGGTAGGATGCGGTAGCGAAGGAAGCGGTGCGATGTGGGGAGCATGGTTGTTGTGTGTGGTGTTGTCGGTAGAGCGTTTTTGAGTTGGCGTGTGTGTGTAACTGTTTGGAGTGGCCTCGTGGTCTAGTGGTATGATTCTCGCTTCGGGTGCGAGAGGTCCCGGGTTCGATTCCCGGTGAGGCCCCGTCTTTGCTCGGCATCCTTCGCGCCCACGCGGCAGTTTTTAGCCCGTCTTCAGGACCCATAGAGCCTTGACGTCTTGGAGTGTATGGCGAGCTGACGCTTGCGTTGTCTTTCGTGTCCATTCAGTGGCTAGACAACCTTCAAAACAGGTATCGGAGAGAAGCATGACCTCGATTCACTACAAGACCAGTGTCCGAGGTATGGCTGTGGCCGATGCTGCGACGATACCGAAAGTGCGTGCGAGTCTGTGCGCCAATATCCACTAGTCAGCAGCGTGGTGTATTTGAAGCGAGAGAGGTAACGATAGATGGGGATTTGTTTGGAGATCCGTCAGGACGCGAGTTTTGTGGATGTGAAGCAAGTAAAGGTAGGATGCGGTAGCGAAGGAAGCGGTGCGATGTGGGGAGCATGGTTGTTGTGTGTGGTGTTGTCGGTAGAGCGTTTTTGAGTTGGCGTGTGTGTGTAACTGTTTGGAGTGGCCTCGTGGTCTAGTGGTATGATTCTCGCTTCGGGTGCGAGAGGTCCCGGGTTCGATTCCCGGTGAGGCCCCGTCTTTGCTCGGCATCCTTCGCGCCCACGCGGCAGTTTTTAGCCCGTCTTCAGGACCCATAGAGCCTTGACGTCTTGGAGTGTATGGCGAGCTGACGCTTGCGTCGTCTTTCGTGTCCATTCAGTGGCTAGACAACCTTCAAAACAGGTATCGGAGAGAAGCATGACCTCGATTCACTACAAGACCAGTGTCCGAGGTATGGCTGTGGCCGATGCTGCGACGATACCGAAAGTGCGTGCGAGTCTGTGCGCCAATATCCACTAGTCAGCAGCGTGGTGTATTTGAAGCGAGAGAGGTAACGATAGATGGGGATTTGTTTGGAGATCCGTCAGGACGCGAGTTTTGTGGATGTGAAGCAAGTAAAGGTAGGATGCGGTAGCGAAGGAAGCGGTGCGATGTGGGGAGCATGGTTGTTGTGTGTGGTGTTGTCGGTAGAGCGTTTTTGAGTTGGCGTGTGTGTGTAACTGTTTGGAGTGGCCTCGTGGTCTAGTGGTATGATTCTCGCTTCGGGTGCGAGAGGTCCCGGGTTCGATTCCCGGTGAGGCCCCGTCTTTGCTCGGCATCCTTCGCGCCCACGCGGCAGTTTTTAGCCCGTCTTCAGGACCCATAGAGCCTTGACGTCTTGGAGTGTATGGCGAGCTGACGCTTGCGTTGTCTTTCGTGTCCATTCAGTGGCTAGACAACCTTCAAAACAGGTATCGGAGAGAAGCATGACCTCGATTCACTACAAGACCAGTGTCCGAGGTATGGCTGTGGCCGATGCTGCGACGATACCGAAAGTGCGTGCGAGTCTGTGCGCCAATATCCACTAGTCAGCAGCGTGGTGTATTTGAAGCGAGAGAGGTAACGATAGATGGGGATTTGTTTGGAGATCCGTCAGGACGCGAGTTTTGTGGATGTGAAGCAAGTAAAGGTAGGATGCGGTAGCGAAGGAAGCGGTGCGATGTGGGGAGCATGGTTGTTGTGTGTGGTGTTGTCGGTAGAGCGTTTTTGAGTTGGCGTGTGTGTGTAACTGTTTGGAGTGGCCTCGTGGTCTAGTGGTATGATTCTCGCTTCGGGTGCGAGAGGTCCCGGGTTCGATTCCCGGTGAGGCCCCGTCTTTGCTCGGCATCCTTCGCGCCCACGCGGCAGTTTTTAGCCCGTCTTCAGGACCCATAGAGCCTTGACGTCTTGGAGTGTATGGCGAGCTGACGCTTGCGTTGTCTTTCGTGTCCATTCAGTGGCTAGACAACCTTCAAAACAGGTATCGGAGAGAAGCATGACCTCGATTCACTACAAGACCAGTGTCCGAGGTATGGCTGTGGCCGATGCTGCGACGATACCGAAAGTGCGTGCGAGTCTGTGCGCCAATATCCACTAGTCAGCAGCGTGGTGTATTTGAAGCGAGAGAGGTAACGATAGATGGGATTTGTTTGGAGATCCGTCAGGACGCGAGTTTTGTGGATGTGAAGCAAGTAAAGGTAGGATGCGGTAGCGAAGGAAGCGGTGCGATGTGGGGAGCATGGTTGTTGTGTGTGGTGTTGTCGGTAGAGCGTTTTTGAGTTGGCGTGTGTGTGTAACTGTTTGGAGTGGCCTCGTGGTCTAGTGGTATGATTCTCGCTTCGGGTGCGAGAGGTCCCGGGTTCGATTCCCGGTGAGGCCCCGTCTTTGCTCGGCATCCTTCGCGCCCACGCGGCAGTTTTTAGCCCGTCTTCAGGACCCATAGAGCCTTGACGTCTTGGAGTGTATGGCGAGCTGACGCTTGCGTTGTCTTTCGTGTCCATTCAGTGGCTAGACAACCTTCAAAACAGGTATCGGAGAGAAGCATGACCTCGATTCACTACAAGACCAGTGTCCGAGGTATGGCTGTGGCCGATGCTGCGACGATACCGAAAGTGCGTGCGAGTCTGTGCGCCAATATCCACTAGTCAGCAGCGTGGTGTATTTGAAGCGAGAGAGGTAACGATAGATGGGGATTTGTTTGGAGATCCGTCAGGACGCGAGTTTTGTGGATGTGAAGCAAGTAAAGGTAGGATGCGGTAGCGAAGGAAGCGGTGCGATGTGGGGAGCATGGTTGTTGTGTGTGGTGTTGTCGGTAGAGCGTTTTTGAGTTGGCGTGTGTGTGTAACTGTTTGGAGTGGCCTCGTGGTCTAGTGGTATGATTCTCGCTTCGGGTGCGAGAGGTCCCGGGTTCGATTCCCGGTGAGGCCCCGTCTTTGCTCGGCATCCTTCGCGCCCACGCGGCAGTTTTTAGCCCGTCTTCAGGACCCATAGAGCCTTGACGTCTTGGAGTGTATGGCGAGCTGACGCTTGCGTTGTCTTTCGTGTCCATTCAGTGGCTAGACAACCTTCAAAACAGGTATCGGAGAGAAGCATGACCTCGATTCACTACAAGACCAGTGTCCGAGGTATGGCTGTGGCCGATGCTGCGACGATACCGAAAGTGCGTGCGAGTCTGTGCGCCAATATCCACTAGTCAGCAGCGTGGTGTATTTGAAGCGAGAGAGGTAACGATAGATGGGGATTTGTTTGGAGATCCGTCAGGACGCGAGTTTTGTGGATGTGAAGCAAGTAAAGGTAGGATGCGGTAGCGAAGGAAGCGGTGCGATGTGGGGAGCATGGTTGTTGTGTGTGGTGTTGTCGGTAGAGCGTTTTTGAGTTGGCGTGTGTGTGTAACTGTTTGGAGTGGCCTCGTGGTCTAGTGGTATGATTCTCGCTTCGGGTGCGAGAGGTCCCGGGTTCGATTCCCGGTGAGGCCCCGTCTTTGCTCGGCATCCTTCGCGCCCACGCGGCAGTTTTTAGCCCGTCTTCAGGACCCATAGAGCCTTGACGTCTTGGAGTGTATGGCGAGCTGACGCTTGCGTTGTCTTTCGTGTCCATTCAGTGGCTAGACAACCTTCAAAACAGGTATCGGAGAGAAGCATGACCTCGATTCACTACAAGACCAGTGTCCGAGGTATGGCTGTGGCCGATGCTGCGACGATACCGAAAGTGCGTGCGAGTCTGTGCGCCAATATCCACTAGTCAGCAGCGTGGTGTATTTGAAGCGAGAGAGGTAACGATAGATGGGGATTTGTTTGGAGATCCGTCAGGACGCGAGTTTTGTGGATGTGAAGCAAGTAAAGGTAGGATGCGGTAGCGAAGGAAGCGGTGCGATGTGGGGAGCATGGTTGTTGTGTGTGGTGTTGTCGGTAGAGCGTTTTTGAGTTGGCGTGTGTGTGTAACTGTTTGGAGTGGCCTCGTGGTCTAGTGGTATGATTCTCGCTTCGGGTGCGAGAGGTCCCGGGTTCGATTCCCGGTGAGGCCCCGTCTTTGCTCGGCATCCTTCGCGCCCACGCGGCAGTTTTTAGCCCGTCTTCAGGACCCATAGAGCCTTGACGTCTTGGAGTGTATGGCGAGCTGACGCTTGCGTTGTCTTTCGTGTCCATTCAGTGGCTAGACAACCTTCAAAACAGGTATCGGAGAGAAGCATGACCTCGATTCACTACAAGACCAGTGTCCGAGGTATGGCTGTGGCCGATGCTGCGACGATACCGAAAGTGCGTGCGAGTCTGTGCGCCAATATCCACTAGTCAGCAGCGTGGTGTATTTGAAGCGAGAGAGGTAACGATAGATGGGGATTTGTTTGGAGATCCGTCAGGACGCGAGTTTTGTGGATGTGAAGCAAGTAAAGGTAGGATGCGGTAGCGAAGGAAGCGGTGCGATGTGGGGAGCATGGTTGTTGTGTGTGGTGTTGTCGGTAGAGCGTTTTTGAGTTGGCGTGTGTGTGTAACTGTTTGGAGTGGCCTCGTGGTCTAGTGGTATGATTCTCGCTTCGGGTGCGAGAGGTCCCGGGTTCGATTCCCGGTGAGGCCCCGTCTTTGCTCGGCATCCTTCGCGCCCACGCGGCAGTTTTTAGCCCGTCTTCAGGACCCATAGAGCCTTGACGTCTTGGAGTGTATGGCGAGCTGACGCTTGCGTTGTCTTTCGTGTCCATTCAGTGGCTAGACAACCTTCAAAACAGGTATCGGAGAGAAGCATGACCTCGATTCACTACAAGACCAGTGTCCGAGGTATGGCTGTGGCCGATGCTGCGACGATACCGAAAGTGCGTGCGAGTCTGTGCGCCAATATCCACTAGTCAGCAGCGTGGTGTATTTGAAGCGAGAGAGGTAACGATAGATGGGGATTTGTTTGGAGATCCGTCAGGACGCGAGTTTTGTGGATGTGAAGCAAGTAAAGGTAGGATGCGGTAGCGAAGGAAGCGGTGCGATGTGGGGAGCATGGTTGTTGTGTGTGGTGTTGTCGGTAGAGCGTTTTTGAGTTGGCGTGTGTGTGTAACTGTTTGGAGTGGCCTCGTGGTCTAGTGGTATGATTCTCGCTTCGGGTGCGAGAGGTCCCGGGTTCGATTCCCGGTGAGGCCCCGTCTTTGCTCGGCATCCTTCGCGCCCACGCGGCAGTTTTTAGCCCGTCTTCAGGACCCATAGAGCCTTGACGTCTTGGAGTGTATGGCGAGCTGACGCTTGCGTTGTCTTTCGTGTCCATTCAGTGGCTAGACAACCTTCAAAACAGGTATCGGAGAGAAGCATGACCTCGATTCACTACAAGACCAGTGTCCGAGGTATGGCTGTGGCCGATGCTGCGACGATACCGAAAGTGCGTGCGAGTCTGTGCGCCAATATCCACTAGTCAGCAGCGTGGTGTATTTGAAGCGAGAGAGGTAACGATAGATGGGGATTTGTTTGGAGATCCGTCAGGACGCGAGTTTTGTGGATGTGAAGCAAGTAAAGGTAGGATGCGGTAGCGAAGGAAGCGGTGCGATGTGGGGAGCATGGTTGTTGTGTGTGGTGTTGTCGGTAGAGCGTTTTTGAGTTGGCGTGTGTGTGTAACTGTTTGGAGTGGCCTCGTGGTCTAGTGGTATGATTCTCGCTTCGGGTGCGAGAGGTCCCGGGTTCGATTCCCGGTGAGGCCCCGTCTTTGCTCGGCATCCTTCGCGCCCACGCGGCAGTTTTTAGCCCGTCTTCAGGACCCATAGAGCCTTGACGTCTTGGAGTGTATGGCGAGCTGACGCTTGCGTTGTCTTTCGTGTCCATTCAGTGGCTAGACAACCTTCAAAACAGGTATCGGAGAGAAGCATGACCTCGATTCACTACAAGACCAGTGTCCGAGGTATGGCTGTGGCCGATGCTGCGACGATACCGAAAGTGCGTGCGAGTCTGTGCGCCAATATCCACTAGTCAGCAGCGTGGTGTATTTGAAGCGAGAGAGGTAACGATAGATGGGGATTTGTTTGGAGATCCGTCAGGACGCGAGTTTTGTGGATGTGAAGCAAGTAAAGGTAGGATGCGGTAGCGAAGGAAGCGGTGCGATGTGGGGAGCATGGTTGTTGTGTGTGGTGTTGTCGGTAGAGCGTTTTTGAGTTGGCGTGTGTGTGTAACTGTTTGGAGTGGCCTCGTGGTCTAGTGGTATGATTCTCGCTTCGGGTGCGAGAGGTCCCGGGTTCGATTCCCGGTGAGGCCCCGTCTTTGCTCGGCATCCTTCGCGCCCACGCGGCAGTTTTTAGCCCGTCTTCAGGACCCATAGAGCCTTGACGTCTTGGAGTGTATGGCGAGCTGACGCTTGCGTTGTCTTTCGTGTCCATTCAGTGGCTAGACAACCTTCAAAACAGGTATCGGAGAGAAGCATGACCTCGATTCACTACAAGACCAGTGTCCGAGGTATGGCTGTGGCCGATGCTGCGACGATACCGAAAGTGCGTGCGAGTCTGTGCGCCAATATCCACTAGTCAGCAGCGTGGTGTATTTGAAGCGAGAGAGGTAACGATAGATGGGATTTGTTTGGAGATCCGTCAGGACGCGAGTTTTGTGGATGTGAAGCAAGTAAAGGTAGGATGCGGTAGCGAAGGAAGCGGTGCGATGTGGGGAGCATGGTTGTTGTGTGTGGTGTTGTCGGTAGAGCGTTTTTGAGTTGGCGTGTGTGTGTAACTGTTTGGAGTGGCCTCGTGGTCTAGTGGTATGATTCTCGCTTCGGGTGCGAGAGGTCCCGGGTTCGATTCCCGGTGAGGCCCCGTCTTTGCTCGGCATCCTTCGCGCCCACGCGGCAGTTTTTAGCCCGTCTTCAGGACCCATAGAGCCTTGACGTCTTGGAGTGTATGGCGAGCTGACGCTTGCGTTGTCTTTCGTGTCCATTCAGTGGCTAGACAACCTTCAAAACAGGTATCGGAGAGAAGCATGACCTCGATTCACTACAAGACCAGTGTCCGAGGTATGGCTGTGGCCGATGCTGCGACGATACCGAAAGTGCGTGCGAGTCTGTGCGCCAATATCCACTAGTCAGCAGCGTGGTGTATTTGAAGCGAGAGAGGTAACGATAGATGGGGATTTGTTTGGAGATCCGTCAGGACGCGAGTTTTGTGGATGTGAAGCAAGTAAAGGTAGGATGCGGTAGCGAAGGAAGCGGTGCGATGTGGGGAGCATGGTTGTTGTGTGTGGTGTTGTCGGTAGAGCGTTTTTGAGTTGGCGTGTGTGTGTAACTGTTTGGAGTGGCCTCGTGGTCTAGTGGTATGATTCTCGCTTCGGGTGCGAGAGGTCCCGGGTTCGATTCCCGGTGAGGCCCCGTCTTTGCTCGGCATCCTTCGCGCCCACGCGGCAGTTTTTAGCCCGTCTTCAGGACCCATAGAGCCTTGACGTCTTGGAGTGTATGGCGAGCTGACGCTTGCGTTGTCTTTCGTGTCCATTCAGTGGCTAGACAACCTTCAAAACAGGTATCGGAGAGAAGCATGACCTCGATTCACTACAAGACCAGTGTCCGAGGTATGGCTGTGGCCGATGCTGCGACGATACCGAAAGTGCGTGCGAGTCTGTGCGCCAATATCCACTAGTCAGCAGCGTGGTGTATTTGAAG
The DNA here is from genome assembly GCA_030324255.1 of Phytophthora capsici. NCBI lineage: Eukaryota > Oomycota > Peronosporomycetes > Peronosporales > Peronosporaceae > Phytophthora > Phytophthora capsici. Next base: position 4,317,121 of record CM059346.1, read on the forward strand.
CGAGAGAGGTAACGATAGATGGGGATTTGTTTGGAGATCCGTCAGGACGCGAGTTTTGTGGATGTGAAGCAAGTAAAGGTAGGATGCGGTAGCGAAGGAAGCGGTGCGATGTGGGGAGCATGGTTGTTGTGTGTGGTGTTGTCGGTAGAGCGTTTTTGAGTTGGCGTGTGTGTGTAACTGTTTGGAGTGGCCTCGTGGTCTAGTGGTATGATTCTCGCTTCGGGTGCGAGAGGTCCCGGGTTCGATTCCCGGTGAGGCCCCGTCTTTGCTCGGCATCCTTCGCGCCCACGCGGCAGTTTTTAGCCCGTCTTCAGGACCCATAGAGCCTTGACGTCTTGGAGTGTATGGCGAGCTGACGCTTGCGTTGTCTTTCGTGTCCATTCAGTGGCTAGACAACCTTCAAAACAGGTATCGGAGAGAAGCATGACCTCGATTCACTACAAGACCAGTGTCCGAGGTATGGCTGTGGCCGATGCTGCGACGATACCGAAAGTGCGTGCGAGTCTGTGCGCCAATATCCACTAGTCAGCAGCGTGGTGTATTTGAAGCGAGAGAGGTAACGATAGATGGGGATTTGTTTGGAGATCCGTCAGGACGCGAGTTTTGTGGATGTGAAGCAAGTAAAGGTAGGATGCGGTAGCGAAGGAAGCGGTGCGATGTGGGGAGCATGGTTGTTGTGTGTGGTGTTGTCGGTAGAGCGTTTTTGAGTTGGCGTGTGTGTGTAACTGTTTGGAGTGGCCTCGTGGTCTAGTGGTATGATTCTCGCTTCGGGTGCGAGAGGTCCCGGGTTCGATTCCCGGTGAGGCCCCGTCTTTGCTCGGCATCCTTCGCGCCCACGCGGCAGTTTTTAGCCCGTCTTCAGGACCCATAGAGCCTTGACGTCTTGGAGTGTATGGCGAGCTGACGCTTGCGTTGTCTTTCGTGTCCATTCAGTGGCTAGACAACCTTCAAAACAGGTATCGGAGAGAAGCATGACCTCGATTCACTACAAGACCAGTGTCCGAGGTATGGCTGTGGCCGATGCTGCGACGATACCGAAAGTGCGTGCGAGTCTGTGCGCCAATATCCACTAGTCAGCAGCGTGGTGTATTTGAAGCGAGAGAGGTAACGATAGATGGGGATTTGTTTGGAGATCCGTCAGGACGCGAGTTTTGTGGATGTGAAGCAAGTAAAGGTAGGATGCGGTAGCGAAGGAAGCGGTGCGATGTGGGGAGCATGGTTGTTGTGTGTGGTGTTGTCGGTAGAGCGTTTTTGAGTTGGCGTGTGTGTGTAACTGTTTGGAGTGGCCTCGTGGTCTAGTGGTATGATTCTCGCTTCGGGTGCGAGAGGTCCCGGGTTCGATTCCCGGTGAGGCCCCGTCTTTGCTCGGCATCCTTCGCGCCCACGCGGCAGTTTTTAGCCCGTCTTCAGGACCCATAGAGCCTTGACGTCTTGGAGTGTATGGCGAGCTGACGCTTGCGTTGTCTTTCGTGTCCATTCAGTGGCTAGACAACCTTCAAAACAGGTATCGGAGAGAAGCATGACCTCGATTCACTACAAGACCAGTGTCCGAGGTATGGCTGTGGCCGATGCTGCGACGATACCGAAAGTGCGTGCGAGTCTGTGCGCCAATATCCACTAGTCAGCAGCGTGGTGTATTTGAAGCGAGAGAGGTAACGATAGATGGGGATTTGTTTGGAGATCCGTCAGGACGCGAGTTTTGTGGATGTGAAGCAAGTAAAGGTAGGATGCGGTAGCGAAGGAAGCGGTGCGATGTGGGGAGCATGGTTGTTGTGTGTGGTGTTGTCGGTAGAGCGTTTTTGAGTTGGCGTGTGTGTGTAACTGTTTGGAGTGGCCTCGTGGTCTAGTGGTATGATTCTCGCTTCGGGTGCGAGAGGTCCCGGGTTCGATTCCCGGTGAGGCCCCGTCTTTGCTCGGCATCCTTCGCGCCCACGCGGCAGTTTTTAGCCCGTCTTCAGGACCCATAGAGCCTTGACGTCTTGGAGTGTATGGCGAGCTGACGCTTGCGTTGTCTTTCGTGTCCATTCAGTGGCTAGACAACCTTCAAAACAGGTATCGGAGAGAAGCATGACCTCGATTCACTACAAGACCAGTGTCCGAGGTATGGCTGTGGCCGATGCTGCGACGATACCGAAAGTGCGTGCGAGTCTGTGCGCCAATATCCACTAGTCAGCAGCGTGGTGTATTTGAAGCGAGAGAGGTAACGATAGATGGGGATTTGTTTGGAGATCCGTCAGGACGCGAGTTTTGTGGATGTGAAGCAAGTAAAGGTAGGATGCGGTAGCGAAGGAAGCGGTGCGATGTGGGGAGCATGGTTGTTGTGTGTGGTGTTGTCGGTAGAGCGTTTTTGAGTTGGCGTGTGTGTGTAACTGTTTGGAGTGGCCTCGTGGTCTAGTGGTATGATTCTCGCTTCGGGTGCGAGAGGTCCCGGGTTCGATTCCCGGTGAGGCCCCGTCTTTGCTCGGCATCCTTCGCGCCCACGCGGCAGTTTTTAGCCCGTCTTCAGGACCCATAGAGCCTTGACGTCTTGGAGTGTATGGCGAGCTGACGCTTGCGTTGTCTTTCGTGTCCATTCAGTGGCTAGACAACCTTCAAAACAGGTATCGGAGAGAAGCATGACCTCGATTCACTACAAGACCAGTGTCCGAGGTATGGCTGTGGCCGATGCTGCGACGATACCGAAAGTGCGTGCGAGTCTGTGCGCCAATATCCACTAGTCAGCAGCGTGGTGTATTTGAAGCGAGAGAGGTAACGATAGATGGGGATTTGTTTGGAGATCCGTCAGGACGCGAGTTTTGTGGATGTGAAGCAAGTAAAGGTAGGATGCGGTAGCGAAGGAAGCGGTGCGATGTGGGGAGCATGGTTGTTGTGTGTGGTGTTGTCGGTAGAGCGTTTTTGAGTTGGCGTGTGTGTGTAACTGTTTGGAGTGGCCTCGTGGTCTAGTGGTATGATTCTCGCTTCGGGTGCGAGAGGTCCCGGGTTCGATTCCCGGTGAGGCCCCGTCTTTGCTCGGCATCCTTCGCGCCCACGCGGCAGTTTTTAGCCCGTCTTCAGGACCCATAGAGCCTTGACGTCTTGGAGTGTATGGCGAGCTGACGCTTGCGTCGTCTTTCGTGTCCATTCAGTGGCTAGACAACCTTCAAAACAGGTATCGGAGAGAAGCATGACCTCGATTCACTACAAGACCAGTGTCCGAGGTATGGCTGTGGCCGATGCTGCGACGATACCGAAAGTGCGTGCGAGTCTGTGCGCCAATATCCACTAGTCAGCAGCGTGGTGTATTTGAAGCGAGAGAGGTAACGATAGATGGGGATTTGTTTGGAGATCCGTCAGGACGCGAGTTTTGTGGATGTGAAGCAAGTAAAGGTAGGATGCGGTAGCGAAGGAAGCGGTGCGATGTGGGGAGCATGGTTGTTGTGTGTGGTGTTGTCGGTAGAGCGTTTTTGAGTTGGCGTGTGTGTGTAACTGTTTGGAGTGGCCTCGTGGTCTAGTGGTATGATTCTCGCTTCGGGTGCGAGAGGTCCCGGGTTCGATTCCCGGTGAGGCCCCGTCTTTGCTCGGCATCCTTCGCGCCCACGCGGCAGTTTTTAGCCCGTCTTCAGGACCCATAGAGCCTTGACGTCTTGGAGTGTATGGCGAGCTGACGCTTGCGTTGTCTTTCGTGTCCATTCAGTGGCTAGACAACCTTCAAAACAGGTATCGGAGAGAAGCATGACCTCGATTCACTACAAGACCAGTGTCCGAGGTATGGCTGTGGCCGATGCTGCGACGATACCGAAAGTGCGTGCGAGTCTGTGCGCCAATATCCACTAGTCAGCAGCGTGGTGTATTTGAAGCGAGAGAGGTAACGATAGATGGGGATTTGTTTGGAGATCCGTCAGGACGCGAGTTTTGTGGATGTGAAGCAAGTAAAGGTAGGATGCGGTAGCGAAGGAAGCGGTGCGATGTGGGGAGCATGGTTGTTGTGTGTGGTGTTGTCGGTAGAGCGTTTTTGAGTTGGCGTGTGTGTGTAACTGTTTGGAGTGGCCTCGTGGTCTAGTGGTATGATTCTCGCTTCGGGTGCGAGAGGTCCCGGGTTCGATTCCCGGTGAGGCCCCGTCTTTGCTCGGCATCCTTCGCGCCCACGCGGCAGTTTTTAGCCCGTCTTCAGGACCCATAGAGCCTTGACGTCTTGGAGTGTATGGCGAGCTGACGCTTGCGTTGTCTTTCGTGTCCATTCAGTGGCTAGACAACCTTCAAAACAGGTATCGGAGAGAAGCATGACCTCGATTCACTACAAGACCAGTGTCCGAGGTATGGCTGTGGCCGATGCTGCGACGATACCGAAAGTGCGTGCGAGTCTGTGCGCCAATATCCACTAGTCAGCAGCGTGGTGTATTTGAAGCGAGAGAGGTAACGATAGATGGGATTTGTTTGGAGATCCGTCAGGACGCGAGTTTTGTGGATGTGAAGCAAGTAAAGGTAGGATGCGGTAGCGAAGGAAGCGGTGCGATGTGGGGAGCATGGTTGTTGTGTGTGGTGTTGTCGGTAGAGCGTTTTTGAGTTGGCGTGTGTGTGTAACTGTTTGGAGTGGCCTCGTGGTCTAGTGGTATGATTCTCGCTTCGGGTGCGAGAGGTCCCGGGTTCGATTCCCGGTGAGGCCCCGTCTTTGCTCGGCATCCTTCGCGCCCACGCGGCAGTTTTTAGCCCGTCTTCAGGACCCATAGAGCCTTGACGTCTTGGAGTGTATGGCGAGCTGACGCTTGCGTTGTCTTTCGTGTCCATTCAGTGGCTAGACAACCTTCAAAACAGGTATCGGAGAGAAGCATGACCTCGATTCACTACAAGACCAGTGTCCGAGGTATGGCTGTGGCCGATGCTGCGACGATACCGAAAGTGCGTGCGAGTCTGTGCGCCAATATCCACTAGTCAGCAGCGTGGTGTATTTGAAGCGAGAGAGGTAACGATAGATGGGGATTTGTTTGGAGATCCGTCAGGACGCGAGTTTTGTGGATGTGAAGCAAGTAAAGGTAGGATGCGGTAGCGAAGGAAGCGGTGCGATGTGGGGAGCATGGTTGTTGTGTGTGGTGTTGTCGGTAGAGCGTTTTTGAGTTGGCGTGTGTGTGTAACTGTTTGGAGTGGCCTCGTGGTCTAGTGGTATGATTCTCGCTTCGGGTGCGAGAGGTCCCGGGTTCGATTCCCGGTGAGGCCCCGTCTTTGCTCGGCATCCTTCGCGCCCACGCGGCAGTTTTTAGCCCGTCTTCAGGACCCATAGAGCCTTGACGTCTTGGAGTGTATGGCGAGCTGACGCTTGCGTTGTCTTTCGTGTCCATTCAGTGGCTAGACAACCTTCAAAACAGGTATCGGAGAGAAGCATGACCTCGATTCACTACAAGACCAGTGTCCGAGGTATGGCTGTGGCCGATGCTGCGACGATACCGAAAGTGCGTGCGAGTCTGTGCGCCAATATCCACCAGTCAGCAGCGTGGTGTATTTGAAGCGAGAGAGGTAACGATAGATGGGGATTTGTTTGGAGATCCGTCAGGACGCGAGTTTTGTGGATGTGAAGCAAGTAAAGGTAGGATGCGGTAGCGAAGGAAGCGGTGCGATGTGGGGAGCATGGTTGTTGTGTGTGGTGTTGTCGGTAGAGCGTTTTTGAGTTGGCGTGTGTGTGTAACTGTTTGGAGTGGCCTCGTGGTCTAGTGGTATGATTCTCGCTTCGGGTGCGAGAGGTCCCGGGTTCGATTCCCGGTGAGGCCCCGTCTTTGCTCGGCATCCTTCGCGCCCACGCGGCAGTTTTTAGCCCGTCTTCAGGACCCATAGAGCCTTGACGTCTTGGAGTGTATGGCGAGCTGACGCTTGCGTTGTCTTTCGTGTCCATTCAGTGGCTAGACAACCTTCAAAACAGGTATCGGAGAGAAGCATGACCTCGATTCACTACAAGACCAGTGTCCGAGGTATGGCTGTGGCCGATGCTGCGACGATACCGAAAGTGCGTGCGAGTCTGTGCGCCAATATCCACTAGTCAGCAGCGTGGTGTATTTGAAGCGAGAGAGGTAGCGATAGATGGGGATTTGTTTGGAGATCCGTCAGGACGCGAGTTTTGTGGATGTGAAGCAAGTAAAGGTAGGATGCGGTAGCGAAGGAAGCGGTGCGATGTGGGGAGCATGGTTGTTGTGTGTGGTGTTGTCGGTAGAGCGTTTTTGAGTTGGCGTGTGTGTGTAACTGTTTGGAGTGGCCTCGTGGTCTAGTGGTATGATTCTCGCTTCGGGTGCGAGAGGTCCCGGGTTCGATTCCCGGTGAGGCCCCGTCTTTGCTCGGCATCCTTCGCGCCCACGCGGCAGTTTTTAGCCCGTCTTCAGGACCCATAGAGCCTTGACGTCTTGGAGTGTATGGCGAGCTGACGCTTGCGTTGTCTTTCGTGTCCATTCAGTGGCTAGACAACCTTCAAAACAGGTATCGGAGAGAAGCATGACCTCGATTCACTACAAGACCAGTGTCCGAGGTATGGCTGTGGCCGATGCTGCGACGATACCGAAAGTGCGTGCGAGTCTGTGCGCCAATATCCACCAGTCAGCAGCGTGGTGTATTTGAAGCGAGAGAGGTAACGATAGATGGGGATTTGTTTGGAGATCCGTCAGGACGCGAGTTTTGTGGATGTGAAGCAAGTAAAGGTAGGATGCGGTAGCGAAGGAAGCGGTGCGATGTGGGGAGCATGGTTGTTGTGTGTGGTGTTGTCGGTAGAGCGTTTTTGAGTTGGCGTGTGTGTGTAACTGTTTGGAGTGGCCTCGTGGTCTAGTGGTATGATTCTCGCTTCGGGTGCGAGAGGTCCCGGGTTCGATTCCCGGTGAGGCCCCGTCTTTGCTCGGCATCCTTCGCGCCCACGCGGCAGTTTTTAGCCCGTCTTCAGGACCCATAGAGCCTTGACGTCTTGGAGTGTATGGCGAGCTGACGCTTGCGTTGTCTTTCGTGTCCATTCAGTGGCTAGACAACCTTCAAAACAGGTATCGGAGAGAAGCATGACCTCGATTCACTACAAGACCAGTGTCCGAGGTATGGCTGTGGCCGATGCTGCGACGATACCGAAAGTGCGTGCGAGTCTGTGCGCCAATATCCACCAGTCAGCAGCGTGGTGTATTTGAAGCGAGAGAGGTAACGATAGATGGGGATTTGTTTGGAGATCCGTCAGGACGCGAGTTTTGTGGATGTGAAGCAAGTAAAGGTAGGATGCGGTAGCGAAGGAAGCGGTGCGATGTGGGGAGCATGGTTGTTGTGTGTGGTGTTGTCGGTAGAGCGTTTTTGAGTTGGCGTGTGTGTGTAACTGTTTGGAGTGGCCTCGTGGTCTAGTGGTATGATTCTCGCTTCGGGTGCGAGAGGTCCCGGGTTCGATTCCCGGTGAGGCCCCGTCTTTGCTCGGCATCCTTCGCGCCCACGCGGCAGTTTTTAGCCCGTCTTCAGGACCCATAGAGCCTTGACGTCTTGGAGTGTATGGCGAGCTGACGCTTGCGTTGTCTTTCGTGTCCATTCAGTGGCTAGACAACCTTCAAAACAGGTATCGGAGAGAAGCATGACCTCGATTCACTACAAGACCAGTGTCCGAGGTATGGCTGTGGCCGATGCTGCGACGATACCGAAAGTGCGTGCGAGTCTGTGCGCCAATATCCACTAGTCAGCAGCGTGGTGTATTTGAAGCGAGAGAGGTAACGATAGATGGGGATTTGTTTGGAGATCCGTCAGGACGCGAGTTTTGTGGATGTGAAGCAAGTAAAGGTAGGATGCGGTAGCGAAGGAAGCGGTGCGATGTGGGGAGCATGGTTGTTGTGTGTGGTGTTGTCGGTAGAGCGTTTTTGAGTTGGCGTGTGTGTGTAACTGTTTGGAGTGGCCTCGTGGTCTAGTGGTATGATTCTCGCTTCGGGTGCGAGAGGTCCCGGGTTCGATTCCCGGTGAGGCCCCGTCTTTGCTCGGCATCCTTCGCGCCCACGCGGCAGTTTTTAGCCCGTCTTCAGGACCCATAGAGCCTTGACGTCTTGGAGTGTATGGCGAGCTGACGCTTGCGTTGTCTTTCGTGTCCATTCAGTGGCTAGACAACCTTCAAAACAGGTATCGGAGAGAAGCATGACCTCGATTCACTACAAGACCAGTGTCCGAGGTATGGCTGTGGCCGATGCTGCGACGATACCGAAAGTGCGTGCGAGTCTGTGCGCCAATATCCACCAGTCAGCAGCGTGGTGTATTTGAAGCGAGAGAGGTAACGATAGATGGGATTTGTTTGGAGATCCGTCAGGACGCGAGTTTTGTGGATGTGAAGCAAGTAAAGGTAGGATGCGGTAGCGAAGGAAGCGGTGCGATGTGGGGAGCATGGTTGTTGTGTGTGGTGTTGTCGGTAGAGCGTTTTTGAGTTGGCGTGTGTGTGTAACTGTTTGGAGTGGCCTCGTGGTCTAGTGGTATGATTCTCGCTTCGGGTGCGAGAGGTCCCGGGTTCGATTCCCGGTGAGGCCCCGTCTTTGCTCGGCATCCTTCGCGCCCACGCGGCAGTTTTTAGCCCGTCTTCAGGACCCATAGAGCCTTGACGTCTTGGAGTGTATGGCGAGCTGACGCTTGCGTTGTCTTTCGTGTCCATTCAGTGGCTAGACAACCTTCAAAACAGGTATCGGAGAGAAGCATGACCTCGATTCACTACAAGACCAGTGTCCGAGGTATGGCTGTGGCCGATGCTGCGACGATACCGAAAGTGCGTGCGAGTCTGTGCGCCAATATCCACCAGTCAGCAGCGTGGTGTATTTGAAGCGAGAGAGGTAACGATAGATGGGGATTTGTTTGGAGATCCGTCAGGACGCGAGTTTTGTGGATGTGAAGCAAGTAAAGGTAGGATGCGGTAGCGAAGGAAGCGGTGCGATGTGGGGAGCATGGTTGTTGTGTGTGGTGTTGTCGGTAGAGCGTTTTTGAGTTGGCGTGTGTGTGTAACTGTTTGGAGTGGCCTCGTGGTCTAGTGGTATGATTCTCGCTTCGGGTGCGAGAGGTCCCGGGTTCGATTCCCGGTGAGGCCCCGTCTTTGCTCGGCATCCTTCGCGCCCACGCGGCAGTTTTTAGCCCGTCTTCAGGACCCATAGAGCCTTGACGTCTTGGAGTGTATGGCGAGCTGACGCTTGCGTTGTCTTTCGTGTCCATTCAGTGGCTAGACAACCTTCAAAACAGGTATCGGAGAGAAGCATGACCTCGATTCACTACAAGACCAGTGTCCGAGGTATGGCTGTGGCCGATGCTGCGACGATACCGAAAGTGCGTGCGAGTCTGTGCGCCAATATCCACTAGTCAGCAGCGTGGTGTATTTGAAGCGAGAGAGGTAACGATAGATGGGGATTTGTTTGGAGATCCGTCAGGACGCGAGTTTTGTGGATGTGAAGCAAGTAAAGGTAGGATGCGGTAGCGAAGGAAGCGGTGCGATGTGGGGAGCATGGTTGTTGTGTGTGGTGTTGTCGGTAGAGCGTTTTTGAGTTGGCGTGTGTGTGTAACTGTTTGGAGTGGCCTCGTGGTCTAGTGGTATGATTCTCGCTTCGGGTGCGAGAGGTCCCGGGTTCGATTCCCGGTGAGGCCCGTCTTTGCTCGGCATCCTTCGCGCCCACGCGGCAGTTTTTAGCCCGTCTTCAGGACCCATAGAGCCTTGACGTCTTGGAGTGTATGGCGAGCTGACGCTTGCGTTGTCTTTCGTGTCCATTCAGTGGCTAGACAACCTTCAAAACAGGTATCGGAGAGAAGCATGACCTCGATTCACTACAAGACCAGTGTCCGAGGTATGGCTGTGGCCGATGCTGCGACGATACCGAAAGTGCGTGCGAGTCTGTGCGCCAATATCCACCAGTCAGCAGCGTGGTGTATTTGAAGCGAGAGAGGTAACGATAGATGGGGATTTGTTTGGAGATCCGTCAGGACGCGAGTTTTGTGGATGTGAAGCAAGTAAAGGTAGGATGCGGTAGCGAAGGAAGCGGTGCGATGTGGGGAGCATGGTTGTTGTGTGTGGTGTTGTCGGTAGAGCGTTTTTGAGTTGGCGTGTGTGTGTAACTGTTTGGAGTGGCCTCGTGGTCTAGTGGTATGATTCTCGCTTCGGGTGCGAGAGGTCCCGGGTTCGATTCCCGGTGAGGCCCCGTCTTTGCTCGGCATCCTTCGCGCCCACGCGGCAGTTTTTAGCCCGTCTTCAGGACCCATAGAGCCTTGACGTCTTGGAGTGTATGGCGAGCTGACGCTTGCGTTGTCTTTCGTGTCCATTCAGTGGCTAGACAACCTTCAAAACAGGTATCGGAGAGAAGCATGACCTCGATTCACTACAAGACCAGTGTCCGAGGTATGGCTGTGGCCGATGCTGCGACGATACCGAAAGTGCGTGCGAGTCTGTGCGCCAATATCCACTAGTCAGCAGCGTGGTGTATTTGAAGCGAGAGAGGTAACGATAGATGGGGATTTGTTTGGAGATCCGTCAGGACGCGAGTTTTGTGGATGTGAAGCAAGTAAAGGTAGGATGCGGTAGCGAAGGAAGCGGTGCGATGTGGGGAGCATGGTTGTTGTGTGTGGTGTTGTCGGTAGAGCGTTTTTGAGTTGGCGTGTGTGTGTAACTGTTTGGAGTGGCCTCGTGGTCTAGTGGTATGATTCTCGCTTCGGGTGCGAGAGGTCCCGGGTTCGATTCCCGGTGAGGCCCCGTCTTTGCTCGGCATCCTTCGCGCCCACGCGGCAGTTTTTAGCCCGTCTTCAGGACCCATAGAGCCTTGACGTCTTGGAGTGTATGGCGAGCTGACGCTTGCGTTGTCTTTCGTGTCCATTCAGTGGCTAGACAACCTTCAAAACAGGTATCGGAGAGAAGCATGACCTCGATTCACTACAAGACCAGTGTCCGAGGTATGGCTGTGGCCGATGCTGCGACGATACCGAAAGTGCGTGCGAGTCTGTGCGCCAATATCCACTAGTCAGCAGCGTGGTGTATTTGAAGCGAGAGAGGTAACGATAGATGGGGATTTGTTTGGAGATCCGTCAGGACGCGAGTTTTGTGGATGTGAAGCAAGTAAAGGTAGGATGCGGTAGCGAAGGAAGCGGTGCGATGTGGGGAGCATGGTTGTTGTGTGTGGTGTTGTCGGTAGAGCGTTTTTGAGTTGGCGTGTGTGTGTAACTGTTTGGAGTGGCCTCGTGGTCTAGTGGTATGATTCTCGCTTCGGGTGCGAGAGGTCCCGGGTTCGATTCCCGGTGAGGCCCCGTCTTTGCTCGGCATCCTTCGCGCCCACGCGGCAGTTTTTAGCCCGTCTTCAGGACCCATAGAGCCTTGACGTCTTGGAGTGTATGGCGAGCTGACGCTTGCGTTGTCTTTCGTGTCCATTCAGTGGCTAGACAACCTTCAAAACAGGTATCGGAGAGAAGCATGACCTCGATTCACTACAAGACCAGTGTCCGAGGTATGGCTGTGGCCGATGCTGCGACGATACCGAAAGTGCGTGCGAGTCTGTGCGCCAATATCCACTAGTCAGCAGCGTGGTGTATTTGAAGCGAGAGAGGTAACGATAGATGGGATTTGTTTGGAGATCCGTCAGGACGCGAGTTTTGTGGATGTGAAGCAAGTAAAGGTAGGATGCGGTAGCGAAGGAAGCGGTGCGATGTGGGGAGCATGGTTGTTGTGTGTGGTGTTGTCGGTAGAGCGTTTTTGAGTTGGCGTGTGTGTGTAACTGTTTGGAGTGGCCTCGTGGTCTAGTGGTATGATTCTCGCTTCGGGTGCGAGAGGTCCCGGGTTCGATTCCCGGTGAGGCCCCGTCTTTGCTCGGCATCCTTCGCGCCCACGCGGCAGTTTTTAGCCCGTCTTCAGGACCCATAGAGCCTTGACGTCTTGGAGTGTATGGCGAGCTGACGCTTGCGTTGTCTTTCGTGTCCATTCAGTGGCTAGACAACCTTCAAAACAGGTATCGGAGAGAAGCATGACCTCGATTCACTACAAGACCAGTGTCCGAGGTATGGCTGTGGCCGATGCTGCGACGATACCGAAAGTGCGTGCGAGTCTGTGCGCCAATATCCACTAGTCAGCAGCGTGGTGTATTTGAAGCGAGAGAGGTAACGATAGATGGGATTTGTTTGGAGATCCGTCAGGACGCGAGTTTTGTGGATGTGAAGCAAGTAAAGGTAGGATGCGGTAGCGAAGGAAGCGGTGCGATGTGGGGAGCATGGTTGTTGTGTGTGGTGTTGTCGGTAGAGCGTTTTTGAGTTGGCGTGTGTGTGTAACTGTTTGGAGTGGCCTCGTGGTCTAGTGGTATGATTCTCGCTTCGGGTGCGAGAGGTCCCGGGTTCGATTCCCGGTGAGGCCCCGTCTTTGCTCGGCATCCTTCGCGCCCACGCGGCAGTTTTTAGCCCGTCTTCAGGACCCATAGAGCCTTGACGTCTTGGAGTGTATGGCGAGCTGACGCTTGCGTTGTCTTTCGTGTCCATTCAGTGGCTAGACAACCTTCAAAACAGGTATCGGAGAGAAGCATGACCTCGATTCACTACAAGACCAGTGTCCGAGGTATGGCTGTGGCCGATGCTGCGACGATACCGAAAGTGCGTGCGAGTCTGTGCGCCAATATCCACTAGTCAGCAGCGTGGTGTATTTGAAGCGAGAGAGGTAACGATAGATGGGGATTTGTTTGGAGATCCGTCAGGACGCGAGTTTTGTGGATGTGAAGCAAGTAAAGGTAGGATGCGGTAGCGAAGGAAGCGGTGCGATGTGGGGAGCATGGTTGTTGTGTGTGGTGTTGTCGGTAGAGCGTTTTTGAGTTGGCGTGTGTGTGTAACTGTTTGGAGTGGCCTCGTGGTCTAGTGGTATGATTCTCGCTTCGGGTGCGAGAGGTCCCGGGTTCGATTCCCGGTGAGGCCCGTCTTTGCTCGGCATCCTTCGCGCCCACGCGGCAGTTTTTAGCCCGTCTTCAGGACCCATAGAGCCTTGACGTCTTGGAGTGTATGGCGAGCTGACGCTTGCGTTGTCTTTCGTGTCCATTCAGTGGCTAGACAACCTTCAAAACAGGTATCGGAGAGAAGCATGACCTCGATTCACTACAAGACCAGTGTCCGAGGTATGGCTGTGGCCGATGCTGCGACGATACCGAAAGTGCGTGCGAGTCTGTGCGCCAATATCCACTAGTCAGCAGCGTGGTGTATTTGAAGCGAGAGAGGTAACGATAGATGGGATTTGTTTGGAGATCCGTCAGGACGCGAGTTTTGTGGATGTGAAGCAAGTAAAGGTAGGATGCGGTAGCGAAGGAAGCGGTGCGATGTGGGGAGCATGGTTGTTGTGTGTGGTGTTGTCGGTAGAGCGTTTTTGAGTTGGCGTGTGTGTGTAACTGTTTGGAGTGGCCTCGTGGTCTAGTGGTATGATTCTCGCTTCGGGTGCGAGAGGTCCCGGGTTCGATTCCCGGTGAGGCCCCGTCTTTGCTCGGCATCCTTCGCGCCCACGCGGCAGTTTTTAGCCCGTCTTCAGGACCCATAGAGCCTTGACGTCTTGGAGTGTATGGCGAGCTGACGCTTGCGTTGTCTTTCGTGTCCATTCAGTGGCTAGACAACCTTCAAAACAGGTATCGGAGAGAAGCATGACCTCGATTCACTACAAGACCAGTGTCCGAGGTATGGCTGTGGCCGATGCTGCGACGATACCGAAAGTGCGTGCGAGTCTGTGCGCCAATATCCACTAGTCAGCAGCGTGGTGTATTTGAAGCGAGAGAGGTAACGATAGATGGGGATTTGTTTGGAGATCCGTCAGGACGCGAGTTTTGTGGATGTGAAGCAAGTAAAGGTAGGATGCGGTAGCGAAGGAAGCGGTGCGATGTGGGGAGCATGGTTGTTGTGTGTGGTGTTGTCGGTAGAGCGTTTTTGAGTTGGCGTGTGTGTGTAACTGTTTGGAGTGGCCTCGTGGTCTAGTGGTATGATTCTCGCTTCGGGTGCGAGAGGTCCCGGGTTCGATTCCCGGTGAGGCCCGTCTTTGCTCGGCATCCTTCGCGCCCACGCGGCAGTTTTTAGCCCGTCTTCAGGACCCATAGAGCCTTGACGTCTTGGAGTGTATGGCGAGCTGACGCTTGCGTTGTCTTTCGTGTCCATTCAGTGGCTAGACAACCTTCAAAACAGGTATCGGAGAGAAGCATGACCTCGATTCACTACAAGACCAGTGTCCGAGGTATGGCTGTGGCCGATGCTGCGACGATACCGAAAGTGCGTGCGAGTCTGTGCGCCAATATCCACTAGTCAGCAGCGTGGTGTATTTGAAGCGAGAGAGGTAACGATAGATGGGGATTTGTTTGGAGATCCGTCAGGACGCGAGTTTTGTGGATGTGAAGCAAGTAAAGGTAGGATGCGGTAGCGAAGGAAGCGGTGCGATGTGGGGAGCATGGTTGTTGTGTGTGGTGTTGTCGGTAGAGCGTTTTTGAGTTGGCGTGTGTGTGTAACTGTTTGGAGTGGCCTCGTGGTCTAGTGGTATGATTCTCGCTTCGGGTGCGAGAGGTCCCGGGTTCGATTCCCGGTGAGGCCCCGTCTTTGCTCGGCATCCTTCGCGCCCACGCGGCAGTTTTTAGCCCGTCTTCAGGACCCATAGAGCCTTGACGTCTTGGAGTGTATGGCGAGCTGACGCTTGCGTTGTCTTTCGTGTCCATTCAGTGGCTAGACAACCTTCAAAACAGGTATCGGAGAGAAGCATGACCTCGATTCACTACAAGACCAGTGTCCGAGGTATGGCTGTGGCCGATGCTGCGACGATACCGAAAGTGCGTGCGAGTCTGTGCGCCAATATCCACTAGTCAGCAGCGTGGTGTATTTGAAGCGAGAGAGGTAACGATAGATGGGATTTGTTTGGAGATCCGTCAGGACGCGAGTTTTGTGGATGTGAAGCAAGTAAAGGTAGGATGCGGTAGCGAAGGAAGCGGTGCGATGTGGGGAGCATGGTTGTTGTGTGTGGTGTTGTCGGTAGAGCGTTTTTGAGTTGGCGTGTGTGTGTAACTGTTTGGAGTGGCCTCGTGGTCTAGTGGTATGATTCTCGCTTCGGGTGCGAGAGGTCCCGGGTTCGATTCCCGGTGAGGCCCCGTCTTTGCTCGGCATCCTTCGCGCCCACGCGGCAGTTTTTAGCCCGTCTTCAGGACCCATAGAGCCTTGACGTCTTGGAGTGTATGGCGAGCTGACGCTTGCGTTGTCTTTCGTGTCCATTCAGTGGCTAGACAACCTTCAAAACAGGTATCGGAGAGAAGCATGACCTCGATTCACTACAAGACCAGTGTCCGAGGTATGGCTGTGGCCGATGCTGCGACGATACCGAAAGTGCGTGCGAGTCTGTGCGCCAATATCCACTAGTCAGCAGCGTGGTGTATTTGAAGCGAGAGAGGTAACGATAGATGGGATTTGTTTGGAGATCCGTCAGGACGCGAGTTTTGTGGATGTGAAGCAAGTAAAGGTAGGATGCGGTAGCGAAGGAAGCGGTGCGATGTGGGGAGCATGGTTGTTGTGTGTGGTGTTGTCGGTAGAGCGTTTTTGAGTTGGCGTGTGTGTGTAACTGTTTGGAGTGGCCTCGTGGTCTAGTGGTATGATTCTCGCTTCGGGTGCGAGAGGTCCCGGGTTCGATTCCCGGTGAGGCCCCGTCTTTGCTCGGCATCCTTCGCGCCCACGCGGCAGTTTTTAGCCCGTCTTCAGGACCCATAGAGCCTTGACGTCTTGGAGTGTATGGCGAGCTGACGCTTGCGTTGTCTTTCGTGTCCATTCAGTGGCTAGACAACCTTCAAAACAGGTATCGGAGAGAAGCATGACCTCGATTCACTACAAGACCAGTGTCCGAGGTATGGCTGTGGCCGATGCTGCGACGATACCGAAAGTGCGTGCGAGTCTGTGCGCCAATATCCACTAGTCAGCAGCGTGGTGTATTTGAAGCGAGAGAGGTAACGATAGATGGGGATTTGTTTGGAGATCCGTCAGGACGCGAGTTTTGTGGATGTGAAGCAAGTAAAGGTAGGATGCGGTAGCGAAGGAAGCGGTGCGATGTGGGGAGCATGGTTGTTGTGTGTGGTGTTGTCGGTAGAGCGTTTTTGAGTTGGCGTGTGTGTGTAACTGTTTGGAGTGGCCTCGTGGTCTAGTGGTATGATTCTCGCTTCGGGTGCGAGAGGTCCCGGGTTCGATTCCCGGTGAGGCCCGTCTTTGCTCGGCATCCTTCGCGCCCACGCGGCAGTTTTTAGCCCGTCTTCAGGACCCATAGAGCCTTGACGTCTTGGAGTGTATGGCGAGCTGACGCTTGCGTTGTCTTTCGTGTCCATTCAGTGGCTAGACAACCTTCAAAACAGGTATCGGAGAGAAGCATGACCTCGATTCACTACAAGACCAGTGTCCGAGGTATGGCTGTGGCCGATGCTGCGACGATACCGAAAGTGCGTGCGAGTCTGTGCGCCAATATCCACTAGTCAGCAGCGTGGTGTATTTGAAGCGAGAGAGGTAACGATAGATGGGATTTGTTTGGAGATCCGTCAGGACGCGAGTTTTGTGGATGTGAAGCAAGTAAAGGTAGGATGCGGTAGCGAAGGAAGCGGTGCGATGTGGGGAGCATGGTTGTTGTGTGTGGTGTTGTCGGTAGAGCGTTTTTGAGTTGGTGTGTGTGTGTAACTGTTTGGAGTGGCCTCGTGGTCTAGTGGTATGATTCTCGCTTCGGGTGCGAGAGGTCCCGGGTTCGATTCCCGGTGAGGCCCCGTCTTTGCTCGGCATCCTTCGCGCCCACGCGGCAGTTTTTAGCCCGTCTTCAGGACCCATAGAGCCTTGACGTCTTGGAGTGTATGGCGAGCTGACGCTTGCGTTGTCTTTCGTGTCCATTCAGTGGCTAGACAACCTTCAAAACAGGTATCGGAGAGAAGCATGACCTCGATTCACTACAAGACCAGTGTCCGAGGTATGGCTGTGGCCGATGCTGCGACGATACCGAAAGTGCGTGCGAGTCTGTGCGCCAATATCCACTAGTCAGCAGCGTGGTGTATTTGAAGCGAGAGAGGTAACGATAGATGGGGATTTGTTTGGAGATCCGTCAGGACGCGAGTTTTGTGGATGTGAAGCAAGTAAAGGTAGGATGCGGTAGCGAAGGAAGCGGTGCGATGTGGGGAGCATGGTTGTTGTGTGTGGTGTTGTCGGTAGAGCGTTTTTGAGTTGGCGTGTGTGTGTAACTGTTTGGAGTGGCCTCGTGGTCTAGTGGTATGATTCTCGCTTCGGGTGCGAGAGGTCCCGGGTTCGATTCCCGGTGAGGCCCGTCTTTGCTCGGCATCCTTCGCGCCCACGCGGCAGTTTTTAGCCCGTCTTCAGGACCCATAGAGCCTTGACGTCTTGGAGTGTATGGCGAGCTGACGCTTGCGTTGTCTTTCGTGTCCATTCAGTGGCTAGACAACCTTCAAAACAGGTATCGGAGAGAAGCATGACCTCGATTCACTACAAGACCAGTGTCCGAGGTATGGCTGTGGCCGATGCTGCGACGATACCGAAAGTGCGTGCGAGTCTGTGCGCCAATATCCACTAGTCAGCAGCGTGGTGTATTTGAAGCGAGAGAGGTAACGATAGATGGGGATTTGTTTGGAGATCCGTCAGGACGCGAGTTTTGTGGATGTGAAGCAAGTAAAGGTAGGATGCGGTAGCGAAGGAAGCGGTGCGATGTGGGGAGCATGGTTGTTGTGTGTGGTGTTGTCGGTAGAGCGTTTTTGAGTTGGCGTGTGTGTGTAACTGTTTGGAGTGGCCTCGTGGTCTAGTGGTATGATTCTCGCTTCGGGTGCGAGAGGTCCCGGGTTCGATTCCCGGTGAGGCCCCGTCTTTGCTCGGCATCCTTCGCGCCCACGCGGCAGTTTTTAGCCCGTCTTCAGGACCCATAGAGCCTTGACGTCTTGGAGTGTATGGCGAGCTGACGCTTGCGTTGTCTTTCGTGTCCATTCAGTGGCTAGACAACCTTCAAAACAGGTATCGGAGAGAAGCATGACCTCGATTCACTACAAGACCAGTGTCCGAGGTATGGCTGTGGCCGATGCTGCGACGATACCGAAAGTGCGTGCGAGTCTGTGCGCCAATATCCACTAGTCAGCAGCGTGGTGTATTTGAAGCGAGAGAGGTAACGATAGATGGGGATTTGTTTGGAGATCCGTCAGGACGCGAGTTTTGTGGATGTGAAGCAAGTAAAGGTAGGATGCGGTAGCGAAGGAAGCGGTGCGATGTGGGGAGCATGGTTGTTGTGTGTGGTGTTGTCGGTAGAGCGTTTTTGAGTTGGTGTGTGTGTGTAACTGTTTGGAGTGGCCTCGTGGTCTAGTGGTATGATTCTCGCTTCGGGTGCGAGAGGTCCCGGGTTCGATTCCCGGTGAGGCCCGTCTTTGCTCGGCATCCTTCGCGCCCACGCGGCAGTTTTTAGCCCGTCTTCAGGACCCATAGAGCCTTGACGTCTTGGAGTGTATGGCGAGCTGACGCTTGCGTTGTCTTTCGTGTCCATTCAGTGGCTAGACAACCTTCAAAACAGGTATCGGAGAGAAGCATGACCTCGATTCACTACAAGACCAGTGTCCGAGGTATGGCTGTGGCCGATGCTGCGACGATACCGAAAGTGCGTGCGAGTCTGTGCGCCAATATCCACTAGTCAGCAGCGTGGTGTATTTGAAGCGAGAGAGGTAACGATAGATGGGGATTTGTTTGGAGATCCGTCAGGACGCGAGTTTTGTGGATGTGAAGCAAGTAAAGGTAGGATGCGGTAGCGAAGGAAGCGGTGCGATGTGGGGAGCATGGTTGTTGTGTGTGGTGTTGTCGGTAGAGCGTTTTTGAGTTGGCGTGTGTGTGTAACTGTTTGGAGTGGCCTCGTGGTCTAGTGGTATGATTCTCGCTTCGGGTGCGAGAGGTCCCGGGTTCGATTCCCGGTGAGGCCCGTCTTTGCTCGGCATCCTTCGCGCCCACGCGGCAGTTTTTAGCCCGTCTTCAGGACCCATAGAGCCTTGACGTCTTGGAGTGTATGGCGAGCTGACGCTTGCGTTGTCTTTCGTGTCCATTCAGTGGCTAGACAACCTTCAAAACAGGTATCGGAGAGAAGCATGACCTCGATTCACTACAAGACCAGTGTCCGAGGTATGGCTGTGGCCGATGCTGCGACGATACCGAAAGTGCGTGCGAGTCTGTGCGCCAATATCCACTAGTCAGCAGCGTGGTGTATTTGAAGCGAGAGAGGTAACGATAGATGGGGATTTGTTTGGAGATCCGTCAGGACGCGAGTTTTGTGGATGTGAAGCAAGTAAAGGTAGGATGCGGTAGCGAAGGAAGCGGTGCGATGTGGGGAGCATGGTTGTTGTGTGTGGTGTTGTCGGTAGAGCGTTTTTGAGTTGGCGTGTGTGTGTAACTGTTTGGAGTGGCCTCGTGGTCTAGTGGTATGATTCTCGCTTCGGGTGCGAGAGGTCCCGGGTTCGATTCCCGGTGAGGCCCGTCTTTGCTCGGCATCCTTCGCGCCCACGCGGCAGTTTTTAGCCCGTCTTCAGGACCCATAGAGCCTTGACGTCTTGGAGTGTATGGCGAGCTGACGCTTGCGTTGTCTTTCGTGTCCATTCAGTGGCTAGACAACCTTCAAAACAGGTATCGGAGAGAAGCATGACCTCGATTCACTACAAGACCAGTGTCCGAGGTATGGCTGTGGCCGATGCTGCGACGATACCGAAAGTGCGTGCGAGTCTGTGCGCCAATATCCACTAGTCAGCAGCGTGGTGTATTTGAAGCGAGAGAGGTAACGATAGATGGGGATTTGTTTGGAGATCCGTCAGGACGCGAGTTTTGTGGATGTGAAGCAAGTAAAGGTAGGATGCGGTAGCGAAGGAAGCGGTGCGATGTGGGGAGCATGGTTGTTGTGTGTGGTGTTGTCGGTAGAGCGTTTTTGAGTTGGCGTGTGTGTGTAACTGTTTGGAGTGGCCTCGTGGTCTAGTGGTATGATTCTCGCTTCGGGTGCGAGAGGTCCCGGGTTCGATTCCCGGTGAGGCCCGTCTTTGCTCGGCATCCTTCGCGCCCACGCGGCAGTTTTTAGCCCGTCTTCAGGACCCATAGAGCCTTGACGTCTTGGAGTGTATGGCGAGCTGACGCTTGCGTTGTCTTTCGTGTCCATTCAGTGGCTAGACAACCTTCAAAACAGGTATCGGAGAGAAGCATGACCTCGATTCACTACAAGACCAGTGTCCGAGGTATGGCTGTGGCCGATGCTGCGACGATACCGAAAGTGCGTGCGAGTCTGTGCGCCAATATCCACTAGTCAGCAGCGTGGTGTATTTGAAGCGAGAGAGGTAACGATAGATGGGGATTTGTTTGGAGATCCGTCAGGACGCGAGTTTTGTGGATGTGAAGCAAGTAAAGGTAGGATGCGGTAGCGAAGGAAGCGGTGCGATGTGGGGAGCATGGTTGTTGTGTGTGGTGTTGTCGGTAGAGCGTTTTTGAGTTGGCGTGTGTGTGTAACTGTTTGGAGTGGCCTCGTGGTCTAGTGGTATGATTCTCGCTTCGGGTGCGAGAGGTCCCGGGTTCGATTCCCGGTGAGGCCCCGTCTTTGCTCGGCATCCTTCGCGCCCACGCGGCAGTTTTTAGCCCGTCTTCAGGACCCATAGAGCCTTGACGTCTTGGAGTGTATGGCGAGCTGACGCTTGCGTTGTCTTTCGTGTCCATTCAGTGGCTAGACAACCTTCAAAACAGGTATCGGAGAGAAGCATGACCTCGATTCACTACAAGACCAGTGTCCGAGGTATGGCTGTGGCCGATGCTGCGACGATACCGAAAGTGCGTGCGAGTCTGTGCGCCAATATCCACTAGTCAGCAGCGTGGTGTATTTGAAGCGAGAGAGGTAACGATAGATGGGGATTTGTTTGGAGATCCGTCAGGACGCGAGTTTTGTGGATGTGAAGCAAGTAAAGGTAGGATGCGGTAGCGAAGGAAGCGGTGCGATGTGGGGAGCATGGTTGTTGTGTGTGGTGTTGTCGGTAGAGCGTTTTTGAGTTGGCGTGTGTGTGTAACTGTTTGGAGTGGCCTCGTGGTCTAGTGGTATGATTCTCGCTTCGGGTGCGAGAGGTCCCGGGTTCGATTCCCGGTGAGGCCCCGTCTTTGCTCGGCATCCTTCGCGCCCACGCGGCAGTTTTTAGCCCGTCTTCAGGACCCATAGAGCCTTGACGTCTTGGAGTGTATGGCGAGCTGACGCTTGCGTTGTCTTTCGTGTCCATTCAGTGGCTAGACAACCTTCAAAACAGGTATCGGAGAGAAGCATGACCTCGATTCACTACAAGACCAGTGTCCGAGGTATGGCTGTGGCCGATGCTGCGACGATACCGAAAGTGCGTGCGAGTCTGTGCGCCAATATCCACTAGTCAGCAGCGTGGTGTATTTGAAGCGAGAGAGGTAACAATAGATGGGGATTTGTTTGGAGATCCGTCAGGACGCGAGTTTTGTGGATGTGAAGCAAGTAAAGGTAGGATGCGGTAGCGAAGGAAGCGGTGCGATGTGGGGAGCATGGTTGTTGTGTGTGGTGTTGTCGGTAGAGCGTTTTTGAGTTGGCGTGTGTGTGTAACTGTTTGGAGTGGCCTCGTGGTCTAGTGGTATGATTCTCGCTTCGGGTGCGAGAGGTCCCGGGTTCGATTCCCGGTGAGGCCCGTCTTTGCTCGGCATCCTTCGCGCCCACGCGGCAGTTTTTAGCCCGTCTTCAGGACCCATAGAGCCTTGACGTCTTGGAGTGTATGGCGAGCTGACGCTTGCGTTGTCTTTCGTGTCCATTCAGTGGCTAGACAACCTTCAAAACAGGTATCGGAGAGAAGCATGACCTCGATTCACTACAAGACCAGTGTCCGAGGTATGGCTGTGGCCGATGCTGCGACGATACCGAAAGTGCGTGCGAGTCTGTGCGCCAATATCCACTAGTCAGCAGCGTGGTGTATTTGAAGCGAGAGAGGTAACGATAGATGGGGATTTGTTTGGAGATCCGTCAGGACGCGAGTTTTGTGGATGTGAAGCAAGTAAAGGTAGGATGCGGTAGCGAAGGAAGCGGTGCGATGTGGGGAGCATGGTTGTTGTGTGTGGTGTTGTCGGTAGAGCGTTTTTGAGTTGGCGTGTGTGTGTAACTGTTTGGAGTGGCCTCGTGGTCTAGTGGTATGATTCTCGCTTCGGGTGCGAGAGGTCCCGGGTTCGATTCCCGGTGAGGCCCCGTCTTTGCTCGGCATCCTTCGCGCCCACGCGGCAGTTTTTAGCCCGTCTTCAGGACCCATAGAGCCTTGACGTCTTGGAGTGTATGGCGAGCTGACGCTTGCGTTGTCTTTCGTGTCCATTCAGTGGCTAGACAACCTTCAAAACAGGTATCGGAGAGAAGCATGACCTCGATTCACTACAAGACCAGTGTCCGAGGTATGGCTGTGGCCGATGCTGCGACGATACCGAAAGTGCGTGCGAGTCTGTGCGCCAATATCCACTAGTCAGCAGCGTGGTGTATTTGAAGCGAGAGAGGTAACGATAGATGGGGATTTGTTTGGAGATCCGTCAGGACGCGAGTTTTGTGGATGTGAAGCAAGTAAAGGTAGGATGCGGTAGCGAAGGAAGCGGTGCGATGTGGGGAGCATGGTTGTTGTGTGTGGTGTTGTCGGTAGAGCGTTTTTGAGTTGGCGTGTGTGTGTAACTGTTTGGAGTGGCCTCGTGGTCTAGTGGTATGATTCTCGCTTCGGGTGCGAGAGGTCCCGGGTTCGATTCCCGGTGAGGCCCGTCTTTGCTCGGCATCCTTCGCGCCCACGCGGCAGTTTTTAGCCCGTCTTCAGGACCCATAGAGCCTTGACGTCTTGGAGTGTATGGCGAGCTGACGCTTGCGTTGTCTTTCGTGTCCATTCAGTGGCTAGACAACCTTCAAAACAGGTATCGGAGAGAAGCATGACCTCGATTCACTACAAGACCAGTGTCCGAGGTATGGCTGTGGCCGATGCTGCGACGATACCGAAAGTGCGTGCGAGTCTGTGCGCCAATATCCACTAGTCAGCAGCGTGGTGTATTTGAAGCGAGAGAGGTAACGATAGATGGGGATTTGTTTGGAGATCCGTCAGGACGCGAGTTTTGTGGATGTGAAGCAAGTAAAGGTAGGATGCGGTAGCGAAGGAAGCGGTGCGATGTGGGGAGCATGGTTGTTGTGTGTGGTGTTGTCGGTAGAGCGTTTTTGAGTTGGCGTGTGTGTGTAACTGTTTGGAGTGGCCTCGTGGTCTAGTGGTATGATTCTCGCTTCGGGTGCGAGAGGTCCCGGGTTCGATTCCCGGTGAGGCCCCGTCTTTGCTCGGCATCCTTCGCGCCCACGCGGCAGTTTTTAGCCCGTCTTCAGGACCCATAGAGCCTTGACGTCTTGGAGTGTATGGCGAGCTGACGCTTGCGTTGTCTTTCGTGTCCATTCAGTGGCTAGACAACCTTCAAAACAGGTATCGGAGAGAAGCATGACCTCGATTCACTACAAGACCAGTGTCCGAGGTATGGCTGTGGCCGATGCTGCGACGATACCGAAAGTGCGTGCGAGTCTGTGCGCCAATATCCACTAGTCAGCAGCGTGGTGTATTTGAAGCGAGAGAGGTAACGATAGATGGGGATTTGTTTGGAGATCCGTCAGGACGCGAGTTTTGTGGATGTGAAGCAAGTAAAGGTAGGATGCGGTAGCGAAGGAAGCGGTGCGATGTGGGGAGCATGGTTGTTGTGTGTGGTGTTGTCGGTAGAGCGTTTTTGAGTTGGCGTGTGTGTGTAACTGTTTGGAGTGGCCTCGTGGTCTAGTGGTATGATTCTCGCTTCGGGTGCGAGAGGTCCCGGGTTCGATTCCCGGTGAGGCCCGTCTTTGCTCGGCATCCTTCGCGCCCACGCGGCAGTTTTTAGCCCGTCTTCAGGACCCATAGAGCCTTGACGTCTTGGAGTGTATGGCGAGCTGACGCTTGCGTTGTCTTTCGTGTCCATTCAGTGGCTAGACAACCTTCAAAACAGGTATCGGAGAGAAGCATGACCTCGATTCACTACAAGACCAGTGTCCGAGGTATGGCTGTGGCCGATGCTGCGACGATACCGAAAGTGCGTGCGAGTCTGTGCGCCAATATCCACTAGTCAGCAGCGTGGTGTATTTGAAGCGAGAGAGGTAACGATAGATGGGGATTTGTTTGGAGATCCGTCAGGACGCGAGTTTTGTGGATGTGAAGCAAGTAAAGGTAGGATGCGGTAGCGAAGGAAGCGGTGCGATGTGGGGAGCATGGTTGTTGTGTGTGGTGTTGTCGGTAGAGCGTTTTTGAGTTGGCGTGTGTGTGTAACTGTTTGGAGTGGCCTCGTGGTCTAGTGGTATGATTCTCGCTTCGGGTGCGAGAGGTCCCGGGTTCGATTCCCGGTGAGGCCCCGTCTTTGCTCGGCATCCTTCGCGCCCACGCGGCAGTTTTTAGCCCGTCTTCAGGACCCATAGAGCCTTGACGTCTTGGAGTGTATGGCGAGCTGACGCTTGCGTTGTCTTTCGTGTCCATTCAGTGGCTAGACAACCTTCAAAACAGGTATCGGAGAGAAGCATGACCTCGATTCACTACAAGACCAGTGTCCGAGGTATGGCTGTGGCCGATGCTGCGACGATACCGAAAGTGCGTGCGAGTCTGTGCGCCAATATCCACTAGTCAGCAGCGTGGTGTATTTGAAGCGAGAGAGGTAACGATAGATGGGATTTGTTTGGAGATCCGTCAGGACGCGAGTTTTGTGGATGTGAAGCAAGTAAAGGTAGGATGCGGTAGCGAAGGAAGCGGTGCGATGTGGGGAGCATGGTTGTTGTGTGTGGTGTTGTCGGTAGAGCGTTTTTGAGTTGGCGTGTGTGTGTAACTGTTTGGAGTGGCCTCGTGGTCTAGTGGTATGATTCTCGCTTCGGGTGCGAGAGGTCCCGGGTTCGATTCCCGGTGAGGCCCCGTCTTTGCTCGGCATCCTTCGCGCCCACGCGGCAGTTTTTAGCCCGTCTTCAGGACCCATAGAGCCTTGACGTCTTGGAGTGTATGGCGAGCTGACGCTTGCGTTGTCTTTCGTGTCCATTCAGTGGCTAGACAACCTTCAAAACAGGTATCGGAGAGAAGCATGACCTCGATTCACTACAAGACCAGTGTCCGAGGTATGGCTGTGGCCGATGCTGCGACGATACCGAAAGTGCGTGCGAGTCTGTGCGCCAATATCCACTAGTCAGCAGCGTGGTGTATTTGAAGCGAGAGAGGTAACGATAGATGGGGATTTGTTTGGAGATCCGTCAGGACGCGAGTTTTGTGGATGTGAAGCAAGTAAAGGTAGGATGCGGTAGCGAAGGAAGCGGTGCGATGTGGGGAGCATGGTTGTTGTGTGTGGTGTTGTCGGTAGAGCGTTTTTGAGTTGGCGTGTGTGTGTAACTGTTTGGAGTGGCCTCGTGGTCTAGTGGTATGATTCTCGCTTCGGGTGCGAGAGGTCCCGGGTTCGATTCCCGGTGAGGCCCCGTCTTTGCTCGGCATCCTTCGCGCCCACGCGGCAGTTTTTAGCCCGTCTTCAGGACCCATAGAGCCTTGACGTCTTGGAGTGTATGGCGAGCTGACGCTTGCGTTGTCTTTCGTGTCCATTCAGTGGCTAGACAACCTTCAAAACAGGTATCGGAGAGAAGCATGACCTCGATTCACTACAAGACCAGTGTCCGAGGTATGGCTGTGGCCGATGCTGCGACGATACCGAAAGTGCGTGCGAGTCTGTGCGCCAATATCCACCAGTCAGCAGCGTGGTGTATTTGAAGCGAGAGAGGTAGCGATAGATGGGGATTTGTTTGGAGATCCGTCAGGACGCGAGTTTTGTGGATGTGAAGCAAGTAAAGGTAGGATGCGGTAGCGAAGGAAGCGGTGCGATGTGGGGAGCATGGTTGGGGCAGCAGGAAGCTGCAGAGCAGCAGGGTGCGGAGGCACAGGAGGCTGCGACGCAGCAGGAGGTAGAGCCATCGGAGGTGGCATTGCCACGGGACGAGAGCCGTACGGCTGCATCCGAACCAAGAGGTTGAGTTGAACCTGCAGCTGAGCGACCTGACGCTCAAGGTCGATGACCCGCTGCTGCACCGCCTGAGGCGACTCAAACCAGTCAAGGCGACGCTCGACATTCTTGAGACCATTCGCTAAGTGATGTGAGGAGCGGTCAACGACGGCGACGTAGTCGTTCACCAAACGGACACGAGTATGCAAGTGGAGCAGCTCGTCCCTACTCGCAGCGCAAGAATCCAGCGGCCGCTCGGCCTCCTCCTGCTCTGCTCGATGTGCAGCGGGGCTGCCGTAGCTTAGCGTCAGAGGAAGACGGTTAACTCAACGAGTCAAGGATTAACACACACCTTATTAAGGGTTAATAGGACTTAATATCCGAAGGCACCTACTAACTACGACCTTAATAAAAGGACTTTGCTCTTAGTGTTCCAAATCCAAACTGTTTATTTATCTTTTATTGCGACTAGCCGCCTAGGGGGTAAATGTATGTGGTTAACTATCTAACATAGTAAAACCAAGTGAAATCCTACTTCAAATGCATAACGTGTGGCTCTCAGCCACACACACTCCCTCGAGTGTCCGTACATCAAATATGTACATTACACAAAGTGTATCCATGTGTGGGACACACCAGGTGTAAACCCGTGTAACCCCGTTACACCACCCCCCACCAAGATGTGGACACCCGTGTCCACGACACTTTCTCAGTGAGGTTTTGTCTTCTCAAGACGTTAGAGGTCACTTTACCTCATCACAAGTTCAAAGAACTTCGGCTCCCAGAGCCCATTATCGAAACTGCATTCTAAATGCTTCCCCTCTCGCCACGGTCATCTGACCCTTCGTCGCCATCTTCTAGTGGCCGCATGTCGGGGCGTGACAGCCCACGATCGCCACAGGCCACAGGCCGTAGTCCCGACAGGGAAGCTGCTCCGCAGCGACTCAGTGTACGACAGTACCATGATGAGTACCGACGTCGTCATGGCTCCGGCTCCGCGAGCCAACATCCGGGTGAGAGCGAAGCTCCTAGCTCTCCCGAGCCATCTACGCCGCGTACGCGTCAGAACGCCTGGCTCGACGAGCTTGAGCAGGGCGAGATCGTCCCAGACGATGACGAGGTGTCTCCAACACATCAGGAGGCTGCCTCTCAGAGGCCTTCAAGCCCGGCTATGCGCTCTCGCGAGCTGCACACGTCTAATCCGTTCCCGAACCGTGATGGTTCGGCGAACGCCCTGCGCAATGCGCCTCCTCTCTCCTCGAGGTACGAGGACGAGCTCCCTGAGACAGGTGTGGTCTCCAACGACCTGGACGGGGCTCAAAGCCGGCAGCTTGAGGCTGCATCTCGCGTACGGTCTAACAGACCTGTAGCCCGCCCCATTGTGGGCACGTCGCGTCGCGACTACGGTTTCGACCGTGCCTCCCCTGCCGAGGTCGTTCGGCGCGCTGCTTCGCAGCTCTTGAACACGTATACGTGTGGGCCCGCGCCCCAGACAACTGATGAAGTCGTCCAACGACAATCGCTCCGCGAGCGCTTCTTGACTCCGCAAGTCACAACTCCTTCGGAGTACCGTGAGCGCCTGCGTCAGCAGCTCAACGGTGAGGCCGTGCCGGCCATGCAGACGGTGCCGGTGGTCCTCTCAGAGGGGGAAACTATGGCCGCTTATGAAGCGCAGTTTCAGAACTGGGTGGAGCTATCCCGACGGCTCCACTCCTTCGATGCTCTCCGAGCTAGTTTCTCGGAAACAGATATCCGCTTAGAGCGGCGCTTACGCCTCGACTTCGCGAAGCGACAAGCAAGACGGCGTGTACCGGGACAACGTCCCTCACGCTACGAGGCACCCCGGCCTCCTGCTCCCGCTGTGAGCAGTCCTACCCATAGCCATGGGTCGGCTGTCACAGCCACTGGTCAGAGCCTGAGCTCGACTCTTGACCTGTCGTCGCCCCACTCTAGTAGTGGGAAGCAAGTCACAACTCCTTCGGAGTACCGTGAGCGCCTGCGTCAGCAGCTCAACGGTGAGGCCGTGCCGGCCATGCGGACGGTGCCGGTGGTCCTCTCAGAGGGGGAAACTATGGCCGCTTATGAAGCGCAGTTTCAGAACTGGGTGGAGCTATCCCGACGGCTCCACTCCTTCGATGCTCTCCGAGCTAGTTTCTCGGAAACAGATATCCGCTTAGAGCGGCGCTTACGCCTCGACTTCGCGAAGCGACAAGCAAGACGGCGTGTACCGGGACAACGTCCCTCACGCTACGAGGCACCCCGGCCTCCTGCTCCCGCTGTGAGCAGTCCTACCCATAGCCATGGGTCGGCTGTCACAGCCACTGGTCAGAGCCTGAGCTCGACTCTTGACCTGTCGTCGCCCCACTCTAGTAGTGGGAAGCAAGTCACAACTCCTTCGGAGTACCGTGAGCGCCTGCGTCAGCAGCTCAACGGTGAGGCCGTGCCGGCCATGCGGACGGTGCCGGTGGTCCTCTCAGAGGGGGAAACTATGGCCGCTTATGAAGCGCAGTTTCAGAACTGGGTGGAGCTATCCCGACGGCTCCACTCCTTCGATGCTCTCCGAGCTAGTTTCTCGGAAACAGATATCCGCTTAGAGCGGCGCTTACGCCTCGACTTCGCGAAGCGACAAGCAAGACGGCGTGTACCGGGACAACGTCCCTCACGCTACGAGGCACCCCGGCCTCCTGCTCCCGCTGTGAGCAGTCCTACCCATAGCCATGGGTCGGCTGTCACAGCCACTGGTCAGAGCCTGAGCTCGACTCTTGACCTGTCGTCGCCCCACTCTAGTAGTGGGAAGCAAGTCACAACTCCTTCGGAGTACCGTGAGCGCCTGCGTCAGCAGCTCAACGGTGAGGCCGTGCCGGCCATGCGGACGGTGCCGGTGGTCCTCTCAGAGGGGAAACTATGGCCGCTTATGAAGCGCAGTTTCAGAACTGGGTGGAGCTATCCCGACGGCTCCACTCCTTCGATGCTCTCCGAGCTAGTTTCTCGGAAACAGATATCCGCTTAGAGCGGCGCTTACGCCTCGACTTCGCGAAGCGACAAGCAAGACGGCGTGTACCGGGACAACGTCCCTCACGCTACGAGGCACCCCGGCCTCCTGCTCCCGCTGTGAGCAGTCCTACCCATAGCCATGGGTCGGCTGTCACAGCCACTGGTCAGAGCCTGAGCTCGACTCTTGACCTGTCGTCGCCCCACTCTAGTAGTGGGAAGCGCGGCGCGCCCGGCGACTCCGTCGCACGCCCTGCGGGCGGTCCGTCACCGGGTGACGTCGATCATAAGCGTCAGCGACGTCAGGGCAATCTTGCCTCAGGGACACCTCAAACTCCCATGAGTTCTGGGAATGAGGGTAACCCCGCCATTTTACCAGATACTGGTTATGACCCTGGCGCCTGCGCCGCGCCATCAGGCGCTCCACGTGATAGTGGAGATCACCTTGCTCATCGAGCAGAGCCGGAGGAGGCCGAGCGGCCGATGGACCCTCGCGCTGCGAGTAGGGACGAGCTGCTTCACTTGCAGACTCGCGTCCGTTCGGTGAACGACTACGTCGCCGACGTTGACCGCTCCTCGCATCGCTTAGCGAATGGCCTCGAGGAGGTCGAGCGTCGCCTTGACTGGCTTGAGTCGCCCCAGGCGATGCAGCAGCGGGTCGTAGACCTTGAGCGTCAGGTTGCTCAGCTGCAGGGTCAACTCGACCTGTTGGCTCGGATGCAGCCATATGGCTCCCGTCCCGTGGCACTGCCAACTCCGATGGCTCTGCCACCTGCTGCCTTGCAGCCTCCTGTGCCTCCGCACCCTGCTGCTCTGCAGCTCCCTGCTGCCCCGCAGTATCTCGCGCACTCGGGCCCTGGTGCTGTGCCTCAGCACCCTGCTGTCTCGCAGCCTCCTGCTGCCTCGCAGCCTCTCGCTGCTTCGCAGCCCTTGTCCGACCCGGCGCTAGCGCCTCAGAGCTCACCCGAGCAGGGTCCCGGTATGGCTTAAGCAAGCCCACGTAAAACACCGGGTGCGTACGCATCTTCTTTGGAAGATTGAGCGTGTACGCTAGGCCCTTCTTGGCCACGACCTTAAACGGTCCGATGAACCTAGGTCTCAACTTGGTCTTAAAGACCGCAGACACTGCATGTGTAGGTAGGTTTTTAGCGTTTAATAAAACAAGATCCCCGATCTCAAACCTTTCCATGTTCTTCCTGCCTTTGGCATCTGCATACTCCTTTTGGAGATCCTGGCTTTCAGCCATCGCGTCGCGCACCTGGCGCATGACGCTCAGTCTCAAAGAGACAAAGTCATCGACTTGCTTGCGAACCGCAACTGGGCTGACATCAGCAAGCCGATCGGCTAACCCTCCCCCATCAAGCCCAGAGCCACACCGTGGCGGCGTTAGAGGGACGCGAGGGTCGACCAAACCGTTCACATAGAACGGGGTGAAGCCTGTCGAGGCATGCACCGCATTGTTCATAGCGAACTCAACAAGGGGGAGCATCTCGCTCCAGCGTCGTGGCGCTTCAGCGCAGACGCTTCGGAGGATATCCTCCACAACGCGATTCACGCGTTCAGTTTGACCATCGGTCTGCGGATGATCCGCCGTGGACATGTCCAACTTCCCTGAACAAGGACGTCCAGAACTTCGCTGTAAAGCGAGGGTCTCTATCAGAGAGAATTGCCTCAGGCAAGCCATGTTGGCGAAAGACTCTGTCTAAGAACAGCTTAGCTGTATCCTCACCGTCAACGGTGTCCGGCACAGCCGAAAGATGAGCCATCTTGCTCAATCGGTCAACAAAGACCACGACACCCGTGTTGCCCGCCTTATCCTTGGGAAGGCAAACACAAAGTCCATACTAATGGACTGCCAACATCCCGAAGGGACTGGCAAACTCGCCAACGGCGCAGCCGCATGCGGCGCGGACTTGGTCCGTTGACATGTCTCGCATGTACGCACATAGGTGCTTGCCCACTTGTACATCTTGGGCCACCAGTACATCTTGCTCACCGAGCCATAGGTCTTCTCACGACCAAGATGTCCACCGACAGGCGTATCATGCACCTCATAGAGGATGCGATACTTAAGATCCTCATCATGAGGGACGACCACTCGAGGTGTGTCCTCAGGGTCAGTGCTGTAGTACAGCAGGCCATGATCAAGCGTATAACGCTGCAGCCTCGCGCGTAAGCGTGGTGACAATTCCTTGTCAAAGTCTTTAAACTCTGCGCTCCCAAGAGCACGTAGCAAAGCTACACACGTGTCGTCTTGGGCGAATGCCCTGCGTATAAGGTCTGGGACCGACGACGTCACAGTAGTGACATGAGTCAGCTCGTAGTCCGGCCTGCGCGATAACGCATCGGCCACTACATTAAGCCGGCCCGGCTTATACTTCACCTCGAAGTTGTATTCGGCAAAGAAGGAGAGCCATCTTGCCATTCTCTGTGAGAGGTGAGGCGACTGAGTCGCAGTGCGTAAAGACGCATGATCTGTATAGATCACAAAAGGCTTAGAGCCGAGTAAGTGTACTCTAAATTTGACTAGAGCATACTTCATCGCAAGTAGCTCTTTGTCATGAACTGGATAGTTCTTCTCAGCAGCTTTAAGCTGGCGAGATTCAAACGCGATAACGCGCTCGCGCCCTTCGGCGTCTGCTTGTAGTAAAGCACAACCGATTGCGAAATCGGAGGCGTCGCAGACGACGCTAAACGGACGATCCGGGTCCGGAAGCGCCAAGATGGGCGCGTGAAGGAGACTCTCCTTAACAGCCTTGAAGGCTTCGTCGTGAACGACATCCCAGCACCAAGGTGCATCCTTCTTAAGGAGATTGGACAATGGCCGAGCCATATCAGCGTCGTTCTCGCTATACTTGTGCAAGTAGTTGGCCAAGCCAAGCCACTTACGCAAGTCCTTCTGGTTCGATGGAACCGGCCAGTCCACAATGGCCTTAACCTTGGCAGGATCTGCCCTAAGGCCCCGCTTCCCAATGAAGCATCCGAGGAAAGGAATTTCCTCCGCGCCAAAGACGCATTTATCTAAGTTGGCATACAACTTATTCGTGCGCATGCACTCGAGCACCGCTCGCAAATGGTCAAGGTGGTTCTCCACATCAGACCTCCCGTGCTCCGCACGACTATGGACGAAGATGTCGTCGAAGTACGTCTGAGCGTACGCCCGATGGGGCCTGAACAACTGCGTCACTAGACGATTGAACGTCGCAGGCGCGTTCGACAGCCCTTGGGGCATCACCAACCACTCCCAGAGCATACCGCTCGGAGTACTCACAGCCGTGAGGGGTATATCGCTAGCTCTCATAAGAAACTGATAATACCCGTCGACCAAGTCGAGGGCACTGTACAACGTACATCCCACCATGTTGTTCTGCAGAACATCCTTTCGAGGAATCGGCGTCTGCGCCGGAATGGTGGCTGCATTTAGCTTATTAAAAGCATGCACTATGCGCCACTTGCCATTAGGCTTTCTGACACAGAACGTGGGTGTCGAGTGCGGAGACTTGCTCTCACGCACCAAGCCGGCTTCGTGCTTAGCACGGAAGAACGCGTCGATGACGTCACATTGCTCCCTTGGTAAGGACCACTGCCGTGTTACGCAGTATTTGGTTCCAGGAACCAAGTCAATCTCATGACGTACGCCTCGATCCGGAGGCAACCCTGACGGCGGGTCCTTCGACACCACATCGTGGTATTCCTTGATCAAAGGATAAAACGGATCCGAGGGATCCTTGAGGATCGAAGATCCACTCCTAGCGCTCAGCGCTCGCTTCGTGTCCTCCAGGACAGCTTCGTCCACGACGGACGAGGAGTTCAACTCCTCCTCGGGTCGTATCATGACCACCTCGGCAAGCTCGCCGGCCTTTAAGGCCTCGCCAAACTCGGCGACGGACATCTCGTCCAGCTCTAACAGAGCATCAACCGACGGGAGTCGCTCGAGACTTATGTCTCCGTCGACATCCCCTGTCACTCCATTCACGAGTGTGTACAACTGCTCACTGCAGTCGCGTGGAGCCTCACCGCTCAACACGCTGGACACCTCGTCCGACGTCCTAGACGTCACAGACGCTCTGTGTCTCTTCCTCCTCTCCCTCCTCGCCCGCGCACGGCCGGATGAGGGCTGCAGGGCGACATCACCGTCGCGCTGCCTAGGTGCCAACGCACTATGGCTCCTCGGAGAGGGAACAGTGTCATTCGAGACACTCAGCGGCGGGTCAGCGACCCTACGAGCACCGCTCAACGGAGTACGTGCCGTTCCACAATTGTCCTTAGGGCACAGCGGCGGGTCAGCGACCCTACAAGTACCGCTCAACTGTTTACGTGCCGTTCCACGTTTGTCCATAGGACACAGCGGCGGGTCAGCGACCCTACAAACACCGCTCGGCGGATAACGCGCCACCCCGCGCACGCCCTGTGAGTCACACTCACGGCAAACAGCAACTTCGTTGCTCACTAACTCTGACATACCAATGTCCAGCACCATGACCGATTCGGTCTCGTGCTCGCGCCAAAAGCGCTTCTGTCTCCGAGCAGAGGTGGGTTCATGACTCGCCAGTGCTCCCCTAGGAGACGGGAGCGTAGCGACCAACGTCTTCGACTTCCAGTCGATCCATGGCTCGTGGCTCTCGAGCCACGCCACGCCAAGGATGAGGTCATACCTCTCATCCAGGTCTAAGACCAAGCAGCGTTCCACGCTATCGAAGTCTAAGAACTTCACGTTCAGGTCAATAGAGACCTTCGACACCGTCACTAGTGTCCCCGTCGCAAGACGGACAGAGATCTTATCTCTTCGAGGCTCCTTCAGAGCCTCCACATACGGTTTAAAACCGTCAACAGTGGAGCGCCGGACATAGTTGCCGGACGCTCCCGAGTCTATCAAGACTCGCCACGGCTTGTCGAAGCCCTTCACGTTCGCTTGAACGACTAACAAGCCGGGCTTGCACTCACTACGTGAGTAAGAGAGCTTAGCTCTCTGCGGGGCTGAGTCCCGTTCTCTCCTGCCTCCCAGAGGCCCAACAGAACTCAGTTCCTCCCCAGTAGGGCGCCCCGCGCCTACTGGGTTCCGTCGTTTCCCCGCGACGACCCTGGTTGAGGGTTCGAAGCGGTGCTTCGGCTCGATTGAGCCTAGGCCTTGTTGCGCAACGGGCAACTAGGCCTCAAGTGGCGGGTGCTTCCGCACGTGTAGCATCGACGGATGCTGTAGCGCTGCTCAGCAGCATAGAGGTCAGCCTCGTCTTCAGCGTGGCTGAGGTCCATCGGTTCAGGACCGCTCGAAGAGCTCGCGCTACCAGCGCTCGAACCATGCCTCGCAGCCTGGAAGTTATAGTCGGCATTCAATGCCACGTTCACGGCCTCCTCGAATAAGGCAGGGTGAACACGGAAAACTTCCGTTCGGGCAGCGCCCGTGCGCAGGCCCTCCATAAACACGGTCACTGCGACCGCCTCGGGGAGAGGGCTCGACGCCATACCGGCGATCAGAGTTCTCAACTCTTGGACATAGTCCATCAACTCCTTTTTACCCTGGCGGGTAGCAAGGAACTTCGACCGTATACGGTACGCCTGGTTAGGCGGCGCGAATACGCGCACTAGTTGCTGTTTCAGCTGATCCCAGGTCGGGAAAGCAGCGTCCACAGACGTGCCGCACGTTAGTGCCCATTCTTTAGCTCGGCCACCGAGCTTCGAGATCGCCAGCGCTACGCGCTGTTGCTCAGTCTGGAGCAGGGCCGATCCCATGGCCATCTCGACCTCTCGGGTCCAGAGAAGGAGGTTCTCCCCTTCCTTCCCCTCGAAGGTCTTCACGCTCAACATGAGCGGTTTCGGTCTATTAGACCACTCGTGCGTCGACGACGCGGCCGCGGACGATGCGGCGGACGCCGTTGCGCTCACGCGCTCTTGTACATGCTCTAAGAGCGCCTTCTCGTAGCTTGCAAAAGCCTCCAGTCTGGCGGACACCGCCTCTGGCCCTTGCGAAGCAAGATGAGCAATGCCCTCGGGGCCCAACAGAGACATAAGCTTCTTAAGCGTCT
The DNA here is from genome assembly GCA_030324255.1 of Phytophthora capsici. Taxonomy (NCBI): domain Eukaryota; phylum Oomycota; class Peronosporomycetes; order Peronosporales; family Peronosporaceae; genus Phytophthora; species Phytophthora capsici. The sequence continues at coordinate 4,352,097 of CM059346.1, forward strand.
CTTGCTGGCCTGGCGGCAAGCTCGCGAACACAGCGTGTTCCATCCTCTCAGAGGGATCAGTCAAAAGACTCAGTCGCAGGATTGACTACAAGTGCTACCAAGTGCAGCGGGGCTGCCGTAGCTTAGCGTCAGAGGAAGACGGTTAACTCAACGAGTCAAGGCCTTATTAAGGGTTAATAGGCCTTAATATCCGAAGGCACCTACTAACTACGACCTTAATAAAAGGACTTTGCTCTTAGTGTTCCAAATCCAAAGTGTTTATTTATCTTTTATTGCGGCTAGCCGCCTAGGGGGTAAATGTATGTGGTTAACTATCTAACATAGTAAAACCAAGTGAAATCCTACTTCAAATGCATAACGTGTGGCTCTCAGCCACACACACTCCCTCGAGTGTCCGTACATCAAATATGTACATTACACAAAGTGTATCCATGTGTGGGACACACCAGGTGTAAACCCGTGTAACCCCGTTACACGATGAGCATGGGGATCTCCACTATCACGTGGAGCGCCTGATGGCGCGGCGCAGGCGCCAGGGTCAAAACCAGTATCTGGTGAAATGGCGAGGTTACCCTCATTTCCAGAACTCGTGGGAGTTCGAGGTGCCATTGCGGCAGGATTGCCCTGACGTCGTTGACGCTTATGATCAAAGGCACCCGGTGACGGACCGCCCAAAGGGCGTGCGACGGAGTCGCGGGCGCCACGCGCTTCCCACCACTAAGGTTAATAGCCGAGCTCAGGCTTTGACCAGTGGCTGTAGCAGCCGACCCATGGCTATGGGTAGGACTGCTCACAGCAGGAGCAGGAGGCCGGGGTGCATCGTTGCATGAGGGATGTTGTCCCGGTGCACGCTGTTTGGCTTGCGCTTCGCGAAGTCGAAGCGCAAGCGCCGCTCTAAGCGAATATCTGTTTCCGAGAAACTTGCTCGGAGGGTATCGTAGGAGTGGAGCCGTCGGGATAGCTCCACCCAGTTCTGAAACTGAGCTTTGTAAGTGACCATAGTTTCCCCCTCTGAGAGGCCACCGGCACCGCCCGCATGGCCGGCAAGGGCATTGCGCGTGGAGCTGCTGACGCAGGCGCTCCCGGTACTCCGAAGGAGTCGTGACTTGGAGAGTCAAGAAGCGCTCGCGGAGCGATTGTGGCTGAGCGACTTCGTCCGTCGTCCCGGGCGCGGGCCCTCACGTATACGTGTCCAAGAACTGGAAAGCAGCGCGTCGAACGACCTCTGCAAGAGAGAGACGGTCATAACCGTAGTCACGACGCGACGTGCCCACAATGGGGCGGACACTGGTCTTGTAGTGAATCGAGGTCATGCTTCTCTCCGATACCTGTTTTGAAGGTTGTCTAGCCACTGAATGGACACGAAAGACAACGCAAGCGTCAGCTCGCCATACACTCCAAGACGTCAAGGCTCTATGGGTCCTGAAGACGGGCTAAAAACTGCCGCGTGGGCGCGAAGGATGCCGAGCAAAGACGGGGCCTCACCGGGAATCGAACCCGGGACCTCTCGCACCCGAAGCGAGAATCATACCACTAGACCACGAGGCCACTCCAAACAGTTACACACACACGCCAACTCAAAAACGCTCTACCGACAACACCACACACAACAACCATGCTCCCCACATCGCACCGCTTCCTTCGCTACCGCATCCTACCTTTACTTGCTTCACATCCACAAAACTCGCGTCCTGACGGATCTCCAAACAAATCCCCATCTATCGTTACCTCTCTCGCTTCAAATACACCACGCTGCTGACTGGTGGATATTGGCACACAGACTCGCACGCACTTTCGGTATCGTCGCAGCATCGGCCACAGCCATACCTCGGACACTGGTCTTGTAGTGAATCGAGGTCATGCTTCTCTCCGATACCTGTTTTGAAGGTTGTCTAGCCACTGAATGGACACGAAAGACAACGCAAGCGTCAGCTCGCCATACACTCCAAGACGTCAAGGCTCTATGGGTCCTGAAGACGGGCTAAAAACTGCCGCGTGGGCGCGAGGGATGCCGAGCAAAGACGGGGCCTCATCGGGAATCGAACCCGGGACCTCTCGCACCCGAAGCGAGAATCAAAAAACAAGTACTAGACGAGCATGCTGTCCGTCCGTCCGTCACGCAAAACGGTGATCGCTGAACGCGATTTGATTGGCTAAAATTATTTTTGTCGTTTACTGGATGCTGATTGGATGTATCCCACCTATTATATAACATTTACCTATTGTTAAGAATACTAAAATTACAAAAATAAAACACAACGGTTAGGCTTCCTGTGATTGGCTAAAAACCGTCGCTGCCAAGCGAAGCGAAGGCGGCCCCAGTTGGTTGTCTTGCGGGCCCCCAGGCCCGCTACCGTCGCACAGCGAAAGTATTCACTATCGTGATATAATATCTACCTCCTTCGTAGGAAATTTACCGGGTCACCATGTAGTAGGACGTAAAAAATGCTTAGTATAGTATATACTGTTCGTTTTTAAATTTAATATAAAAAATAATAATTATTTAAGTATTTATTTGGCTTGATTTAATTGGCTAGAAAGTGATAGATTGAAATATTTGCAATTTCAATCTTTTCAATGAACCTACCAGGACCCTACGACTGCCCTACGTGTGGGGCGCGCATCGTGCCGCCGTCTATCACCCTGAACGGCGGACAACAACTTGGTACCTGTGCCTGTTGCAAGGTGGGCCGGCCGTGGACCAGCTTCGCAAAGGAAGGGGCCCGATCGGGCGCCAGGCGGTGCCTAAAGTGCGCCTGTGGACCGAATTCTCGCGCGTTTTGGCATCGGGCGGTGACACCACCCCAGCGGCCGCCTTCACCGCCGCTGACGAAGCTGCAGCGACGGGCTGAGAGTGCAGCCCATGTGGCCATGGCGATGGGCCCACCTCCACAGCCAGCACTCCCCCCGCGCGAGGACCGTGAGAAGAAGCGTCGTCGTCGCCGCCGCGGCTTGAACCCACGTTACCTGGCGCCAAGCGCGCCAAAAAAGACGAAGAATAGGCTCATAATACAGTTTGTTGATTGGTTGAAATTGCAATTTAGGTCACTATTGAGGTTTTGATAATTTGAGCCACTTTCTAATTATTTAAAAGACTCAAACGGAGTATTGTGATTTACATACTTTATGTGGACAACAAGACACCACGTAGGCGTTGTTTTCAAAGTGGCGGTGGGGCAACGTGGACAACAAATGCTGCATGTGTCCATGACCCATCAGAAAATAAATAACAGTGGCGTAAAAATTAAACGATCAGCTTATTCCAGGAGGGTTAGTATGGAGAGAATAGTAAAAGAACTGCGTTAACAGGAATATGATTACATAACACGCCAAAGTAAGTTGTCATGGTATGAATGACATAATTAGGGATACACTATGCACCCGGAATGTGTAGTAACGACACATGCGGCATAGCATCACCTAAGGTGAAGAGAACAAGTAAACAAGGTATAGTACTGAATGTGGACACGAGTGCCACGATGACATTGATACGGTCAGGGGGATTGGTTAGTTATTGGGGCGCAGCTGAGGATGCTCTGGGTGGTAGTGACGCAAACTACAGAGAGAGAAAGACACACGGCAATAGAGAGCGATGCGCGAGCTGGAATAGTGATAAACACACCGACGAATATCTTTAGCATGAAACATGTATAGCTAGAGATTAATGTATAGCTAGATAGCGACACGGAACGACGGCGTATCTATGATGCTTTTGTCACGAATTTCTCGCGATTTCCTGCGAGTTTCTATCTGTGGATTTGGAGGAGGACGACCAATAGTACGTGGCGCGTTCCATACTCACCGTGAGGATAAAGTTAAGGCGTTGGTAGACTACCCGGAGTTGGAAGCTCCTGATGGGGTGTATACAAAAAATACCTACACGGGGAAGCGTGAGTAACCCTTTATATTGAACATTGGAGAATGTGCATGTGAGAAGGATAGCGAGCAAGGCGTGCAAGTTTCAAAGAGGACAAATTCAAAACGTTAGTACTTTTTGGTTAGTGTCGATTTTTATTCTTTACAGTGTTCGGTGGTTTAAAATCTGTTTCAAAAGTTTAAACGCGTCAATAGACGTAAAGAATCGATTTAACCCGCCGAAGCGTAGCGAAGGCGGGTGGCCCTCCCACAGCGACAAAACATAAAACCACCGCCGCGTAGCGGCGGCGCTTGGCTAGTCATACCACTAGACCACGAGGCCACTCCAAACAGTTACACACACACCAACTCAAAAACGCTCTACCGACAACACCACACACAACAACCATGCTCCCCACATCGCACCGCTTCCTTCGCTACCGCATCCTACCTTTACTTGCTTCACATCCACAAAACTCGCGTCCTGACGGATCTCCAAACAAATCCCCATCTATCGTTACCTCTCTCGCTTCAAATACACGGCGCTGCTGACTGGTGGATATTGGCACACAGACTCGCACGCACTTTCGGTATCGTCGCAGCATCGGCCACAACCATACCTCGGGCTACGGGTTTGTTAGACCGTGCGCGAGACGCAGCTTCAAGCTGCCGGCTTTGAGCGCCGTCCAGGTCGTTGGAGACCACACCTGGCTCAGGGAGCTCGTCCTTGTACCTCGAGGAGAGAGGAGGCGCATCGCGCAGGGCGTTCGAGGAACTATCACGGTTTGGGAACGGATTGGGCGTCCGCGAGAGCGCGGCGCCGGCTTAAAGGCCTCTGAGAGGCAGCCTCCTAGCGCATAGGAGTTCCCTCGTCATCGTCAGGGACGATCTCGCCCTGCTCGAGCTCGTCGAGTTAGGCGCCTTGACGTGTACGCGGTGCCGATGGATCAGGAGAGCTAGGAGCTTCGCTCCCACCCGGATGTTGGCTCGCGGAGCCGGAGCCATGACGTCGTCGATGCTCATTGTGGTACTGCTGTACACTGAGCCGCTGCGGAGCAGCCTCCCTGTCGGGGTGATGGCCTGTGGCGATAGTGGGCTGTCGCGCCCCGACATACGGCCACTAGATGATGGCGAAGAGGGGTCAGATGACCGTGGCGAAAGGCTGAGCATTTCAAACGCAGTTTCGATAATGGGCTCTGGGAGCCGAAGTTCTTTGAACTTTTGATGAGGTAAAGTGACCTCTAACGTCTTGAGAAGAAAAGACCTCACTGAGAAAGTGTCGTGGACACGGGTGTCCACATCTTGGTGGGGGGTGGTGTAACGGGGTTACACGGGTTTACATCTGGTGTGTTACGCGCATGGATACACTGTGTGTAAGGTACATATTTGATGCACGGACACTCGAGGGAGTGTGTGTGGCTGAGAGCCACACGTTATGCATTTGAAGTAGGATTTCACTTGGTTTTACTATGTTATATAGTTAAACACATACATTTACCCCCTAGGCGGCTAGCCGCAATAAAAGATAAATAAACACTTTGGATTTGGAACACAAAGTAGAAAGTCCTTTTATTAAGGTCGTAGTTAGTAGGTGCCTTCGGATATTAAGGCCTATTAACCCTTAATAAGGTGTGTGTTAATCCTGAACTCGTTTAGTTAGCCGACTTCCTCTGACGCTAAGCTACGGCAGCCCCGCTTCAGGCGCGGCCTTTGGTCGAAAGAGCAAATTGATCTACAACATTTCCATCACCAGAGCCAATTATCAGAAAAACGTCGCGTTACTGAATTGGATAAATCCGGTGAATGGCCTTGATCAGCGAAATAAACCCATCTGGAAGCAGCTCTCCGGCGTTCAAATGAGACTCACTCGCAGGATATACTAGTTCTCGTCTAGAGATATAATTGAAAAGGGTAGAAACAATTTGACTCATGACCTTGTCCCCAATGCGCGCTTGTCGTGATGCACAGGAGTCGTGACACGTCTCAGTTATTGGCTTTTCAGCTCGGGTCGGCTGAGCCACATGACAGAGAGCACTAGAAGAATTTAGTGCAGCCTGTACACCGTTAGGTTTAGCCAAATTGATATCTAAATTTTTCGCAGTTGCTGTAGGTACGATAATATCACAGGTTGATCCATCGTACGATTTGTTGTAGCCCCCCCCCCCCCCCTCCCCCAGCGCAACCCACACTCGTATTGCGACGCTCGTTTGCAATCTTACGGCTGCCCTGGTGGTTTCCTCTTTCTGGAGCTCCAAGAACAGCTTTGTTATCGTTCAATGTTGAGATTTCTCTAGCTCGTAGTAAGATCAGTGCCATAAGCACGCTTTAGAGAGTTCATTCGCTGCGCTAACTCCACTGGGCTTCGCTTCCAGCGTTTCAACTCGTGGGCTGCCCTCTTCCACGGTATACGTCCTGTCCCCAGCTCAACGTATCTTCGAGCTAGCTGTACTAGCTCTTTGTCCTTCTCTTCGAGGAACGTAGTGTTAGGCATGGGATCCTTGCACTGTACAAACGTGAACCTTGTTATTGAAAATGGTCATGTACAGATATCTTAGATTCACTATGGTAGGAGCATGCAGGAGCTATACGCGCTGGTTTACGAGAAGGCTGTTCAACATGAACATGAGAATTTCATCGACTGCACTGGAAATGCTCATGTGCAGAAATCTTAAATTCACTATGGGAATTTCTTTTTCTACTTGTGCTGGGGCTATAATCGTTGTTTTCAGATCGCCTTAGCTACTGGTTAACTGGGACAAATGTATTTCCATGGTCCATCCGTGGTGCAGGAGCCAGTATGGCACTTTTTGAGCGACCTTGCGGCTTGAAGGTTGAGTAACGTACAGATCGGGACGCTTTGACGCGAAAGGCTTAAGGGATAGCCTTGGCTCCATAAAGGTGATAGCCAGAATGGAGTGCCATCTCGTCTACGACTTTACTTTCTTGTAAAATAAACCCATCGTGACGGCACCCTTCTACTGGCCCGATCAATCCATTTGCCATGGAGACATTCTGGAATTTGATACCATGTTTCCGCTTGTGACCGCTATATATTTGCTCTCGAAAGCTTACCGGACGGCAGATTTGACGAATGGTACCGGCGATAAACCCTATGCACTTCTCTAACCGCCCCACCTTGTTACAAATCGCGTCTGCGGATCTCCCTTTGTAACGCTTCGCAATTCGGTGGTCAAATATCATCTTCGTGTCGATTTTTTCGTAGATAAGTTGCGCCATGGTGTTGATGACAGAAGAAAGTGCGCCTGAACTACGTCCAAAATCACTTCGAAGATCTTCTAGCTTTGCCGGACACGTTAACCTCCGTAAACTTAGACAGAAAACTTAGACAGAAAGCTGCTTCACGAGGCACAGCACACCTTTGATTAGTGTAGATTACGTCAGGTAGGCTTAAGCGCGGCACAAGTTGCCGGCTTTCGCGGGCTTCGAAACGAAATTATCGAAGGCAGGCTGGCCGATCGATGCGGTCAAGGCTGAAGCGCACATAATGATGAGAACCTCTCCACGACAGCTCCTGTTGGGTCACGAACTTAGCTGTGTTGGATATCACTTTACTTAAGGCTCAGAGTGAATCTTATGCTCACGTCAGCTGTGAAGGATTCCGGTAGATAAGATGTCGAAGTAGTGTGCCAAATTTATACAATATATTTAGGATCGATGTGGCTGCAGAGCTTGATGGCAAGGTGAGACTTTCTCACTTGTGAACTCTCCTTCACCTTGCCAAGCACTGTAGCCAAGATCCCGGAGCTGAGGCCCCTCTACACAGCGTTTAACTTCCGTCTCTACCTACTTCAGAATGAGCAAACGTCAGGTTATGAGCCCAATAAGGGTCTCTCTTCGTGTCCGAGGATCATCGGGGAAGGTGGTTTAAGATGAGCCAAAAGGTCGCACAAGGACTAGCTGTGACAACGGAGATGATTCTAGTGACGCGGCATCGGTGCCGTCCGGCTCGTCACCATCGTCACTGGCGTCCGACGGTGTTGCCTCATGCAGCAGTTCTGCTAGCTCAGTGCGTTCGGATTCTTCATTGGACGGTAGTGCGTACGAGTCAAGCACAAGTAGCTCGGAAAGGCGCAGTAGCTCTAAGCGGAAACGTGTGAGCAAGAAGAAGCGCTCAGGTAACGAGAAGCATAGTCGGTCCACAAACAGGGACACGTTAACCCTCGAAGTGCCCAAGCTCGTTGGTGCTGACGGCTATGAACTATGGCGAACAATGATTGAGTTAAAATTAAAGGTACAGAAGCTGTTGTACTTAGTGACCGAAGAAGTGGTACAAGATAGTTCATGGAGCTCTGCCAAGAAGCGTCGCTGGGATGGGCGCTGGATCAAGGCTCAGGCTGTCATTGCCAGCTCGCTTGCCCAGGTATCCTCAGACGACTGCTTGTGAGTTGCGATCCGGTACAACTTTTTCAAGAGATCGAAAAAGAGTATAACACCGGAAGTGCCGCCAAGAATGATATCCTTGTCAAAGCGGCAATGTTTGCGCGGAAACTGGCTAAACGCGAGCGAGTTGACACGTATATCGACGCTATTATGCAGCTACAAGAAGATCTTGTCACGCTTGGGCACCCTCTTGAAGATGCTGAACTTGCTCGCCTTCTTCTCACAAATGCCCTTGGGAGCTTAATACAGAGTTGGTTGGAGCAAGAATGAAAGGCAAGGAGGTTGGAGTCGGTCAAGTGCGAGGACGATTATTGGCAAGAGAACAGGAGGAGAATATGCGACTTCCACCGGGTGGTAATGTGTCTCAAAGCGGTGGTGATGCTAATGGTTCTCATGGTGACCAACCATCGACAAATGCAGTTTTCCAGTTCTCTCATGGTGGAAATGATGGTCACGGTAATCTCCAGTATCAAGGCAGAGGGAATCAGGGCCGTCGACGATCATTGAAGGAAGCTATGCAGCGGCGACCGTGTGCAAAGTGTGGCAAACATGGCCACTGGCATCGAGATTGCTGGCAGAAGGAGGACCGCTACCCCGGCAATCAACAGAAGAACAACGGTAATCGTAGCCGGGGCGGTAGTCGCTGTGGTGGACGTGGTGGTGGTCGGCATGGCAAGTCTGGTCCTAAGTCTTTTATGGCAAGTATTGGTGGAGTTATGTCGGTGGGAGGTCCTGATGTTGTGGAATGGTGCTTGGAAGCGCGGCGACAGCGAACATTTGTAATGATCTCTCGCTGTTCACTGAGATCTCAACCACTAGTGATGGTCTTGAGTTGCTATGCGCGAATGGAAATACTGCGGCCATTATTCAAGGTGGCACTGTGAAATTCTCGATTGTAAACGAGCTGACAGGACACCACGAGAAGCGTCTTCTTCCTGATGTCAACTATGTGCCAGATGCACCTGCGAACTTGCTTTCCCAGGACTGCATGCAAACAAAATTGAACTACTTTGTTTCCATGTCTGCGGGTCAGTCGCTTTGCTTCTTGAGCAAAGATGGAATGCGTCTCAAGTTCGTTAAAGTTGGAGGTCTGTATCAATTGTGGTCATCAAAGCAGCACAAGAAGAAACCTGTCATTTACGGTGCTATAGTGAGCTCCAGTAAGTCTGTTCCTTTGGCAGTCTGGACCAAGCGATTCATGCATGCAAGTGACGCGACGATTCGAGACATGAAAAAAAGAAAGTTGTTCACGGTCTGAACATTGCTGCTGGAAAGGGAAACATCCCATCCAGTTGTCTTCCATGTGTTCATGGCAAAAAGGTTCAAATGACTTACCCAGAGCGCTTGGTACATGCTACACACCCCTTACAACGGCTTCAAGTGGTTGTTTGTTCGGTAAATGAACTCAATATCGACGGAAGTACTGCTTTCGAGCTTGTAGTGGATGAATTTAGCAGATACAAGTGGATCTATCTCTTACGGCACAAGAGTGAATCGAAATCACACATCATCGCTCTTGTTAATCGCCTACACGTGAAATATCGAGCTAAAAAAACTGGCGTGTTGGAGAAATACACTCGGACCAAGGGGGAGAGTTCGATAACACATGCCTTCAAGAATTTAGCGCTAAGGAGTTTTTTTGTCGACGACAAATGGTCACACTCCACAAGAAAATGGTATTGTCGAGCGTGCGAACGGAATTGGTTTACATAAAGTTCGAGCCCTTCTTCATATGACGAACCTTCCAGAGTTGCTGTGGGGAGAGGCCGCGCAACATGTTGTCTACACACCGAATGTCACGACGACGAGGGTCTTAGGAAGACCGACTCCACACGATAAGTTCTCGGGTCAGTTGCCTGATGTGTCGTGCTTAAGGACCTACTACCACATTGCTAGCGCAGCCCGATTGAGGAAATAGAAATTGTCGTCTAGGGTTGGAACTTCAATTCTCATCGGGTACTCTACAACATATGGTTATAAGGTTTTGGATCTCTCAAGTGGTGTGGTTTCGACTCATCGTGGTGGGAACTTAACATTTGCTGGAGACTATACAGTAGCGCGCAATTACATGGAAATGCTGTTGAGTAATGCCTACAATCACGGCGATCATGATCTTCCAGCGCGGGTATCGCTTGTACCAATGCAAATGTAGTTAGAGGACGCTGTACGGTTAGATTCGGAGAAGAAGAGCATTCTCGTGCAGACTAGCCAAGTTCAAGATATTGTGGAGGAGCCTGGCACCACTACCCCCGCCAATCCTGCTCCTATCGTTGGTCAACCAGATATCGGCGTACTTCCACTGGAAATTCCAAGGAGTACTCCCGTTGTAAACGTTGCTGAAGGTGATACTGTTGCTCGACGTAAAATTTCACGGTTTGTAAGAAAACGGAAAAGAAGTTCACGGTTGGATAATTTTGAGCTTCATTTCGCTGCCCTTAAAGTAATAAAGATTTTTCAGAGCAAATTACGAAATATTGGTGAATCGAAATTGCATTCTCGAGATGTACCTATTCCAGCCACGTACAAACAAGCCATTCACTCGAAATTCGCGTCGCAATGGCAGGCATCTACGGATAAAGAGCTGGAGTCGTTACGCAGACATGGTGTTTGGATTGTTGTGGAACGTTCGAAGTCTAGAGAGGGGCACAGGTTATTACGAACCGGTGGGTGTATACTGTGAAGAAGAATGAGCAAGGATTCGCGAAGAGATTCAAGGCTCGTCTTGTCATTCATGGATTCAAACAGGTATTTGGCATCAATCATAATGAGACTTTTGCTCCGGAGATTCGCTTTGACACTATTCAAGTGGCCATTTTTTGCAGTTCAACGGCAGCGGGCAGTTCTCCAATACGATGTTAAAACAGCCTTTCTTCATGGGAAAATTAGCAGTGTTAGTATTCGTGGAATTACCACAAGGTTATGGTTCACCTGGAAATCAGCGGATTTGCCAGCTAATCAAGTCGCTGTACGGCTTGAAACAAGCCCAACAAGACTCTGGATCGACATCTTATTGCTCTTGGATTCAATCGTTTGGAAAGCGACCACGGCCTTTATTCCCTCGTCGAGAAGGGGGAGGTAGTCATGCTCCTGACAGTTTACGTTGACGCCTTGTTGCTCATGGGAGAGCAAGTTCGGTGAGAAGTCATTGCAAGAAAATTAGCAACCAACTTTGAATTAGTAGAGCTTGGACCAGTCAAGTACCTTTTGGGGATAGAAGTGAGCATCAATCGTGCAAATGGCAGTATATTGTTCAGTCAACTCAACTACGTCGATGAGGTGCCACGCAGATTTCATATGCACGACTGTCATGGCGTCGCTACACCAGAAGGAACAGCAATGGACACTAGTGGCCAAGATTCGACTATTGATATTAGTCATTTGCCGTATCGAGAAGCTGTTGGAGCATTTCAGTATCTCGTCTCAGGATCTCGGCCTGATATTGCTCACGTCGTCCGTCGTCTCGGGCAGTATATGTCGTGCTTCACGGAGGTTCACTATGCTCAAGTCAAGCGTGTGCTTCGGTACTTGCAAGCTACTAAAGACTTTGGACTCAACATGGTCATATCGAGCTCAACCAAGGTGGATTTGCAACGTATCGAAGCCTATAGCGATGCAGACTACTCCAATGACATAATCGACCGTCAGTCAGTCAGCGGATACGTCACTATGCTGAATGGCAGTGTTATTTCGTATGGATCAAGGAAACAGGGACTAAACGCTTAAAGTACAATGGAGGCCGAATATATCGCGATGAATGAAGGTGCAAGAGGCATTATGTGGTTGCGTGGTCTCTGTGGCGAACTCAAGTGGAAGTACGACCTACCCAAACTTTGGTGCGACAACACTGCGGCTATTACTCTGTTGAAGAAGCCTGGGAAGCACAACGGCAGCAAACATATCGAAAACCGATTTTACTACGTTCGGAATCTCGAAGATAGAGAGCTCCTGGCAGTGGAGTATTGTGGAAGTAACGACACGACTGCAGACATCTTGACCAAGCCGCTGGCCAGAGTAAAGTTCGAGTATTTCCGGAATTTACTTGGTGTTGTTCGTTGTGCTGAGCAAGGTGAAGGCCATGTCTTGCCAGGACGATGGCGTTTTTACGGTGTGGATGATAATCAATTTTCAGTCAGACTCAAGTTGATCAGTACTGGCATTCAAGAGGAGACGGTATCTCCAAAGACGTTCTCAACGATGTTTTCGTTGATGAATTTACTTGTACCGATGTTCGTGTACGGGTTGGTGACGCGATGGTCGCGTGCATTGCAGTGCAAAGATCGTACGCAATGGGTTAGGAGCTACGAAGTTCGTCAGCTGAGTGCCTCCTGCAGAGTTACAAGTTGTACTTGCAGTTTGAGACGGCCTACGTGAGCAAGGGGGAGTGTTGGATATCACTTCACTTAAGGCTCAGAGTGAATCTTATGCTCACGTCAGCTGTGAAGGATTCCGGTAGATAAGATGTCGAAGTAGTGCGCCAAATTTATACAATATATTTAGGATCGATGTGGCTGCAGAGTTTGATGGAAAGGTGAGACTTTCTCACTTGTGAATTCTCCTTCACCTTGCCAAGCACTGTAGCCAAGACCCCGGAGCTGAGGCCCCTCTACACAGCGTTTAACTTCCGTCTCTACCTACTTCAGAATGAGCAAACGTCAAGCTATGTACAGAGCGTTCGCTTCCATGTTGTAGCCCATTGTGTACAGTGCCAGCACGAGAAAGAGCGCCTCTTTCTCGTCTCCATCGCACATCCTCATTTGATGAAAGCATATGTTGCTTGCTGCCGACGCACTGTCGTCAAAAGCAAGCACGTTGGCCTTTAGAAGCCAACGCGACAGCAGTTAAGAAACCACTAGAAACCCCTAGAAGAAGCAGCTAGATATTCAATTCACTTCATATTTTCACTTCAAGTCAACAAAGGGAACAAAGAATTCTTTAGCTTCTTTCGGAGAGCTATGGAGCATGATCTGGGCGACGAAGCGATGATCAACCCATCTGACCTCGCGGGGATGTTGATCCTGAGTAGGGAAGACATCAGGGCGACGCAGGAACGACGACGACAATGGCCATCCAGAGATGCGTTGCCGACCAGCACGACACAGGACGTCAGATTAATCAATTGGCGCATTGTTCGGCAGCCGCCCATCAAGCTACTGTAGAGCAAATTAGCTAAGTACAGCAGCATCAGGACGTAATCGCGTCCAAGACAGCCGAATACTTGCAACAGCAACATAACAGACAGCTGGAGTTGCAGGAGCAGCAAGAACAGTTTCACCGTCAAATGTCTGAGCAGAGGAAGCAAATCGAGGAACAGCTACGACTCCTTAAAGCTGCAGAGGCAGCTGTTGGAGAGCAAGGACAGCGGCTACAGAGTCTAGCCGTCGCAGTTCGCCCGCACGTGGAAGCTCGGTGGGGGCTTTTCGCTCAGACCCCAACGGCTGTGTCCGGCGGGAGAAATGATGACGACCGGAACTGTCTGGGAAGGAGACCGACAGTGGCGTTAGCAACTGGTGCAAATGTGCCAGTGCCACCCCTGTATAGGGTAAGTTCAAAGAAAGAAAAACGAGATTTCATGGATAGCTACATGGTATATAAACGACGGATCGATGCTTTGAACCAAGGGACTCAAACTCAGGTTTTCGTCATGCCAATCGGAGCTTGCATAGAACAGAGCACGTTAGTGAGAATTTGCCGTTTCGAACTGTTCAAGCAGGAAACCCAAGTCACGGAATTGACTAAAAGAACTACGTTCTAGACACTCGAAATCCGGATTACACAGCGTACCAGCGGCTGGACATCGAAATGCGTAAGTTAGCTATGGATGTGAACTTGCTGGACGCAGAGTTGAGAATGTCTCGTTTACTCGCTGACTTTTACAAGGCAGTGGATTGGGTCAACATGAAGAGCATTATCCATGAAGATCCTAAGAGAGTTGTGGGGTATCTTGTCGATGCATTGTGCCCTGGAGTTTTTCGTTCAGCTATCAAGGATAATCTGGATCGCCCTGCTGGGAAACATGTAAAAAAAGGACGTGTCAGAATTTCTGCGCTGGTTAAAGCCTTAAGTTGAGAAGTGCATGAAGTTCGAAACTCACATCCTGAGTAATCGGTTAGACAACGGCAGCTCTAGTCAACAGCAGCAGCGGGGTAACCTTCCCGTAAAATGGACTGGAAAGCAAGAGAACGCATTCAGTGACGGTACGAACAAAAGCGCGGCTACCTCGTCGCAAGGCGAAACTGCCGTCAGCAAGAGCCGAGCTGATCAAGGTGATCGCAAGAACAAAGGGCACGGTAGTGGCGTGTCTCGCCACGTGCGCTCCTACTTTAAATGCAGCGATCTTACTCACTCGGTATTCCAGTGCCCGCAGGTCACTGGTTTCGCCGAGGCAAATCAGCTATATGAGGCGATAAAAGGCAAGAAAGCTCGGCCAGAGAAGACCGTGGGTATAGTGCGACTGCGGGATTCCACCCACACATCGCTACGTAGGACGCTGACATGTCGAGTGATGGACAGTGTTGATACGATTATCAAGCCTGATAGCGGCGCTGAAGTTAGCATGATAGCACCGTGCCTTGTGGAGAAACTCAAACCAAGTCAAGTGTGGTTGCCACGAAGGAACTTGATCCGTCTACAGGTTGTAAAGGGGGTTGGTCCTACGCCTATCACAATTACAGAAGAAACGAATTTGTACTTGCGGTTCGAGACGCCTGGCGGTCCGCTGGTCTTGAGGAATGTAAGCTGTTTAATCTCCCCGGACCCGTTGCCAGATCGTGTTGGAGATATATTACTGTCTGATTCGGTAAAGGAACGTTTGGGCTACGATCCGATCAAACTAATTGAATCTGCCCGGAGGGCCCAGCCTGAATACGATCCCAGCGATTTGGGTGCGACCGACGGTGACGCAGATGTATACGCTTTCGGGATACAAAAGACATATTTAATGCCTGAAGAAAAAGGGCTGAGGGAAGCCGAGGATGGTGCGTGTTTTCCTGTGCCAAATGCGGCGAATTCAGACGTTGGAAAGGTCAAGGCAGCGTTAAGAGAGGGCATTGAGGATGCTAAATCTAAGGGCGCATCTCCTGAATTTCTGGAGGAGGTGCAGAAGCTGTTAGAGGATCATATCGACGTGTTTCGTATGGCACTGGGTGGTGATCCACCTGTAAATATGCCACCAATGCGTATCTAGCTCAAGCCCGGAGCGACCCCAGTTCGATGTCGCTCACGACGATATTCAGCAACTCACCGTGAGTTTCTCGCTCGCCACATGAAAATGCTGATCGAAACCGGCCTTTGTTACAGGAATCCATCCAGTGAATGGTGTTCACCACCCCATGTAGTGCCAAAAGACGACGATCACAGGAAGACAGTTGACGTTCGGGAAGCGAACAAGCGTGTTGTGCCTGTAGTTTGACCGATGCCCATACTGGAAGTCGAATTTCATCGACTAAAGGGCTGCAAGTTTTATTTTTCTGTGGATTTTTTATAGGTTTCTGGCGGTTTGGTGTTGCGATCAATTACCAGGAATTTTACTCGATTCTCACGGAAATGGGGGTGATAACTCCTACTCGTGTCCTCATGGGAGGAACGAATAGTGTGACGTACGTACAGTCCACGGTGCAAGCCATGTTCGGGGATCTATTTAATGACGGCCTTCTTATCTGGATTGACGACCTTCTTGGTTACACAGATTCGCCGGGTAAACTGTTGGAGATTTTGCGGAAAGCGCTTATTATCTGTGCTAAAAAGGTCTGAAGCTCAATCCCAAGAAATGCAAGTTTTTCATGACTGGGGCGCTCTGGTGCGGTCGTGTGGTCTCAAGCGATGGTACCCAGCACGAATCCTGGCTTTGCGTAATCTACCTGTGCCGACAACGGGCCAAGAATTGCAACAGTTTATTTGCGCGCTCAATTGGATGCGCATGTCAATCCCAGCCTTTAACAAGCTGGCTAACCCATTGGTAGTGTTCATGGAAAAAAATGTGGTGGTCGGAAGAAGTCGATGGTGCGACGAGTGGTGTTAAAGGATTTGGGCTGGTCTAACGTAAAAATTGCTGGATTACAACACTGCAAAGATGCGCTCGAAAATGCGCTGACATTAGCGCATCAAGATCCTGAAAAACGTTTTTGTGTTTTTGCGGATGCCAGTGATTTACATTGGGGCGCAGCGATCACGCAAGCCCCAGTGGTTCATCTCACTCAAGATTTCGCCGACCAAAACCATGAGCCACTCATGATGCTAAGTGGGACTTTTTCCGGTGGGGCTAAGCGCTGGGCGATTGCCGAAAAAGAGGCTTTTGCTATCGTAGAAACCTGCAAACGAGCGGATTATCTCGTTCGTCGTCCGGATGGGTTTAATCTGTATACAGACCACAGGAATTTTGCGCTACATATTTGCGCCTACAACGGTATTCTCTGCGGTTCCGAAATATACAGCAGATAAACTTCACCGGTGGGCTCTGTTGTTAATGTCGCTGGACTATGAAATTCACGACATATCGGGGGAAGCCAATGTTTGGGCGGATCTTCTGTCCCGTTAAGGATCATCTTTCGCTACCGTGGCAGCAATTCGGCTGATATCTCTCCCTACTTCACCTCAAGTGGATGAATCGTTCTTGTGGCCTACCCTAGGTCATATCCAGACAGCACAGGAACATACGGTTAATAACATGCCGGCTGAACTAGCGAAAGGGGCGGACAGTATCCTACGTGATCTCTCCGGGCGAATTTGGGTGCTGGACGTATCAACGGATTTGCAGCTACGTCTGTGTATCATCGGCCATTTTGGAGCTGCAGGACATCGTACCACCGATGTCACTTTAAAACACATCGCGGAAAAGTTTTTTTTGGCCGGACCTCGTTGCAGACGTGACTTTTGGCTTGAAGTGAAAATATGAAGTGAAGTGAATATCTAGCTTCTTCTTCTAAGGTTTTCTATTGGTTTCTTAAGTGCTATCGCGTTGGTTTCTAAAGGCCAACGTGCTTGCTTTTGACGACAGTGCGTCGCCAGCAAGCAACACTTCCCCCTTCGATGAAGCTGAAATGCAGGGTCTACATTGTAGACCAGTTGAGGTCTTCCATGAACTTCACTATCGCCGGAATGTCTTGGTTGTTAGTAAGAAATTGTTTTACCAATATTGTAACATCCTCAATCAGGTTCTGGACGGGTTCCCAGGAATTTCCTTCTTCAGTGAGACCTCTCCATTTGCCAAGCAGCTCATGCGTCTTCGCCGAGCTATTGTAACGCGATTCTTTGAGTTCCTCCACCACATGGCCTTCACTGTTGTGAGCGACTTGGGCGAGTAAATTTTCGGTAATTCCAAGTTCAGCGTCAGCAAAAAACTTTAGACGACTGGCGTGTGCTTCGCGACGCTCTCCGGTCAGCAAGTTTTCGGCAACAAATATCCAATTGGAAGAAGTATCAGCCACACGTGCTGGACCGCACCATTTGACCCGTAGTTTAGAACGACGGTGAGCCCAGACGTCTGCATAAAGAACGAAATCCCCAATAGCGAACTGCGCCATTTCAGAACCGCGCTTTGCTGCCTTTTTCCGAGCATTTTTTGCGTGCGAGGTTACGACTTTCTTGTGCATTTTTTCCAAAGCCTCCTTCAACTTCTCGAAGTTGACACCACGAATTGCTTTAATGTCTTCTATCGTCGCCGGCTCAACTCCAATAGGGGTAACGATCAGCTCCACAGGGTTCATTGCTGGGAGATCCGTGACCGGCACTACCCCATTCAATGATGAGGAAGGGGGTTGGTTGAGCACCAGCTGGGCAATCTTAATCACCCTTGGCCATTCTGCTTCAGCTAACCGCCATTCGGAAAGCAATGCACGGCAACAACGGAACACCTCTCGCATCACCACCTCCACTGTACCATTGGCCCAGGGGCACCTGGCTGTGGTGAAGTGTTGGTGGGCTCCGAGAGCTCGTTGCAAGGCTTGAATGACCAGATTCTTGAAATGTGTTCCTTGGTCAGATACCCAAGAATGGCAAATCCCGAAAGCTGCAAACCAATCCAGTAATGCGTATCGGCGGTCGCTGAAAGTGCAGGAACTAGCCATACATAATTGGCTGCGTCATCTTTCAATACAAGAACGTAATTGTGTCCATTCGTGGACTCACCGAGAGATAGGAAATCAAAATGGAGAACTTCATTTGGTTTTTCCGCGTGAAGTGCTTCGCCGAGCGGTCGGGGAAATGGTGGTCCCCCTGATATACTTGCGCAATGCAGGCACTTGGACACAACAAAGGGTGCAGCATCCTTTTCAAAACTGATCTTTAGTGGCCGTACCCTTCATCTACGGGGCTGAGGTATGGTAAAAAAATCTAAAGTTCAATGCTGGTTCTTGGGATATTGCGGTTGGAATATAGTTCGCCAATATTCCAAGTTCTCTATCGCGACAGTCAATATAATACGTAAGATATTCTATATCCTGAAGTATCGATTATCCATCATGTAAATTTCGCTCACCGCCTGCCTTGATTCGCACTTAAGTGAGATCAAATTGGGTACCTAAAAAAAAGCTACACAAATATCTTTCGATAATTTTTGTAGCTCAACCTACACTGTTACCAACTCAAGATCGTGACGTTTGGCGGCAGTGTTCACATTAGCTGGGCATGGGACAACTCCAGGGCAAGGCCTCGTACCTGAAAGCAACGACCTCCTTCATCAATGGTAAGTCACCTATCCTCTCTCTCTATTCTTCCTACAAAGTCTCACGACCGTCTTCCCACTGTCTGCAGCCTCGGAGCGAGATGTGAACAAGCTCTGGGAGACCTTCAACGATGTGGCTGAGGGTTTCGGCCTGAACCAGGACGAACTCTTAGAGATCTGCCGCTCCATGCAACAGACGCTCGAAATCCACGCGCGCAGCGAAATGGACCAACTCAGCTCGGCGCTTTTCACTGCGTTAGACACGGATGAGGTGCCTAAAAACTGTAAAACCAATGACTTCAAAGTTTTACTGATGATCCCAATTCTTCCTGCTGTTATTATACGCACAGAATGGTCTTGTGGATGCACTCGAGTTCCTTGGTACGATGGCTATGATGTCAGCGATGTCGGTCACGCAGAAGCTAACGTGTAAGTTGCTGGATTGTGTTTTATTTGTTGTATTTATGCGTCTAAGTGCTTTTACTATGAACCAGTTGTGTACAATTGCTATGACTTCAACGAGACGGGCCAGTTGTCGCTGGATGAGCTTACGTTGGCGTTCAAGTCAACATTGACAGGTCTATGTAAGCTCTGCACCGGTGTGTCTTGTCCGACGGAGCTTGTGCTTGAAGATCTGGCGCAATACGCCTTCCAAAAGGCTCAGAAACCTGGTGTAGATGAGTTTCTGTCACTTCCGGAGTTCTTACGCTTTGCCGAGACGACGCCTGAGGTGACATCGTGGGTAGACTACTTTGACAATCCGGATGAACACGTAGACGAACAGGATGGAGATGATAGTGACGCAGAACGGGAGGCAGTTGCAGGGCTATTGGCCCCCTCGGCTCTTGATGATGAAGCTGCAGCGAGGAAGAGAGACGCAAGTTTACCTCATGACGCAACAGCACCCGATTTCACCACGAACAAACCGTTGGCGCGAAGCCCCTGGCAGTTGGCAGTGGCAAACGCGACACCCAGTGCCCCACCTACAATTGATCCGCGACTTCCAGCGGCCAGTCTTGAACTCGAATGGATTTATGGATACAACAGCGACCTCCGCAATATCACACACTACGTATCTCCCGCTGAGGTTGTCTATCCTGCTGGCAGTGTTGTTGTCATCTACGATACTGTCACCCACCGACAGCGCTTTGCTTGCCACCACTCGGGACTAGTTCAGACGTTAGCTGTCCATCCGTCCGATCGACGCGTTATTGCTACTGGCGAGGCTGCATTGCTGCCGAAGGTTGTGGTTTGGTCCACACAAAGTCTAAGCGAGAGTGGAGCTGGAGGTGGTAGCGGTGTACTAAGTGTTATTCGCGGTTTTCATCGTCGCGGCGTATCGCATCTGGCTTGGATGCCTAACGGGCGAACACTCGTGACTGTCGGTCAGGACGAGTTTCACTGTGTTGCTGTATATCAATGGGAGAAAGCTTCAGCTTCATCAGATGCTAATGGAGATGCAGTGGATTGGAACAAACCCGCGGAACTCATTTTTGCCGGTCGTGGTGGCCGTGAACCAGTTCACGCGCTGACCGTCTTGAATGGACTATCAGGGCAGTCTCAGTTTGTGACGGGTGGACGCCGCCATTTATTTTTCTGGACGCGTGAGCGTGATGCACGATATTCCAGTCCACATGCTCTTTTTGAAAGGCTCCCGGGTGTTTTAGGGCGAAAGGCAAAAATCCAGACCATCATGAGTTTAGGAGCATTGTCAAGTGATGCCCAGGGATGCGGAGCCATCGCTGGCACAGCTCGTGGACAATTACTGTTGTTCGAAGGGAGGAATTGTGTCCGTGTACTATATGCACACGCAGCAGCAGTGACAAGTCTTTTTACTTTCGCAGGTGGGTTGCTCAGTGGTGGGAAAGATGGAAAAGTTCGCATTTGGAGTCGACGACTGGAACCTGGAGCACAGTTTGACATGGTGGCACTAGGAACCTCTGCACCGCGTGTCCGTAGCCTTGTGGCATCCCCAGATGGAGGTGCAAAGCTCTTGATCGCTACTGCAGGGGCTGAGATCTTCGAGATCGCGTCTAGTGACGGAGCGAATCTGCACTTTGGTCCGGTGGTCTGTGGGCACTCCGCATTCCAGCTTCATGGGCTCGCTATGCACCCGTCGCGGCGCGAATGCTGCTCAGTGGGGGACGACCGCACAGTTCGCATCTGGGATCTATCAGCCCACCGTCAACTACGCGTCGCTGCTCTCGACGCTCCAACGCGAGCATGTGTGTACTCTCCTGACGGATCTTCAATTGCCGTGGGCCAAGGCGCTGAAGAAGAGGACGAAGCAGCCGTAACGACAACAAACCCCGATCTATTGGTGTGGCGGCGACGACAACAACCAAAGCTACTGAACCCGAACAAGCAAGGTGCCTTTGCGGTGCTGACCGAGTCAACGCTAGCAGTTAAATTTGAGGCCAAAGACTCCAAGAAGCCTATTCGAACAATGCGCTTTTCCGGCGATGGTCTCACGTTGGCAGTGGGTTCCAGCGATAACTGTATTTACTCGTACCACACGGAAGACTGGGCGTCAAAGGGGAAATGTCGTGCTAGAGATGCTGGTGTTGTCATTAACACCTTCGACTTCTCGACTACCGGCGAACATATTATGGCTAACGCACGGAACCGAGGAGAGATGTTATTTTTTGAGAGCTCTTCAGGAGTGGAGATCACACGTGTAGCCACCTTGAAGGATGTCGAGTGGCTGTCGTGTTCGTGTCCTTACGGGTGGGGTGTTCAGGGTGCTTGGCCAACTCACAAGTTGCGAGAGTATGAGATCTCGGCAGTTGATCGCTCCCCTGGTGCTGAAAACTCGATGCTCGTTGCAGGAGACACACTTGGCTCTTTGCGTCTCTTTCGATATCCATGTGTGAATGTAGAGTCACTGTGTCAAGTCGCCCGTGGAGCTGCCAGTACCATCTCAGCTGTACGGTTCACTGCAGATGGCAACTACGTCGTTGCCACTGCACGAGATGAAAGATGTATATTCCAGTGGCGCGTTGAGCATGAGGAGGGCGATGTTGACATTGGAAGTGGTGAAGCGGATGAAGTGCCAGCCACTTCCGATGATGAACGAGAAGTAAGCCACGGAAAAGAGCGGTCTCTATTCGACGAGGCAGTGTCGATTGGAGACTTTGCGCTTGAGATTCTAGCTGAAAAACTGCGGGACCCCGAGGAAGTCGAGCAGAGTGAAGCAGACGATGAAGGTTCTGCAAAACCGCCTGTGACCGTAACTCCTTCGAAGCCGTGGGTCAGTAGCAGTGTTCCTCCTTCAGACGCACCAGATGAAGGAGACCTGAGACTGTCAACTGTTCCCGACGACAGCTTGGAACTAGAGTGGGTCTATGGCTATCGCTGCCATGATGTACGTAATAATCTGTTTCTGACGCGTGCTAAGGGGCTGGTGGTGTACCCGGCGGCAAATGTCGTTGTTATTCTGGATACGAAGCTTTGGCTGCAGCGTCATTTCAAGCAACACACAGATGAAGTTACGAGTCTCACCACACACTTTGATCCAAGTGGAAAACCCGGTAACGCATCGCAAGAGATCGCAGCATCAGGGCAAATGGGACGTCTACCAGTCATTCATGTGTGGCGCATCGACTCGTTGGAGATTGTTGCGTCGTTGCGTGGATTTCATCGCCAAGGAATCGCTGAATTGCGGTTTAATTCTGCTGGAAATCTTCTGGCGAGTGTTGGTCTAGATGATCGCAACTCGCTTGCGCTTTACGACTGGCGCAGTGGAGAATTATTAGCACACGCAAGTACTACGTCGCTTGGACGCATTCTCGGCATGAGTTTTCAGCAAGAGACGGTGATTAATGGTGCCGATACCACGTCAACGGATGACTCGGTTAGTCCCATTGAAACTCCCGTGACTCCAATTGTGATCGCGACTGTAGGTGTCAAGTCAGCAGCGTTTTGGCGTCTTGCAGCAGGTCGGACTCTCGTGAAGAAGGACGCTTTGTTGGGGCGAAAAGGCCGCCAGTCAGGTACCCCACCGTCGTTCCTGAGCGTCGTCTACCGTGGGAAAGATGCCATTGCAGGGACAGTTAGTGGCGATTTATATCGCTTCAAAGGGATCGAGCTTTCCAGTATTGTACCAGCACACACTCGAGGCGTGGCAGCATTGTACAGTTCCACTGGAGTCGCAGGAGGGGTTGCGAGTGGCGGACAAGATGGAATCGTGAAGCTTTGGAGCGCCGACCTGGAGTGTTTAGCCGAATTTGGAGAGTTCAATGCTTCAGCCCACCATGCGATTCGCAGTGTTTTCTGGGACACAGCGCGGGAAATGCTACTCGTTGGAACGCGAGGAAGCAGCATTCACCTTCTTTCATCTCTCAATGGAACTCCGTTGGGGCTTAAAACCCCTGACGGCACCTCTGTGACTTCATTAGAGGCTCATGCACGTGGTGAATTACATGGTCTTAGCGTCTGCCATTCGAAGGCTCGGGGCTGTACTACTGGCGATGATGGTGTCCTCCGGATTTGGGACTTGGCGCACCACCTTTTGATCATATCAAGCAAACTGGATACCAGCAGTCGCGCGTGTGCGTATTCTCCAGATGGAGACTTCATCGCGGTGGGCTTGGGAAGTGGTGGAACAGGTAGACGCCACAAGAAAGATGGCAGTATGTTGGTTTTTGAAGACCGAGGGCAAAGCGTGGAGGTCGTGTATGAAACTCGCGACACGAAACAGTCCGTGACGGTCTTGCAATTTTCTCCTGATGGACAGTCGCTGGTGTGCGGAGCGATGGATGGCTCCATTTACATTTACGACGTGCCCAGTAACTACACCAAGCGTGCTGTCTTCTCCAAGCACAAGGCACCAGTCACCCACATTGATTTGGCCAGTGATTCGCAGTACTTGCGCAGTAATTGCAATGGCTTCGAGCTGTTCTTCGCCGACGTCACCACCGGCTCGCACGTGGCTAGTGCTACAGCGCTTCGTAACCACATCTGGGACACCTGCAGCACGATCTACAATTGGTCAAACCAAGGCGTTTGGCCAGTGGCTCCTACAGGGCTCGGAGACGCCGTCGCGCGACAGATCACATGTTGTGCGTGTTCACTACCCGGTGCCGCCTACAAAGGCAGTAACGCCATTCTCGCTGCCGGTAATTCACATGGAGCGATCAGCTTATTTAGGTATCCAAGCTTCGTTCAAGGAGCTGGAGCCAAGACGTACTATGGACATAGCGGTGCTGTTGCTCAATTGGGCTTCTCGGGAGCTGGTGGGGCACTATGTGTCAGTATTGGGAGCTCGGATCGTTGCATGCTGCAGTGGCGAAGGCTTTATGGTGCTGGCGGTGATGGGGCAGCAATTGGGAACGCGAGCATAGCGAAAGATCCCGAGGACGACCCCGATTTGGATGCTGAAGGACGTTTCCTGCCTGAAGCTTTTGTGAACGATGGCGGTGCCGCCCAAAGCGAGATAATGCCATTCGTGAGCGCGATGTTACCACCGTCAAGCCCAGTCCAAGAACCTACCCAAAATCTTGGGGATCGAGCGTTCGAGCTGGAGCATGTGTTTGGCTTGCGCACACACGACGCTCGGCAAAATGTCGTTTACGCTCGGCCGAAACGGGTCGTGTACCCCACAGGGTGCGTTGGTGTGAGTTATGACCGACGAGAGCATCGCCAGCAGTTCTATACGGGACACACACGTCCGATCTTGTGCGTGGCGGCATCACCCTGCGGCGCTTTCGTGGCTTCGGGGGAGATTTGTGCCCAGAATTTCGCTCATGAGCGGCCTCGCATCCACGTCTGGGAACCTGCGACTTGTACACCAGTAGTGGAGCTCAGTGCGTTCCATAGCAAGGCTGTTACCGCTTTATCCTTCAGCGCACCTGACGGAAAGCTGCTTGCTGCTGTGGGTCAAGATGAATTCCATTCGTTGGCGGTGTATCGTTCAGCGTCGGGGAGGTGGTTTGACGGTGCGCTGTTTGCAAACTCAAAAACTACGCGCCATGCTGTGTTCTTCGTCTGCTTCATTGAAGACCCACAAAGCGCAGGAGGCTGTCGCTTGGTCTCAGGAGGGGACGACCACGTTTTGTTCTGGAAAATAGCGCCACCATCTCTAACATCTCGCGACGGCATCTTTGGAGCTCGAGCGCAGCGACAACCAGTGCTTTGCGGTGCTTCGATTGGTGGACTGATAGTCACGGGGTGCGCTTCGGGTCATCTCTACGCTTGGGAGGCCTGTGCCGTTGCTCGCGTAATTCCTGCACACACCGGTAGTGTATACGCCATTCACGCTACGCCTTCAGGCTGCGCAACTGGAGGACGTGATGGACACGTAAAGCTGTGGGCTCGGACTACACTGAGTCCTCTAGCTGACTTCGATATCGCCGGATGCCATCCAGCTCCACACAGCGCAGTAGTACGATCGCTTTGTTGGGATACAGCAGAAGATCGGCTACTGATCGGCACGAAAGGGGCTGAGCTGCTGGAGCTCTCTCGCCTTACTGGAGACGCGCTGCTCGTTTCGGAAGGTCACTATGAGCGCACGGCACAATTACAGGGACTTACAGCACACCCACTGCGACCAGAACTGGTGGTTACTGCTGGAGGAGACCACAGTGTGCGTCTATGGAACCTCGACAAGCGTTGTGTAGTGGCAAAAACTGCATTGGATGGGGCTCTACAAAGTGTGACGTTCTCTCCGGACGGGAAGTGGGTTGCGGTGGGCTTTGGCGGATCTGCTGATGTCAGCAAGAACAATCACAAGGACGGTGCGTTTGCTGTGCTGGACGGACAAACGCTTGAACTGCTTCATGAAGGACGCGATAGCAAGTTGAGTGCACTGGACATGACCTTTTCACCCGACTTGACGCTGCTGGCGCTGGCTTCAGCTGACCACTGCGTGTACTTTTACTCGACTCTAGACAGCTTCTCGTTACGCTTCAAGTTCTCCAAACCCAGCGGTCGAGTCACTCGACTGGACTTCGCTGCTGACAGCAGTATGGCAAGAGTATCAACTGACGCCTTTGAGCTGATGTTTGTGAGCACGATGGACGGCAGCCACATTACGTCAGCCGCTAGTGCTTCAGATGTCGTGTGGGCGACACACAAATGCTTGTTCGCCTGGGCAGCGCAGGGCGTCTGGGACATCGCTGGGAAGCCTGACGACCACGTCCACGCACTGGCCAAGGCGAACAAGCAGGAGCTACTGGTGGCTGCTACGAATCAAGGCGAGATTCGCGTGTACAACACACCGTGTCTGTCTCGACATACGGAGCAAGACAAACTTCTTGGCCACAGCCTGAACGTGGCCAATGTGGCCTTCACGTGCGACGACTCGAGGTTGGTCTCCATTGGTGGCAACGATAAGAGTTTATTCGTTTGGAAGATAAGGAAGGTAAATACCACTTCAACATGATTAACCAATCAAAAGGCAGAGTTCCAGACAACTTCAAATTGATGAACCAATCACAAAACAGGAATCAAAACAGCAAGATCAGACCTATCATTTACGACTGCGAGTCCGGGGGAGGGCCATACGATCCGCTTCCCATCGGAGGGAACCCCGAGCCACTACCCATGCCACCCGGGGGGCCCATACTGTTCTCATTGGCGACACCTCCACTGGCAGTAATGGTCGAAGCAGCACTCACGCTCTTCGTCACTGTCATGTCCACGCCCACAGAGATCCACGCGAAGATGCCGTCCCCCACAGTGTCACCAAGCAGCGTGTATTCCATAATGGGGTCAAAGCCGGTGGCGGCTGATTGGTTGTAGATCATGTCGTCAGCGTTGAGTGTAAGCTCCTGCGTGTTGGTGGCATACACACCTGTGGCTTCCACCTTCGCAATGAGGTCTTGATCGAAGAAGATTTGACCAACATGAACACCAACCCCTCCTGCATACGTATTGTTCTTAAGCACAGTACCGTTGTACGAGCCCAAAATGTGAATGTGAGTGGTGCGTCCCGTGTAGTGGCCCGGAAAGGTGGACGTGAACGAAACGATGCCATCTTTATCCGTCGGCGCGAGTCCGCGTAGTGCAGTGTTGTTAATGTTAGAGGCGTCGGAGGTGTCGCCGTTGCCGCTGGCCACCACACCAGAGTACACACCAGTGGAGTTGCAATGCCAGAAGTCTACATAAAGGTTGTTCACAGGTTCGCAAGTGTTGACGTCCACAAACTGCAGCTCCGCATAGAGGTTGATGCCTTCTTGGTCCTCCCTCACATCCTGGCGGATAAACTCACCGTTGACGTAGTAGGGACCTTCAGTCACTTCCGGTTCAAGGACGCACTTGACGTCGGTGCCGAAGAGAGCGCTAGCATTCACGTCAGTAACGTCATCAATGACCAAATTGGACTGGTGTTCGGTCGTGGGGGCTGGAGTATCGAGCTGAACACCACCTCCACCTCCAAGTCGGCGACGAGCTTGCAAGTTCTTGGCCACGGCGGCACGTCGGGCAACGCTCCGTTCTTGGAGCTTGCGGGCTTGTTCCGAGTCTTTGCATGATTGCAGTAAACGGTAGCTGTCGGTTTGGAAGAGGCGACGTTGACCGAGTTCCAGGACTGACTGCGTCTGCTGGACGGAGTGAGCAGAGGTAGGGGCCGTGGACACTACCAGGGAAGCAAGGGTGAAGAGCGTCGAGAGCTGAAGCATTGTAGGGAGGTGGAGTAATGCGTGGCTGATGGTAAATTGGAAAGTGAGAGTGAAGGAGTGGGGATTTCCCATGGGAATCCTCGAAACGGGGTCTTCACCTTGAACGTTCAGCTAGTGCTACGAGAGACTAAGGTAGTATCCTTAACTCCTCAAGAGGATAGCCAGAATCTGGTGGTGCGTCTGGATCGGCGAAGATAGCTCAGGAACAGCTATAACAACTGTAGCGGATTTGTTAAACAGCTTCAACATGTAAAAACTCTGACAGCTGAATTTTAGTCGCTGTTATGTGGCTGCAATCGGACAAAACTAAATACGAAGTGTTTCTACAGCTCATAGTCCGGCACACCATTACTAAAGTGTACACGCTCGAATCCTCGATGGCGGGGGAGTCCTTCGTCACTCGGTGAGATCCAGACAGTTTTCGCTGTGTCGAACGGAACTTCATCATGGAGTCGCCATGCACAACAGATAACGATCACACATGTGATCACACAATTTGCATCTTGGACATTTATGTGCCTTATTTTCTGTCCTTACCACAATCGGCTTATGTAATGTCCTTTTGAACCGCTTCAAGAAGAAAATAAAACTTCAGAGCATGGGACGCGTCTTCGAGGTGTATGTGGAAAGCTCTCGGGTCTTCCGCTGTGCCAAGTGCAACGCACACCTGGCTCGCAATGAAGACATCATTTCCAAGGTAGTGCTATACCCCTGCAGCCTCTGGTCAAACTTCCACTGAGTTTTGTTATCAGAATTTCCAAGGGACCAGTGGAAAAGCCTACCTCTTCGACTCAGCGTGCGTTTGTCGCTCAACTGTTTGCCCACAAAACCACAAGTCATTTATTTTTCTCTCATTATTATAATAGAGTCAATGTGTGCACGGGTCCACCGGAGGAACGGATGCTCATGACAGGGCTGCACGTTGTACTGGATCTATACTGCAACACGTGCTGGAGCTCCGTAGGCTGGAAATACGTAAGCGTCTGCTTGTCATGAAGCTGTACTGCACTGACTTGGGATATATCTTGCTCTTGTTGCTGTGTGGGGGTACCTACATCCAGAAAGAAGCACACAACGCCTCGGAAAAGTACAAGGAAGGCAAATTCATTCTCGAGTTAGCCAAGACGGACCAGCTGCCTTGAGCAGAATTGGGCTTACGGCAATCAGCATTGGACGGGGGAAGAGGCAACTACAGCAACAGCGTGGACGACACATAGGCATGAACCTGTCCATCTGTTCTGACTCCGAACCAGAAAGTGACCGTGTATGCGAGTAACCAACCATGTTGTTGCTTATCCACCCACCGTTTTTTTTCTTCTGATCGGTTTACAGGAATCCGCTCGTGTATCGTTTCTCCTCCAGCTCATGCAGAGCGTAGTAATGGGCCTGAACTTGGTTCCCGCCGAAGAATCGACCATGTAACGCCCCTTTGGCTTTGGCGGCACCAGCTGCATCGTCAAACAACACAAACACGCGTACGTGGTCTGCCAGCTCGTGGATTTCCACCTTCTTCACGATACCAAACTTGCCACACTCGCCACGCACCTCATCTTCCAGCTCGTTGTCCACTTCGCCGCGGTTCACTAGATTCATCAAGCAGAGGCAACACTTGTCATTACTGTCCGCAACGTCCTTCACCTTTTCAACGTCATCCACGCCAAACGGCTTCTTTTCTGGCTCAACCGCTCCAGTAATCCCATCGGCCGTAGCACCTGGACCATCGAGAACTATCTTGTCTTGGCTGGTGGCGAGGTTGATGAGCATTGCAGCTTCGCTAGCCTTGCCCACCTTCAGTGGCTGACCAGCCAGCTCAAACCCGTTCATATGCTGGATCGCACTCTGCGCACAGCTTTCCTCGACAAACTGCATAAAGCCGTACCCACGGTGCTATAATGCACAATAGAGTAGTTAGATCTTTGATCCTTTCATGGCCACATAAAGTGCTTTGCTCATGCTTACCACTCCTGACTCCAAAGGTGACACCGCTGCCATGACGCACGAGTGGATAGCACCGAACGGAGAGAAGATACTCTGTTCAACACAACAAGTGTCACGAGATGATAAACTGACAAGTCGCCAACGAATAACGCACAAACCTGCAAGTGCTGGCTGTTTAGCTCTACTCGAACATTGGCAATGTAGATGCACTTTGTCGGCACACTGTCAAAGAAAACACTACGTCAGTCAACACTCCCCAACACCAACCCACTGCAGACCCTACTTCTTGATCGCCTCCTGTCCGATCGACAGCGAGTCGTTCAGATTTGTGTTTCCACGATGCGGTCGACCGACCTGCAGATAAAACACTTTAATTCAGCATGTGCAATCTTTCTCGTCAGCCCCAACACTCCTGTACTCACTCGTATGGTCCTGTTGGCCATTGATGTTCCATTCAGCACTTGCACGGCACTCTCTGCTGCCAGTACGTCCTCATATTCCAAGAAACAAAAGCCCTTCGATCTCGACGCTCTACAACAAAACCATCAGCTCTACCACCCACGAACCAATAAATCCCCATCGTTTGCTTCTCACCCTGGCTCCAGCGACAGATCAATCGAATGAATAGCTCCAAACGGCGCAAATGCACTGCGAATGTCCTCTTCCTTCAGGTCGTAGTACAAGTTGCCAATGTACAGTCGTCTAGCCAGATCATTGGGTGAAACCCTGGCACTAGGCATATTTAATGACAGCAAACTGGCCTGTGCCAGCGCCCGCGCGCGCGCTGCCTGTGCATCCAATTGACCTCCTGCACCCTACAGCAGCAACAGACGAATATGAACCTAAAGCACGCATCAAACTCTTGAACAGCCACGCCGTCCTTAAATAATTTAAGGCAGAAGCGTACCACAAGTGGACGTGATGCCGCCGCCGCCAACGCCTGTAGCTCCTGGGGTGCTGTCTGTTGTTGCACGACATTGGACAAACGCTTGACGATGTCGCTGAGGGCCTTGGGACTCGCCGACGTTTTGCACTTGGCCGCGTCTGGACTCGACTGTTCCTCGTGGCCCCAGCGCGTGCGGCGCGAGCGTTTGGACCGCTCTTGAGCCTCCGCTTCGGCATCGATTGCGCGCTTGGTCGACGACATTTTCTGATGTGACCTGTATTTTGATGACTGTATATACGAGACATACTGGAGACAGGATAATTAAATGCTGTATAACAGACATAGTGAGAACAAGTACACCTCAAATTTCGTACATGTATGTTGCTGGTCACTCTACTCTTCTGAATTGTCTTCATGTGTCGTTGTCTTCCAGGCAAGAACTGGAGACTTGAAGCCTATTTCCTTCAGCACTTGCCGGGATCCTTGTCATGACCCAATTTTACTACCTACCTGCTTCGGTCTCTATCCGCGGATGTCCTCCCGAGGGTTCAACAGACTGCGACGCGATAAAGACGACGAAAACGGAGAGAACTCATCGTCGTCGTCGAAAGTCGAGAGATTCTCAGCGCCAAGGTTGCCTGGAGCGTTGATCTCGTCCACATGGAAGCCACCACCATTTTCCACTGCGGTAGGCGACTCGATCGAACTAAGTCGTGTCAATCGACGGTTCATCTGCATCAAAGTGCGAGGAGAAACCATACCGTGCGCCAGCTCATACAGCTCTGCGTTGGACAGCGTACCGTTCTGTGAAGCAACTGTAGCGGCGATATTTGCCCCCACGTCGTTCACGTTGTTGCTTCTTGATGCCAGATGGAACAAGTTGAAAGGCTCCGTCTCGGCGTGGGCACCACCGTTAGCTTCGAAACATGCCCGGCAGTGACGAACTGGGTGCAAGAGACCAACCTCTGGAATTGACATGCGCTGCGACGTACATTTGGCGCACATCCACTTACCGCAACGTTTACACGAGTGCGGGCGACGGAAGAGCTTGAATGGCGTGTTGCACGTCGCGTCTTGGCAGTGGGTAACAGTCTTCTTGTCTGGCTTCTTCAGCTTTTGCGAAAGCACAGAATACTCCCTAGCCATCTTATGGATCGTATCCGCCGCGTTCGATAGCAGGTCCTTCCATAAGTCCCGGTCCTCAAGCTTAGTCACGCTGAAATGCATCTCCTTCGCAGACACCTTGCTGTCTTCGTCGCATTGCTGATGGTCGTACGCTGTGATGTACAGACCGTGGTGCCCCACGGACGTGTGAGTTTCATCTTGGCCGTGTGTGTAGCGACTGCGGACAGACAACGGCACGATCCATTTCCACTGAATCGCGTGCGTCTCATCCACTTCGCTCGGATAGAAATACCATAGCTTGTGCGAGACGTACTCGTACACAACAAGTGCCTTCTTCCACTCACGACCACCGTGTCGCTCCTTGAACAAATACCCAAATGCGCATCCGTCTCCTTCCAAGAATGACGACCCAAAACCATGTGCAGTAGAGTAGCTTGGTCGACTGATCTGGTTGATAATGTCCTCCTGGAAGGTGGGAGGTGTGGGACAATTCACTCCAAATGGCGGTGTGGTGGAGTTGGCTACATCTGCAGGAGATAGCGAAGGGGGCGTTCCGACAGCCAAAATGCAGCTCAGGGGGTCCTTCTTGGCCATTTCTTCTGATGTTTTTACCAGCTTCCGCCATACTGGATTGGTTTTCATATCGCACTGGATACGCTCCTGGCTTCTTGTTTTCGGGTCCTTGTAACACATCTTGAGCGCTTCCATGACCAGTTTCAAGTTGGAAAACGCATCTGTACCCGCCAAACTGTCGTATTCCTGTTCTCCGTTGCTGTCGATGGTGTCTCGGTTGAGGTACACCTTGCAGAGCAGAGGCGCCAACTTAGCGTCTTCACCTTCCGTCTGCAAGATGCGTCCAACGATTGGACACTTGCGCGAGCGCTTACTCTTAAAATCCCCAATGCAAAACACCAACATCTTGGTAATTTCACCTAGCAGCAAGTTCCACATCGGGTACTTCTCGTAACAAGTGATCAGCGTCGTGATCACGTGAGCGCCAACAAACATCCTGTCCAAACGCTTCGACTCGTTTGACAATACGGAGTTCAGACACTTGACAACTGACCAGAGATGAAAACCAGACGCTCGACGGGTGTTGAAAGTGATCACTTGTTTCAGGAAAACCATAAGTTCGTGCCCCTTCCGTTCCATACACGTGATCAAGCACTCGCGAAGGCGTCGGTACTCGCGTACGTTACTCCGCCAGTCATCACTGCAGAAGATCTCCAGCTCGTTAAGGTCACCGTCAATCACCGCCTGCAGCAGAGTAATCCAAGCCTGTTTCTCTTCTTCAGAGGACGCGGCGAAATACTCAATAGACTTCACCTCCATCATCGGATCCTCGTCTTTCCCGTTGCGGCGTTGGTGGTGCACCATGGCATTGGCAGGAGTCACAGCAGTATGCTGAGAAGCTACAGAGCTCTTGCTTGAGTCCGGCAGCTTCTTCTTCACAGTCACACTGAAGCCGAACTCATGCCAATCCGAGCTTTGCACATTCTCCATCTCGTCCAACGTAATAACGCTCTGGTTTCCAAGATTTGGCGTGAAGGCTTGGTCCAGACTAGCTGACTTAGGCGGCTGATCTTCACGTACTGCAGTCATGCGGAGTCCCATCATACAGTTCAAACTCACCTGGCATAGCTGCAGTTCGTTTTTCAGCTTCTTCTTCACCAACAAATTGCCCTTACGCATCAGATGCGTGGAACACAAGAAGTTCAGGCAGTCGATGCCGACAGTCGCGGCAGAATTGCCTCCGGTGTTGCGATTGTCTGTGAACTCCACAGTTTCAGTGAGCTCAAAGAGATGCATGAGCATCGTAATGCACGTTGGGCGAGGGTGGCCTTGCGACAGTAGCATCAGCGACTCAAGAGAAGCTACGCTTCCTCGCCGCTCGCGCGTGAGCGGCGTACTCCAGAATGTGAGCTCCTTGATCATCTGCACGAAAAGATGCTCCAGCGCGGCCTGGTGCTCCTGCATGAACAAGTGGATGAGTCGCCGAACCTTGCGGGACGTGTACTTACGCAAGGCCGAGTTGGCGGTCTCACGCGAGGCACCGCAGATCGACACGTACTCATCCTGCCCAGTGACCTTGTCCAGCGGGATGGTCCTAGCCGAGATGGCCACGCCACGTCCTGTCAAATACGGCGCATGCACGATCTCACGCAGCAACATGAAAGTGTTTTCAATGCAGTCACGCTCAAAAGCATTGCGAGGCGGGGCAAACGTCACCTGTTTCTGAATCAACTTCTGCAGCATGTGGGTTTCGAACAGCGACGTGATGGCCGCCTCCGAGTGTTCCGCGTAGATGAGGTGCAGCAGCAGCGTACGGATGTCGTCGTGGCCAATGTTCGCCAGCAGCATGTCCACCGTGGCCGGATGGTCTGCTAAGAAGTGCAAGATACACGCCCCCTTCTGTCCTCGAATAGCGAAATACCGCAAGATCTGCGATGCGAAATTGGCTGAGTCGTGGCTGAAGATGCCGTACATGGCCGTTTCGTTTACCTCCGTCGTCAAAGGTGCAGGGATGCCAGTGTCATCTGGCTCATCGGAATCCGAGTCTTCGTTCTCCGTGACGCCCGAAATCTCGGCACTATCTCTCTGCACAGTCTCTTGGCCAATCTCCACGGGTTTCAGCAAGTTTCCTTGTCCATTAGCTGGTGTTCTGGGTGACGGCAGTGGGGAGTTTATTGTCAACGTTCTACAGTCATCAGCATCAGCTCCGAGGGACGATCTGGCCGAAGACTTGCGGCATCTGGCCAAGTCTCCAACTGAGTCTCCTCCGTTCTCCTCTTGGTGCTCTGCGAAACTCTGCTGCAAAGTCTCCGCTCCATCCTTCTGGAACACCTTCACAGCCACTTGGATGAGCTCCTCCAGCTCCGCCACCGAAGCTTGGCGCTCTTTACGTCGTAATGGCGTGTCGCACTTGGATGAGACCCCGTCAGCTTCGCGTTGCAACGTGTCAAAGATGGAGTCCCAGAACTCCGCGCATTGATGCGGTTGGCCAGCTTCACACGTGGAAATGGCGTTCATGGCTCCTCCCACCACAATGAACTGGGCCGCCATAGCCCGAGTGTGAGACGGATACGAGGCATCCAAAGCCAATCGGATAAACTCCAGCGTCTTGTCCCTACTGAACAGAATACCGCGCAACCGACTGGTCATGCGCTTAAAGAGAAGCTCGAGCATCTCCACCGTGAAGCTCTCGTTTAGCAGCTCCGCCAGCGTGTACTTCTCGCTCATGAGACCGTCCACGAACTTCTCAATATTGGCGCGTGTCTGCTCCGCCGTCTTCTTACGCTCCGCCTGGAACGAGGCCTCACTGGCGGTGGGTGACGGCGGGCCAGAGCCTGGGGGCGTAGTGGCACCTTTCTCCAGCATTGGATCCAACGCAGCGTGAGCCTTCCGCCTTCTTCGCGCGGACGAGCAATGACGGAATGGATGGGAGAAAAAATACGAGCAAAAAGTTTCAGCTGTTGAGGTACGTACCACCGCCAAGTCAAAGGCAGTGGATTATTGAAGGAAGATTAATGATTACAGGTGGATCAAAAGAGTGCCGTAAGGTAGATAAAATGGATTGAAATTAAGAAAATCCAGAATACCAGATTTAACAGGTTTCGTCCTGGCTTTCTAGACTTTGCAAAAAGACCACCAGACAGTGCAACTTTTCGTTTTCATGCGCAGCTTGCAGCAATTTGCCACAGAATTCCATCCATAGCATCTTGAAAGCACAAGTAACGTAGTGAATGCACAAAGTGTAAGGATATGCCTTTCATTGAATATGTCTTTCATTGCACGTGAAAAGATTCCAACATGGAAATGTGCACATGCATACCGGTAGTACATGTACACACATACCAGTCTATGGCTTACGGTACGTGCTCATTATGCCACTTGTCGATTTGAAGCACTTGTTGATGTTCGATAGAGCGTTATATGGCGCACCTGGCAGCGCAGGTGGCTCCCGTTTGTCCCAAGAAAAGATAAAGTTGTATCGACACCTCGTCAAGTTATCAAGAGACACATGCATCGACGACATCTTCCGGTGAAGAACTTCACTTCGTCCCGAAAAACGGTCTCGATTTCCATGTTGGTCCTATTTTGGTCGTTTCTACACCATCACTGCCATCACGTGAAACTCCACTGTGCATTGAAGCAGTTGAAGTTGTTGCTAAGCACCGGACTCGCCATGGGCAACATCTGCCACGCCGGGACGCCAGCTCTTGGCGAGAAGTCCAAGTCTCAATCGTCGACTGTCGGCACCAAGGCTGCACCAACGTTCGGCAAGGATCCGTCGCTCAAACGTGAAGATTTCATCTTCTCCAACATCCAGACAGCGTCGTTTCTGGCCAAACTCCCCGGTAGTATCAACGGTCAGCAATTTCTCATCGAGGACTGCCACAACTGCGATATCTTCCTCTTGGACCACTGCACGTCGGTTCAAATTGATGCCTGTGTGAATTGCCGAATCGTTGTTGGCCCTTGCGAAAGCAGTGTGTTCCTGCGAAACTGCAAACGTTGCACGGTTGTGTGTGCTGTTCAACAGTTCCGTACGCGTGACTGTGAGGACGTGGATGTATATCTCTACTGCGCCACTGGTGGGTAGCTATAAAATTGCCTTCTGACGTGACTGATGTGATCTCTTTTACGACTTCTTGTAGGGCCGATCATAGAAACATCCAGTGGTCTACGCTTCTCGTGCTTCCCGTTGACTTATTTTTCACTGCAGCAGCAATTCCGTCAGGCCAAATTCTCGCCATGGAACAACAAGTGGAGCGAGGTCGGCGGCTACGCGAGCCTGAGAATCGTGCATAATTTAATCTTTTTGGTTTGTTTGTAGATCTTTGACTTTACACCAGACCACGGTGGATGGAAGCCACTGCCCATGCGTCCGCAAGAGTCCCCGCTGACTGAAATGATGCCGGAGAAGGAGAACAACGGATCACGATCGCTGTGGAAGATGCCATCCTGGACGGCGGAAGAATTGGGGCTGTCTGTGGACCTGCCGCAGTTAGTGGTACCGATTACCAGTGGAGTTTGCGCAAGGAAAGAAGGCACACCAACCGTGTTTGTGTGTTTCGCAGTGGTGGGTGTCATTTTCGTTGAGAATCATTGTGGGCGTGGCACTAAGTAGCATTTGTACAGCCTAAAGAAGCCCTGATGATAGATTTCGTGACATCAATTGCACTTGCAATGCAAAAGAGCGACAACACCAGAGAAGGCAGTGACCTACCCACGCTTTTGATTCGCACGAGGCAGATGCAACTCACAAGCGAACAGGCAGCGACACTTTTCACTAACGACATAATGTTAGTGGAGGTACGTTGGTCATACGGGTATCCAAGATATATTTCCTCATGTTTGCTTGTTTTAGAAATCAATTGAGGCAGCTAAAACCACACCTGGCTCCGTAATGATGGAGTTTCAAGGCGCTCAGAGCTATCAACATGTCAACACCACACTGCAAGGCGGTCGGTTCGCTTCGGAAGCCGCGATACGAGATGTCATCTTCATTTCAAAGGACACAACCACGGCACTGTATGTACTAAGTTGCGAAAACTTCATAGTGAAGTCGGCGCTAACGTATGTTTGTTCTCACGCTACCCATGTAGACGATTGAGCGATCTCGTCTTCCAGCAGTGGAAACCTGTAGTTTAGAGAATGCTTGCTGCCTCTAGTGCATTAAACGTGGTTTCAATTGCAAGTGACTTAGTAAAATATTTACTCATGCTTTGCCCTAGGGCCTGGAGCAATGACACAACAAGATGGATTGTAGTTACTGGTATGTCTGCAGAAAATACTATCTGTAACTCGTATTTTGTCTACTAAAGCTGTGACGCATCGAATTATCCATCGGTGCGGACCCAAGCTTGAAAAGAGCTGTCACAAGAGGATATTGTTATTGTTTTCCATTCCTCAACTGTGAAGTCTCGCTCATTTCTTCCAAAACGAGACGGGAGGTTGGTAACCTTGAGGAGTGTACCAGTCCTGCAAAATACACGCGTGTACAAACTTCACCAGCTCCAATCGGATTGACCTCTTGTCGGTCAAGCTTCTTCCTCCCGTACTCCGATAAACAACAACAGCGACACCGCCTTTCCAAAATCGCGCCAAGGTATCGAGAATGTCAACAATGTGATCGATTGGTTCAGTAAGAACGTGGAGTTTTTCATCCCACAACTTTGTCGTCACTAGCAAACGTCCGAACTGACAGACTCTGACGCAAAAGTTGGAGCACTCGACGTCTCGACGTAATCTAGGGTTCGTTATGCCTCGCTACGAAGAGAAACATAGGCTTGGTGTTGACGGCGTGTTTAGAAAACATGGTGCTATCTGAAGTAGACTTCCAGGCTCTGCCCCGAAGTACATGTACTTCACTAACGTCAGATGTAAGCTAAGTAGTTTGTAGCACGCTGGTGGAGAAGAAGGTTGCGTGGTTCACCTATGGCGCAAGTTATATGTCCTGTGCTATCCTGCTCGTCAATCTCTTGTGCAAAAAGCTGTTCATGGCGATCTTGAAGTGGTCATGTTTACTTTGCACTTACTTTAAATATGTATCCATCTGTTTTTGCACTTGTTTTTTCTAAGCGCAAGGTTTCAAAATTCAAACTGGGAAAAGTACCTCTTAAGTATTCCCCACTCCCCTTGCCATCCGCGCGCAAAAAGCCTGGCGCTCAGTATTGGCCTCCCCGTGCGAAAGCCCCTTCGAAGTAGCCCCATGGAGCGCACCCGGAGCAGCACAGCAACCGACGCCTCGCGCAAGCGGAAGCGCGGGGCGCTACAGGACATCAGTAACAACAACAAGAAGGTGCCATCTTCCAGGCGGGGAGTCAAGAAGGAAGTGACCGATGGCGCTGCGAAACCCACAGCCACTCGAGCTACCACACGCCGCAAAACGACGGCTACGACCGTCAACTCGGCGCTGAAGAGCTCCATGGCAGCCACCGCAGCCAGTAAAGCGAAGAAGCGTGTCCCTGCCAAGAAAATGGAGCAGCGCAACAAGAAGCGGAAGCTCGAAGGCAATGAGAACCAACCGCCGGTACACCAGAAGATCCAGACGAGTATGTTATCATTTCAGGCGACGGTGAAGGCCAAAGAGAAAGTCGTGGATGAAAAGGAGAATGTGGAGGTGAAGATAGAGGTGGGGTCTTTTAAAAGGAGAAGTGGAGGAATATTTCTGATGAATAGTTGACTTTAGGTGGACAATCAGGTGCTGGAGGAAGTGGAGGCAGCAGTGGTGAAGCAGGAGATACTGGAGGAAGTCCAAGAGACGGAAACTAAGCAGGTGAAGCATGAGGAGACGCCAGAGACTCAAGAACAGAATCAGAATGACATTGAAGCTCCAGCACAGAGGAATGAATATGCGCCTCGGCCCTACAAGTTTACGTTCGACCACAAAGACTCGTGCTTTGATGAAGAGACATACGCAGCTGCAGTGCGCGATATTGACGCGCCGTCGGCTACCATGAGCTCGCATCAGGCTAAGCTGGTGCACGAGCTGGACACTTTTTACAGGAAACACGAGATAAAGTATCTGCCACAGGCAGATTACATTGGCACTGTGCAGATGGACATTAACGAGAAGATGCGGACGATTCTGGTGGATTGGCTCGTTGAGGTCGGCGAAGAGTACGAACTCGACTCACAGACGTTCCACAAGGCGGTAAGCAAACTACATCATTTCTCCTTGTACTATCTGGCCATGACATCTGATATTGCTGTCCTGTGCTCCTTCTTTCAGGTCAATTTAGTGGACCGATGCCTCAAGAAGATCAAGATCAACCGGAAACAATTTCAGCTGCTTGGTTGCGCGTGCATGATGATCGCTGCTAAATTTGAGGAAGTCTACGGACCGAACGTCGAAGAGTTTGTTTACATATCAGACCAGACGTACACTGCCGAGGAGGTATTTGGCGCTCACTCTCTATGTGATGTGTGCGATAAGCTGATTTCTGTGGTATATCTTATAGATGTTGGACATGGAGGCACAAGTTCTGAAGGCACTTGAGTATCGCGTCGCATCCACCACATGCTACGGATTTATGCATCGCTATACGGAGGCAGGGTGTACGACGGACAAACAACGAGCCCTGGTGTGGGTAAGTGTCCATGCTTGACATTTGCGCAATTGTTGTCAAATTTCATTGCTAACTTTTTTCTTGTAGTACCTCTGTGACTTTGCACTACTTTTTTATCACATGGTACGCTTCAAGCCATCGATCCTGGTAGCTTCTGCTGTGTACCTTGCTCGTCTAATGACAGGGGAGGCGGAGCCGTGGACGCCTACATTGCACCACGTCACCAAGTACAACCCTACAGATATCCAAGACTGCCTTGGGGAGCTGCACCGTCTACACGTGATTGAATTCCAAGTCGTGAACACCCAGCGGGATAAAGCAAAGGCCGTGAGCGAGAAGTACATGGCAGAAAAGTTTCTCAAGGCCAGCATCATTCCTGCTTGCAGCAGGTTCCAGCTGTCGGATTCCTTAGACCAGTACACGCCTTCTTAGAGTGGGCTAGACGAGGAAAGGCTTGTCGACTGTCAACGCCACGAGCGACTTGGTGCTTGTGTTTTCAGCAAAGCGTTGTTTTGGGAGCGACAACGCATGCATTGACCAGTATATACGTTCAGGACCATCGTAGCACTACAAGAAGCAGGCTCCCTCGTATTATTTCCATCATTATAGGTCAGGTTTCATTCATCGTTGCTTCTTACGTGGTAGAGTTAGACACGGAACACCACGTCGTGTTTGACTCAAACGAAGATGTCATGCATTCCAACTAGCCTCAACGCAACGAAGCGCGAGTAGCGAAAAGAGACTGAAGTCGTTAGCAAGAAAATTGTCCAAGCCACGCTTGCCCTTCTGTGGATTTTACCCGCAAACGGTTCGGTTAACAGACGAGTGAGCCATAAGGTCGGAATGCTCTCAAGGCCTCAGTCTCCAGTCTCCAAACCACTTTAACAACCTCTTTGACCAGGTGTTGGTCGATGACGCATTCCAAGAGGTTGACATCAGCACGTGAATACGTCTTCCATCTCAAATCCAGGTTCTAGAGTTTCTGATACATGTATATTACAGCTCCACTTTAGTATTATCTGGTTCTAGAATGATGTAAAAGTCGTTCTTCTTCTCTCCATTGCACCTGGACGTATGGGCGATTGTGGCTACACACACCTTTTCCCGGTCGGTCGTATCCGGTCGGTCGGCATTCGGTCCAGAGAACCTTCCAGAAGTTGATTTGACTTGGTCTTTGTATGGGCGTCTCACATTTCCACGATCTTTCGCTTACACTGAGGTCTGTGTGGAGTGCTCCACACTAACTCCCTTTTTCCTCCCCCTCCCTCAGCCAGCCAGTCTCGAACCCGCGCAGTCCACACAGAGAGACTCGAAGCAGGGGAAGAAAACCCCAGTCTGATACATTAACACAGTAACACCCCTCCCATAGAATAACTAACATGTTCGGCGGCGGCTTCGAGAGCTTCTTCGGCGGCGGCTTTGAGGGAGGCCCGGGCGGTCCGTCCAAGCCCGTGGACAACAACAAGTTCTACGAGGCTCTGGGTGTAGCCAAGACGGCTACGGCCGCTGAGATCAAGAAGGCTTACCGCAAATTGGCACTGAAGAACCACCCGGACAAGGGCGGCGACCCGGAGCTCTTCAAGACCATCACAGTGGCCTACGAGGTGCTGTCCGACCCGGAGAAGCGCGAGCTTTACGACCAGTACGGCGAGGAAGGTCTCCAGAACGGCGGAGGTGGCGCGGATGCCAGCGACCTGTTCAGCCAGTTCTTCCGTGGCCAGGGAGGAGGTCGTCGGCCCCGTGGACCGCAGAAGGGAGAGGATCTGACGCACCCGTTGAAGGTGTCGCTCGAGGACCTGTACAACGGCAAGACGGTGAAGCTGGCCGTGAACCGTGACGTGCTGTGCAGCCGTTGCGAGGGCCGTGGAGGCGCTGAAGGAGCCGAGAAGACGTGTGACACGTGCCAGGGCCGTGGTATGCGTGTTCAGCTTCGCCACATCGCCCCTGGCATGGTGCAGCAGATGCAGAGCGTGTGCCCGGACTGTCGCGGCCAGGGCAAGAGCATCCGCGAGAGCGACCGCTGCAAGGGATGCAAGGGCAAGAAGGTGACGAAAGAGCGCAAGGTTCTGGAAGTGCACATCGAGAAGGGCATGCGGAACGGCCAGCGTATTACGTTCTCGGGCGAAGCTGATCAGGCTCCCGGAACTGTTCCCGGCGACATTATTTTTGTGGTGCAGGAGAAGGAACACGCCACTTTCCAGCGGAAGGGAGGCAACCTCATCATGGAGAAGAAGATTAACCTGGTGGAGGCCCTTTGTGGCTTTGAGATGATCGTGGAGCACCTGGACGGCCGCCACCTACACATTAAGACGCGACCTGGCGAGATCATCAAGCCGAACCAGTTTAAGGCTGTGCACGGCGAAGGTATGCCTACGCACGGCAACCCCTTTGTGAAGGGCCAGCTTGTTATCCTGTTTAAGGTGCAGTTCCCGGAGAGCGGCAGCTTGTCGGAGAAGCAGCTCAGTATGCTCAAGAGCACTTTGCCCGCTCTGACGCCTGTAGTGCCTGTGGCCGATTCGGAGGAGTGCTTCTTGTCAGAGTTTGACGCTGAGGCTGCTAAGGCCGAACAGCAGCAGCGTGAGGCGTACGACTCGGACGAGGAGCGTGGCGGCCAGCGCGTGCAGTGCCAGCAGCAGTAGGAAGTGTGCAGGCGAGAAGGTTAGACTCTGCAAAGGACAAGGGCGTTGTGCGCAGTGGGGTGTTGAATGCACGTGTTGATGGAAGTTGTTTCGGCCACGAACTGCGTCCTCGCGATCACTGTGCCGGTGCTTTCCAGTAGCGAACCATACGTTAAGAAGAAAAGAGAGAAAACATGCAAAAACACTTTGATATTGTTGTGGATCATAGATGTGTTACTACTATTAATGAAAGTTTACAGGCGTGAAGAAAGCTAGAAACAGAAGAAAGTTTTAGAGGAAAAGCAGCGTTGACTAGCGTTACTCTCTTTAGATTTGTCATCACTTAACACGCTATCGATGCAAGGACACTGAATCATGAAAGCAAATAAATGGGAAACCGCAAATGGATACGTCTTGTATTGATTCTTCACGAAAAGAGCTCAACACGAGCCGCTTCCACTCCCCGGCAAGGAAGGAAGTTCACGCTAAACGAGTATCATTCTCCAGCACTTCATGGCCCTTTAAGGCACCACTCAGCGACTAAGATAAAATGACACAAGCCTGGGAAACGCGTAGGATGCTTCACAATCCAGTAGCTTACTCGTCGACGGTGTCGTTCTGGAGGCCCTTGAAGGTAGCCACCTGCACGTGCTGCACAAGCGTGTAGAGCTTCTCCTTGGCGTCCTCGTCGTCGTTACGCTTGCGCGAAAGACGCACACGCACGCGGTAAGGCACGTTGCGCACACCCTTGGACCAGATGAACTTGTTCAGCTTGGAGTCGATGCGCACGTCCTGGGTCTTCATGGTCACCTGGGCGAACTTCTTGATGGCACGCACGGCACGGGCGGCTTTCTTCTTAAAGACGCTGTGGAATTATAATAGCAATTTGCAACCAAATAGCAACGCAGAGAGAAAGTCAAGGAAGTCTCCAAGGTGGGAGCTACGGTAAAACCGAGTGGGGAATATGCACAATATGCACAATATGCAGTAAAAAGAGGTTAAAAAGGATACCATCCATGAAGACGCTTGTGCAGGTTGATGGTGTAGTCGCGAGCGACAACGTCCGGCGAGCGCTTGGTGTTGCGAGTCTTGGTTTCCTTGACCATCGTGAGTGTTCCTGGTGAGCTAGCTTTTCCCGAATGTTTGGGGCTGAGCGAGTAGCGCCACTGAAGGACCAAGCCCAGCCAATCGATTTGGCCTAATACCGAGTGTGTACCGGTATTTAAGTACTACAAATAGGGTACAATGAATGTTGATGTG
This sequence comes from Phytophthora capsici, assembly GCA_030324255.1. Lineage (NCBI taxonomy): Eukaryota > Oomycota > Peronosporomycetes > Peronosporales > Peronosporaceae > Phytophthora > Phytophthora capsici. Next base: position 4,395,530 of record CM059346.1, read on the forward strand.
ACGGAGGTGTAAAATATAGTTTTGACTAAGTACGGAAATGTTTTTGAGTGTTTTAACGGGTTTAGTGAATAAAAATGCTTCAACACTAAAGTTGTTGTTCAGAGCACCATGCATCGAGAACACTTTCTCTTTGTACAGCGTAGCAGTGTACATGAAAGCGTTTCTCGATAGCCACAATATTTTTGCGCTAAAGATCTAAGATACGTGTAGCCATATCGGGAACGAATTGGATGGGTTCTTGCATGTCGCCGTTACTCGCTATTAGAAGTTGCTAATCAACGCCCTTCAGAGTTGCCACTGCTCGGGGCCAGGCCAAGCATGAGGTGCTACGTCTGGACTTCGCCTGAAACGCGAGAAACGGCGACCGTGATCTGCGCCTACAAGATCATTTACACGTACATAGAGGGTATTCAACAACTAGCGCTTTTCTGTGGTGAGGAGCATCCAGCAACATGCCTCTTCGTCCAAGACAAGAAGTCCGCCCTACTCCTGGCAGATGCACGGACGGACTCCAATGCCTGCCTTGAAAAAAAATTGACGACGTGAAAGCCCTTGTCCGTTATTACAGGCCCCAAAAGTGTGCATCAAACGCGGTGTAACCACAAGTCTCGAAGTGAAGGCCGCACGCATTAGACGGACATCAGTTTCCTGTGTCTCAGTGAAAGAAGCTCCAAACGCTACGTGAAGGAGGAGCGCCGTTTAGCAGCCCAATGAAAGTGCTCTGCTAGGAAACGCCCGGAACCGATCTAACTCACAGGGAGATGGTCTAACCGCCTAAGGCTCAGCAGCGCAGGAGAACGCGCTTTCGAATCTTGCCAAGGATCAGAGCCCTAAAGGCCATTCCCAAATTTCCTCGGCTCATTCAAAGTCAACTCTCCCACCTCTCACCACTATGGGCTGCAGTCACTCCAAGGCGAACGACGTCGTCGTCGAGCCTATCACGGCGCCTCCGTCCGAGTGCGGCAAACCCTCCATGGAACTCGCCTTCACCGAAATCATTGTGGAGAATGAGGAGACGAGCACCAGTGTCCCACCTGCACCGGTCGAGGAGGAGGTCGAAGAGGAGCAAGAGAGCAAAGAGGTCGTTACCGAAGAGGAGCCTGCGGAGCAGCAGGTTGAAGTCCCCGTAGCAGTTGAAGAGCCCATCGCTGTTGAAGAGCCCGTCGCGGTTAAAGAGCCTCCACTACAGACAGTAGTTGAGGAGGAAGCTTTGGCTGTCGAGCAGGAAGCTTCGGCTGTCGAGCAAGAGGAAGAACACACGGCGGAGCCCGAGGTGGAAGTTGAGGAGCAAGTCGAACTGCAGGAGAAGTCCTCGGTCGTGGAGAAATCCGCTGCGACGAGTGTGAGTGCTTCCGTCTGGACGTTTGTCGCTGACAAAGTATCCTTCTCGATCGGCGTGGCCTTCTTCGAGATCCTCGGTTCCAACGGCGACGGCGACGAGCTGCGTCTGACCAAACGGTACTCGGACTTCAAGGTGCTGCACGCCGACATGGCCAAGATCATGACGAGGGAGGAGCTACCGAGCATGCCCGGCACGTCCTTCTTGCAAGGCCGCAACGACAAGGCCCTACTGCAGGAGCGAGAGACAGTCTTTGTCGAGATGCTCAATGCCATCGCGCAGCACCCAGAGGCCTCGCAGAGTGCCTCGTTCGCTGCGTTCCTGGTGTAGAGCTCGACCGGGAGCATACCTGCCATCGGTAGTTTAGGTATATAGATTGAGCGAACAGCAACAGCACAAGCGTCAACAGGGCGACGCTTTCTAGTCGATATGAGCTATAAGCCTGTACAAACATGTAACGAATCATTCCTCAAAGCAATCTCCATCGTCTTCATCCAGTCGAGCCACCGAAGGATCAAGAGGCCGTCGACGTGGAGGTGGTCAGATGGCCTTGTGCAGATTGTCTCCAGTAGTGAGTAACGTGCTGATTCGCGTGCATTGCTCTGAATCGAGCACATGTCGTTGAGAAGAAGGCGCAGATGGCTTCGAGATGCGCGGTGCTGCCTCTACGTCGCCTCTTAGTCTCTGCCGTGGCGTCTGGACAGGCGCCGACTTGTTGGCTGGAGGCGTCGGGAGAGGTAGTCGATACTTGGAGTTCATTCCCGAATTTCCTCGGTCCTACTCACCTCGAGTCTTTCTTCTTCTTCTTCTTCATGGGCTGCAGTCAATCCAAAGCATCCACCGACCAGGTCGTTGAGCGCGTGTCGGTAGATATTCCTGCTGTTGAGACACCCGTACCGGAGAGCATCAAGGTCACCGAACCTGAACCGGTTGTCGACGCTCCACCCGCTTCTAGTGACGAACTTCCACCAGCACCTGCTTCAGTGCCAATTGAAGAGGCCCCTAAGTCGGAAGAACCTGTAGTTGAAGAGCCTTCTACAGTTGAAGAACCTGCTGTCATCGAAGAAGCACCAAAGTCTGAAGAGGTTGCTGCTCCAGTGGATGGAGCCCCCGTTGAGGAAGCCCAGCAAGTCGACGGAAAGGCCGACGCTGCTGAAGACGAGGAGAAGGCTGTTGAAGAGCCTGTTGAGACGGAGGAAACGACCCCAGAAGCCCAACCAGAGGAGGCCCCGATTGAAACTGAGCCTGAAGCCCCTAAGTCCGAACCTGTGGTCAACGAGGAACCCCCGAAATCCGAGGAGGCCCCTGTTGAGACTCCGGTTGAAGAAGCCGCTGTCGAGGAACCTAAGCTGGAAGTTGCTGCACCTGAAGTCAAGACTGATGGCACCTTAACGTTCAAGGCGGAGGAGGTGACGTTCAACGACAAGGGCGTTGCGTTCTACAACTTCGACGGCTCCGATTCGAGCAACCCAGCCAACGACGTGCATGTGTCCAAGCGGTTCTCGGAGTTCAAGACTCTGCACGCGCAGCTCTCGCAACAGTTAGCTGACAACCAGGACAAGGCGTTGGCTCTACCATCGCTGCCCAAGGCTTCTCTACTGCAAGGTCGTAAGAACCAGAAGATGCTGCAGGAGCGCAAGACGCAATTCACTACTCTGCTTAACGCAATTACCGCACACCCAGTGGCATCTCAGAGCGACGTATTCAAGGCTTTCTTGGCGTAAGTTAGAGCTTTAAACAATACTTTACTTTTTCGCTATGTAAATTGCACTCTGCCGCTTATATCTCTATTATGTTTGTTGCCTACGGTAGGAATCATGCGAGCTCGCCACTCAATCTGCACTCACACTTTCATTGAGAGTGCGTGTGCTCATTCATCAGACCAGGACCAGGAATCTAAACATATTGCAACTGTAACGTTATGTCTCCTAGTTCGTTCATTCGAGATGAGATTCAGATGCCAAAGCGGTGCTGGCCATAAGCACTCGCTTGCGTCGAAACCTTCACCGTTTGGCAAACCACCTGGGTACGCTTTAACAGCAAGGACAGCGTTCGTAATGGAGCTCCCTGAGAAAAAAGTTTTGGTACTGTGCCCCAACGGCAGACGACAGTGAAAAGGAGGGGGGGGGGGGGTCAGCACCACGGGCGAACAACATTTGGCATTCTCCATTCTCCACGGTCTTCCTCACATCAAGAGTCCGTACTGCTCTTCTTTCTCTCAAAATGGGCTGCACTCAATCCAAGACGAACGAGCAGGACGTTGTTGACCCGAACGTCACCCAGGTCGAAGTCTTGGCGTTGGTTGTTGACCAGCAGGTCGACGGAAACGTCTCGACCGAGAGTGAGAATCAAACTAAAGCAGCAGAGACTGTCGAAGCCGAGGCGGAACCTACTCCGGTGATGGAGAATCCGACCGTGGAGGTGAAGACTCGTGACTTCGCTCTTCGGTTCGTTCCGGGTCAGGTCTGTATCAACGAGTACGGCGTGGCGTTCTACAACTTCGACGGTTCCAACCCAGCGGATCCCAGTGTGGAGGTGCATGTGTGCAAGCGCTACTCTGAGTTTAAGGATATGCATGCAGCGATCTCCAAGCTCATGGCCAGCGAGAAGAACGTGAAACCCGAAGACCAGGACAAGTTCCAGACGTACCCAGCACTTCCTCGGATGCCCCGGGCCGACGCCGTTACGTACTTGCTGGGACGTGGTAACCAGCACGTAGTGAAGGAACGTGAGCAACAGTTCGTCAAGATCCTGAACGCTATTGCATCGCATCCGATCGCCTTCCAGAGCAAAACCTTCTCGGATTTCATGGTATAGATTACAGTTTTCAGCCGACTGGAGGCTCCCACCAATAAATATACGTCCTAAAAAAACTACAGTTCAATCGTCCCTGATGGTAGTCACTCGTAGGATCAAGAGAACGTCAAGACGCTTCTGAAGTGTTGCAAGTGTCAAGTTCAGTGCGCTGATTCAGCTTCTGATGGCTAAGGCGCGCGACGAAATGTTTTTCCACATTGACGCCACAGTATGGCGACCGGATGCTTGGTGTTAATTTTGGCAACTTCTGTCGACTGGTGCTGTGTGGCTTGACAACGCATCAGCATCACGCAGGAGAGAGAGGTTCAGCTGGAGACCGGATTGCAGCCGCATACTCTGCCACTTAATCTTTTCCGCCACCATGATGGGGATCACGCGACACCAAAAACTCTACGTGATGCCATTCCCCATCTTTCGCTAAGGCAGACACCGACACACCAATAGACTGCAACAATGGGGTGCTCACAGTCAACGTCGAATGATAATATGCTCAGGTTCAACGGACTGGAGTTCTCCATGACGGAACTGTCAGTGGCCAAACGCCCTGGAGGGCCAGACGTAGGTCCCGCTCGCAAGTGCGACTGGATAGACAATGGATTCACGGCAGCCAAGCCGAAAACGCTGCCACGAGGCGTCATCGTTTTCTCTGTGGTCAAAGTAGTCGCCGATGAGGACGGTGCTATGTTCTACCACTTCTGCGGCACGAGCATTCAGGACCCAACCAACGAGGTGCGCATCGCTAAACGGTACTCGGAATTCAAGACGATGCACGCTGAAATCTCGGAGCTCATGGCCAATGAGAGGAACGTGCCTGAAGACCAACAATACCTTTTCGAGACGCATCCGGCACTTCCAGAGATGCCCAAGGCGAACGCTTGGACGTACTTACGAGGACGTTACAACGACAATGTGCTGGAAGAGCGCGAGCAGCAATTCTCCAGGATCCTCAACGCCATCTCGCGGCATCCTATTGCATACAAAAGCCCACCGTTCACCAAGTTCTTGCTGGCGTAGGCCTGGTGTGTGTAGTCGAGTGTAACTCAGCAATATCAAACATATTTCCTACCAACAACAACTTTTCAAACAAATTTCGTACCTTGACACTTGTAACTTGACGTTGAAGTGAAGTGTAGCCATATCTCCGCTAAAAGGTTTTTCAGTTACAGTTAAGAAGCACCATCTGCTTCGTGAAACCCATGCTAACGCGTTACGGGTGTGACAATCTCTGACGGCAGCACCGGCGGTGCCACCGCGGTCACGATTCCTGACAGGAAACGTTTAGTCGGCGCCAACTGAATGCCTTCTCCACATCAGCGCTCGTGAAAATATTCCTTTTTCAGTTCAGTATCCCCTTCCTCGTCAATCGTAACTGCTCTTTAACTGTTATGGTAGAGAATCAAGGGTGCTTTGACGGTATGGAGGCAATAGCTGTCTCTGGCCTGCTGTCCATGAAGAAAACATATTCACATTTGCTACTTGTGTCTCACTACTGCGTTTTGGCAATTGATTTTTCTCTCCGCCTGTCCGAAGCAGCAGTCTCCCACCACGAACTTGTCGTGTTTCTTGTGCCGCCTGTCCATCTTGTAGCTAAAAACTCGCTTCCGTTCTGTTACTTTTCGCCCTTACACGTCTCCGTCATGGGCTGCAAAAACTCCAAGGATGCCACGCTCGACCATCGTGGCAGTAGCGTCGCGGTGCCTCTTCACCCAACGACACCGTCGTTCCACGCGCAGGACTCGAAGCTCTGGACGACCGCCAGTGGATCCCAAAGCAACGAATTCCGAGAAGACCTACCATCGTTCGTGATCTCTGACAGTGCCGACCTTGTCGGAAGTTCCGATGGCGAACCGGTGCACGGCTTAGTCAGCGCCTTCACCTTCTCGTTCATCCACACGTCCGAAGTCAGTAGCAGCTCTGGCCTCAGTCTCACCAGCTCATTCGTCTCCGAAGAACAGACGTCACCCGGTCCTCCCGAATCGCTGACGTTCGCTATGACAGGCGACCCGATCGAACTTCAGCCGATTCCAGAGGAGCGTAGAGGACACGACGTGACTCCGAGTGAAAGCGGCATAACGGAACCTGAAGGAGAAGCGTCACCACCTGCGGCAATGAACCAGGTCGGTGAAAGTAGTGCAGTGACGGCGTCTACAGTTACTGAAACGAGTGAGCTGCTGGTCGACTTGGACGCGTCTGGTTTCAGCCATCAGAGCGAGAACAGCAGCTACAACACTACAGACACAAGACCATCAGTCCCTGGATCGGAACGGAGTGACGCTGGAGAGTACATGGTAACGGAGACAGGAGATGTTGTCCGTCAAGTTGAACCAGTTCCAGAATCCGGTGAGCTCAATTCCGTTGAAAGGGAATCGATTCAAGAAGTCGCTGAGGAGATCACCCAGAACATCATCGACGCTGCCGTCTCCAACGTGACTAAAACAACGAACGATGAAGAACAACAACCAAGAGACCGCACAGCTCTTGTTGCACAAAGCAGCTTACAGGTGGAACCGTCAAGTACAGGCATTTTCTACCTGAGTACGAAGACGCAGCTGTCGGAGAACGTCATCCAGAACACGAGACCCCCAATCTACGCTATTGTGGGGACGTCCAGCAACAAGGGTGTCGTGTTGTATCACGTGCAACTCATGGACGACATCACAGATAGCGCCAAGTGGCCAGCACCACTACGTCGTCGATACTCCCGATTCAGCGAAATGTACTCGAAGTTGAAGGAGACCAAGCTGCCATCCGCTGATAAACTACCAAGGCTGCCTCGAGCTGGCGTGGTGCATTATGTGCGTGGTCGACAGAGCAAGAAAACTATTGAGGAGCGTCAACAGCAGTTCTCCAACTTGCTGCGATACATCGGTGAGCACCGCGAGCTGCTCGACAACGCCGCGTTCCAAAGCTTTCTCACACTGTGAGTTGTTATCTCTCTACAGCACGAATTGTTTATCAATCCACCCTTCCAGAAAGTTAGTTGTCTTAATGCCACGTAGCGGCTTGCAGTATGAACACAACCGAATCGTTCGCTTTTCAACTGATAGGTTGAACCTGACCGTCATTTCTCAGCCAGTCTATGGCTTTTTGGTGCCACCGTAGCTGCAGCCCTACTGAGCTCCAGCTGGCGCGTGGAATGTCCCCGTGCCGTGCGCGTAACACGGCAGAGATCTCTTCGCCGGATGGCTGAGAGAGCGAGTCAAACATACCGCAATTGATAGGCGAGTACTCACAATATCGGCACTCTCAAGCCTTAGATTGCACACATCAAAGCTCGTGATCCACACGACTACGTAGTTAGCAAGCAAAGGCTCAATCGACACGACGCTGCAATGAGCGCCGACGAAATGCATCCGACGCCTTTGAGCGATAAGAACGGAGTGGTCGAACGATCTGAAGCGGACGAAGACGCAAGAACGGAATCGTCCGAGGGCAGCAACGCGCAGTCACAGTGGACACCGGATGCTGACGAGTCCGAGGACGAATTCGAAGATGCGATGGAACCTCCGTCGTCTACTACCGGCATGTTGTTCACGTTTGACGGGGCTGTGGCTCCATTATCCGGTGTCTATGAGGATGCGGTGGAGGCTACGGAGGAACAGGTTTGGGCGGTGATTGTATCGGATAGAAGGCAATCAACGATTCAAGAAAAGGAAGAAGACGACCAGGAGGAAGAGAAGGAGAATGACGTGGAGGGTGAGGTCGTGGCGGTTGTTGATGGAATCGTGGAGAGAGTTGCAGCAGTAGAGTATGAAGGAGGTGAGAAGGTGGAAGAACTAGCGGATATTCAAGCGGAGACTGTTGTTGAAAGGGTTCTAATCGGAGAGGAAGACACTGTTCAAGAAGATGTTGCTGAGGGTGACGTTGTCATTGGAGCGCAGGCAGTCGAGGATGCTGAGGTCGAAGAAACCCCTGAAACACTTGAGGTAGAATTTGCAGAAGCCGATATCGATAATGAGGTTCTCGCGGCAGTGGAGGAGAGAAAGGAGGAAGCTGCTGAAATTGTAAGCGATCCAGACACACCTCGAGATTGTGTAGTCCTCACGTCCGATTCGGTCGAATCTATTGTGACGGATCCACTTTGTGACACCGATCCCGTTACCGAGCAACCGATCATGGACAACGAGGCACCGAAGGACGCTACAGCGCAGATCATTGATCAGGAAGCAACAAGGGAAGCAACACGATCGGGGGCTATTGAGGTGATGATCTTGGTCGAAAATACTGCAAATGAAACTGTGGGTGTCAATTCTGTTGAAGATGACACGGTATTTACACAAGAGGAAGATGGAAATCCCTCGATAGAACAGGAACCCACCGACCCACTCGAAGCCGATGCGACTTTACTGGTAGACAAGAACGACGCGGGAGTTCCTTGCGAGCGTTCAACAGTGGAGGAACCATTAACAACCCACAGTCCCGAAGGTGCCACTACAGAGGTGGAGGAGGTTGTCGCCCAGGTTACGGATGAGCTGGTTGAAGCTGTTCTACTGGAACATGACAAGACCGATCATACAGATGATGAAGATCTCGAGGAAACACCTTCACTAGACTTGGTAGTCAAGGAGGTTGTGACTGGAGAAACTAGTCCAGGCTCTGGGTCAGAAGCTCATGCTATCACTTTACAGGAAGGTTCTCAAGACAGGAACGTACCAGCTAAAGACGAGCAGAATACTGTCCAAGAAGAGGTTATTGCCCCCGCTTCCGCGGTCAAGGAGGTCACTGATTCATACAGAAAGAGCAGCTATGACCACCCGAACAGTGGAGTCCTCCTGGGTCTATTGCCCAGACTGGAGCCAACGTCTGGTGCCACCACCACGACAACCATCGAGCCGTTCGTCCTGAGTTCGGAAAGCAATGAGATGATGCATCTGCCTCCACAGCGATGGACGTACGAAGTCTACGGCTTCTCAATCGAAGATCGGGTCGTGTACTACCACATCCACCGGAGCGACCGTCGTACAGGGATCCGCGAGCCTCCGATCCTCAAACGCTACACGGACTTCCGCGAGTTGCAGACCCAACTCTTGGACACTCGCCTGCATGCTGCAACGGACATGCCCCGGGTCCCGAAGCCGCATCTGGGCACGGTTTTCCGCGGCTACAAGAGCAAAAAGACCATCGAGATCCGCGAAAAGGCCTTCCGAGCCTTACTCCAGTACATTTCCCAGTACCCAGCACTTCACGGGAGCTCCATCTTCGAGCGCTTCATCACTACAACTCGAGCGTCCGCAGGAGCAGGTTGGATGTGAGTGAGTCAACAGTTGGAGAGAATTAAACGTTGAAGTGTTCGTTCAGCTTGAAATTTGCCGCGAATTTTCTGGTCGCAAGTCAGCGGCTATCCGCCATGTGCAGGTGAATGGTGGTGTGTGTCTCATTTCCCATAGCTCGGGCCATGTACAGCGGCATCTGACACCAAAAAGCGAACTCTCCCGCCCTCACGATCGCAAATCGAGTTCCAGACCCCATTCCGATCATTTCGAAACCTTCCAGAACGAACGAACATGTCGACAGCACTTTGGTACTACTGCAACGAACAGGGTGAAGCCTCCGAGGCGATTCCTGTGGTCCAACGGCTGCAGAATGCGGTCCAAGATGATTTGAAGATGTCGGTAGTGCGACCGGAGCTTAAATTGGTGGCGGGGGTCGAAGAAGCCGACGAACTGGCCGTCGGAAGGACGACGTACGTGTTGGCTGCTGTATTCAATGCCACACCCAACACAACGTCTGTTGTAGTCGAGAAAGTGGAGATTAAGAAGGATCTGGTGGCTGCTAGTGAACCTGTGAAGATCACAACTAAGCCTGATGTAGCTGAGGAGCCTGTGGTAGACGTGAAGGTTGAAGAAGAAGTGACTCAAATACCTTTAGAAGAGGAGGCTACGGATGTTGTTGAGGAAAAGGTTAAAGAACCTATGGTTGTCCATGAAGAGGCTGAGATTAAAGAGACAGTAGAGGTGGTGAAGACTGTGAAGGATGCTGTGGAGATTGTTGCGGTTGTGGAGGAGGACATTCTCGACTCCGTTGTTGCCCAGGCTGCTACCGAAGAGGACACTGTCTCCGAGCCCAAAGAGACTGTCACACAAGAGACTACCAAGGACGAAGCCTTGCTTGAACAAAGCGACGCCCCAGTAGTTGACGAAGCTGAAGACGTGATGATCGATGTCGATCCGGAGCCCAGGAAGCTCGTTACGCGTATGCCATCGATCCCTGAAGATACAGCGAGCGTGCATGACGAGATTCCGAAGAATGAGGACGTCGTAGAAGAAGAGCAAGAAGCACCTGCACATGTAAAGCCTATCGCCGATTACGAGTCTGAAACGGAGACCCAGTCGGAGATTTCGGAGGCACCAGCGATTGAGGCGGTCGAGCCTGTTGCCATTGCGAAGAGTGAGGACGAACCCGAATCCGAAATCGAAGAGACGATGGTCATTGACCCCGTAATCGCAGCAAAGGAAGCTGCAGCTGTGGAGAAGCAAACGTCAGCGTTCAGTTTTATCCCCGAGCAGATTCGCAACAACAGCTACGCCGTCTCATCAGTAGCTGTCGCTGTCACCACTGCAATTGTAGCGACTCTCGTAGCACGTAGATAGATAAAAACTTTAGAGAGACCAACTTTCTCTAACAAAAATATGTTTCTGTGATACTAATTGTAGATCTAATAACAAGGTTTCTCAAAACTACAGATCTCTTCACCCAACTCAAGTTCTCTTCTTCTCATCTTGATGCTTAACCCCACAGCTTGATGGACGCATCACGATACTATCGTTAACTTTTGCACTTCCTGTATCATATCAACAGCGAGACACTTGCTCGCTGTCTCAAGTAAAGTCTCTCTCTCAACGTCTACCTCTCGGTAGAGAACGTCTTGTGCTCCATAAAGATCAACGCGTGTTTTTCTGACCATTTGCTAGCAGACTCAAGTTGCGGCTTCTTGTTCGCACGCATCTGTTGTCTCAATACTCAACGCTGAAGCGAGCCATGAGAGCAGACCACCTGCTTTCAAATTGGCTGAACCAGCTGACCTACAGCGAGATATCTGTCCGTCCACCGGATGTAGAGATGACCGCCCATGCCGCTTGCATCCGAGTCTTCCTACCGAAAGTTCATTATCGAATTTGAACACCTAGCAACAAACCAACAAGATGGCGACTACAAACCTGCACACCAAGTACACCCAAGAGTTCACTAGCACTGACGTCGTAGCGGAACCCAAGATCAGCAGCCGACGCAGCTCCGTAGACACAGAAGACGCCAAGTCGACCGGTAGTTCAGATGACACAATGGACCGGTGCGAGTTCTACCTGCACCGTTCAAGCTTTAGCGATGAAGTGGCAGCAGTGACAGCTCAAGGGTATGGTACACACAGCGGCATGAACACACAGACAGAAATCCAGACAGTTAGTACAGTAGAACTCGTTAGGGAGGAGACGACACCGATCGTATCGGACGAGTTGGAAGTGGTGAAGACGCTGTATGAGATGCTGAACCAGGTCGAACATGTCGTAGCACAGAAGAAAGAGAAGACTGTCGAGGTTATCGATGAAGCTCTACCCCTGGAGGAAATTGAGACGAAGGAGAAGATTGAAGTGGAGGAAGAGAAGAATGTTATGGAGGAATCTTCGATTGGAAATTCTGCAGTGATTGCAGCAGTTACTGTTGGTGTTGCGGCTACAGTAGCAGTGGTTTGCAGTGGTGAAGATGATAAGGAGGAAGAACAGGAGGCTGTCGAGGTATCGAACGTGGAAGAAGAGAAGGAGACCGTCGCCCTCGAAGTCGTTGCAGACGCCGAAGAGATCAATGGTGGAGCGATCAAGTCTACAGAAGAAGTGGTCAAGTCGGATGAAGAAGTCCATGACGTTGGAAAAAGCTCTGCTGTTGAGATTGAAGAAGAATCTGAGGTGATTGAGGTGGAAGACATTGAAATTGTCCTTGTTGATGGTCCTCTTTACCTTGCGGAACCGAAGTCGGATGAGGAGAAGGAGCCAGCCGAGGAAGCCATTCCAGTTGATGAGCCTGCCGAAATTGACTTTGAGGCCGAGTCGATTGTTGCGGAAGTGATTGAGGATGTGATTGCTACTGCGATTGACTCGCCTGTTGAGATTGACGGTGATGTCAAGCCTGAGGTTGACGATGCTGCCGTAGCCCAAGAGCTGGCTGTGTCTGAAGACGTCAAGGTTAAACCGGTGCCTACGACTAATGAAACGGAGCCTTTTGCAGTGGAACAGTCTGCGATCGAGCCTCAAGTTACCGACGACAATTTGACTGAACAAGTTGCCGATGAAGTGGTGGTTGCTGCGGAGCAGGAGCCACTGGAGTTTTTGCTAGCTGAATCTGTGGAATTGGAAGTAATTTCCGAAGATATCAGTGAGGAATTGTCGCTTGCGTCTGCAGCGCCTGTCAAAGGAGCCGAGGAATCTGTCTCTGCTATTGAAGAGGAAACTCCAGAACCTAAAGCAGTGGAGACTCAAGTTGCAAATGATGGCATTGCAGTTGTCGAGGAGGAGGACATTGAAATGAAGATCGAAGCTGTCCAAGGTACAGAAGCCTCTGAAGTTATCGCTGTGGCTGAACCCGAGCCGGTCATCATTGAGCAAGACATTGACGAGTCTGCCTCGGTACCTGCGCCTACGGGTAGTAGCAGTCTTACTTCAGGTATGCCAGCTATCGTGGCCTCACTCGCTGCCGTTGCTGCCGGTGTAGTGACAGTGGCGAAGGTAAACGCGACGCCAGAACCAGCCGAAAAGAATGAACCGGTTACTACTGCCAACGAAGAAATCCCCGAGGAAGCTGCTTCTGCCCCCGAAAACGCTGACGTCGAAGTTGAAGCGGAAGAAGATGTGGTTTTCGTCGCCTCGGAAGCCTTTGTTAAGGCTCTTCCTGTTGCTGAGGTTGTGCCTGAGCCTAACGTCATTGAGGAAATCGATGCTTCTAATGAGGAAACGGAGATTGACAACAATTCAGAGGTCGTTGAGGAGGAGGCCACCGCCGATACATTGGAGACTTCTGAAGCTCTAGTTGTAGTCGAGGACGAGTCGGCCGCAGTTGAGACTGTTTCGACCGGCCTCATCTTCGATACTCCTCAGATTGTTGCTTCATTGGCTCTTGGAGCGTGCGCTACTGCTGTGGCGGCTGCATCTACCAATGAGGTGGAGGAATCTGTCACCGAGGAGGTTGCTCTTACTGACAAGGAGGAAGAAGTGATCGACGACATGATTGACGCCACCGTTGAAGAAGTCTTGAGTATCGCATCTTCCGACGAGCACCGTGAATCACTAACGGGTGAAGCTGTTGACGATTTCACAGCAGATGAATCTGCACCCGCTGGAGTTGATATTGACGTGGAAGTTGTCGAGTCCGGAGCTTCTCCCGCTCAATTAATCGAGGATCCAGTTGAAGTGGTTGAAGAACTGAAGACTGAGAGGACTGTTGAAAGCTCAGCGGCTGATGATGATGAAGTCGACATTGAACAGGTAGCCGAAGAGGAGGTTGATGCCGAGGAAGAAACACCCGATGACGTTGTTGAGGAAACGATCACTGAAGTAGTCTGCAAGGTGGTCGAGTTTGCAGCGGAGGTGGTCCCAGCTCTCGAAAATCCTTTGACTGAGACGATCTCCATCGAAAGCGAAGTGAAGGCGACGGAGTTAACCGACACTGATGTTGAGGCTGTCTCTGAAGACACTACTGCCAACAATGTTCCTAGTACCGAGAACGTATCAGAGTCTGAAGCTGAAACGGAAATCGTAGCCGATATGGTGGTTGGTGAAGAGAAGGTGCCCAGTGATACAGCGATTGAGGTTGAGGAAGCCTCAACTTCCACGGATATTGACCTGAAGCAATCGAAGGAGGCGGAAGATCAGCCTGTTTCGAGCAATGTCACCTCTGAGATGCCTCAGATTGTCGCCTCCTTGGCTCTCGGAGCGTGCGCTGTCTCTGCTGTTGCACTTGCGTCTACCAGTAATGCGGAGACACCAGAGGACGAGGTTAACTCTTTTGAAGAAGTTGATTCTCGAGCCGTCGAGGAGGTAACTTCTACCGAGCCTACCGACGAAGGCCAGACTGAGCTAATCGATGATGCCGTTCCTGAGGTGACTACTACGGAGCTGCTGGTAGACAGCGAGACCGGAAAGACGAATATCGAAGAAGCTCAAGTTGGTGAAGAAGTGGTGATGTCTGTTATCGAGACTGCAGCTGGCGACGAACCTGTCGAGGAACCTGTCGCTGTTGAGCCCACCGTTGAGTTCGAGAAGCCTGTCGCCGAAGAAGAGCTTGTTGATGGTGTTCTTGAACATGACAATGTGGATCAGGATGCTGCTGTCAAGGAGTCCGTAGTGGAGGAAATCTCAAAGGACAAGGAGGTCAAGACCGAAGCTGTTGAGACTGAGGACGAACCACAAGTGGTGAATGAAACTCAAAAGGCTGCTGTTGCAACGGATACACTGGTGACCGACGAAGTTGGTCCTGAAGTTGTGTTTGCTTCGGGGAAGCTGGTTGTTGATGAGTCAATTGACGTGGCTCCTGAAGCGGACGAGACCGCTGAACACGACAAGACCGAGGCTGTGGGTGAGAACGAGGAAGTCGACACTGCAGAAGCCGATCCGATCGTCATTGAAGAGCAACAGGATGTCTCGGCCAAAGACGCAACGGAGGTTAAGGCGAGCGAGGCTGATGCCGAAACGATTGCTATGGACACTGCTGAGTTACCTCAAGCGGTTGCAGCTGAATTGATTGCCGAACCTGCAGTCGATTTGACGGAATACGCCGTCACAGTCGAGCAAGCGTCTGCCATTGGTGAGACCGAGGCTAAGGATGGTGAATCGACTAATCTCCATTCGGATGAACCTGTCGCAAAGGGAGAAGAAAGTGTCGAGACTGAAGCTGAACAGGAAGAAGTTCTTAAGGCCCCCAGCTCCGGCGGTTGGTTCAAGAACTTGCTGTTCCGCAAGAAACCGACGCCCAAGGCTGAGCCGATCAAGGACGTTGCGTGTGTGCAGCAGAGCGCAGTGAAAGGCCAACAAGACGTTGCGGATGACGCAGCTGAGACGGATACGCAGATCCATGCCACGCTGGGCGACGTTGAAGTCGCAGATGAGCCTGTCCTCGATGATTTGGCCGTTGGTCTCGAAGAAGTTTCTGCAGCCATTCCTCAAGATACCCCTGTACAAGAAGAGCAGGCGTTGAGTGCCGAGATGGAGTCTGCGGCTGTGGAAATTGAACACCAAAAGGTCGAAACGAAGGCGATTCTTAAGCATCTGAAGACTGAGCAAGCGCAGGGATTGTCGGACACTGATAGTTCAGCAGATAACGAGGCTGGAAGCGCAGAGGCCGTCAAGGAAGACGTTGAAATCGAGCCTGAAGGTGAACAGGAGGCTTTTGATAAAGAGGAAGTTGCTCACGATGAAGCTGCTGAAGCTACTGAGATCGAAGACGTCAAACCTGCTGAGTCAGTTGATGATTCTACCAAGGTAGAAGCGGATGCTGAGGTAGAGGACGCCACTACTGAGTCCCCTCAAGAAGAGATGGACACACAAGATGTTGAGGCAGAGGAGATCGATGAACCTGCTACGGATAACGTATTAGCAGCGGAGGCTATCGATGAAGAAGCTGAAGTGGTTGAAATTGTTGAGAAGGCAGCAGTTGAAAAGGCCGTGGAGAGTGATGCAGCTGATGTGTCTGAATCAACCGTCGAATCGATGGAGGAAGCTAATGCGGTGGAAGAAGCTGATGACAAGGGGCCTGTTGTTGAGGTGACAGATGAAAAACCCGAAGCCGTCGTTGAAGAAGCGGCTGAAAACACCAAAGAGGAAGATGCTCCTGCTACAACTGACACTGATGCTGTTGAGGAAGATACCGTCGTGGAAGAAGTTGCACTGGAAGCCGATGCTGTCGAACTGGTAGCAGCCAAGCCTCAAGATAGTGAACCTACCGATGAGAACGACGTTGAAGCCGATGCAATTGAACCAGTAGCAGCCGAGTCTGAAGCTAGCAAACCTGTCAAGGACTCTAAAGCCGCCGAGGTTGTTGAAGAGACTACAGTCGAATCTGAACCTGTTGAGGACGTTGCAGTCAACGATCGAGTTGCTAAGGAGGTTGCGGTGGACAAAGAGGTTATCGGTGACGAAATTGTTGAGGAGATTCCAATCGAGACCACTGACAAGTCTGTTGAAGAAGTCGCTGCTGAACCTGACATTGAAACGACAGTTGATGCTGTCACGGAGGTTGAGGAGC
Source organism: Phytophthora capsici (assembly GCA_030324255.1). Taxonomy (NCBI): domain Eukaryota; phylum Oomycota; class Peronosporomycetes; order Peronosporales; family Peronosporaceae; genus Phytophthora; species Phytophthora capsici. Next base: position 4,411,911 of record CM059346.1, read on the forward strand.
AAGGTGAATCTATCGATCTTAACCGGGAGACTACAACCGAGGCTGCTGATGCCACCACGACACCGACAGATGCTGCCGACGATGCTGCTGATGTAGAGGACGTGACCGATGCCACCCAAGCCGATGAAACTGTGATTACCCCGACAGAGTCCGTCTCCACTGCTGTTACTGACACTGAGGTTGCTGAGAACACTGTCGTCGACAAATCTGTTGAAGTCGCTGCTGAACATGACAGTGAAGCAATAGCCGATGCTACCACGGATGTTGAGGTTTCAGAGCAGCAAGACGAATCTACCGAGGAGAGTACAGCCGAGGCTGCTGAAGCCGCCACAAAGCTGACAGATGCTGTCACTGTCGACGAAAATGAAGCTGCTGCCGTAGAGGACGTGACCGAGGCCACCCAAATCGACATGGATGAAGAAGAAACTGTAACTACCCCGACTGTCTCCGCCACAGAGACTGCTGCCACCACCGAGGCTGTCGAGAAATCAGTCGTCGAGTCTGATGCTGTTGTCGAAGAGGTTGGTAACGATGTGGTTGAGGAGCCAAGTTCTAGCGGTGCCGATGCTGTTGAAGAGGTTGCTGAATCTGATAACAACAATATTGAGGCAGTGGAAGCTGACGACGAGGTTGGGCAGCAAGCAGAGATTGACAATAACGACAAGTCAACAAGCGAAGGCGATGAAGCCGCTACATCACCGACAGCGACCGCTATCGTCGACGACAGTGCTGCTAAAGAGGAGATAACCGAAGCAACTCCTGCTGAAATTCCCGAAGCAGAAGCTGCTTCTACTGCGACAGAGTCATTAGAGACGGCAGATGCTGAACTAGAGGATGTCCTCACTGCTGAACGCCAATCTGATGTCGAGGCTGAAGATAAAACAAAGCAGGCCGTTGAGGCTGTCGAAGAAACCACTGAAGATTCCTCTGCTACGGAACCGATGAAGACGGAAGATGTTGCTGTCGTTGAAGAAGAACTGGGAGCTGGTGATCCAACTCCTGCTCCCGCGTCTACTTCTGTTGAAGAGAAGCCTATTGACGTTGCAGTGGCTTCGTCTCCTGTCAGTGAGGAGAAGGAGCACTCAAAGCCCGTGGAGTCGTTTGAGGTCGACACGAAGCCTATTAGCGCAGTGGCAATGCTGATCGGGCGTTTCGAGAAGATCGCCAAACGCAACGCCGAGGAAGCTGCCAGCTCCCGCACATCTTCTCGTGTGTCTTCGCGTGTTTCGTCTCCACTCCCGTCGCCTCCTACGTCTTTTTCTCGAGGAAGCGTGTTTGAAAGTGCTGCGAGAAACATTGAATCGGTTGAGAAGGGAGAGAAGCCTGCTGAGGAGAAGGTTCACGTGGATGCCATCGAAGAGGAGTCGAACACTGAAGGGGTTGAGGAGGAAGCAGTGGAGGAGACTATCACTGAAGTTGAGGCTGCTGTTGAGGAGACCACCGCTGAAGTTGACACTGCTGAAGTTGATGCCGTTGTTGACGAAAGTGAACTTCCGGACGCTGAGGTTGTGGAGGCCATTGAAGAGAAGGTTAAGGACGAAGACTCAGCTACAGAGACCTTCACTGATGAGACTGCAGCTGTTGAAGAGGCTAAAGCTGAAGAGGAGTATGAAGTAGCCGAAACGGAGACTGCAAGTGAAGTCGTGGATGATGAAATTGCCGAAGTGGCTACTGAAAGTGAAGCTGTGGCGGCTGAACAAGACGTCGTGGAGCCTGAAGCAGTTGAAGTGGCCGATGCTGAAGTGGTGGAGTCTACACCTGAAGCGGTGTCTGATCACGTTGAGAAGCAGGACGAAGTGTCTGAAAAATCCGTCGAAGCAGCTTCTGTCGACGAAGAATCTGCCGATTCGAACGAAGAGGATGAAGTTGTCGAGACAGCAGTGGAGACAAGTCGCGAAACGCAGACGATCACAACTGCCTACGAAGCGGCGGAGTCTTCGATTCTTTCCGTCGACACACCAGAAGACAGCAGCGATGTGAATGCCTCAGCTCCAGCAGCAACTGAAGAAGTTAAAGCGGATGAGGAAGTTCCAGTTGAAGACTCCAAGCCCGAAGTCGCCACTGCTGACTTCACTACCAACGAGGCAGTCGAGGCCTATGAACCGGCGAAGGAAGAGTCTGTTCCGACGGAGAATCCTGAGACCGGCAACCAGATTGAAGAGGACCCGAGCGACTTGATGTCTGCGATGAAGGAGACGCCTATCGCTCATGAAGAGTCCAAGGAATCGAAAGCTGCAGAGCCCGAGAAAACCGAGAGGAGAATGTCCTCAATCTCCCCCGAGGCCCCAGCAGTGCAAACCGACGATACCGCGATGACGAACGAAGCCATCGCGAAGGCTACAGTGGAGATGGCACCCACGAGTCAGGCGACGAAAGCAGTCGCCGATGACGACGCAGTAGCAGAGAAAACCCCCGAGCGGGATTCCACCCAGCTCCAGCTCCTCCCTCACGAGCAACTGACGTACGAGATTTTGGGCGTCACTCGAGCCAACAACGTCATCATGTATCACATCTACACTATCAACAGCGTGACGGGCGAGCGGTTTATGTCGATCCCCAAGCGCTACTCGGAGTTTAAATTGTTGGACGAGCAACTCCGAGCGATGGACATGCCAAGTGTCAAAAACCTCCCAGAGCTGCCAAAGCCCAGCGTAGGCACTTTCCTGCGAGGTCGTCGTAGTAAGAAGACCATTGAGAGGCGCGAGAAGGCGTTCGGAGACTTTTTGCACTACATTACGCAGCACGAAGAGCTGCACGAGTGCAACGTCTTCCAGCAGTTTATCGCTAACTAGGTAGTAATGCGTGTTGTATTTGAATAGGTAGATATGATAAGAATCAATTGTACATTTTTATAGTTTCTCTAGTGTTGTATCCATTTTATAGAGCTCCTTCTCTTTTCAAAGTGTATCCACTTGGCTTGAATGTGATGTTGAAGCGTCATTTTTGTTAACGCCAAATTTGTTCAAATTCAAAGCAGAGATGCACGACCTTATTTATCAGCCCCATGCAGAAACTGAGCTCTCTGCGTGTCTCGCTGCAGCTTCCTCTTGAATACGAGAAGCGAGCAGGACGTTGGCAGTGGTGTTGACAAGCTTTTCGGTGTGAAGAGAGAGAGAAAACGAAAGTGAAGCCATTTGCCAACCAGTGTCGTTTCACGGCAGAGGAAGAAAAAGGTAGCAGCAATGGCTGCGGAATACCAGTGCAGGCAGGCACCTAAACTCAAAGCATCTCGATGAACAAATTGGACGTTGAATTTTTACTGCCATCCACGCCGCGAAGGTATCAGCGAAGCCATGAGAAAAAATGTTGTTCCCGGATGCGTCCATGGCACAAGCATTTCCCGACCTGCCCGCGAAACCAACATGAATCCATCTGGTATCAGAGGGATTTCCATATGTCGATTACCGTTTAATCTTATACCTTCAGTGTAGCATCTCCTTTAGCACCACTGTTACTTTTCATTACATCATCTGCCATCTGTCATTACCTTTGTAGAACTATATCATGTGATTATAGAGGTGTTGTCAAACGAGCCATAACAAACATGCACTTTCCTCCGTCGTCACGCCGCGTCAAGCCAGCGCCTTGCCAAGTCCCTTGTCACAACCAGAAGAGCAGCCTCACGAGCAGATCGAGATCAAAGAGCGATTGACAGTCCGCCATGGGGTGCAGCCAGTCCAAACCTGCCGATGTAGCCAACCCTTCCAGTGCCCCAGAGGCTCCTGCAGCGCCAGTCGTCAAGAAGGACGAGCCGGTGGCTCTGGAGCCCAAGAAGGAGGAGCAACCGCCCAAGACGGAGGAAGAAGAAGACCACGTGGATGAAGCCCCAAAGACGCTTGAGCCGGTGGCTCCCGTCATCGAAACGCCAGCCACTGAGACGGCGCCAAACTCGACTGCTGTGGACGTTCCCGACAGTGTCCGAGCCAACTTTTCGTCCTTTAACATCTCGTTCATTGACCCGACGGTGAGTGCGCCTACGAGTGTATCGACGGAGCCCAATGTGGCGTCTACTCGTGCAGCTGTGATTACTGAGGATGCTCCCAAGGAGAAGGTTGAAGAAGTTGCTGTCGAGAAGGCTGAGGAGGTGAACGTTGCGACTGAACCTGCTGTGGAGAAGACTGAGGAGACTGTTGATGAAGAGGTGGATGAACCAGCAGTCGAGAAGATTGAGGAGCCTAAGGCCGAGCAGACTAAGGTCGAAGAACCCAAGGTTGTGGAAAAGGTTGAGGAGACCAAGGCCGAAGAGCCCAAGGTTGAGGAAAAGGTTGAGGTGGCCAAGGTTGAAGAGCCTAAGGTTGAGGAGGTCAAGGCCGAAGAGCCTAAAGTTGAGGAGGTCAAGATCGAAGAGCCTAAGATTGAGGAAGTCAAGGTGGAAGAACCCAAGAAGGCGGAGGAGCCCAAGGTTGAGGAAATCAAGGCTGAGGAGCCTAAGGTTGAGAAGACCAAGATCGAAGAACCTAAGGTTGAGGAAGTCAAGGTGGAAGAACCTAAGATTGAGGAGATCAAGACGATGGAGCCCAAGGTAGAGGAAATCAAGGTGAACGAGCAAAAGGTTGAAGAGATCAAGGCAGAAGAGCCTAAGGTTGAGGAAACCAAGGCGGAGGAGTCTAAGGTTGCTGAACCTGTTGTCGAAGTCGCGGCTGCTGTGGCAGACAAGGTCGAAGAACCCGTTGTGAAGGAAAAGGTTGAAGAGCCTAAGGCTAAGGAAGCTAAGGAAGTCGAGGAACCGAAGGTCGAGAAGCCGGCGCCGGTGACGACAGAGGATGTTGTTTCCGAGCCTGTTGTGGAGGTCACTACTGCTCCTGTGGTCGAGAAAGTTGCTGAGGTTGCCAACGAGCCTGTCGTTGAGAAGATCGAGGAACCTGTAGAGGAGAAGACAGAGACGATTGTTGAAAAGGTGGAAGAGGCAGCTTCGACTACTGAGGAACCCGTTACGATCACCGAAGATGTTAAGGAAGATGTTGCTGTTGCTCCCAAGGAGGAAGAGAAGCCTGCTGAGGTGGCTGAGGAGCCTGTTACCGTTGTTGAAGAACCGGCGAAGGTTGAGGTTGCTCCAGTTGAGACTATTGAAGAGCCGATTGCCGTCTCGGAGTCTGTTGCTGTTGAAACCCCTGCTGTATCGGAGAACGAGAGTTCTGAACCGGTTGCAGTAGAAACGGAAGAGCAGGTTGTACAGGAGACCAAGCAGCCCGTGGTTGAGAAGGTTGTTGAGCCTGCTGAGGAGAAGGCTGCCGAGTCTGTTGAGGAGAAGGTTGCTGAGCCTGTTGAGGAGAAGGTTACTGAGCCTGTTGAGAAGAAGGTTACTGAGCCTGTTGAGGAGACGATTGCTGAGCCTGTAGTGGAGAAGGCTCCCGAGCCTGTCGTGGAGACAGTTGCCGAGCATGTTGAGGAGAAGGTTGCCGAGGCCGCTGTAGCAAGCAAGATCGAAGAACCGGCCGTAGAGAAGGTTGCCGAGCCTGTCGTTGAAACTGTTTCCGAGCCCGTCGTCGAGAAGGTTTCCAAGCCCGCTGTGGAAAACATCGTTGAATCCGCTGTCGCCAAGGTTGCCGAGTCTGTCGTGGATACGGTTTCACAGCCCGTCATCGAGAAGGTCGAGGAACCTGCCGTGGAGAAGGCTAAGGAACCAATCGTTGAGAGTGGAGACGAAGGTTGAAGATCATGCTGGAAAGATTGTTGAGCCGATCGTTGAGGCACCCAAGGTTGAAGAACCGGCTGTTGTAGAGAAGATCGTTGTTGCAGTTGAGCCGACGGTTGTTGACAAGACTGTTGAACCTGTCGTCCAAGAGTCTGCCGTAAAGGAACCCGTTCCTGTGGACAACCAGACTGAGGCTGTGGAGAACGAGTCTGACGGCAGTACCACGTCGGAGGACGGCGCTGAGGCGGAAGATGCAAGCGTTGAGCAGCCTAACACTGCTGAGCCTGCAGCTGCCCCTGTCTCCGAGAAGAAAGAGGTGGCCGAGCCCCAGACGGACGAGTCGACGCCTGCCAAGCAGCCCGTGGCCTCCAACTAACTATGAAACCCACTGCACAGCGACCAAGTTTAAGGCCACCTTTCCTTTTTGATAAAGTGGAGCTGCCAGCCACAGCCCACGTAGATATACACGATGTAAGAACTGTAGTTCATGCATATTCCGTAGACCTTTTGTGCATTTTTGTAACGGAAATGTGACGAGACAAGATGAAAAGATCTATTCAGATGGCTACACTATGCGGCTTCTGACGTTGCCAGTCGAGAAGATCGAAGCAGACGTTCACTGTGAGGCTCCTCCGAATTGGACTCGTCCGTACTCCCGTTGATCTCTTGGTCCTGGCAGTCCAACGACGTGGTGCTAGTGCCACGGTGTAGCAATCTCATGGCTACAGTGTGCGAGAAGTTCTTGAATTTCATCGACTGCCACAGTTTTGCAGACAAATTCGTGGCAGCGACACTGACATAGGAGCGACGTGGCTCTGGGGACCGAATGTTGCAGCTAATTGCGTCTCGAAGCAGCTTGACGAACTCCTTCTTCTTCTCCTCGGTTTCGCAGTGAACAATGTACTGGCGAGCAGTGCGAGGGACACTTCGAACTGTGGACGATGATTCACCCAGCAATTCTCCGTCTGAAGCATCAACCGACGTGCTTCTCGAAAGGGAATAGCGCCTCCTAACTGGCCTCTTGAGTGTACTTGGGCTCAGGTTGTGGCAATTGCAACTCCCAGTCTTGGAGGCCAAAAGAGCGAAGGATTTCGAGGAAACACTGGATCTAGAGACCTCATTCTCAGCTTCTACCACCGTAGCGCAAGAGAGACAAATGTATCGACGAACGCGCAAACGGAAGTTGCTCCTTCGAGCGATCAGGAGGACGTCAGACAGCAGGATGACGCGTTGTCGATCCTTGTCGCGTTCATGGCCGTTCGAAGTGAGACTTTCGCGCAAGGCAGACGCTTCCCGCTCGCTCTCGCTGTCGTCTCCTCCGAGTAGCTCCATCTCACTGTTCACACTTGCGCTCTCACTGATGTGTTGACATCTGGGGCTCTGCTGTTTTATAATGCGCAAGTGGAGCGCTCGAGCCAGACGAGCTCGTCGATCCATCACCTGCACAGCTGCTGGCATTTCACAGAGCAACGAACGCCCTGGACGAAGCAGCTGCATCTTGGCTGCCAGCTTCGAGTTGTCGATGCTGTCGTTGAGAGACAATAGCCGGACGTTGTTCTCAGCGTCTCGAACTCTGGCGTTGACAATGTCGGACACTCGCTGCATACTCTCCAGCGCTTGTTGGGCCAAATCTTCTTCCTCTTCACTCGTAGCGTTCTTCACAAGTGATCGGAGGAGCAACGAATACCGGCAGATCCGTTGCACAGGCTTGATAAGGTCAGATACGTCGAACGGAGGCTCATTGTTGTCGTCTAACTGGGAGAGCCGAAACGCGTCGACCAGCTGCGCATGAGCCTTGAGTTCTTTCGTTGCAGGCAAGAAATTGGCGCAGTAGATGGCGTACACCTTCATGTAGTCGATGATAGAGGTAAACGCCTTGGTGATACGAGTCACAGCTTCCAGTGAACCTGACCCAGTCGTATTCGGGTTGGAGAAGTTGAAGAAGCGACGTTGAGGTGGCTCCATCAGTTTATACAGTTCTTTATGAACTCCAAGGATGAAATGAGCGGAACATCGCACTGCAGTGAACGCTGGAAGCTCCTCCTTCGTCTGACAAAACCGACCAGCAAATGCCGCAAAAGGATCGAGAAATCGCTCAATCAATGCCGTAATGTCGGACACGTAGTCCTTTTCGGTGGTCGTCATCTCGGAGCAGATCCTCTCGACGGTTGTCCAGTTGCGTCTGCTTGGGTGGTCGAGCGCTTTTAAGTGCAGTAGAAAGCGTGGAGAGCGCTCATCGTACGTGACTTTGGCCAGTCGCATCACTTGCGGTGAGCGAGCGACTCCCATGTCACTTATAGGCAAATTGGGAGGTGCTGCAGACTTGGGCATGATAGTTAAGACGTCCCTCAATGGACGAGTGGCCTATCAGTAGGATTTCACCTTAAGAGTGGCGAGGTGGTGGTGTTGCAGCGAAGGTGTCGGACGTTTGTTGAATCCAGGGCATATTTTTAGGCAATAGCAGCTTACTAGTGGCGCCTTCACTGTCTTATACAAGTACTGCAGAGCCATTGCCAAACAAAATGCCGTTGGTTTGTAGAAGGACGTCATGTTCTTGCAGCGTTTCCATGTGATCGCCATCCTTGCATCCATAGCCAACGTTACGGGGTAGAGCGATACGCAACAAGCGCTCATTAGGCCAGCAAACGGACCATTTTCAACATGTATACTTCAACATGTATAACATTATACACTTCCGGATATAATCATTTCTAACCAATCAAACGGAAGTGAAGCTCCTCCAGCCATCACTAGGACATCCGCCATTATGGGTCGTAAGCAGGCTCCTCCTCGTGGACGCGGCGCTAAGCGTCAGGGCATCGCAGCACAAGCGCTACGTGTGGGTAAGAGCCAACTGGGGCAGCAGAACCGCTCGGTGCCCAAGAAGCTCGTGGGGAAGCAGCAGAACGTGCAGAAATTGCAGCAAAAGCGCGAGCAGCTCCGTAGCCAACAGGTCGGACGCAACCGTGGCGTGGTATCAGGTCTGAGTCTGGCGGAATTGGCAGGTCGCGCTGCTCAGAGTTCGCAGCAATTTGAGCAGAATCAGATCCAGCAGGAACAGGATCAGACACAGGACGAACTGGTCATTAATGATGCTAGTCGTCGAGCCTACATGAAAGAGCTGCGGAAGGTTGTGGACAAGGCTGACGTCGTTCTAGAGGTCCTGGATGCACGTGACCCAATGGGATGCCGTACTCTGGACATGGAGGACGCTATTGGCAATCGACACGGGAAGAAATTGGTGCTGGTGCTTAATAAGGTGGATCTGGTGCCTCCTCATGTGCTGCAGCCGTGGCTCAAGTACTTGCGTGGGTTTTACCCAACTGTGGCCTTCAAGGCGTCTACACAGAACCAGTCGAAGCATCTCAGTGCCAATTTCGGCAAGGCTGATAAAGCTGCAGGTGAAGCAGTCAGTGGCAGCAAAGCGGTGGGTACCGACGCCCTCATGCAGTTGCTCAAGAACTACTGCCGCAGTCACGGCGTCAAGACGGCCATCACAGTCGGTGTTATCGGGTACCCTAATGTGGGCAAGAGCTCGGTGATTAACTCTCTCAAGCGGAGCAAGGCAGCAAGTGTGTCGAGTACGGCTGGACACACGAAGGTGATGCAGGAAGTGCACATTGACAGTAAGATCAAGCTTCTGGACTGTCCCGGTATTGTGTTCGACCACTCGGATTCCAGTGCGCTGCTGCTGCGTAACTGCATCAACACTGAATCCATGGCGGATCCCGTTGGAGCTGTGCAGGTGCTGCTCACGCGCTGCCAACCGGTACAACTCGCCGAGCTGTATCAACTGCCTGTTGACACGGTATCCAAGTGCTTCCAGGACGCAGTGCAGTTTCTGGTGCTTGTGGCGCAGACCAAGGGAAAGCTGGGCAAAGGAGGTATCCCTGATCGTCAGGCTGCTGCGCGCATCGTGCTGCAGGACTGGAACCGAGGTAAATTGCCGTATTTCACGCCACCTCCGGACCAAAGCGTCCAGGTGTTGGACACGCAGCTCGTGACGTCGTTCGGACAGGAATTCAACGTTGCAGACGAGGACCTGAACCCCACGAGCATTTTCCTGTCTGAGTCGGACGCTCCCAACAAAGCTATGAGTGGCCCGCAGTGCTCGATCCCAGTTGGGAATGGAGACGTGGCTATGGGATCCGAGCCATCAGCTTCCGAGGCCACGCCAGCTTCCGTTCGCATCAGCCAAATGGTAGGCGATTCCGACTCGGATTCTGACTCCGACATGGAATCGGACACGGACATGGCGGACGACTCCGAAGCAGGAGCCTTCACGCTGCCGCAAACTGCTCTGTCAACTCAGGAATTGGCTGCGAAATTGGCCCAAGACGCTCTGAACCCTCAAACAGCCTTGGCAGCTCGAAGGAAGGCCAAGCAATGGCGCAAACTCAAACGCCGTGCTGCTCGTCAACAACTGGGAACAGAGGCGGAATCGTCGTTCAGCGAGCAGTTTGGCAGCATTGTGGGCATTGCAGCTCCTACATTCACAAACCCGTTCGGTCCTCAGTAGACAGTTTTGCTTATACAGGTCATTTAGACACATAATGGTATTTGATTCTTTCTCTTCAGCTTCCTGTGGTCTTCAGTTAGAAAAATTGTAATGTGCATTACTCAATGTAGTGTGACGAAAGTCTGTCGCTCTCGGATTAACTTCTAGGAGACGTGATGAGGGTCTCCTGATGAGCGTTCGGTGGCGTCAGAGCCATCTCGTACTCGATGCTCTCTCTGCGTTCGCGCGTCGCTGGCGCTTCCTCGTCGGTTTGGCTGTTCTGGCGTCTCTTTCTAGCGTAAACAGCAGCGACGGCAGCAACCGCCACAACAGCAGCCGCTACAGCGACACCAGCAACAGCAGCGGCACCAAATCCTCCTGAACCTGTGGCGTCACCTGCGGACAAGGAAACCGTTGAAGAGTCAGCGCCGCTTTCGTCTCCCACCTCAGCGTCATCGTCTCCAACATCGGCATCTTCTGATCCACTGTTAGAAGAGCTTCCAGTGGAAGTAGCCGCTGGTGTAGGCGACGGGGTAGTTTTAGTAGCTGCTGGGGTAGCAGTCGGCGTAGTAGTGGTAGTAGCAGGGGTGGCCTTAGGTGCCGTAGTTGTAGCTGCAGGGGTAGCCTTCGGCGCTGTCGTAGTAGCTGCTGGGGTAGCCTTAGGTGCTGTAGTAGTAGCTGCAGGGGTAGCCTTAGGTGCTGTAGTAGTAGCTGCGGGTGTGGCTGTAGGAGCCGTCGTCGTAGCAGCAGGAGTGACTTCGGGAGTCGTCGGAGCAGGCGTCGGCCTTTCACCGCAGTTGTAGAGATCACGGAGCTCCGTGGTCTGAACGAACCAGCTGGCGTCGGTAGTCTCGTTGGAGCCAGATCCATCCACGTCCACAGTGTCTTCTCCATCGTAATCCCAGGTCGCGCACTTGGGCGTCACCACTCCTTCACAGCCCACAGTGGGGAGTACACAGCCCCACGTATCTCCATTCACAAGCTGACACACTGCATCTTCCGGCGCTACACAGCTGCCATCCAGATACGACGGAAGGTACGAGTGGCAGTCGGCCACAGCCACGTCTCCGGCCTTGGGGCAGCTAAAACCTGCGGGTCTCGCGCCTGAACCGGCGCAAAGGGACGACGCGTCAATTGCGAGGCTATAAGTGGCGTCGCGACACACACTGACGTCCACGGAGGCTCTGGCGGTGGCCATCAGTGCAAGTAGCAGCGGCAGCGATCGTAACATGGTCCTGTGTTGTTGTAGTACCGCGGCCTGACCGGTTTCTCGTGCGGTAGAATTGTACACTGCCTACTCGAAGGTAAATGCGGGAATGAACTGTCGGGTATGCGATAAACGGCTGGCAAATTGGGATAGACGGACCACTCCTTGAGCTTTTCGAGTGGCGATCGCCATTTGTACCACTGTTGAACCAAAATTTGAGGCGCAGGTGACAATTCGGCGCGCAAGACAGATGGCGACGAAAGTGTTCAGTGCGCCACATTGCGCTGCTGAACAAGCTGCAATAATAGGCAGCGATGTAAGCATGGACTTGGTGGTACCGATGGGATCATTGCTGGTGAACCCCGGCAACGAAGCGCTGGAGTTCCATTGCGATCGTCCATCAAAAGCGTCAGTTTTGAAACCTAGATTCGGAATGGATTTCTTAGGTGTGCAAAGACGGGACGATAATAGTACATGTACTTGGTCGCGTCTGATATCGACACAAATGTGCAAATGTGCGCAAAATGTTGGAGCCGAACAGATCGTCTGCTTTGAGCTGATCTGCAGTTCGTCCGCAATGAACTTAATACTTCGAAGTACATGTATTGCCGAAGAGACTGCAATACTACTGTAGACGGCAGTGGAGGAAATACAGATACATGTATTTTTCTCTTTGAGAGATGCCTATATTTAGATTCAATACAAGTAAAAAAAAATACGAGTAGATTTGTGATTTTTACAAACACAAATGTAAAAAATCTGTTTTTAATTTCCGGATCAAGTTCGACGAATTGACACGGGGTTCTTCACAATCTATCGCATTGTACAGTGCAGTGCACTGTGCACGTCGCAGTCAACGTCAACTCGATCAACGCTCTTCATCGAATGTACATGAACGTAGTTCCGACCTGCCCTGGAGGTGGCAACGCGACGTTCGCAGGCTCTAATCACCTTCGAAACCTCTTTCATCGTGACGCTTAATCGGCTACCTACACGTACATATTTCATCGATCGACATCGTCAGCGATACAGTTACAAGAAAAATGAGTGAATAACTTGTGGTTGTCTTGTTTGGACTAGACACACTACATGATTCCAGCCAGACCCATAAGTTGGAACAAGCTTACATGTAGCCAGCGTGATACTTTCGACTGGCCAAAATGGACAGGATTGATGTTCAATTTGATCCGGTGTCAGTCACGATCGTGACTGCCAGGCGGAACTTCCGACTCTTGACACGTCGGAAATCGGGCGTGATCGTGCGCACGAAATGTCGAACGTTTCCGCCAACGTACAGGAGGAGAAGAACGAGATGCAGAACCTAAGGACTGCCCAAACGAGGTTTATATTCTTTCTATGGTGGTCAGTCACAGCGCTATATTTCGCCATCCAGCTGAACTTTGCATCTTATCCACCGAATTGAATTTGGCAAATATTGGTAAAGTTGAGCCAGTGCCACACGAAGGAAATCCTGATGCATGGCCTTGTCAGTTTGCAACAGATTTTGCCTAATATTTTTATCAACCAGCAGAATAAAGTTTACGTCATTTGTATATAGCGAAGGTCTGCAACGGCTGTTCTTACAAATACATCACTCTCAGTCGCCCTTAGCGGCAACAGCCTCCTTGGCCGAATTGGTATCGACATTCTCATCATCCTTCGGTACAGTACCAGGTGATGTGGTAATCACAACTGAAGTTGATGGTGGTGTCGTCGTTTTAGCTGCTACAGCTGCAGCTGTAGGCGTCGTCGCCATATTTCCAGTAATCACCGCGGGGGTCGGTGGAACGATCGGTGACGCAGACTCCGAGTCACTTTTGCTTTCCTTGTCCTCGTCGTCATTGTCATCTTCGTCGACGTCCGCATCTTCTTCTCCTTCCTCCAGATCTTCCTTCGCGTGCCGCTTCCTGGCGTAAACCACCGCGACGACAGCCACAACAATGGCTACGAACGCCCCTACCGCCGCGATCACCGCCACCAACGCATCACTCAAACCACCAAACTCTCCAGCATCAATTGCAGCGAACGTCACTGTCATTGCAGTCCCAGCAGCACTCTCCTCGTCTCCAACTTGTGTCCCTCCATATTCTGTCACTCCGACATCTGCAACTGCACTAGCTGATCCATTACATTCCGTGGGTGCTGGAGTAGGTGAAGTTGAAGATGTTTCAGTACTGGTTGGTGCCGGTGTCGGAGTAGCTGTAGGTGCCTCTGTTGCGTTGGTCTCTGTAGCTGCAGGAGTCGCTTTAGGTGTTGCCGTTGTAGCAGCGGGGGTTGGCTCGGGTGTAGCTGTAGTTGGTGCAGGCGTGGGCTTCTCACCACAGTCGTAGAGCTCCCTGATCTTCGTGGTTTGCGTAAACCAGCTCTCGTCATATTCCTCGTCATCGGAAGACCCGGAACTGTCTATGGAGTCGGCGCCACTGTAGTCCCAAGTTTCACACTTAGGTTCCTCCACCTCCGGAGCGTCATTACAGCCCACAGAAGGTAAAACGCAGCCCCACGTATCGCCATTAACGATACGACACTCGGCATCTTCAGGTGCCACGCAGGTTCCGCTCCCGTAGGACACGAGGGTCGACAGGCAGTCGGCCACAGCCACGTCGCCAGCTTTGGGGCAGCTCCAACCCGCAGGCGCAGAGCCCGAACCCGAACACAGCGACGTGGCGTCCACCGAGATTTCGTACGTGGCATCGCGGCATACGCTCACCTCCACGGCAGAAGCATAGGACGCACCTAGAGCCACGAACAGCGAGAGACGAAGCGGTGGCATATTCCTCCGGCTGCTGGTGTTTAGAGAATGGCAATCTAGGTGCAGGATCTGCGACGGGTTATCGTGTCTGATTTTTCATCTTTGACAGGGTTTGTCAGATGATTGGCGGACACTTGACATGGATACAATTGACATTTGCATTTTTGCATTTTGTCACTTCAACTTTTGCATTTTGTCACTTCAACTTGATGTTTTTAAGCTAACTGCAACTGGAGTTGAGATCTCGATGTGCTCGTCGTATGTCGCTTTCTTGGAATGTTTAAGTTTGTACCAGCGGAATATGAAGAAACACGCGACGACCAGCGCAATCAGGAAAAGCACAAGGAAGACGATGAAGACGGCCTTGTACTTGCTGTTTCCAGATGTCGAGCTGCCGCTGTTGCTGGTTAGTCCAGTTGAACTCAAACTGGCGTTGTAGGCGCCGTCGAAGGCTTCGTCTGTGCTCAATAGGGAGTCCAGATAGTAAATCGGCACGGTTAAGTTGAGCGCCGGCATAGAACTAAGACAAGACTTGTCCAGACTGTCCAAGTCGCCGTTATTGCTCACGTATGACACGAGCAACTTCATCCCACACGTCTCGCTGCTATCATCTCCAGCGATAGTCGGTGTTGTCCATAGTGTTCCGTGTGTGGCGTAGTCGAACGTGATGAGCTCTTTCTTGTCACCATCTAACGCCTCCAACAGATATTCAGCGTATTTGTGTGGAGTCTGCGAGTCCAGTTTACTACTCAGTAGTAACACGCTGGCTTGGGTAGGGATCGTAGCGCTGACGTTCCAGTACTGGTCACGTGCGTAGATTATCCCGTTCGCGTCGTAGCTGCCAACACCGAGTTCATTACAAGTCGTCGAGTTTTCTTTGGAGAATGCACAATACGTCGGGACTTCCGTGTACGACCCGCTTGAAATCGTCGAGTTCGTGAACCGCTCGAGCATTTCCCAAGCCGATACTTCCGGTGTCTCCCACATCTCAGAAAAAATAATGAGGTAGTATAGCAACGATGATTCGAACGCGTCGTCCTCGTTTGGGCTACTTGCTTCGGTACTCCACGCCGTGAAGAAGTGAGTTAGGACGTCAATATCACCCGAAGAGCAGCGATTCAAGCGGTAGACGATGGGCGGTATAAGTGTCCGAGTACTTTCGCTCACTAGTAGCGACCCCAGTGCCTGTCGCACAGTGTACGACGCCGGCTGATCACTGCTGACGCCGCTCACCAACGCAGCACACGTTGACTCCGGACTGTCGTCAAAACTCTTTAATAAATTCCTTAGAGTCGTCGGTAGGTCCGTCGTTGTGAACTTGTCGTTGCACTCGCTTTGGGTAGCGCAAAGTGCCATGAATGCATCACCAACATCTCCGTAATCCGAGTCCCAAGTCGAGAAGTACTCGAACTCCTTCGAAGTTCCTGAAGTCGTGGCCACGCCATCCAAAACGTATCCAGTCACTTCCGGAACGTCCAAATGAATCAAACGCTCCACTAACGCAGTGCCATAGCTCACAGCGTACACGATAGTATTGGCGCCGTTTGAATGGTTGGAAATGAATGTAGCCATGTCTGTTGCAGCACTGGTGATTGAGAACGATGCCAGATCCCCGTACTTCGTTTCCAGAGCTTGAGCACAAGCAGGGACCTCTGTTGTATCGATACCACTTCCGAATGGAGACCCAGTGGTGGTTACTTGTGCTGCTACGCAGTCCAAAAGCGTGCTACGGCCAACACCGCGGTGATCCATGGTGTAGACGTTCACAGCTCCATCCAGTCGTGTGTGCAACTCCACCATTGCCGATTCCACTGCATAGCGAAAAACACTTAGTCCAAGGTTATCTCTTTAAAATATTTGGTGTACGTACTGGGAGTAGAAGAAGATCCCGGACCACCTTGCATGATCCACACGTTGGTCGCAGTGTCCGAATCGTTCAGAGCAACGATCCGCTTCACGAATATGTCGACAGTAGTGGTGGTGGTCACATTCTTACAAATTCCGGGATAGCACAGTGGAGCTGTGTACACTGCACACTCGGCATCTTGGTTCGCAGAGCCTCCCTCGTCTGAAAAAGTGGTCTCCGAACAGGGATACCATCCATTCAAGCCCAGACTTGACGAGGAGCTGGAGGAAATGGATGCAGCTGATGCTTGGGCTATGGCCATTGTGATAAACGGGATGGCGTGGTGAAGCTTCATCCTCGCTGGTCAGGTGCAGTTCTTGGACTCAGTGCGCTCGACAGGTTACTTTCTGGAATGAGGTATCAGCAGGTCTCTGGCCTTCGGCTAAAGACCTGATCCGCGAACGAGGAACTGCTGAAAGGCACGTCATTGCATGCATGTCGTAGTGTTCAACTGTCTCCTTTGGCTCGGCTCACCGTTCGTCTACTTATCATCCCACGGTGAGTAGGCCATTCTATTCAGAAGGCAACATACCGCTGACTCGGCCCTTGTGACTCACAGTACGAGGGCAACGCATTGCTGAACAGACCAGGGAGGTACCTGTTGAGTAGCCAACACGCACGGGCACGGAATCGTTCTGTTTCAAATCCGCCGAAAGCCATGGACCCAGTGCACAACTTGTACCACAATAGCCGAACTGCAATTCTCAGAATCACAGAATGAAGAATTCATTTCCAGTGGTAGTTCCACATTCAGGAGACGAATAGAGAGAAAGACTTGTGACCTTGATGGACCGATACCGTCAACTGTCGCGAAATTGTCGCCAAACTCTGTGATGTCATGCGGTCAATGGGGTTAATATCCCTGTCGGTTCACCAACTTAAATAATCTAGTCAACATGCCGTTTCCATGACGATACTCGCAGCTCTTAATGGTCTTCAAGTTGTTCATTGCATTGAATGCAGTTCCGCCGATGAGTTTGCGTCTAGAAACACTTTCTGCTCTAGCTTAATACATTCCTCAGCTGTAAATGCGGCAGCCTTCTGAAGAACTGGAAGTTGGGTCTCCATCTCTGCGTCACTATCACTAGCAGCAACGACATCGACGTCTTCTTGTGGCTTTCCAACCTCTTCACCACTCAACACCACCAGGTCTTGCTGCTGGAATTCTTCACCATACTCGACGACATCAGCGTACCTCTTCTTTTTGTCAATTAGCTTCATCATCACTTGTGCCATGTACTTGCACGCAAGTCGCTGCTCCTCTCGAGCCAAGAGAATACTTTCCGAGACAGCAACTTCTGTTTTTAAAGCTCCAGGATCCTCATTTCCTGGGTGAGATGCCTCATCAATCGTGTCTGCTTGGGCTTGAGCCTCATTCATAGCCTCAAGTGCCATTTCAAGCTCCCCCGCAGTTTGTTCATGTAGAAACGCTAGGTCACGCTGCCAATTCAGGAACACGCGCTTCACCACATCCGGGACTTCATGATCAGAAGCAATAGGCTTCAACTTATCTTCTAACTCTTGTTCCGGCTCATAATCTATGCCGTCGTCTCCGTCTTCGTTTTCTCCGTCTCCTAAGTTATCCGCATGTAAGCTGCAGTCAGGGTCCTCGTCATCTCCAAGAAATCCCCGCAGGACGCTATTGCGATACAGCAACGTATCGCGCCGTAGTCCAAAAAGCTGCTGGGAAGCACGCGCCCACATCGATATGGCAGCCACCGCCGCCAACTCGACATGTTTCTCGTTGTCACAGTCTATAGCACCTTCTGTGTCATTCCATCTCGACGGGATATACTTCTTCGCTACCGCAGACATATGCTGATTATTTGCAAACCGATCTGCTGGTTGAGCCTGGCGGTTGCTTGGAAATATAGAGGCCAGCGCTGCCTTCAAGTCGAGAAGCTGGAGAACCTTTGATGGTGGTAATACTTGTGACTTCCGCAGCTTTTCCTTCGTCCTCTCTAATCTGTCCAATGTTTTCACGAGATTTGCGCGCCTTTTAACCAGTTTCGCCATTTGTTCATCAAGCTGCTCGAGTTTCTTCTTCGTCACTGCAAGTTGCGCGTCTGTCTGTTCCTCCTTACTCAGCTTCGTTTTGCCTGTCAGTGCCAGTGCCAATTCGATATCCTCCCCAGCGTCAGTAGCCCGCTTGCGCTTTCGCGGTTTTCTCACCTTTGGAGCAGCGTTGGTGTCACTGCTTGTCACCGGTTTCCGCGGCTTTTTAGCCCGTGGGGCCGAATCTTCAGCATTTCCACGTTTCTTCGATTTCGGGGCAGCCTTACCTGATAGCTGTGCGGATATGGCGAAACGGCCACCAAGACACTCATTGAGATGTGCCTGCTGTTCGAGTAGATCCAATTGACCAATTACCGCACTGCACATAATGCACGTTGCTTCCTCTGGGGTATGCCCATGCACAGCTCCAGTTCTCTTCTTCCTCGTTGTTGCAGCCTCCACATTCACCTCAGCACCACCTTCAGCTTTCGGTATCTTTTTATCATTGACATCAATAACAGCTTCGTTCCTTACCGGCTCCTCGTCAAGTCCTGGTTCTGTATCTGGTTGCTCAATAGGAGTCTCAGTCGCCCCAGCACCACTTGGAATATTCACTGCTACTGAAGCTGAGGCCGTCGCTACTGAAAAATCTTTTTCGGAGTCCGCATCTAGCACAATTACCTCTGGAGCTCCAGCAACTTTAGCAACTGGCGAGGAAACACTAGGCATTAGTCCAGAATCACTAGGAGTAGTAGCAGTAGTGCAATTATCATCTGCCTCCTTTCCACACGGTTGTCCGTGTACAATTTGCACGAACCGCAAACTGGTCTTGCCCACAGTCACAAGGTCTCCGTTACTCAACTGATAATTCTGGTGAGGTTTTAGAGGATTTCCGTTGAGTTTCGTGCCATTTGTGCTCTTGGAGTCTCGAATTGCAACTCTTTTCCCTCCTTCTACGAAGCGAAACTCGGCATGGGCACTTGAGACTTCCAAGTCTTTGGGCAGACGCAGCCAGCAGCGCTTTTTACGGCCAATAGAGAGCTCAGAGGACTTGGGAGACGCAGCAGCTTCTTCGACATGGCAGTAGCTAGCTACAACGCCGGTGTGTGGGCCACGCGTAGCCTCCAGTCGGAAGCAGTTCGATGCCATCCGCGGTGGAGGTTGACACTGAAAAAAACTTGCAGTTTGAAAAAGAAAGGCGGGAATTATAGGATGGACTAAAAAACTACAGTAAATAGTCTAGGTGGACTAAAGTCTATACAGTACCACTTCATTTTAGCGTTATTTCA
This sequence comes from Phytophthora capsici, assembly GCA_030324255.1. Classification (NCBI taxonomy): domain Eukaryota; phylum Oomycota; class Peronosporomycetes; order Peronosporales; family Peronosporaceae; genus Phytophthora; species Phytophthora capsici. The sequence goes on from CM059346.1 coordinate 4,431,190, forward strand.
GTTTAATACCACTTCATTTTAGCGTTATTTCAGTTTAATAGTCATAATGGTAATAATGGAGTTTGGTTTGGGTCAACTTACCCAGGCATAAGCATAACACAGGGCCGAGTTATTCATACATGTAGTGCTGTGTGCCAAGCAACATTAAAACAATGAGCGCCAGGTCCATCTCAATAGACCATGCCATTCAGCCTGAATCACGCCGGGAACAGCCGCGACATCCACGCGCTTGGAGATTCGTGGTTGGAGCACATAGATCTGTCTACCGTGTGAGTAGTTACCCTGAATGCTCAGAGCAACAGAAGTAGAGCTGCTGCCACTCCTTTTAGAATGAAGTTGTGCTTTAATATTGTTATGCTCGGCGGAAACAGAAGAGAGAGTAAATGAGTTAACCCACTTCTGTGTGCAGGGATCGTCTTCCCAAACAAGGACGGCGTCGCTACATTCTACATGTAGTTCTCGACTAATTCGCTTCGAAAACAATCGAACTCGAGACAGCTTGTGCTCCTTTCGGCTAAGTTGAAGTTGACCATCACTCCTGATGCTCGACTGGAGAGTGCCCACGTCACTGCTGCGCGGTAGTTTCGTCTCCATCACAACACGACAACGTCAATCTCCAAAATTATTATATCCTGTATATTTAAGTTTACTTAAGAAAAATGTTTTACAAGATCTATAGCAGAATGATACTTAAACATATCTAAAACCAAGAAACCGGTAATATTGGATACTTCTTATTATTTCTGTATAGCCCTTTATAGCAGAACCCTTCGACAGTCGATATTTCGGGTCAGACAAAAAATACCTTGAGGACGCGTCCCTTGTAGCAACTCCCCCTTCCTGCGCATTGCGCCTTTGCCATCGACGTCCCAAGCAGCCAGCAATAACTAGCAGTAATGTCCGCAGAAGCAGAGGCTGCACTTAATGCGCTCAAGAAGTTGGAGGCCAACAAGACGTGCGTCAACTGCGGCAACTACAACCGCTTCGGCCATCAGAACATCTGCGAGAAGGTGCGAACGTTCGTGTGCTCCAACTGCAAGAGCGCCCACCAGAGCTACAGTATGCGCGTTAAGAGCGTCAGTATGAGCAACTGGACCATGGACGAGGTGGACGCTCTACGGGAACAGAATGGAGGTGGCAACGCAGTGGCGGGTCGTGTCTGGCTCGGCCGTTGGGACGACAGTCAGATGCGCAAACCCACCAAGGACGACCCGCTGGACTACTACAAGCAGTTCATCAACCGTGTCTACAATGACAAGGCCTTTTACGATGAGGATGGCTTGAGTGCAGCTCCATCATCGAGTAGTAAAAGCAGCGGCCGGCCAGCTCCTTCGTCATCTTCTTCTGCGGCTCCTGTAAGCAATTTGTTGGACTTTGACGCCCCAGCTCAAAAGAAGGTCTCGAACGGGAGCTTTGACGCCTTTGGTACTAGCAGCAATGGATCAAGCAATGATGGGTGGGGTAACTTTGCTGCGGCTCCGGCTCCTGTTAGCTCGAACGATGGATTTGGAGCGTTTGCGTCGGCTCCAGCACAAACTACGTCGGGTAACAATGGTTTCGCGGACTTCAGTGCTGCTCCGGCTGCCAATGACGGCTTTGGAGCCTTTACAGCTGCTCCTCCTGCTCCGACATCGAACTCTTTCGATCCGTTCGCTGTATCGGGCGGAAACGTACTGACGCCGAATGCACCAGCTTCGAATGGAGCAGCTCCGTTTGATCCGTTCGCTCCTGCACCTGTGAATCAGAGCCAGAATCCGTCGGCAAGTATCATGAACCAGTTCAATGTGGCACCGCCACCCAAGGATTTTAGTGCATTCGACGGACTGTCGGCACCATCACTAGCGTATGGAACTCCTCAGCGCAACAACAATGGTTACGGCCAAGCTCGAGGTCCTGCTGGTATGGGGATGCAACACCAGCAGATGCACATGGGAATGGGAATGCAGCAGGGAATGGGCATGCAGCAACAGTATGGGGGTTTCCAGCAGCAACAGCACTTCCAGCAGCACCCGATGATGGGAGGCAATTCCGGCATGAGCATAAGCTCTGCTTTTGCCCCGAACAATGGTCATGCAGGTGGTCGTTCCAATGGAAGAGACCCGTTCGCCGGTCTCGGGCTGCCGCAGAAGTGAAGCTCATAGAACGAAGAAGTAGGACAAGTACTAGCTAACAATGGCTGAAATGCTACTGCGTACGATTGAAGTACGTGTAGTTGCACCGCCACATTCCAACAAAGTGGCGATCATCAGAAGTTCAGTCGTGCACACGAACTGAACCATTTCAATTGAAGAAGCACCATTTTTTTAAGAAAAAGAAAGTCACTTTTGAGATTATAGCGCAGCTCTGTCTGCTTCTCCTTCTGCCACGCCGTTAAACAATATACCTGACGACTACGATACTCCGTCGCTCCTTTCAGTAGAAGCAACACAGAGCTTTTGAGTCAAAAAAAGATCAGAATCAGTGGAGAGTCTGTCGTTCGACTGTCCTCACATTCCTCTTTAAGTCGCCACCGCGGTAGCAACACCATTCCCATTGGTAGTAGCAGCTGCAGTCTTGGAAGCCGAGATAGCAGGCTTATTCTGAGGGGGCACGAGGCGCTTGATGACAGCAGAGCTGGCAGCGCCGAACATGGGGCGGAACTGCGAGTAGAAGAAGGCGACAAATGGCACATTAGCCAGCACCGAGTAGAAGTCGTAGTGGTCTGTGTGGCTGGCGATACGGCCGTTCTTGAGCTCCAGCACGGAGAAAACGCGCAAGACAATCTTCATGAAGCTCGGGAAAGGTTTAAGGCGGTAGACCATGGAGCTGTCGATGGTCAGAACGGATGCTCCGGCCATCGATCCACGCACAAGTGTGGCTTTACTGGACTTGACGAACTTGGACAGCACACGGAACTGCGCCTGGATGTTGTCCACACCACGCACAGACACAATCGGGTCCGTAAACACGGCATCAGGCAGATAATACTTGGCGATGGTGGCGTCTCGGTTGGAGCTCACGTCGTAGAGGGACAAGACGTTCTCGGCCAGCTCCTGCGCGTTGCGATTGGCCATTTTGACGCGTCTCTGGCGGCGTTTAGTACTGGCGGATGAAGTGGGGGAGCTCTTGCTGCTCGTGGTGTAGGGAGAAGAATGGCAGACCTGAGTCTGTCTGGCTGCCACCTGATTCCTGTTCCGACCTGCCAATTCGAGTGTGAACAGTGTGTGTCAGCAACGCAGTTCAATTGGTTCTTTCTCCGTACCAGGAAAATGGTACATGGATACACTTGTGTGACGTCATTCTTGCCTGTAGACGAATGTATCACACGTGCAGGTAGATTCCGGACGAGATATGCACGTTAACCAGCGCCACAGTCATCATGAAGACAGACAGGAAGGAGTTATCCTTGTGGAATTGTTCGAAGTCGATGCCACGTTGAATTTCCAGCGCACAAGAGACAAAATCCACCAACATTTCAATCCCTAGTTGCAGCCCCGTGATACTCAAGTTGGTCCAACGACTGTTGCTATTGATACCATTGCCAAGCAGATACTTTGGATGCGAGCCAAAGAAGAAGAGGATGCCGTACGAACAGCCCATAGCGATGTACTCTGCATTCATGTCTGCGTAAATCTCGACGGCGTGAAGTGACAACACTCGGTGTACGCGATCTTCAATCGGGTCGATGATATGCATGGAGGACGTGGTTCGCACTGGCGCGACGTGCACGAAATTCATCGTCTTAGGGGACTTGGTACCGGGTAGAACAGGAAGCACTGGATTCTGCTGTGGGTGTTGGGCCTGAATTCGGAGCACATTCCACTGCACGTACGCAGTTTTGGCCATTCGGATGAAGATTTCCGCCGCTGCGAGTAATAACGAGCCGGCCACCGTCATGGACGCATTGTCTTGACATAAGAGTACCGTGCGGATCTGTGTATCGATCAATATTGTTGGAGCTGCCACTGTGATCGCCATCGTGCGCATATTGGGGGTTCGTCTCTTTTTGGTTAAAAAACTTTTAGCCAGTTCTTGAAGTAACAGCTTCAGGGAGACACTACACACTGCAAAAAGTGCCAAATCCCATTGTGTTGCGATCGGAATGACGCTGACAATGTGGACGTAAGCTGTGGCGAAGATTGTAGATGCCACTAGTGGCAGATCGTGGAGAAGCACTCGCACGAATCGCCTTCGTACCGGTCGTAAAGATTTCTTGTTGGGATTTTCCGATAGTTGCCGCTGGTGCCTCAGCAACTGCTGCCTCGTTCGCATTAGACCACGAGTAGTTGCGGTTCGATAGAGAAAACGTGTCTGGACATCCGTGCAACCCACGAAGACGTAGAAGCAGATGTGAGTGAAGTAAACGCTGGCTTTGGGGGTTTTGTCTGCTTCGAGCAGGAAATGAAACAACTCGCAGCCACCGATGACAGGGAACACTGTGACGACAAAATACGGCGACATCAAACAAGCCAATCGCTTCGACCAGTACACAAGCGGTGAGTGCGAGGACTGCTCTGCGAGAGTTTCAGAGAGCAGCAAAGTGAGGAAAATCGACACCGTCATAGCGCAGAAGAAGCAGTGAAACCACAACATCTTGGCTACGAGAAACTCTTGGTTGGACTGCAGTGAAGCCCCACGTCCCGAAAAAATATTCCCAACGCTGCAACAGAAGGCAAAAGTCCAAGCCAACGCAGAGCTGAGTAGGGAGTTACGAAGAACTTTTCGAAGCGTTCGTGTGCTGCTTGTTGTGATACTTGTCGGTTTAGTGCTGGGAGGGACGTCGGCGGGCTGAACCCGGTTCGTGGACTGCATCGGTGTTACTGGGGCAGATTGATGCACGTTCGAACCATCACGCACAGCTTAAGGACTCCGAGTACCCGTCCAGAACGAAACTTCTAATGTTGTCAATCTTACTTTGTTATTTTGAGGTAAGTCTTATCGACTTTTTGTCTCCCGTTTTCACTCGCCGCTTGTGCACATATCGTGAGCTCAATCACCATGAAACCCCAGTAGAATCTCATTGCATTCGCCGTCCATTAAAACTGCTTTTTCAACTAGCCATGAAGGTCGACAACGGCAGCTCCCAGCAAACCGAAGCGTTGCCATCGTAGTCGCAGTCCCTACCGCTCTCGTGGACAAGCAGCTCCGCATCGTTTTACTGTGTCAAGACAGCCTTTCATCCACGCTAGTTAGTTCCATCCTGCTAGCTGCGGTAGAAATCGTTTTCCGAATGGCGAAAACCCTGGAAGTGATGTACAAGGTACGTCGCGTTCAATCCAAGGACAAATCACCAGCTGAAGCTCCAGATTCAAGTTCTTCAACCATCAACTGTAAAACCGTTCAGTCTTGCGTCCACATCGAGATCAGGGTCATCGTCACGAATGGATCGAGTGATTCGTGTTCTCAAATTATTGACTCTTCACGCCGTAGAAGTGTATTCAGATATGAATGCTGAGTACATCGCTATGGGGTGTTCGTACGGCATCCTCTTTTTCTTTGGTTCTCACGTCCGCTTCAGTCTTGGGAGAGCTAACGATGCTACCAATGTCAACCATGCATTACAATTGCAACACAAGCAGGAATCGAATTGGTGGTGGATTTCGTTGCAAGCTCTATAGAAATTCAACTTGGCGTGGACTTTGAGAGTTTCAACGACGATGGTGCCTACCTCGCGTTTTTTTTATGGTCGTCTCCGTCACCAACATCCACATTTCATCGGGAATTTACTTGCGCAGTCAGTAATTTGCATGTATTTTGCAAACTTTTGCGAAATTGAATCTAACGATAGCAACTTCGCTATTTATGGTAAATGCAAAAATTGTTTGTTACTGTCAAGCATTGGGAATTAATGTCAATCGATAGTGCCATGACATGGCATCACCTGCTGGTGAAGGCTCGACAAGATCGCGTCCAGCCAATTAACCCAGTACCAGTACTTTCACGACAGCGGACCTCCAGCTTCGGGGTTAAAATTCATCCTGTCGCTATCGCAAGGCAAACCGTTCGAACACTGGGTACCGTTTTAAGTAATTCTCTTCTCAGCGCCTCAATCGCGTGGCTATTGGCGTTTTGCATCGATCATGGCAATGTTTTCTCCGCTGTATTACCAGCTAACCAACCACACGCGGTGTTCCTCGTGGCTAAGATGATTTGGTTTTGGATTTTCTGTTGGTTCTTCACTATTGCCGAGTGTGTCGCCAAGTTGCAACCAGAAATATTTACAACAACTGAAACAACAGGTAAACTTTCGGCTACGCAGATCTGGATCAAATTAATCCGCGCCATGTTCGTACACATCGTTATCGTCACTGTCTTTAGTGTTGGCGTCAGCATTCCCATCGCTTCACACCATTTTGCACACGACAAACTCAAAGCGGATGTGTACTGGCCCATGATGTGCTACAACTTGATCTTGACCGTCACGGACACTCACACGCGGCATATCTTTCGAGTTGAGACTGTCAGCGGCCAGTCACGAGCGATACGTCAAAGCCGGCGATCCAAACACTTGGTTCAACCGTCTCCATCAGTTTCTCCTTCTCGTCGATCGCCGTCCTTAAGTCAGTTCCGGAAAGTTTTCATTCAAAACTTAGCGCTAGTCATTTCAGGTTTATCTGCTGGCGCGTTTGTGCATGTGGCCAGCTCCATCGAGATGCGAAAGAAATGGGAGCTCGTTCTGTTCGCGATGTGCAGTCAAACGATCAAGTTACTCATTCAAGCCACTGCCAAGTTGTATCTGGGAAGAAGAAAGAAAACGCCTTCTCTCCGCACAATGGCCATCATCGTTGCAGCTCCCACGATTTTGGTTGACACACAATTGCGCACCGTTTTACTCTGCCTGGATAGCAAATCGTTGACTTTGGTAGGCTCAATTCTGCTGGCAATTGCCAAGACGGGATTGAGACTGGCTACGGCGTTGCACATGCGTCACCAAACACGCAAAACGCTAAACAAGTATCCACCTCCACGAATTGGGATGCACCCCCAAGACAATATCGTTAGAAATCTCCGGGTCCAATCTCTCCTGTCCACCACTGCATCATTATCTGCTCCTGAGCTGGAAGGGATCGCTCGAGTTCAAAAGTTGACGGCACTTCATGCCGCAGAAGTCTACGCCGACATGCACGGTGAATACATTGCAATGTGCTGCGCGTACGTTATCATTCTCTGCTTCGGGTCGAACCCGAGGTTTTTACTCGGTGGGAACGCGTCCAACAAGTCTTTTCACAGTTTTGAGTTCTCCACCGTTTTGGTACAAATTGGAATCGAAGTGGTCGTGGACATCATCGCAGTCCCGCTCGAGCTCCGCTTTGGCGTGAATTTTGAGAGATTCCACAAAGACGACGCCTTCCTTGCAGTTTTCATGATCCTCGTGGCTGTTGTCAATACACACATCGCCTCGGGGATCTACCTGATCGCGGATTAGTCGGATACAATTTGCGTAAGTTCACTATTTTCTTTTTCACAGCAAACAGCAAGCACTTTGTTGGTAAGCTAATTGTGATAAATCTCGGCTGCAGTTTGGTTGTTTTTCATCAATCCTAGCGCAATACTTTACAGAATTTATTGTTTCCTGTTTAGTTCAACTAATGAGCGGAACCAATGGCAGCCTCATTGGAGAGTAAACGCTCTATCCACGCAATTTCCTGCTGGGGAGTGGAATTGTCGTCATCGTCTTTGAGTGAAATGTTGTGGCGTGCCGCCCACACCATGGCGCATGTCAAATTTCGTCGATCTTGAGCGAAAACGTCAGTCTGATGCTGCAGTAGCTCTCTCCAGATCGTCATATTGGACGTGTAGCCACGAGCAAGTGCGTGCAAAAGCGTTTCTTGCTCATTGTTACGCACATGAGCGTCGGCTCCGTGTGCCAGAAGCAGCTTCACAATAGTGTCATGTTCGTTGTGTACTGCGCCGAACAGGGCCGAATCTCCAGCGTTGTTAACGGCATTTCCATCAGCTCCATGTTTCAGTAACAAATTCACCATCGCATACTGTGTCTTCTGGTCTCCTGAGGCGAAATGTGGCGGCGTACTTTGACTAACAAAAGTTGCGTTTAACAACGGCGTGTTACCACGTTCGTCCCTTGCTTCGAGGTCAGCACCGTTCTTAATCAAAGTCTCCACAACGGCACAGCTCCCATTTGGTACTGCAAAATGCAGTGGTGTCGCCTGTGACGCATTGCAAGCGTTCACGTCCGCCCCAGCAGCCAGAAACAGCTCGACCACCGGAAGTGAACAGTACGCTGCCGCTAAGTGCAGAGGAGAGTTACCACCGACGTCTCGTGCCTCAAATTGTGCTCCTCTATCCAGCAGCCATTGCACCGCGTCCAACGCCCCGTGTGTGGACAACACGTGCATTGACGTCTGCAAAGATAAATTCACGTGGTCGACGTCACACCCGTACGTGATCAGCATTTCTGCCGCTTGAAATTGTCGCTGGAGCAACGCAGTGGTCAATGGTGAAGCTCCACAATCGTCTTGACCGCTCAATGTGGCGCCGCTTTCCAGTACAAACTCCAGCAGCTCGAGATCTTCGGCCATGATGGCCAAGTGCGTCACAGATCGTTGATGTTCATCACGGAACTCGACAAGTTGAACTGCTGGGAACGCTTTCTCCACCATCCTCATACCATCGGAATCGTCGCGGGCCATACGAACGAGACGGGCCCAAAGTGATTCGCCAGTCGTAGACACTTTGGCCATTGGCGAGCCCTGCATGAAATCGGCGAACGGATCCATGTTCGCGGTAATTTAAACTTTCGGAAATGACACAAAACCGGAATTGCATGCGTTGGACAAGTGGATTTTTACTCGAAACGATGATTACGCAGCGAATAATGAAACTTCAGTTTTTGCAAATGAAGTTTACCACAACTGCAACTCGTCGACGATTCTCGATTGCAAAAGTGTCATAAACGTTAGCAACTACGTGCAAGTGGCACAGGCGGTTCAATTTGTTCGCCCTGATTGGCCGGCTTGGAATCGACGAAGGACTTGGTGACGAGGCCTGCGAAGAGATCTTCAGTCGGTTCCGATGCAGCTTGGCCCGGTGTGCTGTCTTCCTCGACGAAATCTTCGCTTTCTACAGGCTCGTGGCGTTTTGGGACTTCAGCATCGCTGCTTACCCCACTCGTCTGTGAGCTGTCACTGCTGGGGCGCTTAATCTCGGGCATTCGCGGCTTCAACCGATATTTTTTGTGTTGAGAGGGGGCCTCTTCCTCCTTCTTCCCCCACGCTTTGCCAACCTCTCGCATGTTCTTCCTACCACTCGCTTGACGTTGAGTCCAACGTGAGACAGGGCTTGCAGACGAAGAACTGTTAGCTCTACCGTCCACTACCGTCCTATGGACGACTTGTCGGCCGTTGCTGCATACATCTTGCAGGTCTTCAAGCTTCAGCGGAGCCTTCTTCAGCTCCTCCATCAACTTGAGCTCGACCTCAGCCACCAGTTTGTCCACAACAACCATCGAGCACGCGGCCAGATCTCTCATCCACAGGTTGGCTGCCACTTCCTCGCAAAAGAGCTCTTCGAACGTCAAAAAGGCTAGCGAGAAGAGCTGAAAGAAGCCGTCGTCGTGCTCGAATAGCTGCCAGAACAAGGCGTCAGTCACGGGGAACGGCCCAGGGTTGCCAGTGTCATCCATCAGGTGCATCTTCAAGGTCAAGAAGCGCACAATTGCGACCGCCGCCTTGGCGAAAGGGTATCCTCCGCGTCCACGCCGCATCATGGCCGTCTCGGCCGGGTACGTCTCAACGAAGAACACGAGGCATTGCAGGCCAAGCTCCCCCATTGGGTTCAAGTCGGCCGCTGGATTGGGATCCGTGAAGCCCGCCTCCATCCACAAGTCACTGACCAGCACGAACGCTGGCATTTGGTGTTTGCGACGGAAGCTTGCGGTCCAATATCGCTGTAGTAATTGTAGGTGCTATGCAGAACGAATTAGCAATGGTTAATGTTTCCCACATTACAGTTTACCGGTGTGACCGCACCTCTGGAGATGCCACAAGCCGGTGAAACAAGGCTCGCTGCATCTTGAACAGCACGAGCATCTCCTTGTCGTTAGGGCGGCGCCCTCGCTCAGCCGGACTCAACTCTCGTCCGGTAGCGTTCCCCATTAGCCGATAACTGACCTAGTACGAATAGTCACAACGAAAAGATCCGCACTTTTGATTGGCATCCGTCGCTTTATTATTGCTTCAACTTGGATCTTCTAGGAATCGGATGCTAAATGCACCTTACTAAAAACTACCGAAAGCCTCACTGTTTTAGGCCACGTCCTTGAGTTCGAACGTGATGAACTTCTTGGTCTGCAGACGATCGGCCAACTTGTGGCCAAATGCACTGGCTGGTGTGTAAAAGCCGCCCTTCAAGCTCTTCGCGTCGCCAAACTCGCCCTTGGTCAAGCAGAACGCGCACTCCGAGATGAGGCGCGACGTGAGACGGTAACCCGGATCACCCGAACCCACCGTCTTGGTCTTTACGACCAACTTGCCGTCGTCCGAGTAGCCTGCACCCTCCGCTACAAAGTAGCCCTGCAACATAGATTCCTCCGACGGACCCTGGCCAGGAGCACGCGCCAGTCGCTTCAATAGTGCGCGTGTCCAGCCAAAGTACAGCATCGTGCTGACCAAGACCGTTCCGAAGGTGGCGAGCAATTGCATGAAAAAGCCACCGATAGCCATGCGCTCGCTGTACACGAAGTTGCTGCCGTACTTATTCCCCAGGCGATGGTTGCTACGGTGCACCACTGCCTGGTTCACCGAGCCACCAATAAACAGTGAGTGCCAGAAACCCATTGCCTTATCGTAGTGCACGGCAATGCCACTCGTGTTGGCCTTAACCAGTCCCGCTTGCTGTTTCTCCGCGATCGTCTTCTCGTCCGTTAGGAAGAACGGATTACGCGAAGCCAGCAACTGCTTGCTGGTCGACGTCTCCATCATAGCGAATACAGACGCCAGGGTGCCGCCACTTGCTTCACCCTTCAGATCCGTAAAGTAAAAGTTGACAGTGCTCGTGCTCGAGTTGTACTTCTTCTGGATGTGGTCGGTCACTAGGAACGTCGTCAGGTCGGACGGAATGCTCTCGAAGCCGCAACAGTTAACGATCACTGCACCCGTTTTGGCCGCCGTGGCCGCGTACTTGGCCGTCATCTCTTCGACCCACACGATTTCTCCCGTCAGGTCGCAGTAGTGCACGCCGTTTTCAGCACACGCCTTGACTAGCAGCTCTCCATACAGCTTATAGGGCCCAACAAGAGATGCCACCACTTTAGTCTGCTGCACCATCTTCACCAGCGATTCTTCATTGCTGCTGTCCGCCACTACAACTGGAATGGCGTCGATGAGCTCGGATTTCACCTCAGGAAGCTTCTCCTTGAGCTGCTCCTTCACTTGTGCCAGTTTCGCCTCGCTACGGGCAGCAACGGCCCATTTCAAGGCCGAAGGGTTGCCAAGAGCCGACTCCTGCTCAGCTGCAAGGTAGCGAGCCACCAATGAGCCTGTAAAGCCTGTTGCGCCATACACAATCACATCGAACGGTTTGCTCATGGTTAACGGGAGGAGAATTGATGAATGCAGACGAATGTGATCAGCTACGTTTTCAGGATTAATTTTTGGCCAATGAAACAACGGTATCGGTCGGTTTTAAATGCTGAGGTAGATGTGCAATGTTGACTCGACATTTGTATTGACTTAGATCCATGACGTTGACGACGTCAGCGGTATTTGACCGGTTATGACATCGATCTTTGAAGATATGGAGGATAAAGCCTAATTCCCATCAAAAGAACTGGGTGTCGACTTTACAGACCCAGTCCTACGTGAAGAAGGCAACAGGTATCCAACTTCTTGCTTCTTTGTGTTGACGATACATATAGTTGTGAATGTGTCTCTATAGTGACCTATGGACCATCACTCCGTGAAATGATTGTACTGTACTTACCGCCAGGAAGTTACCGGTACATGTAGGTTGACTTTTTCAGCTTCAACCATAAACATTTGCCATCATAAACACCTCCCCGGTGAGTCAGGAACACACCACAACTCAAAATGAGTTTTTTGGAGCAAACCACTGACGATGTGGTGACGGTGGCTGAGGCCATCGCGTTCATTGACGCTTTTGAAGCTAAAAGCGACAATGATCATTTAAGTCCCAGCATCGATTCACTTTTAACTCCTCTTTCCAACGACAACTCAAGTTCTTCATCTGAAGTCGGTAACAAACAAAAGACGATGCTTAAGGGGAAGCCCAAGCGAAAGACGAAGGCAAATCCCCCGGGTTATACGACGGAGGTGCAACGACGCAAAAGAGCAGAGTTGCAGAATTTACGAACCGAAGCTCAAGAACTAGAAGAACGTCTGAATCTACTGCGAACGTTGAAGCCAAGCAGTCAAACTCAACATGCCGATGAAGAAGCTCTTGCGTTCAGATGGAAGGAACTAGTGGAAATTGAGCGAACTCGACGTCAACATTCCGAGGAGACGAACCGCCGGCTCAGAGCTGCACTTTCGCACTACCTGGGCGTCAACAAGAATCTACGGCGAATTCTGCAAAAGAACACACCATTAAAGGTATTTTGCTATCGTTTTAACCGGTCGATCGTTCGTGTTCTGACAAATGTTTTATCTTCAGGGACTGGATCTTGTATTTGGCGATGAACCGACTCCGAATCTTTCGTTTGCTGCCTTTGAAAACAGTAAAGCGATCACTGGTCATCTCGAGAACCTATTGACGACTCTGTATCTCGAAACTGGTTCACACTTCGACTCGTGGGGGTCTTCGGCAATTAGCTTCAGTATGCAGATGAAGTTTGAGAAGAAGCGGGGTCGAGTTGCTGAGATGAAGGCCACAACACCAGTCGCCTGTACAATAGAGGAAGCTGCAGAGTTAATGTGGCTAGAGCAGAGTGGACACCGCCCAGATCCGCTCAAGTGGACACGACGTGTAAGTTTTTTTTTTTGTATTTCCCCTGCGAATTCAAAGCTAATGTGCGTCTTTAAGGTAGATGCCTGGGAGAAAGCCAAATTCCCAGGAAAAGAACTGGGTGTCGACTCTACAAACCCAGTCCTACGTGAAGAAGGTAACAGGTATCCAACTACTGCAGAAGTTCGAGGAGCCCAACCGCATCGTCTTGGTCAAGACTGACCTCATGACTCTAACGACCGAAGGATTACAGTTCCGTAGCTTCTCATGGACCACCATCACTCGCTCTGAGACGAACCCACTCGCTTCTGTTGTTCGTATTTACGAGGAGGTCTTCCTCGACTGTCAGAAAGGTTTCACTGCACGCCCAGAGGATATCACCTACGCCCAAGACGTTGTTCTCAAGAATTTAAGCTGGAAAATGCAGAATTACACCCGAAGACTGCAAGACACGCTGTTGGAAAGTCATCTTCAGCACTAATACAGCGAAAACGTTGAGGAGAAGTTGTGGCGAAACAGCAGAGTTGCATGGAGTTTCAGATCACAGTGATCAAGCAGGTGAAGGCGATAGCACGAAAAGAAAGTGGCCGTTTCGATACGATTACGAATAGGATAAACACTTCCGTGTCTAACGTAGTTGATAACTCGCAAAACATAAACAGATTTCTGAAGACATACCTTGGCACCATGTTAAAAGTTGAAAACTGCATACTGTATCGAAATAGCCAATCGCGAAAACGTTAACTTGCTTCAATACTTGGGTATCATTCATCAGGCGAAAGATCATCCTACAGAACTCCAGCGGCGCGAAGCATCTCCTGTAATTTCCCAGACTGGAAGAGTGCCTGGACATCGGTGCCACCACCAATAGATTCCTTCTTAATGAAGACATTGGGCACCGTGCGGCGTCCTAGAGCAAAAACCAGTGAGGTATCAATAACCACGTTGAAGTTGCCTTGTTGCCATTTGCTGCTGTGCTCACCCGTCGCAGCAGCCAGTGCGCTCTGAATCTCCGCACCAGTAGGGACATCATTCTTCTGGTCCAGCTCTACGACGTGATACTTCACTCCAGCTTCGTCCAATACCCCTTTAGCCTACCGAATAACCTGTCGAATTAGTTCTTTTAAGCTGCCAAAACTTAACACCTTCCGCACCAGGTTGCAGTATGGACAGTAGCTCTTGCTGAAGACCGTCACGCCATTCTCCGACGTCATACGGTCCACGAACTCGGCCGCTGCCGCCTCGTTCTCACGCGACGTCGCAGCTCCCATCACTTGTTAGTTAGTGTACTGAAATGATAGTGACCGGGTTTGGCGGGTCGGGCGGGTCCGCCATCCCTTGTTTTCATTGGTTGGCCCGGACTTCTCCAGGCAGTTACGAGGTATTCCCCACTAGCGAGCAGCAGCCTCCACCGCTCTCTCTCCAGCCAGTTAACCGCAGCAGATCCAAGCATGGACGGCGAAGACAAGGAGTTCCTGCGCGAGTGGCTGATCCGCAGCCTCGAGCCAGTGTGCGTCTGCATTCTCTTATTTTGGGATTTTTTTTTATAAAATTGTGATAATTAACGTTTTAAAAATTGTTTTTTTGGTTGGTAGATGCGATGCCGACCCGGAAGTGCTGAGTAAATACGTGCTGGCTCTGGTGCAGAACGACCCGCAGAAGCCAGGACTGCAGGACACGTGCGTCTCCAAGCTCGAGGAATTCCTCGGGGATGGTACGCTGAAGTTTTTCATGTGGAATTGGGCAATGATTTATTAATTATTATTACTTTATGCAGAGACAATTGGTTTTGTAGCGAAGCTGTTCAAGGCACTCGCCGATGGCTCATACAAAGCCAATAACTCGAGTCGATCCAACAATGAAGCTCCCAGCGACGGGAATTTCAATGGTTATGACGATAATTACAGTCGGCGACGTGGACGTACCCATTCGGATGACGAGGAAGAACAGAGGAGGTATAACAAACGACGTCGTGACGAAGATCGCCCTAGAGATGGAGACAACAAGAGGCATCAGGGAAGCCCCAGGAGAGATCGACGTCAGCCTTATCCGTCGCACGGAGGGCCCATGGGTGGACGCGGACCTGCACCTTACGGAATGGGAGGCGACCGCCGTCGGAATTTCCCTCCGGAGTGGGGTATGCCACCCCAAGGGATGTGGCCGCCGCACTTTCAGCCTCCTCGTGGCGCTGGTTACCCGCCAGACTTCGACCCGAATATGTACATGGGGGAGAACGGAATGATGCCCCCACCACACATGATGATGCCGCATCCGATGGGCGGACGGGGTCAGTATTATCCGCCTGGAGGTCGCGGAGGCAGGGGAGGACGTGGCAACTTCTTCCCAGGACGTGGTGGCAAGGACGGAGAGAATGGAGAAGTTCCCACGGCGAAAACCACGCTCCATGTTAGACATGTGGACCCCAAGTATGTCAACATGACCATGCTCAGCCTGCACTTCTCCAAGTTTGGAAATGTGGTGAATGTGCAAATGCGGCCAAACGCGAAGTGTGCTTTTGTCCAGTACGCGACTGAGGAGGAGGCCAAGAAGGCCTTCCACTCACCTCTTCCTGTGTGCAACAACCGATTTATTTCAGTAAAATGGGCCAAGCACGATGCCCAGAGCCCTGAGGAAGCCGCTGCCGATCAGTCAGAGGGTGCACCTAAAGAAGAAAATGGAGAGGGTGGTGCACCAGCCGCTGGCGAGGATGCAGGCAATAATGCGGAAGGAGCTGAGGGTGATTCCGCTGATGCACTGCCTGAGCAAAACATGACTGCCGAAGAGTTGCGAGCAGCAGCATTAGAGAAGGGTCGAAAGGTATTGGAACAGAAGCGGGAGCTGCTTGAGAAACAGCGTGCGCTAAAGAAGCAGAAGGAGGAGCTGATCAAGCGTCAACTGGCTCAGCAGAAAGAGCTACTGGAGCGCATGAGCGCGAACAGCTCGCAGTTCTCTATTGCGGAGAAGCGCGACCTTCTGAACAAGATCACAGCGTTATCGGCAGAGCTCAAGGCGCTAACCCCGCGTCACTCAAGTGTTTCTCCTACTGCAGCGACTCGGACACAAGAAACAGGTGAAGATTTAAACGGACTGAAGGCAGAGCTCAGTGCGTTGGAGGCTGAGGCTGGAGGTCGGGGAGGCCGCGGCGGTCGATGGTCTACAGGTCGTGGATTCAGGGGAGGTCGAGGTGGCCGGGGTCGTGGAGGCTTTGGCCGGGGCTCGCACACCCTGGACAACCGTACCACGATTGTGAAGGTGGCGAACCTTCCGGAAGAGGCACGAGACCCTGTGGTGTTAACTCAGCACTTTGGCAACTTTGGTGCAGTGGAGCGTGTTGTAATGGACGAGACGGCACCCGAGCAAGGTTTTATCAAGTTCCAAGACCGGTACGGGGGTCAAGCTGCATTAAACCACGGCAACGTATTCGGCGACAAGCAGCTGGAGATGGGGTGGGTCGAAACACAAGAAGCTCCAGCCGAGCTGACGCAGAGCGACTCGCCGACAGCAGCGGCGTCTGCTCCTGTGGAAGCTGGCGATGGCGCGAAGACGGCTGGATCCAACGACCAGGTACGATTTGCTCTTTGGCGTGATCACCCTGAGATTGATTAAACTGACCGTTGTGCTGGATATTTTCCATTGTGCAGGTCCCTGAGAAAGCGTAGGAGCTGGCCATGCGATCCAACGCCATCTTCACGAGCATTAGGCGAGCAATACAGCACTAACACACGAACATACAGCGATGATATAGGATGCCTGCAAGTGGCTAAATTACTGCAATTCAAGTCGAACATTTTATGTCTTTTTGCCGTCAGCATTGCGAAGGAAATTGTTGTGCGTTGGCTACTGTTGTCGACCACCTGGCTAGATGTGTGGTTTGCTAGCGTTTGGGAAGTCTGGCGGCATGTAGCGTCCCAGAGTCTGTTTGCATCGACATGAGACGACCCAAACCAATGTTTTCCACGCAACAAAATGGCTCTTTCCGGCTGTCCTCGAAATTGGGACACACTACATGAACTTCAAGCCAACACTTACCAATGGAATTGTCCAGTTGCCCGGCAGGCACTGCCTATTGTGCTGTCAGACATCGTGCACTGTTGTTGGCTACAGTGCAGTAGTGCACGCAATTTGCGAAGGCCCACGCGGTCGTGCTGATTACGCCTGCATGGCGGACACAAATCAAGAAGCCAGTCGATTACGCGGTAAGTGTGCAGGAACGTGACACTATTTGGCGTGGCGTCAAAATCGGCTTCGAAATTTGATATGGACTATTTCACATATCCAAACTTTAATTTCTAACCGCCCTCCAGCAGAGGATAATACTGTACACTCTCTTCGAAGCATTTAAGTGCTCAGAAGTCTATGACAACAGTGTAAAAGTCACCAACTCGACCGGTCAGTTCGTCGAATTAATTGGCAACAGCGTACCCGCACGACGGAATGCTTGAATTTCCACTGGTCAGTTCGTCGATGAACGTTACCGACGGTTAGCCTCGGACCAAATTACACGCAATAAGATGTTCTAAGGTACTAGTACATGCACAAGCATCGAACAACTCAATGCCAAGTTCACAACTTGTGCTGTTGCTGTCTTGACACTGTAGAGATCGTAAAAGCTCGCGTTGAGACACCTTTCTACTCCCCTTTTTCTATCTCCCGTTTACTACACCTTGATTGTACCAAACCCTTTCTTATAAACTTTGCAACATTCCCCTAGGTTTTGCATACATTTCAATTTGCAAACTTTCCGATACGTTTGCGATTACTCACTCCCAAAATACAATGCCACCTCCACTTCCGCAATCGCTCAGTCGATAGAATTCCCGACCGCGCCGACACTTCCGCCATGGACCGTGCGAGCGACGCCGGCAACGAGCCGCCGCCCACGCAGGCGCAGTATCACCGCCTACAGCCGTCCCCACAGGCTCGTAGTAGCGAGCCCAACGCCGCCTTTAATGCGTCTCCTCTTCGAGCCACAGTGGGCGACGTGTCGAGCGAGCGTGGGGCCTTCAACCCGTCCAGATACTTCCACCGCAACCAGACAGTGGACGTGCTGCCTCGCGAGCCGGGATCGACCGACTTGCCGAAGGAACGTCCCAACTCCGAGCTCTTCCGTACACTCACGTCCAGCCAGTTGCTAAACTTCCGTCAACGGCTGCTGGACGACGATGTGAGCGAAGCACCGACACGTGCTGATCTACTCTCAAACCAGAGGACGACAGCTCCTCCCGCAGCCCAACAGGGTTATTTCCGTAGTGAAAGTTGGCGGATGTTTTACCGTAATTTGCCACGTACGTTGCGATTCCGACAGAATACGCGCTCGACGACGAGGTATATTGATCCGGCCAATGCTGCGTCGTTGCGGTCGAGAGTTCGAGCGAGAAAGCAAGAAGAACAGGCCAGAAATGAAGGATTCACAGACCAAAGATCACCCGTGCCGATGACGGACTTTGAACGGGAGATGGCCAATATCCAGGGAGGAAACCAGACAGGAACGGAGGCTACCGGTGCTAAGAACGGCTCGGCTGGAGGACAGACTATGACACCCAAGAGCAGCCATAAGTTACTCGGTAGAATGAGCAGCTTAATGTCTGTTGACTCGCAGGGAGTGCCAGTTGGGCAACGCAAACAGTACAAGATCGTCAAGATTAACGACGGGAACAACGCACCAAAACGTGAGCCAGTTGCACCCACCGAAGGAGGAGAAGGAGCCGAGGAAGGAGAGGATTTCTTCGTGTCCAACGAGGTCAAGACGTCGCAGTATACGTGGTGGAGTTTCGTGCCGGTGTTCCTGTATCTGACGTTTCAGAAGACAGCCAACCTGTACTTCCTGCTCATCGGCATCTTCCAGATTATCCCGTCCGTGTCCCCTACGGACGGAGTTCCTCTTCAGTTTATTCCTCTTGCTATCGTGATTGTCATTGACGCCATCTTCGCTGGATACGAAGACTACAAGCGCCACATCGCCGATGACCTTGCCAACTCAGCCAAGACCCGAGTATACAACCGTCAGCTGCGGGAGTTCGAGGAAGTAGAATGGCGTGAGCTCAAGGTGGGGGACTTCGTAAAGGTGGCCAACCACGAGATCCTTCCGGCTGATATCATGATTATGGCTGTGATTCCTGCCGAAGGGGCTCGATCGGGCGGCAATATGGGGCTGTGCTACGTGGAAACCAAGAGCTTGGATGGCGAGACGAACCTCAAGCTACGAGAGGCACCGCAGCCCACCCGCAATATGTTTATGAATGAGGAGGAAGCGGGGTACATCATCCAGGGGTACGTCGAAAGCGAGCTTCCGAACGGCGATATCAACACATTCTCGGGTACAATGTATCTAGAGGAAAACCCGAACGGAGGCAGCGCGGATGGTGTCCCACTGACGCTGAAGAACATGCTGCTTCGCGGCAGTAAGCTGCGTAACACTAGTTTCGTCTATGGCTTGGTCGTGAACACAGGTATCGACAGCAAGATCATGATGAGCTCTGGTGATGAATTTCCCGTGAAGGTGTCTTCTATCGATGAGATGACCAACAGGCAGGTGATTGTTGTTGTCGTCATTCTTGCGCTAATGTCGCTGATTGGCGCCATTGGAGACCGAATTTGGATGGACGGCCTAGTTGTTCCGACATATCTGCACCTGGACGGTTGGGACGACTCCTTCATTGAGACGTTCGTGTACTTCTTCGCGACTCTCGCCTCCATGGTGCCTATTACTCTTTATGTATCAATTACGCTTGTAAAAGCCTTGCAAGGGTTCTTCATGGAGCGCGATCTCGACATGTACGATGAAGAGAGCGGCACCCCAATGAACGTGCGTAACATGCAGCTGAACGAACAACTGGGTCAGATCTCGCACATTTTCTCGGACAAGACGGGCACCCTCACGTGCAACAAGATGGAGTTCCGCAAGTGCAGTATCGGTGGTCGCAGTTACGGCAAAGGTACGACGGCCATCGGTCTTGCTGCTCGTATGCGCAATGACTTCAAGGGTGACCGAACTGTGGAGGAGGAATCCGCGGACGAGAACGATATTCCGCTTCTGGATGCTCGCATGGAGATGCCGGCTCCCAACGTGAACTTTAAGGACAAGACGCTGTGGCAGGACATGTACAACCAAAATCATCCTCAAAGCGGGAAGATTGAGGAGTTCATGATGCTTTTAGCGCTATGTCACGGAGTCCTGATCGAACGTCTCGATCCGACTGAAGATGATACGACGCCTCCTATCCATTACTCGGCCTCATCTCCCGATGAGCTGGCCCTGGTCTGTGGTGCAAAATATTTTGGCTACGAGTTCATGGACCGTGAGCCTGGTAATGTCTCTGTCAAGAAGCCTAACGGTGTTGTGGATATTTACGATATCCTGGAAGTTTTCGAGTTTGACTCCAACCGAAAGCGCATGTCAGTGATTGTGCAGCGTCGGAAGCGTGATGACGAGCTTCGCTTAATGTCAGAGAGCGAAGAAGAAGACGTTTTGATGCTTACGAAGGGAGCTGACAGCATGCTGTTCCCCCGTTTGGCCCCCATGTCCGAGAACAACTTGCAGATTCGTGAATCCACAGAGAAGCACTTAGAAGCATTCGCTCAGGACGGACTTCGTACGCTAGTTGTGTGCGCGAAAAAGATTAGCCCTCAGGTATGGGAGCAGTTCTACACCCAGTACCGCCACGTATCTGCTGATTTGAGTGAAGTTGAAGCAAAATCTCGTGGTGAGCCCAACGCTATCGACAATCTTCAAGATCAGTTAGAGTCGAACCTGGAGCTGCTAGGCGCAACTGCAATTGAAGATCGTCTACAGGATGGCGTCCCCGAGACGATGGAGGCGCTTGCCAAGGCCGGAATCTGCATTTGGGTGCTGACTGGAGACATGGAGGAGACGGCAATTAACATTGGTTACGCCTGCCGCTTGCTCAACAACGACATGGAGAGACACGTGATCAATGCGGCCAAGTACCGCACGAAGGGATCAATTCTGCGAAAACTAGACAAGATCTTCCACTCCATCCACGACGCTACCGACGATGCATCACATACATCAACTGTGGCTGCTCATTCTGTTCTTTCACCGCCATCAGGCCAAGTGGAACATGCTCTGGTTATTGACGGTGCTTCGCTAAGCAAGATTCTGGAAGATCCTTTGCACAACTTGCATCTGCTACGTGTGTCACTGCTGTGCAAAGTGGTGGTCGCTTGCCGAGTCTCACCGCAACAGAAGGCTCAGTTGGTGGAGTTGGTGAAGTTGAATGTTCCCGAATCGCACACCCTGTCAATTGGAGATGGTGCTAATGATGTTCCGATGATCCAGAGCGCCCATATTGGCGTGGGTATCAGTGGACAGGAGGGTCTGCAAGCTGTCAACAGCTCGGACTACGCGCTGGGCCAGTTTCGATTCCTCAGCAACTTGATTTTGGTTCATGGCCGCTGGAACTACAACCGAGTGGCAGCTCTGGTCGTCTACACGTTCTACAAGAACATTACGTACAACGTGTCCATGTTCTGGTACACGCTTTGGCCCACGGCGTACTCTGGCACGATGATTTACTCTGCGTTAATCCAACAAGGCTACAATCTGTTCTTCACTGCGCTTCCCATCGTTGTCTTCTCAGCGTACGACAAGGATCTCCCGAAGAAAACTGTGCTGGAGTTCCCGACGCTCTACCACCCGGAGGTTCGCAAAACGAGCTTCTTCTCGCACAAGATGTTTTGGAAATGGATGTTCTTGGGGATCATTGACTCGGTCGGCATTTATTTTGTTATTCTGGCCGCTGGTTGGAACATTGAGCGTGGTGGCAACACCCTGGAATATCTCTCGATGGAGACGCTGGGCTGGACCATTCTGTGTATCGTCGTGAACGCGCGCTTCTGCTTGATGGTGAACTCGTGGGACATTCTGGAAATCGTGAGCATGGTGCTCACTATTATCGCGCTTTACCTCTTCCAATACGTCATCGACCAGATCGACTGGAGTTATGACACGGATTCGTTGCCTTGGCAGTTTGGTCGCGCTCAGTTCTGGCTCGGCCAAGTGTTTGCAGTTGTGGCGATTCTCCTCAAGGACTTCCTTTACGAGGGAGTCCGTCGTCGTTTTGTTCCTGAGTATTTAGATCTGGTGAAGGAATCGCAGGAAGAGAAGTCGTCGATTTCACGGGAAGAGCTGGCCGAGTTCAAGCCACCTCCTGTCAACTACCTGAACCCGGAGCTGGCTGGAATGATCGACTACCAAGACCGTCGCGTGCATGAGAGCGTGCCGGTTCGGTACACTGCGCATGGCCGTTCCAAGTTGTACACGGGATTCGCGTTCGATCAACCCGCCAACATCGTCAACTGGATCTTGACCGGAACCAACAACAACGGCGGCCAAAACAGCCGCAAGAGCATCAACGCTGACGTCCGACACATCATTCTCAACTCGGACGATCCGGTTTTCTTCGAGAACCAGCGATATCAACCTTTCTGCGGGTACGGCAGTTCCTTCCCAGGCTACTTGTTGCCAACGGATCGCAAACGCTGGAGCGATCGCTCAGGCAAGATCAGCGCGCAGGCCATTCCTCTCGCCGGTCTGGAGCTCAACATGGACGTACCCGGGTGTGACGCAGAAGGTTGGGTGTACGAGAACGACTTTGCGTTCTTCCCTTCGACGCCGCCAGATGAGGTTGACGAGCTGGAGGAGGAACTGGACCTGGGGGTGAGTATCACCGATACACGAAGCAGCAACGGCACGTTCCTGTCGTCGAGGAAGAAACACAAGAAGAAAAAGGCCAAGAAGCCGCGTCCGCACCACGGATTCGTGCGTCGTCGCGAGTGGAAACTCTCGGAGCAGTACAAGGCCCAAGAAGCGGCTCGGGAGGAGGAGGAACGACGTCGAGAGTCCAATCTTAGCAACATTTCGGCGGTGCAAGTAGAGGATGACCACAGACAGTCCACTGTGTCTGCATGAGGTGTCCATGTTCGTATTACAGGGAGCACCATCATGCCTTTCCTAAACAAAACTTTAAATAATGCAAACGATTTTGACATGCGGAAGTTGAGCCACTTCGGTGGCAAGACAGCTCGCGAAACGCGTTCACATACATACATTTTGACATGTTCGAGTGCAAATGGATACACGTTCGCACAGAAATGTCCATGCAATATTTGTCATGTTGCATTTTCCATTTGTTGCAAGAAATTGTTATGTTGCAAAATATGTATGCTTGCCATCTTGGCCACGTGAACATTTGTACAGGAGGAGGGAGTGCATTTTAGAAGGAATTTATGACAGCTACAATCCTATGAACGCAGATTATTCCACGAACTTCTTGAACGGTTCCTTCTCAGCTAGTTCGGCATCGTTCGCGATGGCGTTAAGTACCACGGCCAGCTGCTTCTCACGCTCTTCAATCAATTGCGGGTTGTGCTTTCCACGCAGCTTGGCACCAAGACCCGATGCAGGTAGAGCTGGTAGGTTCTTAGGGCTTCCCAGAGCCACAACGAGCGCCTTGAACTCGCTGAAGCGCTTTTTAAAGGCGACGTTGCCCTCGACGGTCTCCACTGTGTAGAATACGACGCCGGCGTCGTCGATCTCATGGCCAGTGATCTTGTACAACTCCTTGGCAGGCTCAGCAGCCGCCTCTGCTTCAGGTTCAGCGACAGCAACCGGTTCTTCCGCAGCGGGTGCAGCTTCCTCTGCCTTGGGCTCTTCAACCTTAGGCTCCTCCGTCACAACCGGCGAAGCAGGAGCCTCAGCTTCGGGTTGGTTCGTAGCGACAATGTCCTCTTTCTTGGATTGCGCGCAGCCCATTGATGATAGATAAGGTGGTGTAGTCGAAGTGGAGACTTGGGTGGATCGAAGCAAATTCGATAGTGAGAGAACAGCGAGAACCACGCAACCGAAAGACGGCAGAGAAGACGAGGAGGCAGCTGGAGTCTACGGTGCCTATACGATTCGAGAAACCATGCTGGGAATGTTGTCCCTGCTGTTACTCACGAGCGGCGGCGAGCGGCTTGGCGAACGTCGCGGCAAAGATACGACCGCTGCTAGGTGCTTTCGCCCAGTGTTCGTGGGTGCGACGATCAACAAAACTCATTTCGGACAGGCAACATTGTGGGCGACAATAAGTGGAGCGATGCGGCCTAATATACTGTGTATAATATGGTCGGTCAAAAGCGACTTATGACGATTGACGATGTGCGATATGTCGGTTGACAGATGAATGCGTTACTCAATACTTGGTCATTTAATAAATTTGTTAACCTTATATTTAATTTTTTGATTATAAACAGTAAATCGGATCTGTAAAACACATTACCTTTGAAACTATATCCGTAAGTTTTGAAGCATAGAGTCTTTACTGCCAGGCCATCTGAGTTTGGAAGAATATTCTGTTTTCTGTAGTCGCCACTATAACCAGGTGAAGGTTTGCTTGATACGAACATGTTTAAAACATGTCACCGACATGGCTTCGTCACTTGCAACAACTCAACGCATCGAGAGCCCGTGTACAGACTCCGCCCAGAAACTGAAAAGGGTGGACCTTCAAAGTTCCCCCAGGTTATAAATTATGTACCGGATATGTAACATCACATGCAAATGTCTCACATTTATTTGTCAAATTAAAACGTCGCTCATTCTCACTTGGTGTCGACGCATGGGAGGAGTGTTGTTCTCCTTCTCCTCTGAAAATACAATCCCGCTCTTCATAAAGCAGTGGCGAATTTTCTCTGGAGTGATATCGCCCCACGCTTCGTCAACCCACTTCATTCCTTGCAATTGGTCAACGTAGTAGATACCTTTTTCCCTCCGGAGCCTTGTGTGGCATCGACTTGTCAGCCCTATTGCACGCCAAACTCATGTGCCTATCGCGACAACCACTCTTTGCTGCCGCAATAATTCCGGCGTCCATTGGCTGAAGATATGATGTAGTGTTTGGCGGCAACTTCTGCACAGTGATGTTGGTGAGCTCACCGCTGGCTCGCCATAATACGCTGGGCCTTCTTCGCAATGAGCCGACGAGAAAGACAGACACGAGCGCTCTGACACTCTATCACAAACTCGCCAAGCTGGATCTCAAGCTCCGGGCAGCGTACACGAGATATCCGTCCTTTAGCGGTGGTAGCAGATTGAAGTTTAGCCTTGATGGTGGCTGCGTCCCGCAGGACTCGAAAGATTGTAGCATCGGCTGGAGGGTGCGAGAGCTCGAACGCATGTAGCGCCCAGCGCCCCAATTCGGACAGTGTCAGGGAGGGACAGCGACAATGTTTTTCAATAACCTTGCACTTCTGGTTGATAGTTAGCCAGAGACCTTTTGCCTTTCGTCATGTTCTGCTCTGCTCGAAGACGTGCAATTGGGGGGAGAATTCAAAATTTGAACAGTTAGTGTAAACCACATTGGCGTGAGACAGACACCACCTCCTGAATATGCTTAGCCTGATACAGCCGATTTTGAAAGGTTATAAGCAGGAGGTAGTTTTCAGTTTCTGGGCGGAGTCTGTAGTCGGAAGCAAGAAATGATCAAGTACGCTTTAGACAAATTTACTTACTACTGTATGACACTACCCCTCTGGGTTCGGCGGCCCTACCGCCTCTCTTTTTTCTCTCTGCTCGCTCCTGGCTTGATGTCCTCGCCATCAAACCCTCGCCACTTGCGTCTTGGAACTTACTATTCTTATCGGATCCTAGGGGGGAGGCCACTACCTAGAGCTCGAACGCCGAGTGCAACTTGAGCAGTGTACGCAGCTCGTAGTGCGCCACGCTCGCACTCGGCCGGTCGTTCGGGTTGAAGCTCAAGCAGCGATCTGCCAGCTCACGAATGTCCTCGGGACAGTTTTCGCCCAGGTCCGGCTTCTCTTCGCTCGTGACCTTGAGGACAATAAGAGCGTTTGTTACGCCTTCGAACGGCTTGATACACGTAGACAACTCGGACAAAATCACGCCGAACGAGTAAATGTCCGCCATCTCAGTATACCGCTCGCCACGTAGCACCTCAGGAGCGATCCAGGCCATGGTTCCGATGCCAGCTGTCATTGTGGTGTCCACTTGCCACTCGCGACTTACACCAAAATCACTCAGCTTGGCCTCGTAGGACGCGCTCAACAGCACGTTCTTGGACTTGAGATCACGATGGATGATAGGCGACGGGAACGAGTGCAGGTAGACGATAGCCTCCAACACATCCAGAGCAATAGAAGCCTTGGCCGGCAAAACCGATGAGTTCTGGTACCAGTCGAACTCCTTCGGGTACATCTCTTGCCGCTCGTGCTGCTGCTTCAGTAGCATGTCCAAGTCGCCATTGGGCATATACTCCATTAGTACCGCCATGTCCGAGAGCATACTCCAGCTCACACCAATAAACCGCACGATCTTGGCATGTGAGAGAGAGGAGATCAACTTGATCTCATCAATGAATGCGCTCAGACAGCGATCATCCGCAGCCTTCTCTGGTAGGATCTTCTTCACCACTACAGGACGGCTTTGGTAGGTCGCAAGGAACACGATACCGAAGCCTCCCTTCGCAATCGATCGCTCAATCTGAACGTCATTCGCAGGGACACGGTATTTCACGAGTGCAGACTCGATTGCCGTGCCGCCCATCATAGTCACCTTGCCACCGCTGAAGATCGTGTTGAACGAGTTTGAGTTCGAGTTGTGCGGCTGGTTGGCGTGATGGTGTCCACCCGAGTGCGATGCTGTGTCAATCAGCGTGTTGTTAGCGAAGAAGTTTCCGTCCTCCATGCGTCCATGAGAAACGTCCTTGGTGGTCTGGCGCATGCGGTACGTCCGGAAGGCGAATGCTGCCAAAGCTACAGCCAAAACGGCAGCCAAACAGATGACCACAATGAGTATGGTGGAGTTGCTGTTGCTGCTGGCGATCGGCGTTGTGGTCGTGCTCTCAGCGCTTGAAGACGACGTGCCAGACGAGTTTCCGTATGTGCTCTCGAACAGCTCATCCGAGATGACACAAATGCTGTAGCCTGAAACTGCGACGAGCTCGGCACCAGACGTGGCGCAACTCGTCTGAGCGATCACTGCAGTGAAAACGTCCAGGTCCTTGAAGGTGGAGTAGTCCGATCGAGAGATCTCGAAGTTGGTGATCTCGTTGCTGCCCAAATCCAGTTTGCTCAGTGCCATCGGGAACGAAACACCGCGGATAGACTCAATGGGGTTGCCTGAAAAGTTGAGCGTCGTAATGCTTAACGGGAACGAGTACTTGTAGAGCTCCGACAGCTCATTGTTCGTCGCTGTGATCTGTACCACAGTCGAAGGGAAAGTGTCCGGCAACGACGTGATCGTGTTGAACGAGAAATCACTGCAAGAGAGAAAAAAAGCGTCAGACCTTCACCTTTCCAGCATTAAACTCCTCCCATACGTACATGTACTGCATTTTATCCGGGAAGTTGACGCCGTCCAAGCTTGAGAGACCTGACTGCACGAGCGATAAATACTGGACACTGTCGGGGAATATCGCGCCTTTCAGGGTCGACAGCTTTAAGTTGTGAATGTACAACAGCGTCAGCGACGACGGGAACGTCACACCCGACACGGACGTGATGGGATTGCCACCGAGGAAGAGCTGCGTCATCGTATCCGGGAGGCTCATGCCGTCGAACGACGTGATGTCGTTCCAACTCAAATCCAAGTACGTGACTGTGTCTGGTACCGCCAACTTGCTGAACGTCGTCAACTTGTTTGATGTCAATGTCCTGCAGTCAATTTCCATTAGTAAAGTGTTCAGTCTCTCTTTCCCTTCTGCAGCCAACGTACAATTTGTTCAGCGTCGTCAGGTTTGACACTGCCACGGATGTGATGTTATTCAGCGACAAGTCACTGTTCAGACAAAAGGAGTCAGTACTAAACTAGAATTACCAGCTCCTAAAGCTGTAGACGTACATTGTCTTGACGTCCGGGGCGCTCAGCACCTTCTGGATGCCCTGGCTGCTCACAGTCAGGGCGTTCTTGGTCACATCCACTTCGGTCTGTTCACACTCCGCATCCACGATAATGGCCGTGCTATCGTCGCCACTAGCGATGAGGACGACATTTCCTTGAGTATCACAAGTCTGGGCATCGACTGAAGCGGCCAGTAGCAACACAGCAGCGGCCGTGATGCGGAGTATTGAGCGCAGCATTTTTCGATCGTCTGTAGATACGCGAGTTGATACCCAATTGAAACAAGACCAACACGGTTGGATGCGTCTGGACCTTAGCTATACAGAGAGACGATCGTGAACTTCGAAGGCGCCGTGGAAGCGGAGAACGAGCGAAGTCCGGAACGCAGCCAAGAGCTCAGCCTGGTGTATGGCAGGTGGGGATATGGCGGAATGTGGGAAAGGGGAAGCGAGTCAGACGGAAGTGGACTGGCTCCGACAAGACCTCTACGTTGCGACGCGGCTATGTGCATTTAGATATTGTTGTGTGATTGGACGATAATCCTTCGAAAATGGATTTGAAGGCTTTTAATTGGCCAGAAAGAAGCTTTTCAAGCTGACGATCCATAGAAGCATTACAACAACTTTGTTAAATGTATAAGATATGGAAGTTAGAAGCAATACAGAGGGTATAAATCGGCTACACTCCATCTGTATTGGGCAAAACTCTCATTAAGAGGTCCACGATATCGTTATAGCAAGGGGTTCTGTCTTGGCTAGCCCTTAGGTGTCACTGCCGTCAGTGAGCTGTCGGCCAAGAGCTCCGGTACAGCTGCAAACGCGGAGCACATGTGTGGCGGTGTGCAATATGTGGACAAAGTGTTTGTCTGCAGAGTCACAACGCTCTGGGCTCAAGAAAGTTTGGTGCGATACCTGCCACGCGGTTCAACAAGGTAACCATAACGGAGCGTTCGTGCGAGGCGCCTGCTCCTCTGCGGCAAACGCTTGGGAGCTGCGAGTCGCGAACGTCGCTGGAAAGGCTACGATTTGGGCCAGCGGCAGTAATGGCACAGGTGATGGATTGGCTCGGACAGAAACCCTGGTAGGCCCGGCTGGAAGGCCGACAGAAAACTGCAACATGCTCCATCGCAGCATCCGTTTGGTCGGTCAAGACTTGCCCAAAGCAGGCAAGGATGCTCAGCTACTGCATTGCATGGAAGTGTTCTTGCGATTTTGCCATCAGTATAAGGCAGAAACGACCGACTACCAACCCGTGCGGTGGATGCCGTAGAAGTCGTGCCGTTCTACTGTAAAGTCTCACAAGCCTCTTGCCACAAACTTGCAAGCCATCTACGCGTTGACAGGCCCCGTTAAACGGACCGTTTGCCATTGTTCCTACCTGCAATCAATCGTAACTACATGTACGTGTGCTCGTTCACAGTTGGGTGTTGACTACAAGTATCTCCAACGACTTCATGTACTGAGATATGTTATCTCCTATGACGCGACGGGAGACGAGGCGGATTTAATCGCTTCAGTTTCGTGACGTCGTCGCTAAACGCGCGACATTGGAATCCAACGCTGTGATCCAATTTGGATCGCACCCTCGTGTAGCAAAGTACTGTAGTGCTGTGAAATGAGGATGTTAATATCTAGTCATGACGCAAAAGTATGACGATAAACTTTAATAGAAGTCAAGTGCAGAATATCTCTTGGTGAGCTCTGTACCAGGAGTGTTTACCACCCTTCTTCAACTTCACAGCCCGCTTCCTTGCTGACGCTTTTTCACGCGTTCCAAAAGCGAGTCCAATCTCAAATGCAGCTGCGCCTCCTCCTCTTCGTTATCGTCAACTACTGCAGCTCCCGTGCTGGACGGTGCGTCTGAAGGTTGATACAAACCGTCAGGATTCGTTGGACTCGGATCTGACAGCACAGCGGGCCTGACCGCCGTTATTCTGTCAATTGACAATGGTGCAGCACTCCGATTCTTTGAACTTGAGCAGGGAGCGTCGCCACGTACGTGTTCATACAGTCTAAGGCTTGGGAATGGAGCACTGGACTTGTGATAAGTCTCTGTGGCAATGAAGAGAAACTCGTTGGAGTCCAGCAAACGAGCAGCAGTGCGCACCCTCGCAATACTCGAGTCGCACCCTAGAAACGCTTTCATTGCATGCATGAACTGGAAGGGCCAGTTAGGATGGCACTGTGTTTACAGACTCTGTAAAGAAGAGGGAACTTTACCTCAATGTACGTGTCCTCCAACTTGGACCCGAATACAGTTTCAGCGAGGGTCTCAGCTTGCGCCTTTGAAAGCCACACAAGCAAACTGCCACTGGATGAAGTTTTCCGTTTGCTTTTATTCGACGGCTTGACAGACATGGGGCGATATGCTGGTGCGTTTACCAGGCGCTGCAACTTGTAGCTTAAGTCATTTGTTAAAAGTAAGGTGTACTCAATCGCTACGCACCTGCAGACTCGCGCGCGCAAACAGGAAGAAAGCCAACGTGCGTTCGGGATACTTGCCCTGCAAGAAGCACGAAAAGAGTTCCACATCGACGCGCTGCCGACACATTTAGGCTGGATGGAAATTGACAGCAAAAGCTAAAACAGTTTTGTCCTCACGTGTTGGAGAGCGTGAAGACCTTCAATGAGATCCCACCCCTGCTGGTCAACCAAGCGCTTGAGGCCAAAGCGATTCGTGAGATAATGGCGAATGAACTTGGCGAACTGTAACCAAGCATATCATCAGAGATAAATACACAGACTTAACCTTACAACTCACGTACACT
Source organism: Phytophthora capsici (assembly GCA_030324255.1). Lineage (NCBI taxonomy): Eukaryota > Oomycota > Peronosporomycetes > Peronosporales > Peronosporaceae > Phytophthora > Phytophthora capsici. The sequence continues at coordinate 4,461,717 of CM059346.1, forward strand.
GCCACAGCTGGTCATGTTTGCCGTCGATAGATCCTCGTACCGAGTGTCATAGACTTCATTAATGAAGCGCACGAGCCTCGTTTCCTTGACGTATTTGCTTGACCCAGCACTGGACTCCGGCCTATCGCCGATCTTCAGTACGATATCAGCATCCGTAACGCGGTGAAAAGAGAGCAAACCCTACCAGGACAATGAGGTTCGCATAAGCGCGCAAGGCCTCGGGCACTGCTGCCAGTCGCTTGTCCATGGGGTCTGCATCGTCGCATGCCTCCTCGGGCGTACACTGATTACTGGGGTTTTGCTTGTTAGAATCTGATACTGGAGGCTTCACGAGGCGGATGTTGGCGACGAAGCGCTTGTCCGACGCTCTTTGCTGGAACTGGAGCCAAAGCGACAGTAAGGAATAAGGCCAAGTGAATAATATAAATGTGTGACACCTTAACGTCATTCTTGAGAAGAAAGCGCGTGTATTGCACCTTCGCCTGAGGACTCAGGTCAGCGAACACCACGACGTGCGGGGTCACAGCTTCGGTCATTGGTGCAAGATGGCTTCAACGTCTTTTCAAGCTCCAAGAGCGGTTATACCGGTAAGTTGCCAGTTATCGTGCCTATCATCGGCAAGGTGGCGTCCTATCACGCACGATTATGCTGTTTGCTTCTTTTTTGAAGCGAAACACACGTGTGGGGGATGATGGGACTGCCGACAGCAATCGAGGGCGATGCAATTAAAGCTTACATACCAGCCTACAGTTTTTTCTTATGGTACACTGTCCAACAATTTGTTTTGGTCCTGCCACCAAGTATTCCATCACAAACCCTCGAGAGAACCGGTAGAACCGATTCGTCACCAATGACAAAACTGCGTGCTACCAATCATTGCTCTCCAATGACAAATGACGCTAGACGACGTCACCTTAAATTATGCAGCATTCTGTGCCACAAGATTTATTCCGGTGCGTTAAAAAAGCAAACTTCCACCTGGGTATAGTGTCCAAACTGTCACTAAAAAACGATGTCTCACAAACACTTGCATCATTAACAAACTTCTATGTCGCTAAAGCAAGGGTTTGTGAATACAAACTTGAACTGGTTATTGAAGTGGTAGGAATATTCTTGTGGTGACTTGGCTTCTCTATGCGCCTTATCAGAAGACTCAAAACTTCAGCCGTGCCACCTCCACCACTTTCAGATTCCCCTGTAACGACCGACGTCTCTCTGTCAAAATGTGCGGAATTGTCGCCATCCTCCGCTCCCTGATGCCCGAGGCGGAGCTCCGCCAAGCCGCGTTGACCGCCGGCAAGAAGATCCAACACCGCGGACCGGACTGGAACGGCGTGCGCGTGTTCGGTGAGCGGGGCATCGCCATCGAGCACGAGCGTCTGGCCATTATTGACCCGGAGTCCGGCGCGCAACCGCTGGTGAGCAACGACCCGGAGAAGAACATCACGTGCAGTGTGAACGGTGAGATCTACAACTACCGCGAACTGGCGGCGGGGCTCAAGACGCCGTACCAGTTCCTCACCAAGTCGGACTGCGAGATCATCATCCCTCTGTACCTCGAGCACGGACCGGACTTCGTGCACTTGCTGCGCGGTATGTTCAGCTTCGTGCTGTACGACCACCGGAAGGACTTCTTCCTGGCTGCCAGAGACCACATGGGCATCACGCCAATGTACTACGGCTACGGAGCGGACGGTAGTGTCTGGTTTGCCTCGGAGATGAAGGCTCTTGAGGACGGATGCGTCCGCTTTGAGGTTTTCCCACCTGGAAACGTCTTCACGAGCGACACAGAGACGTGCAAGCCCTGGTACAAGCCGAACTGGTACGAGCCTGGCCATTTGGGCAAGACGCCGTTGGATCTCATGGCGTTGCGTCACGCCTTCGAGGCGTCCGTCAAGCGTCGCATGATGTCCGATGTGCCTTGGGGTGTGCTGCTCTCTGGTGGTCTCGACTCGTCCCTTGTGGCGTCCATTGCAGTGCGGGAGAAGAAGAAACTCGTGGCTCAAGGTGGAGAATGGATCAACAAGATCCACTCGTTCACGATCGGTCTCGAGAACTCGCCCGACCTGAAGGCCGCACAGGAAGTGGCTGATTTCCTTGGTACGATCCACCACTCGTACACGTACACGATCCAGGAAGGTCTGGACGCTGTGTCGGAGGTTATCAAGCACCTTGAGACGTACGACGTCACCACGATCCGAGCTTCCACCCCCATGTTCCTCATGTCCCGTAAGATCAAGGCTATGGGCATAAAGATGGTGCTGTCCGGTGAAGGCGCCGACGAGGTCTTCGGTGGATACCTGTATTTCCACAAGGCACCCAACGCTGAGGCGTTCCACAAGGAGACAGTCGCCAAACTGCAAGCTCTGCACCAGTACGACTGTCTGCGTGCTAACAAGGCCACAAGCGCGTGGGGTCTGGAGGCCCGTGTGCCGTTCCTGGACGCCGACTTCCTCGACATGGCCATGAACATCGACACCCGCGAGAAGATGATCGATGCCAAGGCCAAGAAGTTCGAGAAGTACATCATCCGCAAGGCTTTCGAGGACAAGGAGGACCCGTACCTGCCGGAGAACATCCTGTGGCGCCAGAAGGAGCAGTTCTCGGACGGCGTGGGCTACGGATGGATCGATTCGCTTAAGGATTTGGCCGAGGAGAAGGTCACGGAGCGCCAGATGAAGCACGCCGAGCGGCTATTCCCGTACAACACGCCCCAGTCCAAGGAGGCCTACTTGTACCGCAGCATTTTCCAGCACCACTTCCACCGCGAAGTGGCGGCGCAGACTGTCCCTGGAGGCCCCAGTATCGCCTGCAGCACTCCCGCTGCTATCGAGTGGGACGCTGCTTTCAAGAACGCCGCTGATCCGTCCGGCCGAGCCATCGCCGGCGTGCACGTGGATGCCTACAGCGAGTAAGTCCAGTGTTTAGATAGTCCTTTGCTGCCAATACAAGACATTGATGAGATTTAATCCGTGTTTGGTCTCAAGGAAACTCCTGCGTGCTCCCATCTAACGGCACCAACGTCTTTAGGTTACACTAACACAGTTCGATCTTGGATGCTGCCTCGCCTACACGTACAAGAAGCAGGAGCGAAAAGCTCCGCGGGTCTTGGGCTGCTACCACCGCTGGTGAATGAGTCGTCCATGCAGTCGAACAACCAGCAGCAAAGTCGACTTAAGCAGCCAAAGCAGCGCAATTTACCCGGGAAAGTCTCAGTTAAGTTCCCAGCGTTGGGGAAGCCTAAATGTAATCAAGAAGAAGAAGAAAACGATAAGAACGAAGAGGACGAGAAGCGACAGAATGTGTCGAGTAGTCGGACATCCGCTTCTTCTCGATCGTCACTGAATGTGCCCGTGAAGGACAAGAATCGCGATTTCATTAAAGAACTGGAAGAGAAGAAACGGAAGGAGAAAGAAGACCGAGCACGGCAGGAGAGACGACAGAAGAAACGGCATGAGAAAATGACGCGTAAAATACTGGAGAAAGCCGAAGCTCGACAGAAACACACGTCTCCGGAGGTGGAAGATCTTGTCAATGAGCTCATTCGACAAGAAGAACCTCAAGAAGAAGAAGAAGAAGTTGCAGAGATTGAACGACGGAAGGAGAAGGCTAAACGGCAAAAGCGTTTACTGAAGAAGCAACAAGCGCATCTGGCGCAAATTCAAGCCAAGCAACGAGAAGAGCAGGAGCAGTTCGAACTGGAGAAGGAACGCGAGCAACGCAAGCTCGAGAAGGTCACTCAAGCTGTTCTAACGAGGATTCACGACTCGAACCGACACGAAGAACAAGCTGATGAAGATGAAGAAGTTCTTATCAAAGAAGAACAACCAGTTCAGCAACCTGTAGACGAGCAGACCGAGGAGCAGAAGCAGCGAGCTAAAGAGCAGCGAGACGCTTTGCAACGTAAACAGCAAGAATATCTGCAGAAATTAACCGACCAGCGCAAGCAGAAGCAGAAGGAAGAGGACGACGCACGTATTTTACAGGAGAAACGTAAACGGAGGATCCAGAAGGAGGCGCAACAGCGACTGCAAGAAGCTGCTGCCAGACAACAAGTGCTGATCGCAGCCAGGGAGAAGGAGGAAGCAGAGATTGCAGCAGCTGAAAAAGCTCTAAGTACTGGTCCACCGGTGGACGTGGAGGCGTTGGTCGCTCGACTGAGTAAACTCAAAGAACGGGAAATTATCCCCGAAGCCCGAGACTTTGCGTCTTGGAAGAAGCGACACGGCGTGGCTCCGGATCAAAAGGTGTTCTCTATGACTGGCTGGTATCCTGTCATTCGGGAAGAGCTCGAGAAGCGTGGGTGGTTCTACAACCAGGATCGCTTGTCGCCCTACTTCGACTTCAAGTGGACGCTTAAAAGTGATGAATTGAAAGCGTTCAAGCTCGAGAAGAACCAGTTCGTCAACCATTTCGCTCAAAACGCAGCTATTACGACCAAAGTGGGGCTCATTCACAACTTACGCAGTGCTGTATGGCACCAAAGTGTGGATATCGACGCGCTGTTCCCTCGCGCATACGATCTCAACGATCCAATGTACATGGACAACTTCGTTCAGGACTTTCGCTATGGCGTAGCGGAAGGACTTCTCAAGCAGTTAGCGAGACGAGGTCTACAGCTCAGGAAGAAATTACCAGGAGTAGCTTCCATGGGTGCTAATGAAGCTTTAGTCGACGTGGTGCTGGACATTGCAAGGAAGAAAGTCAAGAGCAAGCGACCGGATAGTCACAACGTGGAACCGCCGGTCGATCCGCTGGAAGAAAGCGTTGATAACCCCTTGTCGATAGGCGTGGACGAACTGGTGAGTGATCTACAGTGGGAAGTACTGACGAACTGCTCACTGGATAAACCGGGACAACTTCGAGCGTCTTTGGTGTACAAGAAGAAAGTGTTCGCGGAAGCTAAAGACCCGATGGATGGAAGTCCTGATAAAGTCTTATCTCCACGTGAAAAGCGACTGCGACGACTTGCCGAGAAGCTGCAAACGGACGCGTTTAACCGGGAGAAAGCTCGTCTCAGTGACCTCATCGCGCACGTGTCACTAGTGAAAGACGGAGCTTTCGACGAAGCAATCCGCTTAGCCCAAGAACTGGAGAAACTATGTCCTCAGTTCCATATCAACGGCGGAGCGGAATTCATGCTTCCGGACACACACGCTGCTGAGACTAGTACGAGCCAGAACGTGTGGATTGTCAAGCCTGCCGGGATGTCTCGAGGCCGCGGGATCCGCGTGTTCAACGACTTGGACCAACTGCTCGAGTATGTGGATGTAGAGAACCACAAGGAGTGCCAATGGGTCGCGCAGAAGTACATTGAGAACCCGTTGCTGCTTTGCAAGCGCAAGTTCGACATCCGACAGTGGGTGCTCGTGACGGGCTGGGACCCGCTCACGGTCTGGTTCAACGACGACTGCTACCTGCGCTTCTCGTCGGAGGAATACTCGATGGAAGATCTGAGTGACCAGTACGTGCACTTGACCAACAACTCGATCCAAAAGTACAGCGACAAGTTCCACGACGTCTACGCTACCGACGACGGAGAGATGCAGGTGCAGGGCAATATGTGGCACTCGGACGACTTCAAGACGTTTCTAGCCTCGAAAATGGGCAAACCCGACGTCTGGGACGCACAAATGCACCCGCGGATGAAGGAGATCGTGGTGCAGTCGTTGCAGTGCGTGCAGGACATGGTGCAGCACCGTAACAACAGCTGCGAGCTGTACGGGTATGACTTCATGGTGGACGACAACCTCACGCCGTGGCTCATTGAAGTCAACAGTTCGCCGGCCTGTGACTACAGCACGCCCATTGCCCAGCGATATGTCGAGTCGGGACTGTCGGGTATCATCAAGGTGGTGGTCGACTATCGAGAGTACGAACAGAAGAAACGGAGTGGCAATGCTGCAGGACTGGAGGAACCGGACACGGGGTGTTGGCAGCGGATCCACAAGGCGGAGTTCGTCGGGAAACCTATGACATCGTTTGCTGTAGATTTTCAGGTGAAAGGTGCAAAAGTGCAACGCAGTCGACGTAGTGGCAGAGTGTACAAGCCCAAGATGGTGGGAAGTTGCAGTAGCACCAGCGTCTTGTCCTCCACATCGGAGACTGGTGAGATCGATGCAGAGGGCGATGGAGAGGCAATGGAAGACATTAACGAAGGTCTCAACAACAATGGATCTACATGCACAGAAGACGACGATGAGGATGAAGCCAAGCAGGAGGAACTCGACGATGACGAAGAATCGGACGGGATTGACCCCCTTTTGTAAAACGAAAAGTAGTTTGTTTGAATGCGATGAAGATACTTTTTTCATTCCTGATGATCGTCACCGTTCACTGCGACTTGCACTTGCACAGCAACCTACTCCGAGCGGCACTACGAAATAAACTAAATTGCCGGAGTTTGTCGCTAGTACAAACACGTCACCTCAACAGGTTCACGCGGGGATTCAAACTGCGCAGCACACCGTCGTGCACTACGGGTTAATTGATCCGACGCACCACAAAAGCCCCCCGACCCAACGAAGAGCTGCCTCTAGTAGCAGCACTTGGCAGGGTTGGGAAGGTCTCTATGGTGCGCTAACTCCATGAAGGGTGGCAAAGGCTTCTTAGCAGCCCCCACCCGAATTCAGAGAGTCCCGCGGAACTGTCGACTCGAGCAATTTGCTCGTCTACTGCGTCTCCGTAGGAGCCACGTACGACTGCAGCGCCTGCGAGAGATCCTTGATGAGATCCTTCACGTCTTCGACGCCGATGGACAGACGCACCAAGTCCTCCGGGAACGAACGCGCCTTGCGCACCTCCTCCGGGATACTGGCGTGGGACATAGCGCCGGGCAGAGAGATCAGCGAGTTGACACTACCGAAGCTGACCGTGATCTTGAAGAGCTTCGTCACGGTGAGCAGGTGCTGCGAGAAAGCAAGTGAGCCGGTGCGGAAGGTCACGACGGAGCCGCAGCCGCGGGACTGCGAGTCGTGGATCTTGCGCTCGGGCGAGTTCTCCGGCAACAAACTGGTGTAGTGCACCGTCTGGATGAGAGGGTGGTCGTTCAGGAAGTTGGCGACCTTGACGGCGTTCTTCTGGGCCGCGAGCACGCGTAGACTCATGGTCTTGACGCCGCGCAGCAGCAACCAGCAGTCGAACGGCGCCAGGCCAGTTCCTTCGGCGTTCTGGTAGAAGTAGATGTCACGGCAAAGCTCCGGGTCCTTGGCGATGACGATTCCCGACATAGTGTCACTGTGTCCGCAGATGAACTTGGTGGCAGAGTGCACCACAATGTCGGCGCCGAGCTTCAGCGGGTTCTGCAGGATGGGGCTCATCATGGTGTTGTCCACGGACAGCAGAGCGCCCACTGTGTGTGCAGCTTCAGCGAGACGCTTGATGTCGCAGATGCGCTGCATAGGGTTGGTGGGGGACTCCATCATGACCAGTTTCGTCTTGTCCGAGAGTGCCGCCAGCAGGTTCTTGGGTCCGTTTTCACCCGACAGGTCCACGTACTTGACGCCGACGCCGTTCTTCGTAGCAACCTTGCTCAAAAGACGGTAAGTGCCGCCGTACGAGTCATCGGAGAGCACGATCTCATCGCCGGCGTGAGCCAGACGAGAGACAGCGGACAGCGCGGCCATGCCACTGGTGAAGGCAAAGGCACGGTGTCCGCCCTCGAGCTCGGCCATCTGACGCTCAAGAGCTGCTCGTGTAGGATTGCCAGAGCGTGTGTAGTCGTACGCGCCGAACGTCGTGCCCGACGGTTGCGCGAAGGTGGAAGTCTGGTAGATCGGCATGGTGGCGGATCCGTGCGGGTCGTCCTTGCACGCCTCGAAGCTCACGAGCCTCGTGCTGATGTTGAACTCGTCGTCTCCCTCCTCCAGTGTATTGCGGTTCACGTCTTCGATCTCCAGCGCCTCGTTGCCGTCCAGGTTGGCACGTGCGCGCTTGGGCGTCTCCTCCAGTTCATGGCGAGGCACGAAAATCTTCTCAGGCTCCGTCTGACCCGTGCCGGACACCAACTGCGTCACGTAGCTACGTTCGAGCATGAACTCAAGACGAGAAGCCAGTGACGGAGCGACGTCATCCGCCGGTGACTCGTCCTGACGGTTGGCAGCCACGGGGGACGCGGCACGGGGGGAACCTGCGACCTGTTCGCGTTCAGTGCGCAACGTGCGCTCGGCCTCGAAGAACTGGCGCGTGCGCAGGTAATCGCAGACGAGATCGAAGACTTCGGACTCGCCCAGACTCTGCTGTAGCGCTGCGGAAGAGGATGCCATTGGGACGAAGTGTGGGGAAGCTTGGAAGAGGGGACGGCTGTGCTCCTGATTGAGCTCTTGGACGCCAATTCCGGAATGAGATGGACAAGCGATGAGTGAGCAGGTACAGTGGGTGGACGGGGACAGCTTACGTCAAACGAAATGGATATATCAGGGATATAGAATATGGAGGGTGAAATGTTAAGTAAGAGCAAATCTAAGCATTGGTGTGGTGTACACTTATAGAATCTTGGGGGTTGGAAAGTTGGTAATCAGCACATCATTCGGAAGGCGCCAAAGCTTGTGAATTTGCATGGGTGGGCGGGCCATCAGCTTAAAACTTTGCAAATGACGGAGCACAACAACAGCTCGTAGTAGAGCAAGCACCGCAAAATTACTTGCACAACCTTATATTTTTTGACCCAGTATCTGGGAACGTGTTAGTGTTGATTTCATTGCCACCAGGAGATTTTTCAAGCACCGAAACGTCCGTATCTTTCCCCTTCTACTGTCATTGGCTAATATTTTTCAAAACCGGCTCACACCATTTAGTACCGGTAAATTAACGTTTTGAACACTAAATTAGGAATGAACCATTTCACCTTGTTGAACACCGGTACGATCAGTAGAATACCGGTATGACTTGCAAAGTTGCCCTTCTTGTCTCGATATCGTGCCGTCGAACTCGTGACGTGTCACCGTTCAAGTGGTGGTGCCGCTGCCAAGTTGCTACAGTATTGAAATCAAGAACTCTTCAACTCCAACGAGCCAACGAACACACCAGACGAACCAAGCGAGACCCATGTGCTGCCGTCTTAAAGTTATTGTTGCGGAAGTTCTCTCAGCACTGCTGGGCCAGCAGTGCCGTCTTCCAAACTGGAACTTCCAGTGCACGCTCACAATCCGTATGACGTTGTTCGATTATTATAATATAATAACGAAGCTCAATTCGTTTACAGTCGCTCAACAACGCTGTCCGCGTACTCGTTAGATGTTGACGGGGTACGGGTACTTGAACAAACATGTACTAGTAATTCAGGTTGTATGTCTGTCTAACACCAGGATTCACTATGCGAGGAAGTGGCCAGAAAGTTGGTTAGGATAGGACATGGCGCGGTGACTGGGGTGGAATCCACAGTGGATACAAGGTGAAACGCCAAGCAGAAGCATTAACTTATTGCCAATAACACAGGAGGACGTTTGGCAGGAGGTGTTCTTCTCAGAGAATCCTCTGCACACCGAGTTCAGTTCAGGGAGGCCTGTTGTCCAACAACTTGTCTTCAAGATCGTCTGTCATCCTGGCAGCAATCAAACGCACCAAACTCCGGTGAAATCAGAGCTGACGATTTGCGCTCGCCCACACGAAGAAAAGAGCGCGCGAGCAAATCGAGCGGATGAGAGACAAATAAGGCTTACACCCCAAAATTGAAATGACCTTGGCTCGCGTCGAGCCTCACCAAGATGAAACCAAAAGCTGTAGCGACGACCGTATGTATTACACTTCACCATCAGAGACTTTAATTGCCACTTTCGCGCCCGGTGCATGTAAAACGATTGGCCAGGGCCTGCTGCCATTGAGATTCCCTGCCTCACGATCAGGAACTTGTCTTTGGGTCTTGAGCTGTCCATAGTGACATCAAGTCACTGTCTTGAATTAGGCACGGAGCAGCTGGGAGGTTTGGCGGTAAGCGCAAGCAAGACTGACGGGAAGATACTTTTGGCCTTGTCTTCCAGCTCGCATTCCGCTGGTCCCTGTCCAACGCCACCGACGGAATTCTTTAATCTCATAGGAAGCGCCTGTGTAATGCACCTGCAGGCTCTTCCTGGTTAGTCGACATGAATGCAGTGTCGCCTGTGCTGCTGAAATGGCTGCAAGTCTCTACTCTTTACTGAGCTGAGCTGTTTCACTCACCCATCCTGCTGTACCGTTGTACAGTCGTGACAAAAGTGACTGGCGCCCAGTATGCCACATACCGGTACTAAGAGATTTCTTGTCTAATTTCAACCGCCCGTTTCTGTCACAGCAGCTACGTACGCCATGGAGCCTCCATTGGAGGGGCTCTCCTTGGCTCTCGCCCGCCCTAGACAGCGCCCCAACCACTTTCGATTTTGCGGGACGCGGGCGTGAAGAAGTACTAGTATCTACCGGTAAAAGAACTCAAGATGTGCAAGGTGGAGAAGAGTAACCTGCCGCCCATGGCCCCCGTGGAGCCGCAAGCCACTAAACCCAAGTTCGTCTTGGCGCACGAGCCACAGAGCGATTTCCACTGGACGCCCACGGATGAGCCGCACGCCACGCGCCGTAAACTCATCATGGCCAAGTACCCGGAAGTCAAGAAGCTCTTCGGCCACTGCTGGAAGACCAAGTACGTCATCGCGGTTACCGTCGCGTTACAGACGTACCTGGCGCTCAACGCCCAGTACATGTCGTGGCCCGTGTACATCTTCATCATGTACTGCATCGGCGGCACGGCCAACCACGCCATGATGATGGGAATGCACGAGATCTCGCACAATTTGGGCTTTAAGAAGCCCCTGCACAACAAACTGCTGGGCATCTTCGCTAACCTGCCCATTGGCGTGCCGTCCTCCATCTCCTTCAAGCGCTACCACCTGGAGCACCACCGTTACCAGGGAGAAGACGGCGTGGACGTGGACCTCCCCACTGAACTTGAGGGCAAGATCTTCACCAACAAGTTCACCAAGTTCATGTTCCTCATCTTCCAGGTCTTCTTCTACGGCGGTCGCCCGCTCATCGTGAACCCCAAGGTGCCAGGCATCTGGGAGTTCTTCAACCTCGTCGTGTGCCTCAGCTACAACTACGCCATCTACGTGTACGGCGGCCTCTCCGGTCTCATGTACCTGCTGATCGGTACGTTGCTGGGCTGCGGCATCCACCCGGTGGCTGGCCACTTCATCGCGGAGCACTACGAGTTCGTGCTGGGTTATGAGACGTACTCGTACTACGGCATCCTCAACCGCGTGACATTCAACGTGGGTTTGCACAACGAGCACCACGATTTCCCGTTCGTGGCTGGCTCCCGTCTGCATGAAGTGCGTGCTCTGGCCCCGGAGTTCTACGAGAACCTGCCGAGCCACAAATCGTGGGTTAAGGTGCTGGTCGACTACGTCATGGACGATAACATCAACGCTTACTCCCGCGTCAAGCGTCACAACCTCTCGGACGACGTCAAGGAGAAGATGAAGAGCGACTAAGGATCTCGCTGCAGAATCGACTAGGCGTTTTGTATCAATCCCTTGTCGCTAGGATTTTGTGCTAACCAACATGAATATCAACGACAATTGTATCTCTTGGAGTTTGGAGGGGAGATGACGTGGTGGTGCCAGGCCTTGCGACCTCACGAGTTGGCTGCACCACCAACCACCAGCTGATTCAGCGTTTCTGACTACAAACAGACATAAACGAGCAAGTGTTTGATTCTTGTCTTTTACTTTTCGTGTCTGCTAATACAACCTCCGAAATGCTACCACATGCATCGCAGTACCATCTTACCCAATTCGAGGCTTGGCCACATTCGGGTTCCCCATAGTGAACAGGCGAGGCGCGATGGACATGGCCATGAGCTCCTGGAACAGCAGCTTGCACGAGTACGGGATGTGGACCTGGGAGATCTGCGTCTTGTTACGGCACGTGCGGCACTCGAACGTCATCTTGCGCAGATTCGCGATGGCAATGATACCGCAGATATCGCACACGTGCACGCGGTAAGCGTCCGAGTTGGCGAACAGGCGGTCCATGAGGAAGTTGGCCGAGCCGTGAGAGATCAGACAATCGCGCTCCATTTCTCCCATACGCAGACCACCCTCGCGAGCTCGACCTTCCATGGGCTGGCGCGTCAGCATCGTCACGGGACCACGTGAGCGTGAGTGAATCTTATCGTCGACCATATGCTTCAGACGCTGGTAGAACGTGGGTCCGATGAAGATCTGCGCGGTCAGGCGACGGCCAGTGTGGCCGCTGTACATGACCTCGTTGCCGTGCTTCTGGTAGCCCAAATTGTGCAGTGTATCAGCGATAGCTTGGACTGTCACATCTGTGAACGGGGTCGCGTCACCTTCGTCTCCTGTCTGCGACGATACTTTGCCCAGAAGACACTCGACCAGATGCCCCACCGTCATACGCGACGGAATAGCGTGAGGGTTTACGACAATATCGGGCGTAATACCTTCCACCGTGAATGGCATATCTTCTTGGCGGTACGTCATACCAATCGTACCCTTCTGTCCGTGGCGGGATGCGAACTTGTCTCCAATCTGAGGAATACGAATGTTGCGGAAACGCACCTTCGTGAACTTGAAGCCGTCGGCGTTGGTGGTCAACATGACGCTGTCGATAATACCGTTCTCGTGGGAACGCAAGGCTGTACTGGCATCCCGCTTCTGGTGGCGCTGCTCCAACGACGAGTCTTCCGACTGCGGCAGCGGCGACGTCTTACCGATGATAATATCGTTACCACTCACACGCGTGCCAGGAGCCACCAAACCATCGTTATCCAGCTTGTGGTAGCTGCCGTGACGCAGACCCAGACAGTTCTCACGCGAGGGTTTCTCGAACTCCTCGCAGTTGGCACCACCAGCACCGCCGCCAGGGCCGCCGTGAGGACTCTTGTTCCGTTCTTGGTCGATGTAACAGCGGTAGAATGTAGAGCGGAAGAAACCGCGATCGATCGCACTTTGGTTCATAATCAACGAATCTTCCTGGTTGTAGCCCGTGTACGACGCAATACCGACGATAGCGTTAATACCTGACGGTAATTCACGGAAGTGCAAGTACTCCATAGCACGTGTAGTAACCAGGGGCTTCTGCGGGTAGTTCAGCACGTTGGCCATGGTGTCCATTCTTGCGCGGAAGTTGGAGCAGTAGATACCCATGGCCTGTTTACCCATAGCAGACTGGTACGTGTTACGCGGCGACTGGTTGTGATCGGGGAACGGGATAATACTGGCACAAATGCCAAGAATCATGGACGGGTGGATCTCGCAATGCGTGTGCACCTGCGAGCCTGTGCCGACGTCCTTGGGCTCCATGGCAATCATACACACTTCCTCCTCTTCTGTGTCGATGAGCTCCACCACACCATCGGTCAAAAGGTTGTGCCAGCGGTAGTTTGTGATCTTGTGGTTCTGTAGCTTCACTACCTGCTCCTTTTGCAGCAGCAGCTGGTTGTCCTCGACAATGAACAACGGACGGCAAACACGGCCAGCGTCAGTGTAAATGCGCAGCTCCTTGTTCATCAGATCGCGAATCACGGACACTTCAGCATCGATATCCACGCAACGACGAAGCGATCGAAGCGTACGAATAAGCTCGTTCGGCTCACGATGCACACCCACCCAGTTACCGTTCACGAAGATCTTGGTGGAGTGCGGGATGATCTGAGGTTTGATCTCCTCCAAGTTTTCTGTTGCCCACTCCTCCAGGAATTCCAGGATCGGTGCCTGAGGCGAACCAACCGAAATATACGCCATCAAGGCCAGGTTTTTCACAAGACCGACAGCTTGTCCCTCGGGCGTCTCAGCCGGACAGATCATACCCCAATGTGTGTTGTGAAGCTGACGAGGCTGAGCTTGCTTGCCTTCACGACCAAGAGGAGTATTCAGACGACGCAAGTGAGACAGCGACGACGCATACGTCAGTCGGTTCAGCACCTGGGAGACACCAGCCTTCGACGCACTCTTCTGCATGCCCCAGTTACCCGTAGCCAGCGAGTACCGCAGACCATTCGTGATCGTACGCGAGCGAATAGCCAGCGTCAAGTTAAAGTCCTTGCCGTTGTCCACACACTTCTGCAGGAATGACTTGACGTCCTTCGTCAACTTCTTAAACAGGATACGGAACAAACCGCCAAGTAGTGGACCAGCCAGATCCAAACGCTTGTTACCGTAGTGATCACGGTCATCTTCACCGATACGGCCTAGCGAACACATGAGCAGCTTGTGCACCACATAACCAAGGAAGTACGCCTTCTTCGTCTCGTTGTGGTCCTCTACACCGACGTGAGGCAGCATCTCCTTCTGCAAAATATCCTGAGCATAACGGATACGGTCGGCCTTGCTAACGTTGATGGCGCTACCACGACGACCGATGAAATCCAGCGCGACCTCCTGCTCCTGAATGACGAAAGCTTCCTCCAGCGACGACTTGAATCTCTCCATGAGCTCAGCGTCCGAGAAATCGTAACAAATGTGTTCCAGGATCTCGCGGTCTGCCACGAAGCCAAGAGCACGGAAGATGATGACCACGGGGATATCCTGGCGAATGTACGGGATGACGGCTCGGATCTGATTGCCAGTGATAGCGCTCTTGCCGCCGCTCTTCTGGTACATCTGCACGTACATTGTACTGGTGGGACGCACGCCATGCTCGACGTGAGAGCGGGTCTCACACACCCAACTGTACTTGGACGCGGCATTTTTCCTAAAGCAGTAGACGTGGTTGTTGCTCATTCGTTCCTGAGCGATCAGCACCTTCTCACTACCGTTGATAATGAAGTAACCTCCCTGATCGTATACACACTCGTTGAGTTCTGTCAGCTCCTTGTCCGTCTTGTGAGTCAGCACACAGTATTGCGACCGCAACATGATCGGCACCATACCGATGAACTCCTTGGGCGTCTCCACTTGGTCGTAAGGCTCCATATCTTCAAGGTTCGCGGGTCCTGAGGCCGGCGCTTGATACTTCTGACACACCACATCCACATACAAAGGCGCAGAGTACGTAAGGTTACGTAAACGCGCTTCATGAGGGAACATGACACTGGTAGAGCCGTCCGCCTCGGTCATTGTGGGCTTGGAAAGGTAGATCTGGCCGAACGAGATGTTGTAGATTGTGTCCGTGTTGGCCTTGGCCTGTCCAGGCGCATACTGTGCCTCCGGATTGATGCGGATGGAGCGTGAGTCGTCCACGAGCTCCTGCATAGTGTTCTGGATGAACTCATCAAACGAGTCCAATTGTTGGCGTACGAGACCCTTTTCCTCGAAGTAACTGGAGATCACGGCCCACGCATCCTCCTGGGACACGGCGGAACCCGCTGCCAGGCCCAGATCGCCCACGTCGTCGCGCTCTGTGTCGCTGTCGATCGGGTTCTCCCAGCTCATTGTTAGGCTCTTCCGATACAATCGCCAAATGACTCGAGGGGGGCAGCAGGCGGTTGAACCACGGAATTAACCGAGCAGCAACGGTATTCAACGGAACTATAAGAGAGAATACTGGTTGAGCCGGTTCTTTCTACCGGTATTGTACCTGGTATTTCTACCGGTAAGATCGTGGTTGGCGCTTCGCATGTCTGACTGCAGACGGCATAGCTCGACGGGCGTGCAGCTTGCGCACACATGCTCTTGCGCGCTGAAAAAATGGCCGTCCACCCCGTGTCGTATGGTTGCAGAGCCTTACTTGGCATAGAGCAGCTTGAAACGTATACTCAATATCCGATTTCGACGTTTTGATTGGTGATACCTGCGTATACCGTCTCCCAAGCGGTATACTCGTATCCGGATTCAAGTGGAAAAACAACGTCAAAGGGGGAAAACCAGACACGAAGCACAGTTCCAGGGCCACTACAGAAACGTCTACGCTCTAGAGACTCCTGACAGACAGACAATGGCGGCCTTGGCGTGTATCCAGTGGATCCGCGACGAGCTGGAGGCCCACGGAGACCTCAAGGACTTGTCCCCTCCGCTCGTAGAGACCAAATCTCTATGTGAATTCGTCACGGACGGCCGGGCGCTGTGTCTCCTGACCAACGCAGTGCTGGAAGGAGACGAGGAAGAGCTACCGAAGAAGCTCCAGCGTTCGCTCAAGCAGCTCAGCAAGTTTCACGCCTTGGAGCGCGTTCAGTTCTTCATCAAATGGTGTCGCACACGAGCCAAACTGGAAGAGCATCAGGTCTTTACGACTGTGCAACTACTGGACGAACTGAACGAGACGGCAGTGTCCGAGACGATTGTGGCTCTGCGGAACAAGACGCGGCCGGGGTTGAAGGCCACCAACGCTCTGTCGCAGTACTATTTCGACGGGGACAACAACCGCACGTCCACCAGCAGTACAACCAGCACGGGCAGCTCTGGCGCCAACAACGCCAACCGCCTCAGCTCCTTCCTGAACAAGTTCCCGTCCGCCCCAGTGGTGGCCACCAAAGCTTCTTCGACGCCCAAGCCTCCACTTAACAACCGCGTGTCCTTGACGTCCAGTGTGGCCAGTAGCAACCCGTCCCCACGTCCAGACCTGGACGAACCGACGGCTGATGAGGACAACAACAAGTCGCGTCTACGCATCCCGTCGATCTTCAAAAGCAGCAGCAACAACGCGTCCCATACGCCACGTAGCAGCGTCATCAGCAACGCGTCGTCCACGGCTTCTACCAGTAAGGAAGAGGGCCAGTCGCGCTCCTGGTCCAGCAAACTCTCAGCTTTCTCCCGCAGCGTCTCGTCATCGTCGAACACATCGGCCACGCCTAAGACACCGTCTGCAGCTGAGATGGACCACAACACGCCGCCGTCGTCACCGCCTGCTTCTCCACACAACCGCGTGAGCATCCCGTCAGCTTTCTCGGCTCCGGCTCCTGCCGCCCCCAAGTCGTTGTCGAAGCTCTCGGCTTTCCTCAGCAGTGTAGAGACGACGCCGGTGGCTCCTGCTTCCAGCGCTCCGTCTCGGGACGTCAAGGCCCCGGAACCTGCTGTAGAAGCTACTCCTGAAGAAGACTCGGCAGTAGAAGACAACCAGGCTGAAGAGGAAGATGCACACAGTATTGAAGAGGAAACCCCCGTTGATACGACCTCGAATCAAGTGGAAACGGAGCACGAACCGCTGAAGAAGCCGGCGTCGAGCGCGAAGCTGCTTGCCTTCTTGCAGAAGGTGGAACCAGCGAGCGTGACCCCACCTAAGACGGAAGTATTTGAGGACGAGGATGACTTCGTTGCAGTGGAGGCTGATGAAGCGATCTCTTCTGAAGAGGAGGCCTCTGCTGTTGAGGAAGAAACTCCTGTCGAAGAGGAGACCCCAGTTGAAGAGGAAACCCCTGCTGATGAAGCTGTTGTTGAGGAAGCAGAGTTAGTTGGTGAAGAATCTGTAGCTACTCCGGAAGTTTTGGACGAGGAGCCTATCGAGGAGGTTGCAGAGGCTGAGTCGGTGCCTGAAGTTCATGACGACGTGGTGGAGGAGGTACAGGTTGAAGCCACGAAGGAAGAAGCGTCCGAAGTGGAGGTGGAAGAGGCCCCAGAGGACGAAACCCCTGAGAAACAGGAGGTTGAGACTGCTATCCCCGCTGCTGAGGTTGTTGCAGTGTCCCCTGAAATTGTGCTGGAGAACGAGCGTCTCGCGGCGGAGAATGAAGCTTTGACGGCGAAGCTGGAGTCGGCTGACGCTGCTGTTTCTACGAAGGACTCAGAGCTGGAAACTCTGAAGCGGGAGCTTGAACTGCTGAAGGCCCAACTCGTGGAAGAGCAGACCAATGCACAGGAGAAAATTCAGGCTGCTGAGAAGAAGCAGGAAGAGTTAGCAGCTGAAGTTGCTGAGGCCCGTTCGGAGCTTGCCAAGTCGAAGGAGTCAGCCGCCGAGTCTGCTGCAGCTTCGAAAGATGTGACTGAAGTCAAGATTCAAGTGAAAGAGCTGACGGCACAGAACGAGAGCTTGAAGGCCGATTTGACGAACCTCCGCGAAGAAGTTCAGACGCTAGAGCAGTCTGTCCAACTAGCACGTGACAGCGAGGAGGCAGCACGATACGCTGCCCAAGTGGCGTTCGCGGCCCGGGACTCTGCGGACGAGGTAAACCAGCAATTGAAGGACCAAATCGCACAGCTCGAGAAGTAGATCCCAGACGATGTAGGCCAAACTGTGTACGCAAGGAACTAAGGCCAAGAGGAGCTTGAGGTAACGAGAAGATTAATTTTGAAGTGTGTTGGTATGCTGCTTGTCGTCTTCTTATATCGAGTCGGTCTGGTATCCTGCGAGACTTCGTCGCAGTACCAAGGCGCTAGCAAATCCTACGATCATAAAGAGGCACACAACAACAGCGAAGAGCCCTAGAAGGTGAAGTGTACTGCGAAGATACGCTCGCACGTCGGCCGCTGACCACTCCGGACATTTGCCGCATTGAGCGATCTACAAGACACGAAAGGTGAGTCAATTCCATACGCGTAGTAGATATCCAGCACTTACATCGTTCTGCTTGTAGCCTTGGTCGGCACCGGCATTCAGCACTGTCATTCCTTCGATGCAGTCGGAACTGGACGAGCTGGAGTTGCACGACACCCAGAGACCATCGGACTGCATGACACCTGAACACGGCGTTTTGTCCGAAGAGATGTCAGTGCAATTGGTACAGCCTGGAAGGTCGATGTCACAAGCTAACGTCGAGCTTGTGTGTGCGTTATATGTTGAAGCCAGGTTGTCTGAGAAGGAGAAGGCGCTCACTGAGCACACCAGGAGTGCAACGAGACAACTTCCGAGGCCAATGACGTACTTTTTTAACAACAATAGTTAGAACAATCAAGCTTCCATCAAAGCTATTCCAACCAACGTACAATGAGCAGGAGTGACCTGCTTTTGGCTCTTGATCCAATGATACCCAGCACCGACAGCGCCACCATCAGCGTGCCGACGACAATAAAGATAATTGCTGAATAAAAAAATGTTAACACTACCAATTGAGATAATACAAATGAACAGAACTCGTACCTATCCATCTCTGTCCGGACGTCATTTCATCGTGCACTTTAACTGAAAAGCCAAAGATGAACAGCCCCATGCCCAACAGCATAAAGGCGACGTTCATTACCGACAGCATACTGCGCATGACAATGGGCACTGTCACGATGCGTACGACGCAGTACATGGATGCAATGACGAGCAGCATACAGGTGACGCCAATAGCTCCGATGATCACCACGCGGTGCTCTAAATAATCCACCGTATCGCTGTATGTAGCACAGCAGGAGGTTTCTCTCAATGCCGCCAGTACATTTGACGTCCAGTGGTGTTTAACCCAGGATTCCAGAGCATCTTGGAGGAAAAAGGCGGCGTAACAAGCGACAAAGAGCCCCGTAACCAGCAGAAAGTTCACGAAGAAGAAGATCAGTAGTAAGCGGCTTTTATCCCGACCGGCGCCAATAAATCCCAGCAATGAGAGCACCACGACGCAAGCGCCTAGAGATGCCAAAGTCGCTGCACTGGCGCCGAACTCCGTAGAGACCACGAGATGCAACGCGAGGCCGAGAAGCGTCACGCCACAGCTGAAACTCAGCAGCGTCAACACGCGCAGTAACTTGCGAGACGGCCGCATATCTGCAATTGACCAGCAAGTGGGTACCTAGAGATGAAGTTGGGATATTTTGGTTGGATATTCTTGGAATGTGATTTTTGACTTGGTTTTTGTATGAGAAAAAAGTGATATATTGGAATCTGGGAACCCGCTTAGTCGATGGGATGGCTACATTTTTGGTTGTTTTTTGCTAGACGTGCGTGGCGTGCATTGTTGGGAAGCTACAGTACTGCGATGCTGCTGCAGTCTCCGTCCAATTCAGTTTATTCACAGCGAGATACACAAAACTCCAGGAC
Source organism: Phytophthora capsici (assembly GCA_030324255.1). Taxonomy (NCBI): domain Eukaryota; phylum Oomycota; class Peronosporomycetes; order Peronosporales; family Peronosporaceae; genus Phytophthora; species Phytophthora capsici. The sequence goes on from CM059346.1 coordinate 4,481,535, forward strand.
TTTATCCATTTCAGTGAAGACTGTGGATAATTCGGTTCTCTGCAGTCGTGCTGGACATCAACGGAACTGTTCATTCTTCAATTATTAAAGTAGATGTTGGTAATAGCTCCCATAAAACTCGATCAAGCAGCTCCAAGAGCAGTGAAGCTGGCTTCGATTACGTTAGTGCGAGTTCTGCGCAACGCCGGCTTCAGTATCCTCGTTGGCGGTTAGCCGGTATTTGAGTAGCCGGTATTTCTACACGACAGGCAGCGTCGTCAGATGCTGAGCAATCGTATGTGTCTTATGTTTCCGCCGGGCACCTGGTTCTACTGCAAGTTTGCGATACAAACAACTCAAAACGTGAGCGGTTCTTTTTGGTACATTGTGGTCACTTAGCTAGAACTAATGACTACCTTAGCTGCGTGCTTTCTAACGCTGGCGCATGGCATCGCACCTATATCGTCACTACAGCAGAGGAAGTTTGTTACGTACTTTTCCGGTAATTTACGCAAGTACAAATCTGCAACGTACCTTAATTTTTCCTGGAGCAACTTCGTGTTGTTTAGTGCAGAGTACTGCACTCGAGACATTTGCAACAAAGCTATTCGAGCATATAGTTGAGAGAAACCCATTCATCGATGTACCGGCACTCGTCACGCATCGATATGTAGCAATTTACGTGTGATAATTAGCCACTACCGGTAGACCAGAGCTGTTGGCGTTTGCGATCGGTAGTGTCGCGCTCAAAATTGATGTTGCGAGAGTTGGCCAAACGCTACTTAGCCCACAGCTATGATTGTGAAGTCTGGTTTGATACGCAGGCGCGGATGCTGCTGTAGCCATTGCAAGATATCAAGGTCTCAGTCCTGGGATCCGCTCTGCTCGCACTTACGAAATATCCGTACGTACGTTTAAGGCAATGTTGATTCATCGAGAGATACAGCACAGCGGATAATACCAATGTTTGAGAACGCTCAAACGAGTGTAGACCAAAGCTATAACGGCAGAGACTGAAGCACGAGGACACACCACCTCGTAGTGTACACGACTGGAGGTCTACTGTACACAAACATGCACGCTGAAAACCTGCCATGGGCTACTCGTATGCGATAACATTCCTCTTCATCGATCACCAGCAGTATCAGTTCGTCACTGCAGCTGAGGTGAAATCTGCGTTTTTGCAGCAGATAAGCTCTCTTGGCCGGTTGAACTTGGGGTGTATCCACATCTGTCATTCAAGCGTGAGCAGATCACATCACGAATGATGCTGCGTTGAGGTACCAACGGATAAACTATTTCAAGATAATGTATGGCGCTTTTGCGCTTTGTTTTGCAGTTGTCACTTCACGTTAAGTCGTTAGGAGCTGGTTTAGTGAGTACATGTAGCTATGATCGTGTGGGCTGAATTCACTTTCGCCTTTTACAAATTCCGTCCTCTCGTCGACCCCTGTCATTATTTATAATGTCAGTGAAACACTGAATGAAGAACAGGCAAAAGCAGTTTTGAGAGTGCGTATGAGAAGACATATATACCGATGACATGGTGTGGAAAGATTTAGATCCAGACCTGCGTCAATCAAGATGTCGTAGTTGAGGAGTCATGTGCGAATAGTAAGAAGTGTCAGTGATAATGACTTGCTTACATGACGCCGCACTAAACCTTTTATATTAGATATCCTAGAAAAGCAAGAGAGTGGTACTTGGTCGGAGTGGAAAGCGGAATCTGTCCTGTGAACTACAGCACAGTACATGTATCCTGTACCTGGTTCGCAATGTGTGATATGTGGTATACTACCACACAATATCTGTGACTAGAACAGCTGAAGCTCCAGTCATGAGGTAGAGAAAGCAACAGCAACTGCATGTGCCTGCTGGAGCTCTTGCAGACTTCATGTCATTTTTTAAACCATCTTGTCGAACGCAGTTGATCCAAGAAATCAAAGGATGAAGCTCGTCCGTGCTCTTCCGTTCATCTCAATGGCTATAACACAAGCCTCAGCTCAATTCAATTCGTCCGTTTCGTCCAGTTCCTCAACTTTGCCAACTCCTTCCTCCAATTCGGAGTTGAATGGATGGTATTCCTGTTCCGAGACCACTTTTTCAGATGACGGCGGCTCTGCGAACGAAAACGCCGAGTGCGCAGTGTATACTGCTCCTTTGTGCTATCCCGGCATTTGTGAGAATCCCGAGTCTGTGACCACCACTACTGTCGATATCTTTGTGAAACGGATACCTGCTCTAAGCGATCCGGACACTGCGACCAACGTGTGGCTCATGCAGGGAGGTCCTGGAGCTTCATCTACTACCAGTACGATCTTTAACTCATATTATTTTGTAGTTGCATGAGTCTAACTGTGCTTTTTTGCTCAGTGGAAACAACTATGGTGGAGCTGCATATGCGACTCAATGGAGCTGCGAACGTCTACACTATGGACCACCGCGGTGTTGGCCGTAGCACGCGTTTGGACTGTGTTGCAGCACAAGTGACCACGACTGGGTCTCCGTTTGGAAGTGAAATCGATACAACAGAGGTTCCTGCTTGTGCGCAAGCTCTGGAAACGAAGTACGGGGATCTGGCATCGTTCTCAATCACCAGCGCAGCTACGGACATGGCTACATTCATTTCCAACTATTCAAACGGTGCCAACACTATCGTGTACGCTGTGAGCTACGGTACTGCGTTACTCGAACGATTGATTCATCTTGACGTTCCAGAGGTGACTGGGTACGTTCTGGACGGTTTGGCCACGAGTTCGGGAACATCAAAGGAGTTCGAATACTTTTCGACTTGGGATGCAGATTACGGAGATGTTGGGAACGACTTCATGGCACTTTGCGCCACCCAAACCTCGTGCAGCTACAAGTTCACATCGACGGACCTGCCGACAACCCTCAAGAATGTTTTAGACCATTTCGACAGCAATCCGGATTCATCGTGTGCTGCGTTGGTGAAGAGCTTTAAAAGTGATCAGCCAGCGTCGTACACAGTGCGACAGACACTGGGGTCGCTACTGCAGAGTGAAAGTACGAGGAACATCATCCCTCCCGTCGTCTACCGCTTGAACCGCTGCTCGTCCGATGATATCTATGTTCTTGGGCACTTGTTTACAACGGTGTACGCGAACGACGAAAGTCCGTCTCAAGATGACGCTTTTAGGTCGACACTACTGTACAACGTCATTGTCTTCTCGGAGATGTGGGAGACTCCAGAAGTCTCAGCGTCGGAAATGCTCGAGCGATTCACGAACTCGACGATTTCTGGCGGAGCGTACACGGATATCCCGGCGTACTGTGCATTCTCCAAGGAAAACTCGACGACTTGTAATGAACTCGGTGTTGGCAGCTACGACGCGAATGGGATGATCTACGCACGTGACCAGTACTGGAACGTCAGCGCTACGATCCCTACCCAAGCCAGTGTCTTACTACTGAGTAGTAAATTGGACCCTCAGACCCCACACAAGTACGCTGAATATCTACTGGAGGCGTTAGATGGCGACAAGAAGGAGCTCATCACGTTCGACTACGCCACACACGGAACACTATGGACAACACCGACTGTCGCTGGAGATGACAGCAGCGAGACGTGTGGGATGAAGCTACTCGTGTCGTATGTGAGCAATAATGGCGACTTGGACAGTCTGGACAAGTCTTGTCTTAGTTCTATGCCGGCGCTCGACTTGTCCGTGTCAATTGTCTATTTGTACACGTATTTGAGTACGAACGAGGCGTACGACGGCGCGTACGACGCCAGTTTGGGTTCAACTGGATTGACCAGTGGCAGTGGCAATTCAACGTCCGGAAGCAGTTCCCACTACAAAACCGCCTTCATCGTCTTCCTCGTGCTCTTTATTGTGGCACTGGTAGTCGTGATCTTCCTTCTGTACATTGGTAAACACACGAAGTCGGACGAGGGAGCGACTGTCGAAGAGCATCACATTGAGATCTCAACACCAGTCGCAGTTGAGACTGTATCATCCCAGACTACGTCGTTCTCTACCAAGGAGATTCAAGTCTGAGTCTTACACGTAGTTACCCTCTATATTTGCTCTGTTAATACGTCCAGAAAGTATTCTGTAGAGAATTTGCTGGACCCAAGAAGACGTCCACTCGACGGTTCACCACTTTTTGTTTGAAGATGCAGCTCTACCTTGTCGTCTCACTGGCGGTGACTTTCGTCCAGGCCTCGATTGCGTTGAATTCTGCTTCAAGTAGTGACCTCAACGGGTGGTATCCATGTTCAGACTCGACTTTTGCTTACGAAGGGGGCTCTGGTAATCAAGACGCCGAATGCGCAGTCTACAGCGCTCCTTTATGCTACCCTGGAATTTGCAAGACTCCACAGTCGATAGATTCAACTGTGGACATTTTCGTCAAGCGTTTGCCTGCTATACGGAAAGCCAAAAGTGCGACTAACGTGTGGCTCCTTCAAGGTGGTCCTGGAGCTTCATCTACTGCTAGTAAGTGAGAATTTTACCTTGTACTAAACCATTTACTGACGCAATTCTCTAGTGGAATCAGCAATGGTAGAACTACATGGACGACTGGATGGAGCTGTGAACATCTACACTATGGATCATCGCGGGACTGGACGTAGCACATTGTTGGACTGCGTTGCAGCACAGGCGACAACTTCTGGATCACCTTGGGGCAGCTACATCGATCCGTCGGAAGTCCCTGCCTGTGCCAAAGCGCTGGAAAGGAAATACGGGAATCTGTCGTCGTTCTCCATGACTAGCGCCGCTACAGATGTGGCAACGTTCATTTCCAGCTACTCGAACGGTGCCAACACCATCGTGTACGGCGTAAGTTACGGCAGCGCATTAGTCGAGCGTGTGATCCACTTGGACCCTCCCGAAGTGACTGGATACGTGTTAGATGGTGTTGCTACGAGCTCTGGGTCTTCGAAAGAGTTTGAATACTTCTCAACGTGGGACTCCGACTTTAGCGACGTGGGCGATTCCTTTATGGCACTTTGTGAGACGCAGAAGGAGTGCAAGGACCGATTTAAGTCCAAGAATTTGGCTGCTACGTTGCAGAATTTAATCACAGAATTCGATGAAGACGCCAACTCGACGTGTGCTGCTCTCGTGAGCGAACTGTACAGCGATCAGAGCAGCGAACCAGCGTCGTTTATTCTCCGACGGACACTGGGGATTTTACTACAAAGCGAATCTACGAGAACTTTAATCCCACCTCTCGTCTACCGGTTGAATCGCTGTGCGTCCAAGGATATCGACGTCCTGGTCCACTTTTTCACGTCCTTTTACGAATATTTGTCTTCGGGTAGTGAAGACGATGCGTTTAGCTCCACTCTACTGTACTACCTCATCGTGTTCTCCGAGATGTGGGAGATTCCACAGCCGTCGATCTCCGAAATGATCTCAAGGTTTACCAGTGCGCGAATTACGAACGGGGCTTGCTATGCAGATATCCCGCAGTATTGTGCGTTTTCACGAGAAGTTTCGTCGGTGTGTGACCAATTCGACGTCGGCAGCTACGACGGCAACGGAATTATCTACGAACGCGACCGATACTGGAACAAAAGCGCCACAATCCCTCCACAGGCGAGTGTATTGCTTCTGAGTAGTAAATTGGATCCTCAAACGCCTCACAAGTACGCGAAATACCTGCTAAAGGCACTGAAAGGGAACGAGAAGGAGCTGATCACTTTCGATTATGCCTCCCATGCAACATTGTGGACGACATCCATGAGCGGTGGTGGTTACGATGGAAGTGAAACTTGTGGCATGAAATTGCTTGCATCCTACGTGGCTAACAGTGGAGATCTGAGTGGATTGGACACGTCATGTGTTAGTAAGATGCCTGACTTTAGTCTGACGCCACCGCGTGCCTACCAGTATTACTTCTTAAGCACAAGGGATATCTATGACGGGGTGTATGATGAAAGTTTGGCTGCTATGGTAACGGATTCAAGTTCCGCTAGTCTTGCGGGGTATGGTGGTACCTTCTCGATCTCGAGACCTAAGGAAACGTCGTACAAGGCTGCTTTCATTACGTTCCTCGTCCTTTTCGTTCTAGCATTGGGTTTTGCTAGTTTCTTCGCCTATCGGTGGTATAAACTCAAGAGAGAGAAGGGGGGCAGTAGAAGAACCGATGATTTACCCGGGGGTATTGAGATTATAACCTCTGGAGAAGTTGCAGCGTCATCTCCAGAGTTGTCGACTTCGTTTTCGACACAGAGGTCGAAATGAACTGCATGTTGAATCGAATTTCGAAGTAATAGCATAAAGCACAACAAAACGCGAAAACACTTTTAGGTTTTACGATTTTGTGTTAAAACGTTTTTGCCTGAAATGTAACGGCAGAAAAGGCGCACAAACCAACCGAAAATGTCATATTATTATTGCAAGTTTTACATGTACAATACGAATTTTCACAAAAGCTTATAGAATTTTCACCAAAAGCATAAAGAGGTTGGTGAATCTGTTGTGTTCTCGTTTGGCGATGACAAAAATCCCAAGAAAATGTGAATACAAGTGCGAGATGTTGAGCCCTCTGTACCAACGACTTCCTTTTAATCTCACTTTCAAATAGGACTTGCAGACCCTATACAACCTCCAGTATGAAGCTCGTAATCACCGGTTGTTGCTGGTCTCTGTTTGCGAATGCTGTCCCATTCTAGACTCGGAAGGTGGGGGTGGGCGGTGTACGCTCAAGTTCTATACCAACGATCAGATGGCAGCCTACAGCACTACGGTCAGTCTTGTATCTGCGCTCTCGCTTCACCTTCGGTTCGAGCTTACGTGCGCGTCGATCTAGCGATCGAAACTTGCGACGATCCTCTGGAAGTTTTTTATTTTTTTCTGTTCGCATCCTGAAAATGGTACGTGTACGTATACACGTAGTGCTCCTGTACAACGTATACAAGTAGCACTTGGCGAACAACCAAGTTTTCCATTTACACTGTAACTCGACTATGGGGCTGGAATGTGCTGGAGACCGGGGTGCGAACAAACACTTTTTGGGGTGAAAACAAAACGAGATGGGGTGTGATCAAAATCAAAAAGGCTTCATCAAAATACAAGTGCCGTTTTGGGGCGCCATCAAACAGATTTGCGGGTTTGAACAAAATAGATTTGTAGGCAGATGTCGCTAGTAGACAGATGTCTCACAGATTCACTAAAACTAACACTACAGTACCGGTATGTGTAACTCGATAGCCTTTTAGGAGCTACAGTGAATCTCACACCACCCTTCAACTGCCACTCACCTCGCTCTCGTTCTTGCTTGACTTATATACCCTGCGACTGCAGTTGGAAACGGCTCCGTCAACATGTTACCGCATTTCCCTCCATTTTTCCGCCTTCCGTTGCTGAATTTGCTACCCGGGAACGCTCGATATCAGCTCGCATTCGCCTTCTCCCTGTTTGGGGGGCGCCCTGGTCGCCTCTACCGTCGCTAGCTCTCGTCTCCAGTTGCTTCTGCTCCCCCTCCTACTTTCGAATAGTTGCTCTATCACGTCTTAACATTCCGCAGTGAGTTCCAATAATCTATTTGCGCTATTTAAAGTGAATCTTACGTCATTGCACAATAACTAGTCTAACTTTAAGCGATTCACAACTTTTTCCATAGCACCGAGTACTACCTCCAATACCACAATAAGTATCATGCAGTGTTATCTCCCCATGTACGTCTGCCGCTCATCTACCTACCCGAAATCGCGCAATTTTTGTCGAAATCTTCTTGTCTTCTAGAGGACGAGAAGATGGAGTTAGACAGCACTTGCAACGTTTAACTCACCCTCAAACTCTAGCCTTCTACTAGCTTTTTACTGTAGATGCATTCCTACCATATTTTCGACCTCAAGTGCTTTCCGTTAAGCCGCCCGTTCGAGACGCTTGCTGGCTCGTTGTTGAAGCTTCTGGTAGGCTCGAACCTCTTTGTCACACGCTCACGAGCTCCTGCAGAAGCTCGTGACAATTTTGAATAATGCACGGTCTTGATTGGCATAATTCTCTTCGCAAATACTAACAGTACCATAAATCGGAACGGAGCAAGCTGGTGATGCACGAATCCAAGCAAAAACTCCACAATTTACCTGTCGCGGGCTTATTACCACAAAGGAGAAGGTGGTTGGTGCCCGAGAGGATGATTGTAGTATCCTTATAGCACATACTTTGATATCTTGGTAATCCCCCAGTCCCTGGCATTGGGTCTTTCACCGTGACATGAACTTACCGGTTGCATTAAATGTTTATACTGTAGAGCTTAACTTGTATCTCACGATACAGTATGCAGTTGTTGGAAAAGAGGTATCCTTACTGTGATGGAATGGACAATCTAACGAGGTGAAAGTTCTACATGTGTCTAGTCGCTGCTACAAAACGTTGTCAATGTAAATATGATGTCTAAGTTTTGAGGACAGTAAAAGAGGAAATGTAAGTAGATTTCACTCTATAGCCCGATGTTACTGTGTGTTAAAGAGGTCTTGTACTTACGTTAGATGGCTAACTATACAATCCTGAAATCGTTGAGGGTTTTAAATCCCGTCTATCCTGTTGCTATAGCTGACTGTTTTCTGGAAGGCCAAAGGAGTCCTGATACTGTTGAAGTCTTTGCCTGCTGAACTGTCGTTAAGAGTACCTCCTGCTTCAGTTGCCCCAAAGCTCTCAGGATAAGCAGTTTTGCCATTTTGAGCTCTGTTATCGGCTGCATTTCTAGTAGAACTTGCCCGATGTTACTGGAAAGCCTCCAATAAAACAATGCTGACCAGGTTAGGCTGCGTGCAGGAGCCTGTGACATAGGTCCGCTCAATAGAACTTAGCTAGTGAAAGGTAGAAGTCTTGCCTTTAATTATCCAAGACACGAAGTTCCCCGCGAGACGTAGTGCGAAACATTCCCCCCCCCCCTCGAGTTTCACAATACCTCGTGGGGCTTATTGTGAAACCGACCCAAGGTTCACATTAACTCGCGGGACTTAATGTGAAACCGACCCAAGGTCCACATTAACTCGCGGGACTTAATGTGAAACCGACCCAAGGTTCACATTAACTCGCGGGACTTAATGTGAATCCGACCCAAGGTCCACATTAACTCGCGGGACTTAATGTGAATCCGACCCAAGGTTCACATTAACTCGCGGGACTTAATGTGAACCCGACCCAAGGTCCACATTAACTCGCGGGGCTTAATGTGAATCTGACCCAAGGTTTACATTAACTCGCGGGACTTAATGTGAATCCGACCCAAGGTTCACATTAACTCGCGGGACTTAATGTGAACCCGACCCAAGGTCCACATTATCTCGCGGGGCTTAATGTGAATCTGACCCAAGGTTCACATTAGCTATTGTAATGCATACAAAAATCGCTATATCCATCGTCTTTGTAGTGGCTGCTTCCGGCACCTTAGTTACACCAGTGATTCAACAGCAAGACAAGCGGCATCGTCCTCATACCTCCGCCAACGCTACCACGCTTCCAGAAAATATTAGTTCCTTCATTAAGTTATTAAGTTAAGCGGCATCTCCCCTTCCATCTGTGAAACTTTTATGCACATCAGTGGTGGTTTATGCACAACAATGTTTTGCTCAGACCCCGTTTTGTATTTTGGTCAGACCCCATCTGAATTTTGTTGGGGCCCTTTTGACAATGTGCTGCAATCTTGATGGGATGTTCGCTTTACGAATTGCATTTTGCACGTACTTTTTGCACGTGACGCGTGCAAAAGGTGGTGCATTCGCACTGATCCCTTGCCTTCCTCAGACGAAATCTCTCTCTATTCAGCACTGTACTTTACATTTCGCTCGGTTGGTCATCGATCAAATGCAGCTCGCGCTCGTGCTCAGCCTCGTGGTGTTGAGCGTGCAGCTCGCCGCTGCGTTGGACGTCAGCGTGTGCAACGATGCGACCTACGCGCTGTCCGAAGTCAGAGGGGCACCGTGTTCAGGGTCTGGTACAGTGCCCGTAGGCACATCTTGCCCACTGAGAGGGGACGTCGCCTTGACGGACTGTCGTATCAATCTTCCGTCCTACTTGGATGGATCCTGTGTAGCACCGGAAGATGCGGAGTGCCGAATGGTTTCCACATCCACTTGGGGTTGTGTGTTACCGTCTGTAGGGTGTGGAAACGATAGGAGCTCACCTGTAGCCACCCCAGCAGCTACAGTGGTGGAAGTGGGTTGCTCTGCGTGGGGACTCGATGAAGACGACGTAGTGGAAAGTATCGATACGAGCGCGTTATTTGGCGGCAGTGAGGACTACAACCAGAATTGGTTCGTGAAGACCACACAAGTTAGTGAAATCTACGAATGTGGGAAGATTCCGAACAGGACAGGGACGTCAAAGCCTAGTGCACCCGAGATCACACCGAAAACGACTGGGAAGCCAATGACTGAAGCTCCAGCAACATCCACGCCAGTGACCGATTTGCCATTGACGAAGACTCCATTGACTGCGGCTCCGAATGAGATTCCATCCACAAAGACATCTGGAACCATTTCACCTACGCCAATTACGGATGCACCAACTACAGCAACGCCAGTGACAGAAATTCCGACTACAAAGACCCCAGGTACGATTGCTCCGATGTCACTTGAGCCAACTACGAGTACTTTCCCGCCCAAGACGCCAGTAACAACCCCACCGGAGCCAACAACGGAGACTCCATTTACGACGCCCCCGACAACCATGGAAACAGTGACGGAACTTCCAACGATCCCCAATCCGACAACAGAAACTCCATACACGACGACACCAACAGCACCGGAACCAACGACGGAATCTCCGGCAACGGTGCCTCCAACTACGCTAGAGCCTACAACAGAAACCCCTACAACAACTTCGGAGTCAATAACGGATTCTCCTTCTACGTCACATCCGACAACACTGGAGCCAACGAAGGAAACTCCACCACCACCAACCTTGGAGCCGACAACGGAGTATCCACCAGCAACGATTCCACCAACTCTGGAGCCGACAATGAGCACAGTTCGACCAACAACACTGGAGCCAACAACGGAGTCTCCAGTATCTCCAACAACGCTGGAGCCGACAACAGATACTCCTGTCCCAGAACCGACAACGGAATATCCATCAACATTACCACCGACAGCTACTACACCAGCCCCCATGACGGGTACTCCTGTCACGACAATTCCGGCAACATCTGTGCCGCCAATGACTCCTGCCCCTAGTATGGAAGAACCGACAACAGAACCGACGACCGAATTGCCTACAACGCCGATATCTACGACCGGAGCGCCTACAACACCAGTACCTACGACCGAAAGACCGACGCCAACGCCGCCTACAAAGGAACCTACGCCAACGCCGACTACCGAAGAGCCAACGCCTAGACCAACAACCGAGGAACCGACGCCAGCGCCAACATCTGACGAGCCCACTCCGGCACCAACTGCAGAGGAACCTGAAAAAGAGACGCCAGTACCAACGACTGAAGCTCCAGCAACCAAGGAGCCGAGACCAGCACAAACGACTGAAGCGCCAGCGACCGAGGAACCGACGCCAACACCAACGACCGAAAAGCCTACTCCAGTATCACCTACTGCGGATCCGACGACGGTACCAACAACCGAGGAGCCTACGGCAGCGCCAACGACTGAACCTACCACCACCCCGACTAGTGATGAACCTACTTCGTCACCGACGCCAGTGACTCAAGTCCCGCTAACCCCTGCATCGAACACTCCTTCGGTGGTGCAAATTCCTATCATCCCTGCACCAACCACTCCTCCGGCGGTGCAAACGAAATCGAATACACCAAAAATGGTGTCTTTAGCTACGTCATCGAACAGTGTCGACAACACAGGAGGTGAATACGTGTGGGTTGCGGCGATCGCTTGTGTTGCTGCAGTTGCTGTGATTGCTGGAGTGGCGCTGTATTCGAGGAAACGGCGTTCTGCTCTCGACAACACATTGGCGATTGAAACTCCTTCCAACCCCACGATGGTTTGAACAGATATCAAAATGGCATCACCAAACTGGCCTAGTTTTTGTTAAAGCCATAACAACTTAAAATGAAAGAATGGCCCTTATCCTAGAACAACTCGTTCTCTAAGCTGAGTGTTCGTCCTTCCCCTCATCTAGGAACGGGTAATCCGTGTACCCGACCTCCACAGGGACATCCGGCTGCACGTAAAACGTCTTGGAATCAAATGCATTGAGATCCGATCCCGAGCGCAACCGCTCCACGAGATCTGGGTTCGAGATGAAGTATCTCCCGAAGGCAACAAGGTCAGTTGACCCATTCTCAACGGCTCGAATAGCGTCGACACGGTCGAACCCCGCAGCAGCAATGAGTATGCCATTGTAAATGCCACGGAAGTAACGAGAGACACCTTCCACCGGGGCGTCAACGCTGTCAGCGTGGCGACCACGTCGCTCAATGACATGCAGATAGGCCAGATCATAGCTGTTGAGCTTCTCAACCACGTAGCCGTACGTCTCACGTGGCGTTGAGTCTTTGCATCCAAAAGTTTCACCAAAAGGAGACAACCGGATCCCCACGTGACTTGACGGTACTACAGACAGCACAGCCTCCAGCACTTCGAAGATGATTCGAGCGCGGTTCTCAATGCTGCCTCCGTACGCGTCCGTGCGCTTGTTCACCCCGTCACAGAGAAATTGTTCCAGCAAATACCCGTTGGCTGCATGGACTTCCACCCCATCAAAGCCAGCAGCAATCGCATTCTCTGCAGCGTTTTTATAGTCAGCAACGATACCTGGGATCTCCGACATGTCGAGCGCTCGCGGGGTCACGTAGTCTTTGCGGCCTTCGCGTGTCACGGCGTGAGACTTGACGTTCTCCATGCTCGTAGCACTCGAAGATACTGGCAACTGACCGTCCGGTTGATTGAGCGGGTGACCCACACGTCCACAGTGCCACAATTGTGCGAAGATTTTGCCGTGTTTCGCGTGAACTGAAGCCGTCACGGCCTTCCACGCCTCGATCTGGTCTTGACGGAAGAGGCCAGGGGCGCCAAAGTACCCGCGAGCGGTGGCGCTGATGTTCGTCGCTTCGGTGATCTGCAGTCCACCGTCCGTTGCACGTTGCGAGTAATAAAGCTTCACCACGTCGGTCGGCACTCCGGCATCGCCTGAGCGCACACGCGTGAGTGGAGCCATGACAACTCGATGCTTGAGTTGAACGGGGTCTTTCTTGCCACCAAGCGTCAGACTTGAGAAGAGTGATGGTGCAGTGGTTGCATTGACAGCAAGAGCCATGGTCGAGGAGGGGAAGGAACTTGAGCCCAAGCGAGGAAATTGAGATATGGATCAAGCTGAGCAACATCGCTGCACAGACATGACAGGAAGAGATCCGCAAAAGGGCTCGTCTCAGAACGGCTGAGTCAGAAGTTGCGGCAGTCACTGGTATCCATGTAGTGAAACGGATGTATCCGTTGAATGGATACTCCCGTTTCCGGAAGCATAAGGAACGAAGACGGTGTTGCATCGCAGGTCGAGACACAACACCAAGTTTAGACTTTCAGAAGGATCACAACTAGCTAGGTTTCATTCTTTCTTTTACTCGGTTTCGACAACTTCCATCAATACCCCGTTTCGCTTCAATGGACTCTTCCGTTTGTATAGGGACGCTTGCGTTCCTCGGACCTGCCCACCTCGACCAACTCCTAGAGTTCCAGTACGTCGAAGTCGTGGCCGTCAAGGAAGATACAGTCATCGTCAAGACCACAGGCCCTGATGATGACAGTGAAGCCGACGACCACGTAATCGAGACGTTCGAGGCGCCACTCGACGTCATTAAGGTCCGCCGAGTACCGGAAGCAGAACGCCGGTGCTGGCCCGGGTCGTTCGTAGCCCACCCAGTTGCCTTTCGTAAAACAACAAAGGACGGAGTCGATGTATGGGATTATGGCGTGGTTGCGGGGTACACCTCAGCGGACACAACGGATATTTTGCACATTGTTGGAAGGAACGAACCCACCCGCCATCCGCTGACAGATCTGCAATCGGTGATCAAGGTGGACCCACTCACGTACGCCTTACAGCCAGGCGGTGGTACCAACTCAACGGCATTAAATCCGTTGGAGCTTCTGCATCAACAAGACACTCTGCTAGCTGCCTGTCGGCGGCGGAAAAACGGTATTCCAGCAGCGGTTATGGCGGGTCTCTCAGTCCCTTTTTCCCCGGACGAACTGGTTCCACTCGTGAAGCCATCATCGCTCCAGTTGGTGCGCGTCCGTCGCCAGCATTTAGTCGACTTTGTTACTGCCCCTCGCTTAAATCGACCAGGAGATCTATATACAGACAGTGCAGCCGGTGAAGACGATGTGACAGCGTGTGGAGGTGGGACTCAACCAGTCGGAACGACTCATCCGCTTCAAAGCGATCGCAGCAATACCAAGCGACCAGTACAGCGTCTCAACCATCGTCTCTCGGACGCCGAGGAGGAATCGGACTTCTCAGAGTGTGAGGATGTACGAGAAGTTCGACATATGAACGCCTCGCTGGTTAAACGGCGGCGCACTGATGATGACAACGCTGAATCCGATAGTAGCTGTGGCTCTTCACGCGGAAGATACCTCAACGAGCAACGGGGTATCGTGTTTCACCCCTCCCCGAGTGATCGCCGTATACACGGCATGGTCGTGAATCGACGACATACAGGTAAGGTTGCTCAAACTTTGCTTCAATCTGTCCAACAGTCACCACACGTTGAGTTTCTGGCAAGTCCCGCTGTGTTACGTGGATTGTACTCGTTTGGGTTTGGTCTCGGGCTTTCGATTATGCACTGCAGACGTGTACGTTGGGATGACGAGGTGGCTACAACTGAAAAAGGTGTGAATTTGTGGGATTTTTCGTCCAAGAACAATCTTCCGACTCCTCCAAAGGCCAACAGCTTTGGAGAATTAATCAGTGCCCTTACGACGCTACACAAGTTCGCACTTCATTTCTACAACAGTACGACGTCGGACTTCATTTCAGCAGCTAGGGATTTTATTATTGACTATGCTGATCACGCACGCACAGATTCCACAATGGCTCGACTTCTAGCTCACTGGATCAATGGGAAATTCAGTCTCTTTCGTAGCACACTGCTAGTAGAAGGCCTGGCCTCAGCGTCAGGAATTGCTTCCCAGTTTTGCCGAAGTGACGATAAACTCTCCGCACTCCGCGACTCATGCCAGGCTTGGAAACCAACATCACACAGCAATCGAGCCCGCATTACAGAGAGCGAGAAGGGTCCCCGACCTCAACGTACACCAGCCTCCAGTCGCATCCCAACGGATGTGTACGCGAAGTTGCCTAAAGCTGATGACGATCGTCGAGTCTGCCTGAAGTTTCTGTCAAAAGTCGGGTGTCAGTATGCGAACTGCTCTAGCGCACACTTTCGCCCCCCGTCGCTTCCAGAAGGAGCAAAAGCTGTGGTGAAGGAGAAATGGGGTGGTTTCGCTACAGAATACCAGGATTTATGACTCCATTCGTGTGGTATATTAAGTCACGAAGACATCAACAATGCACGTTATCAGCAATTTATTTCGACGTTACTTCAAGTCCGTGCTGCAAGCCAAGCAACCGTGACCAAAACAATTCAGGAATGCGCTACAAAATTCGGGCTACGAGTACCACCCAATCAGGAATCAATAGTCGATGATGTTGACACAGAACAAGTCCGGTTCTGGTCAGACTTCGCTACACAAAGCAAATGGAGCATATCTCAGGTCGTACGTCTACTCCGAGGCCAAACAACCGACGATCCAAGGCCTAACAAAGACCTCTTTGAGGTATCCGTGCCGGTCGACTCGAGTTTGAAACCGATAGTGAAGAGGTGGAACTCCATCGTTCAAAGTGGCGTACAACCAGAATGGTCGACTATCTCAGCACCACGACAATCAATCCGGCCTCGGAATCACGCTAGCATCCGAAGGTTGTCCGCTCAAATTCGTCGTCATCTTCGTATCGGGCAGCGTGAAGGCAGGTACCTTATTGTGGACGCTAGTCTGATCGAAAAGTGGCCTGAAGTCTTTATCAGCCCCTAGGAGCTGTCGATAAAACGGGTTCAACTAGCGGAGACATACGTCCAATTAACGACTACTCCGCGCCAATCGGTCAATCGGTCAACGATTTCACAATTCGTGACAACCTGCCCTCGATTTCGTATAATCCACCTCGGGATATCGCTAAACGCATTCATCTCCTCGCAACATCTCATGTCGGAAGACGCATCTTAATGATGCTCGGAGATGTTTCCGGTGCATTTCGGCACATTCCGGTACATGCTGACGCAGTTCACATGTTTGCCTTCTTGTTCGAAAACCTTCTTATCATTGACCTGTCGTGTGGCTTCGGTTGGTGTGGGTCCCCAGCATTTTACTCGCTCGCAGGTTCAATAATCAACACCCTGTATGAGCACGCCAGCACGATTAATCGGCAGTTCATAGGGAATGTGTGGTGTGATGACCATACCTGTGTCGAAGTGGACGTCGGGACAAGGTGTTTCGACGCCAACCTTTCCCTACGACGAGCAATCGCAAGGGTCCTGGGACCCACGGCTATCAACGAGGAAAAATTCACTCAATGGACCACAAAAGGGAAGTCACTGGGGCTGCTTTGGGACACGGAAGCTGCAACTGTGTCGATACCAGCAGAAAAGCTTAAAAAGGCTACATCACGAGTCCGCAGTCTACTACTTACACGTCGATCGTCAAAAACTACGCTGCTACAGGCAATCGGCAGTCTGCGGCACGTAGCTAGCTGTTTTCCGCCTGCACGAGCCTTTCTGCAGTGTATGCAGGAAATGGCGTCGACTTGCCCTCGCCATGGCCAACAAGCACTATCCACATCAGCATTACAGGACCTCCGGTGGTTCTACTGCATCCTACAAAATCCGTTAAGGTTCAACTCGATCCCGGTGGTTCACTTCGCCGATGATTCGACACCGCAGTACCACGTCTACATGGATGCGAGTGGCGAAGGTCTATGCGTCTTGGAGCCATCGATTAAGTGCTACATCCGTCAGCGCTTCTCGGCCGACGATATTCGAGATTTGTCCATCAACATTCGGGAGTTCCGCAGTGCTGTACTAGCGGCATTATGTTGGGGTCCGTACTGGTTCGAATCCACTGACGTCCGCACGCACGTACAATTCCACATTGACAACACTAGCGCAGTCACGTGGGCAAATCGCCGTACCAGTCGCAATCCAGTCGCCCAATTGTACAATCGACTCCTTTCGCTCGCTGAGTTCCAGTACAATCTCGTTATTACCGCAGAACATATCTCCGGGAAACTCAACGTCATGGCGGACGCTGGATCACGAGCGTGGGATTCCACACACCCACTTGCTAATATCTGGTCTAACATGTCGTGTTCGTGGCAACAGATCCAGATCGAAGAACCCTTCAACGATCTATCGGTAGTTTGGGATCAATGCTGCGTCGAAAGGCCCTGGCAGACTCTACCACTGCCACGTACACACGACATTGGGGCCAATGGTGCAGATTCTCACACCGGATGGGCTGGTCAAGGTGGCTCACAGCTTCCACAGCTTCAAACCGACTCGGACACTTCGCGACTTACTGCTGGGCCCAAGGCTGGAACACCAGAAGCACCGGCAATCAACATTCCACGATCAAGTTAAAACTCGCAAGCATTCGCTGGTTTCATCGGTGCTATAAAGATCGGCGCCTCGATTCTACCCCCCGACTAGAGCTGCTACTCCGAGGTATCAAACGACTTTCAACTCCTCGTCGGAAGAAACAACCGCTGACGCCGCCATTTCTCCGTCTACTGTATCGCTCCCTCAGCATGGCCAAACCGAGGCAGCGCCTGCTCTGGGGGAGCATCGTCATTGGTTACTTCTTCCTCCTGCGACGCTCCGAATTCCTGAAAATCGGTAAAACGCGCCACTTCTACTGCCTCAAGACATGCAACATTTACTTCTCAGACGACAATGGCAGAAAGGTGAACTCTGGTATAGCCACATCCGTCACAATGGGCCTCGAAGGTGCAAAAAATGACCAGTTTGGACGAGGAGCTTGGCGCACGATGAATTCCTCAGGTGACAAGCTGCTGTGTCCTCTAAAAGGCTTACGACACGTTCTCCGAGCTAGAAAGCTTCTTCATCAAGACTCTAATCCCCATCTGTGTGCAACACTCACGGCCCAAGAAGTAGCGGCGGCAATTAAATCCACTGCACGGTCAATTGGAGTGCCGGCAGCAAGCTACTCTTCACACTCAATTAGGATTGGAGGTGCCACCGCATTAGCATCTGGAGGTGCGGACAAGCTGGCTATCAAGCATCTCGGCCGGTGGCTCTCTAACTGTTACGAAGAATACCCGCGACTAGCAGCAACTCACTCAAGTGGCCTATCACAACGAATGGTTCAACGAGGCCAAGTCATCACGCGTGGGAAGCCAAGAACTACTATGGGGCCGCTTGCCACGCCCTCGACTCGACAATGAATTCGTCATTTGCCCCCAAGTTCTGTTGCGTGATGGAAAACGGATGTATCCGTTGAATGGATACTCCCGTTTCCGGAAGCATAAGGAACGAAGACGGTGTTGCATCGCAGGTCGAGACACAACACCAAGTTTAGACTTTCAGAAGGATCACAACTAGCTAGGTTTCATTCTTTCTTTTACTCGGTTTCGAACCCGCCTCACCACGCCCTCGACTCGACAATGAATTCGTCATTTGCCCCCAAGTTCTGTTGCGTGATGGAAAGACTTCACTTGAGACATAACTCGAATGCAGTCAGCACAACTCTGGTATTAGCGTCCCGTGTCACAGGAAACCGAGCTCGAAGTCGAGTTTGGAGATCGAAAAGATAATGGGCGTTTTATTTGTGCGTCTTTGTCTTCTGTTTGAGACCGACCACCTTCGTGGAAACTTGCGGAATCCATTTAGATCCAAACCCCAGCCTACCTATTAGTAAATAAATTGATAATGCTGCCGCACTCGGAGGAAGCTCAAGAGCATTGGCCATGGACGCGATCACCGGCGTGAAGAACTACCTGGAGAAGATCATCTCGGACCCTCAGCTCGAGGCGTTGGAGCTGTGTCCCATCATTTAAAGAGAATTTAATTTCAGGACGGGTCTTGAGATCGTAGTTGCTTGTACAAAATCAATATTTTAATGTACCGAGACCACATTTGGCTATGTTGATTCCAATGCTCAGCACTAAAAGTGGTTTTACGCACAGCGATGAAAAGTTTAAGACCCAAGAAGTATAGCGGTCATCGGTCGTATCGTTTGTCTGGCTCTTCGCTAATCCCCGTTCATATTGTTTTCGTCCTTACTCACTAAATGTAACCCAAATATCGCCAACCCTCACAGCGACTTCGCACTACCGGGTGAACCTTAGAGCTTGATCTGATAGTAGTCCTTAACTGGGACGTGCTTCGCGCCGCCATAGAAGTCGAGCAAAATAATGTTGTCGATTTCAAGAACGTACGGTAGAAATCCATGGTCTTCCGGCCAGTACTCCATCTGCGGGTGCCTAAAAATGTAACAACGTCATGAGCAGATTTACTAAATGAAAGATCAGTGATACATGCCGTACTTGGAGAACAACGCCTTCTCTGCGTAGTGGCGCTGGTCAGCAGCAACAGGCACAACGTTGCCCGTGAATGTGATCTTCCAGCAGGTCGGGTCTTCCACATCCATTTTACACGCGTGTTCCCCTTCCTGGATCATTGAAATGGCCAACGATGCAGTCGAATTGACGCTCAAATCGGAACCAGTGGCATCCATCGGTGTGAGGAAGAAGAACAGCTTGCCTGTCGAGTCCTCCTTGGCGAATCCGATCCCATCTAACCACACGTCATAAGCTCACTTACGCTTGAAATTCCGTAAACCAACATGAAACCTACCGCTGTAGGACACGATGCTGCCGTACGGTACCCCTCCGAATTGCACCGAAATGGTCGATAGCGTCCCCCACACGTTGTCATGCACCAATTTCCTCGCATGTTGCGCTGGACTCGCTCCCCAGTATCTTCAAGCAACTCATCAGCAAAATATACCTCAACATCGTCGGAATCACTCACAAACTTTCCGTCTCTGCAAGGCGGAACGTATCCGCTCGGAAGATCCCGGCGTTCTTCCGACTTTCAACCCCCACAGAGCTCAGTACAACCACAAGAATGGCGACCAATTGGCAGAATTGCGACATCATTTAGAACTTCCTCAGTCCTTTTAAGCAGCACTCGACACTTTCGGATCTGAGACCGTTGACACAAGGACATCTTTTCTCCTTCGTTGACGACAGTGGGACAGGTTATCCACCAATTACAGAAGCGGATCATCGCTTTATCGCCAATCAAAAAGACACATGACGGGCATTGGCTTGAGGCGCGAGGTGTTGGCGCTGTACCGAGACGTGCTGCGCGTGGCGAGGACCTTCCCGGAGCGCAGCATGGGCCGCAAGCTGCAGTACAACGCGAGGGAGTTGCTGCAACTGAGACAGCGTGAGAGCAGTACTACACGCATCCGAAAGCACTTGGAAGAGGGGCGTGACGCCCTGAACGTGTACCGAGTGCTACAGGAGGACCCAGAGTTGCTCGCAGCTATCACTAGGAAGAAGAAGTAGAGACTTGAATATATTACTGCTATACAGTCAGGCCCACGTTATTCTCGAGCGTCGTCGACAAACATTATTGACTGTGTTGTGTCCTTGAACTTCGCCTTGGCCCCTCCATTGACCACCCGATGATAACCGCTAGAGCTTCGACCTGTTCGTCTACTGACAACTGCACGCCCAGTTGACAGGTACAGGAAGACGCAAGCGGCCACGAACACCATCAAACTCATGTTCCAACCGAGAGGAAGTCCCGCACTGAGCTGTTCAGCCAACAGCTCCGATTCGATGGAGAAAGTAACCTTACGTTGAAGCGCCTCCAGATACAAGAAGGCCCCTGTGAGCCACGCCACCAATTGGGATGAGTCTCCGTACTCTCCATCTTCTACGGATTCGTGTCCTGATATCACTGGCTGCTTTTCAAACCGTGATACAAAATGTATGCGTTCATCATCATCCTGGACTCCAAGCTGCTCGAGTAGTACAATTGTGTAGCACAGATCGAAGCATAGCGCACTGGGCTCGTTGGTGCTAGTGGTTGAAGCCTGAGATGACACTTCATCAGCAGAAACCTGCGGTAATGCCGCCCCAGCAACAATATCCTTGAACGGCAGTGCACACAAATTCTTTGCAGCGCTCCGCAATGACGGGAGGCTTGGCGTCGGCAGCTGCACTTGGTCCACCTCTTTCTCCTCGAACTTGTTACTTGCATATTCTAATACGCGACTGGCACTGAGTACTGCTTCTCTCAGCACACCCGACGCGTAAAAGGATCCAACTCCTTGGGGTTGAGGTACGCCACTCAAGAAACAATAGTTTTCCGACGGGCATTTGGTGTTGCTCGACGCCACGTAAGACCGAAGCAGCGACATGCACTTGTCGGCATCCCCCGTTCCTTCCAGTGTTCCGTTCACCCCTTCTACAAGTGAATCATGACCTCTGAAGTAGCATGGATGTTGTAAAGCGTCTGAGTCGCTCTTCCTGTTCTTCTCTTGCTTCAATTTGATCACTGCCTGCTGCACCTGATTCCGTCCAAATCCCGGATACTCTCGCCCGTAAAAGTCGCTCGTATTGAGCGCGACGTTCACCTGTCGCTGTCTTTTGCTGCGTCTCCATCGTTCCCGAACGTCAAACACCATTTCCGCCCAATCTGAATCTGATTCCGAGTTCATTTTTCCAGCTCGTCCGCCAGCGTCCACATGGAGCAAGCCGAACACTTCAACTTGTCCTGGACTGAGGGACGGCGCAACTCGTCCTGAGAAATAATTAATCCCCACAACGTGGAAGTAGCGGCGCCAAGGGGAAGGCACGACGCGTAGATCTCCACTTGAAGTAACGCTATCCTTGTCTTCACGGTGCTCCACAGACGGCGCGTTGAGTGCGAATGGGAACTTGCGATCAGCTCTAGCTCGGTCCTTCAGCTGGTCGATGCGCCTATTAACACGTGACACTACAGTCGCAACGTCATCCTGCGTCTTAGAATCGGATGAAATCTCTGAGTCCGCCATGATGAAATGAGCGAAACAGCGTGCAGGATCCACGCGGTCCTTGAGCCAATCGGCGGCCTGTGTAAATGCTGGTTTTAAGATCTCATAGGCCTCGCCTGCTCGCTCCTTCTCGCTCTTCGCGCCTGCAGGTCCTAAGTCCTGTGTATCCTGCAGGACCGAAGCCAACGCCGGGAACTGGTCGTACACGTTGATGCCGTCCTGCTCGTATGCGTTCTGCAGGACCATCACGCGTGTATGCGTCTTGGCCGCCACTATGAACACGCGGCAGTGAGCGCGAGCAGATGGCAGCATGGGTCCATCTAGTGTGGAGCGCAGCGCAGCCTGTACACGGCCCAGCAGCGTCACCAGCAGCAAGAAAGCAGCGCCACGTCGCACCATATTCAAAAGTGTAGGTTGGAATCAGACCTCAGCCTGAAGTAAGCCATAGAAATGTTGTGATTGGTGAGAAACTTCACCTGGAAATAAGTCGTACTATTGGTGGAAAATCCATTTTTCTATGCGGTAGCCTCCCCATTAACATAACGGCTCCTCTCAGTCTTCCTGCTGGTGCCCATGGGCGAGTCGTCGGGGCTGCGCTTCCTGCTGCGCGCGTGCGTGTTCCTGCTGGTGCTGATTGGCAGTCTGTTGCAGCTGATCTTCTTCGCGCTGCTGCCCCAGATCCAGCTGCACACAGAGTACTGTAACGCCACGTTGGCTTCGCGTTCGCTGTTGGCTCCGACTCCTACGTCTGTGGAGCTGACGCCGCCTATGAAGCTTTTGTTCCAGTCGTTGTACGTGTCTCCGCGGGAGTTGGCTTTGCAGCAGAAGGAGGAGGAGCGAAGACGCAATGAACTGAAAGATGCAGCCGAGGAACCGAAGCAGACGATCAGAGGCAAGAAGAAGACGTCTATTACGACAGAACTCGAGGGTTTCCGCAATCCATTGGGCGGTGAAGGAGAGACTTTCCATGCGGAAACTTTAGCTGAAAACGAGGCGCTTCGAATGCAGCAATTGGCTGAAAAGGAGGAGGAGGTGGAACGAGAACGACAGATGAACTTGCCCGCCGGTTTCTTCTTGCAGACCCGCGGCCAGGGCCACGAAGCGATTAACTCCAAGTCCGCCTACTGCATTAACGTTGTTATGCCCAGCGATTCCCCAGGTGTATTACTGGACTTTGAGCTTTATCTCAACGCGCTACCGTCAGCACGGCCGGTGTATTCTTACAGAGGCAACGGAGAACAGGAGGGCGAGAGCTACATGGATGATGGGAAAGTCAAACGCCTGGACATGCCGCCGTCGGTAATTGACATTTACCTGGAGCGACACCCAGTGGACAGGAAATACTACCCGGACTTCCACGCACCAAAAGAAAAGACCATCTGGATGATGCAGAACGTCGAGTTCTTCGACCGACATGAGCTGGACAATCCCTCGGTTGGAGTTATGATGGTCAAGAACCGTATCGGACTTAAGAAAGTGATCGAGTACAGGCATCGCCACCAGCTCTCGTACTCGGTCTTCTACACAAAGCACACGAGTCGGGACTTGTACCAGCCAGCAGTTCAACGGGACTGGACGTCGTTCTTGCACTTGGCAGGCTGGAGTCCGTTCAAGAACACGCGCGTGATCCTACAAGCGTGGTCACTTCATCCCGAGTGGCCACAACTTATTATCCGGGTGATTAAAGCAGATTTATGCGCGTGGATCGAGGAGAAATTCGGTGACAAGGACTCGTGGCGGCTGCAGAACGTCGACTACGCATGCGGTTCGGTCCCCGCTGAAGAGAAGGACCGGTTGCAAAACCAGATCGGACTTCATCTGTGTCCGAGTGAAACGGAAGGGTTTGGCCACTATATCAACGAGGCTCGCAGTGTCGGCGCACTGATCCTGACGACGAATGTTCCGCCGATGAACGAACTCGTGGACGAGAAGAGCGGCGTGCTGGTAGGAGAGCCGCATCCGTGGTGGTGGCAGACCAAGGGAGACTTATTTATGCCGCTAGCTCAAGTGGACGTAGCGGACATGGAGCGGGGTGTGGAACAGATTCTGCTGCTTTCCATAGAGGAGCGCCAACGAATGGGTCGGCGGTCGCGTGCCAAGTTCCTGGAGGACCGCGCATATTTCCTCAATGCGATGACCGCACTGGAAGAGAGTCTGTGCCAGGATGAGATCCGAATCGAGAAATTACAGCCCTATCTGTACTAGCGACAGTGCTTGATGACTTTCGAGCTCGGATTAGATAGAGATTTAGCACCTGCCTGGCAGCCTAGCTTGTAAGTAGTAGCATAGTTGTCCACCCATGACTTGACCCTCATTGTGCTTCAGTCCTTGACTTCCTCATAGTAACAAATTACACTAGATTATGATCATCATTCATCACATGCAGCTTTTGCTAACTAATAAGCTCGCTCCACACGAGCTTTATCCATACATGTAGGTATCGGAACACTTGGGAATCATAGTACATACCAAGACAAAGCTATGCTTCCATTGGCAAGTCTTGATCGTCCTCTTTAATGACCCCAGCGATCTTCAACTCCTGGCGTCGCTGGAATCTTGCTCGTAACACTCCTCTGAAGAGGTCAACGACTGCTTTAGATAAGGCGACAGCGACCATTGGGTTCTCCGTCTCGAGTCGCACGAGATTTGGGGCGATGATGATAGCGAGTTGGTCCACACCCATGTGATTATGCGGTTGGTACTCGGCCACGTAGGCCAGAAGATCAGCTAACCACAGTACGATACTGCATTCCAGATCCCCCAAGAGACTCAGCACTTCAACGTCGGCATTTTCCGCTGATGCTAGTCGCTCCATCTCACCTGCTGGGATCTCGTGCAGAATTGGCACAGGTAGCTCTCGGAACCAGAGTTTGATCAAATCAGCCAGCACTCGGACGTCGTGCTTCGCTCCTCGAAAGGCCCCGCAGTTAATATCGATCATTGCTTGGTCTCGTTCAGCCTTACTGGGTGATTCTCTGAAGATGTGAGGTGTCAGGTATCCCTGTTTACCGACGAAGTGTTGCTGTAGCATAACCAGCACTGCCGGGATTCTCTCTTCGTAGCCTGGGACGGCAATTCGAGGGACCTGACGGAAGGGAAGTTTGAAGTGTTGGTTCATGATCCGAACGGCGTCGTTACTATCGACTGGATGGAGACTACCGATCATGCTGGACAAGCTCAAACTTCCCGGTGGAGCGGAACTTGTTCGTGTCCGTTTGATGTGACGACCGGTCTTTGGGATCGGAGATGTCGATGGGTCCGGTGCACAGATTGTATCTGCTCGCCCTCGTTCCGAGACAAGGTAGTCTGCGAAGTTGTCCGGGATTCCTTCGAACCTCGCTTCTTGGAAGTTGTAGTGGATGTGCACGTCATGTTTGAAGCCGTAGGGAGAGCCGATCTCGAGGAACGCTGCGAAATCCTGGTCTCCTTCCTGTTGTGTGGCTCCGGAGGGTGATGATGGAGAGCCGCTGTCCGCCTTGACCGTCGAGTGCTCCGGTAGCTGAATGTTGAGCATTTTTACGAGGGTGAAGCTTGTCCAGTCGGATTGTGAGCAGCAAAGGCCAGGAGGTATCAGGCTTTCACATATCACGGCAAGAATAAGATTTCTGGAAAGTGGCAATGCGATCTTAGTGAAAGGACGCGGTACCTGTGGAGATGTCAGTGGCTGGTTGGTGGGCAAGTGGAACTGTTCCAGGGCTGTACGCAAGACTTCCTGGTAACCTGGCGCTACTATCAATGGCTCTTGATTTGACGGCGCGAAAAGGTATATATTGAGCGCCGTCCGGACTGGCAACGGCGTTAACCAGCGACAGCCCGCCCAGGAGAAAAGGCTGGCAAGTCTACTGGCGTCGTGGCCGTTTCAAAACCACCGGGGAAGTAATTTCGGCTCAGGCGTTGAATTCGCTGTGTTTTTTTTATCAATAAGTGGGTCTTATGCTGGTAAAACCAAACGCTCAATAGAGGTTGCTGTATTGAGCGTGCTGTTTGCAGCGCCTAAAAGTAAAAGCAACACGTTAATGCCGTTTTCATCACTCAAATCTCGTCCAAGTAGCCGTTTGTTCGAACACGAGGTTTCCAATATCGAGGCGAAAGGGTGTGGAGGTCAGCAACGTGCTGGCGACTACGTTGAAAGCTTGATGAGCACGCCACGCTGGTGTCGCACTGGCATCAAACGTGCCAGCGCAAGGCCTCGTATCGCTGCCTCAGAACTCGTGCAAGGTGGGAGCGAAGCCCACCCAACAGCATTTTAATGCCAATGAGACTGCGTGTAGTGCTACTAGACACCTGATACAGCACGGCGAAGTTATCGCCACCGAGAATCTCGGCGAGAGAGCGCTATCCTTCCGACGCTGAGTGCACTGGGTGCATTATTCGGCCGTTATCTTTTTCTTGAAGTTCTTCAAATGGCGTCTAGTGATTGGCTAATACACTTCAACGTCGCCATGGCCGTTACAGACGTACTGCGTCGGAGAAGCTTGGGGAAAGGAACACCAGCTCATGACTCGTGGCACAGCACTCGTGACACCTAGTCGTGTAGATTTAACACAGTGCTGGTCTCTTTACGTTGCCACCGATCCGTTGGGCGTCGAATGCGCATAAAACATTTCACGTTTGTCTTGTTGATCTGCAATGTCTTTGCACTATGACAACGATGAGAGGCTCACACAAGGACGACTAGGATTTGTTTCACTACACGCACGTACACAACCACTTTGCCCTACAGCATAACAAGATCAGAAATCAGACTCGATAGTCTTATTCTAAGCTTTTATCGCTTGCGCATGGAATCCGAAATGCTGGGGTTGAATGTAAAGTCAGCGAACGTCGAACTCAGCACCATGGACTGATGTGTGCACACACTGTCCACCACAGGCTCCGATGTGAACTCAGCGTCGAAGTTCCCCACATCCAGCTCGTCCTGCACCACCGGGTGCCATGGAGGCGTCACCGTCCGCCCCATTAGCGCATCCCACGAAACGCCAGCGAAAAACGGATGGTCCCGTAGTTCTTGTGCGCCACGCGAGCCAAGGCGTTCGGTCGGGTTAAAGGTGAGAAGGCCGCAAATCAATGAAGCTGCTTCGGGAGGCATCTCGGGCGGCATCATGGTGCTCACATAGCCCGGCGTCATGATCTTCTTGACCATAATCTCGCGGTTATCGTCGAAAAATGGATGCACGCCAGTGAGCATTTCGTACAGGAACACTCCGAGCGACCACCAGTCAACAGCGAAACCGTATTTCTGCATATTGTACACCTCAGGTGCGAGATACTCGGGACTACCCACCAGCGTCTGCGCACCCTTGTCCGAAACCACATTCAGCTTGGACAACCCAAAATCTGTGATGCGCAGGTGGCCAGACGCTTCGACAAGAATGTTCTCCGGTTTGAGATCACGGTAGGCAACCTTGAGGCGGTGAAGATGCTCAAGGCCCAGCACGAGCTCAGCCGCATAGAATCGAGACAGCTCGTACGAGAATCCATCGTCGGACATGTGATGGAAGAGCTCGCCACCAGAACAATAATCAGTCACGAGATACAGTTTGTCCTTGGTCTGGAACGAGAAGCGTAGTCGAGCGATAAATGGGTGATCGATCTCTTCCAGAATCAGACGCTCTGTCTTGATGTGCTCTTCCAGTCCATGCCGAACCACATTCTTCTTGCGAAGCACCTTCATGGCATACACGACGTGCGTGTCCTTCTTGCGCACGAGGAAGACCTTTCCGATCGATCCCTTGCCGATTACCTTGATCAAATCAAAGTCACTCACAGACACGCCGTGCGAGTGATGACTCGACGAGTTACTGCCACGACTGCTAGCGATCGATGCACGCATTGCTGACGAGCTGGCGTCTGTGTCCAGAGACGATCGGCGAGCAGTTTTCCGGTGGTGTGGAGACTCACTCGCGTTGGCGCCCATCGCTGTACTGAGGCGACGACTCTGCTTCTTCGGCTTAAGAGAGTCCAGACGATGGCGAATCACATTCCCAAGCCATGTCCGTGTCTTGGCTTCTGACTCCGAGATGAATTGAGCAGCCCCGCAGCCGCGATCACGCGCAGCCACAAAGTAGGTGAACGATGTTTCCAGCGAGAGACTGATAGTGCGAGCCTTGTTACTGCTGCTGCTGCGCTTGGAGAGCGCAGATGTGGGGGCCGCAGCTGGGGGTGCCTTGCCGTCAGCCGACGGGCCTGACGCTGTTAGGTCACCAACTGATAAACAACTGCACGATAGTTTTTCCTCTTCTGCTGGAATATGCCCGCCGACGGAGATCTGAGCGTCGCCCTTAAAGTTAATAGCGCGCTGCTTTAAGAACTGGGCTACAGCCGGAGACGTGGTCGACGGATCCATACGGTAGGCGCCTTCTGCAAACACGAGAGCATTTACACGCTTGACGACCTGCTCCTCGCGGTTTTGAATGAGCGTCACCACCGACTTGGCACCGAACGAATAGGCCAAAAAGTAAACGTTGCGGGCTTGAGCACGGGAGATAATGTTGTCCCACACGTAGAGCATGTGCTCATCGGGAGACGAGCTGCCGCGAATCGGGAATGTATCGTTTCCAATCGTCACATTGTTCGTAGATGGATTCACCACAGCCACAGCAAAATTGTACGTAGTAGCTCTACGCATGACTGGCAGCATTGAGCCCAGCTCCAAGCCTTCCTGGATCAGTAGATCACGACTCCAAATGCCAGGTTGTGCTCCTCGCCCGCCATTGACCACAACAAGCAAATTGGCGTTGATGCGCCAGTCCGACGTCAAAAAGATACTGGAACGAGCTTCCTTCGGCTCGTCGGGCCTTGGATCTAATGGGAGTCGAGCCTGCTTAAATGCCAGCTCCGCCAACATCTCCATCTGGATGTGGAAGATCGCAGCCTTGACGATATCGTCCAGTTCTCCAGCACGTCGTTCATCGCTCATGAGCTCATAAACAGCTTGGTTCGTGCGGCAGTGACGCAGCGTTCCTGCGTCATCAAAATAATAGTCCAGCTCTTCCAGAGACTCCAATTGATCAGTCAAAGCAATGCTGCCACGTGCCAATGCATCAGCGTCGCCCGTGCCAGTGACGCTGCTGGCGGTGCTGTCGCCGAACCTTTGCTTCTGCAGTTTCTCAGCGTCGTTTGCGGTCATACAAAGGATATATTGCTTGCCGTCTTCACAGCCCGCCGGGTCCGAGATCTGCTCTAACGTTGCCGCGTGCAGCACAACGCAGCCTTCCAGCAGTCCAGGCGGACGTTGATCCACCTCTATGTCGTCGTCATTGCAGCTCTACAGTACAATAATACAGTTCGTATCAGCCCCCATAGGCTTCAAAGCCGTTCTAAAAGCCAATTACCGCACCATCAGGAACTCGTTGACGACCGAGAGCCACGAGTCCGTCGGCATGACGAAGGCCATGACTGGAGCGCCCACCTCCACCTGCGAACCCTGTGCACCCGCCAGCTGCACGAACACGCGTCTGCTGTCCGCCATGTTCCCTCGTCTGCTCGCGCTGTCGGTGTCTTGCTATGAGAGCAACGTCCAAAGTCGCATTTAAGCGGGGCGAAGATCGTACCCAAAACGTTTTGACCAATCTGCGGTCTTCAGATAATGTGATTGGATAAAAACAATTGACACACGCCCTAATAAAGACCAACATTCCTCGACTAGCATGATGCCTCCTATGCTGCGCTCGCGCTTGGCGCTCGTGGCAGCCTCCCGCGTGCTAACGCGCACATCTGCCGCTACTGCGTATGCTACAGTCATAGCTACTGCGCCCTATTCGACTCAGGTGATGGATCCGGTGGCTGGTTTGCCGCAGCGACGTGTGCAATACGACTCGCACATGCCCACGACTCCGCTGCAGAAGCTCGTGCTGTCCGTTACGTCAGCGCTTACAGTGTTTACAAATCCGGAGCGCGGTGACATGCTGGCTGCATTGGGCGAAGTTACTGGTCGTGACGCGTTGCGACGTATCCATGCGCGCATGTGCGCTGACCCCGTCGGCGCGCGTATCTTGGCCGAGAAACCCGTGATCCGCAACGACAAGATCGACATGGAGTACCTGCGCGCGCTGCCTGCCGACTCCTTTGGCCGTCACTACGCTGCGTTTATGGATTCGCACGGTTTTGACGCTGATGGACGTTCACTCGTGCGCTTCGTGGACGACCCGGAACTCGCTTACGTAATGCAGCGCCACCGCGAGTCGCACGACTTCTGGCACACGCTGTTTGACGTGCCCCCGACGGTTTTGGGCGAAATCGCTCTTAAGTATGTTGAGATGGCACACTCTAAGCTACCGGTTAGTGCACTCAGCGCCTTCGTGGGCCCACTGCGCCTCTCCAGCGAGGAACGTTGTCTGTTAATGAAGGTATACGTGCCTTGGGCCAGTCGAGCCTCTAAGAAAGCGCACTCACTGCATTGCGTCATGTACGAAGAAGAATTCGAGACACCAATTGAGGAGCTGCGCCAGCGGTTGAATATCGAGGTCGCCCCTCCTCTCCCGGACTCGTCGGAGCACTATAGACGCCACAAGGATGATCAGCACTAGGCGTTAAACGAGAACACAACTAGGTTACTCAGATCGATCATTTCCCAGCTTATTTCCCCGCCCCAAAGAGATCGTACTCGTGGTCACTGCTGTGGTGGTCCTGCTCTGCAGTTGACGCTCTAAGAGTAGATACCAAAGCTGCCGTCGCGTCTTCTCCAGCCATATTCGTTGTGTTTTGAGCACCGTTTGTATTCCAGAACTGCGTGCTTGAGACTTGTCTACTGAGTGGTGCAATATGAGTTTGGGCTTGTGCTTGGGTGTAGTCGATGGCCTCATGAAGTACTGGGAGCGGGGCCACTGTTCCAAGCACAGCCTCGCTGGGTGGTGAAGTAGCAGGGATCGAATTGGTCGTAAAGGTCTGATTTACCTCGAGAGTTGACGTGGTCGATGTCTGTGTAGGCGGCGAAGAATGCATGGAAGCAGTCGTAGCGTTTGCTTCCTCGTGTTGTGTGGGCGGTAGTTCCAATGACGATGGAGATTGTTGTGTCCCGGTAAATCCATTGCTGGCGATCGGGCCCGGTGTATTTGGCGAGAGGAACGGGTTGTGTGCTGCCTCACACTGGAAGTCGTACGAGTAGTTCATGTCCATGATGGGCTGCATTGGAGGCTTCTTCTTTGTTGTTTCCAGCGAGCTCAGACTTTTGGAGACTGGTAACGGGAAGAGTTCGTGGGACTCCGCGCTAGATTCGCTGTAAGCACTTCTTCCTCCATCACTTGTAACACTAGCTGCCAGACTGTTATTGCCACTTCCAGGAGTATATTGCCGCCGCGACGCCAGTTTCGCTGACGATTTAAAAGCTGCATACTTCGGGATGGAATCAATTTCCAAGCACTCGTACTCCCCCATACTCACAGGACTTAACGGTCCCTCTGGTGTGTCGCCATCTGAAAGCGGGTATTCAGGCACTCCAGGTGCACCATCCGGAAGACTCTGCACGCTGCTACTAACCGAAGCACCAGCACTGCTAACCCCCGTGGTATACGGATCGACCGGACGTCGATACGAAGATGTGAACGGGTTCATCGCATCGTTATCAACGCCAGTGCTTTGTGGCCTGGTTGTCTGTCCCATAGAACTAGATCGTCCCAAGTCTTTGTTGCCAAACATCTCCGAGAAAGCTCCTGTGATCTCCGTTCCGAGTGCTGACATCTCCGAGCTAAACTCTGCAGCTGTAGTCGATTGCGCCCGGGCAATGGGAGGCCGACCACCTGTGGCCGTAGTCACTTTCCCATTCGTTGGTGCATTCTTCAGCGTGACGGTTGCAGACAAAATCTGCAGATACGCGTCCAACTCCTCTCGGCAGCCCTCAGCCCCCAATTCACCCGTAACTGCATACTCCGTCAGCAACGTATTAGCCAGCAGCACCAACTCACTGATCTGGTTCAGACGCTTCTCCATTTTGCTGTTCCAGTCACCTATTCCGACCACCCAACGCCCTGCATCCGCTACGTATGCAACGCTCGATCTGCAAGAGAAACAGTCAGAGAGAATACACTATTACAACAATTTTTAAGGTGACTTACTCGAGTTCGTCTCGGATCTCATCTCGGTACTCGTAGCAGCGTTGGAACAACAACGCCGCCGTATCCATAACGCCTGGCACGACATCCACCTTAATGATTGATCAAATATATTGGTAAAAACTGTCGTGAGACGTACAAGCTGGTAGATTCGGTCCCATGCGCTGGAAAAACTTCTCAAAGTAAATCACCTGTACGTAGTCACAGTAAATACGTGTCAGTTGATGATTAGACGTCCGGACGTGCAATTAACTGTTTGTTGTGCCTTCTTCATGAAAGTGGCGAGGTGCTCCTCCACGCGAGCGATAGCCGTCATGGACTTGCCAATGCTCGAGATGGACTGTCCTGCGCTGAAGATTGACGTCATGGGGGCTGCTGGGAACGAGGAGACGTGTGCGGGTGCGCTCGAGCGATGCGGCCAGTTCGGAGCGCTTGATGTTCTTTTGCGTGCCGAGAATTCCTAATTGTGGGTTTTATGGGGCTTACAAACATCCAATACAGTTGTTAGTATTCTCTAATGGAGTGCACCTTGAAGTGCACTTCAATCATAATGCCAAGACCAGCTACTTGTGGAAATGTACGTTGCTTCATCGCCAGGCACTGTGGATTACCCCTAGTGTTTCATCATCATCCAACGGAAGACCTGGCTGTAGAGAGCTTGGATGCCAGACAACCGAATGCTATGCTGCTTAGTCCATCTCCTTGTTGAGCTCGAGCCTGTCCGTGTTTGTAAGCAGCAATAATGCACCACAACGAGTAACCGTTTGCTTGCAATTGAACCGACGTGCAATTTGCAATGCTGCCCAACGTTTTCCTGTAAGGCACCAGGTGTAAGTCACCGGCTGGGATTTCTGCTGGGTGGCAAGTGTTTATGTGGAATTACAACTCCTCAGCAATGCACACTGGTCAGGGATAGAGAGTTTGTCGATCATCCACTCATGACAAGAGTCTTGTTGGTAGCGCTGGTGACTTGCAGTGAAAATGTTCGTCTTGGTTCAGCAGACTGCTGAGCAGTGGGTGCGCAATGCAATAGAGTGTTCTAGCGTGCGTGGCTCAATACCCTCCAAAGTCTATGGCCACCGGCCTCATCGCTACTGTGAAACTTGCAAGTTGCAAGTATGTATGTACCTAATTGCTACTGTACATGCACGTGTTGCAGCTCGCGGAAGGGAACTGATAACGGCAACTCTCGTTTTGTTGAGGAATCTCGCTACTGTAACAGCTAGGGTACCTACATGTACATGTACTTCAGTATTAATACCACATGCTTGAGCGGTTTGCTAAAAATGAGCTTGTCGATTCGGCGATCGATTTCCGAGCCGGAATGGAACTTCCATCGGAAGACTCCATGCCTGCAAGCGAGTATTATAAAACAGTTCACTTGGTAAGTTACAGCACCGGCGTTGCAGTGATGTTGACCCGTGGCGGCATCTGGGTGAGCGGAACGCTTCATGATCGAGATGTGGAAAACCGATGCATAGGCATTTGGTCCAACAATATTTTTTGCTGGTGCAGCTGGTACTTCGAGTAAAATAAGTTACTTTAAGTAACTCTACATGACGAAACTTTAAAAGTACGCATACCAAGGTAAGGTAAAGGCTATTATAATACAGTGTCTTACACAAACGCGACTACGGTTTTCGTCATGAAACTCGTTTGTACTGCAAACTTTGCTGTGCAAAGTTGACGGCGTATGAGCAACGTTTGCCGGTGCTCATATGAATCGCATTGAAGCCAGAGTTAGATCGGCCAATTCTGGCGAGACGCTATATCCTTCGATGGCAAACGTTGCCACTACAATTTCAGGTAGAATTCTGAACGGAGAACATGCGTAGATATCGCCCTACCACAATTCTCTTTATCCGGAAAACGGACCATCTCCAAATTGACTCTTCGAGCAAGCGCTCGGCAAGTCGGGGCTACAACAGTACATGCACTGTCACTCCTCTCGAAACCGGCTGCGTTTCCGGAGACCGGCGTGCGTTGCAAGCGGGAGCCAAGAATGCTTTGCCTTATGCTCCGGCCGTGTTGACCCTGTTCTTGAAATCGCATTCCCTAGCAAATCGAGGCCGTGAACTGCTCAATGCAAATTTCAAGTCAACCAAATTCACACAAAACGTTCCGTGTTTTTGTCTTCATACTTTATTCAAGTTGTAACTCCATCCTTACAATTTTCAAGACATCTTACCCAGTTCCGTATCCGGAATTCCTGGCTCCAAATGACTCAAAAGCGCGCATAGCCCGTACGAATTCAACTCTTTCGTCCCACTGTAGGCACGATAGAGTCAGAGGTTTCAGCAGTTTCAGGATCGATCCATCAGCGCAACAGTCGGCGCTTGTCATGGGCCCGCTCTTTACGCTTGTTGCAAACCTCGTTCGGTTCGGTCTCACTCTGGAATTCACCGGGCAAACGACAGTTTTCGCGTGCTGATTTACAGGTCCAGCGAGTATGGGCGTGCCGTCCAACCACAAAGAGGGCGGCGGCTTCTACAGCGCCAATTCCGTTTACACCAACTCGGTGCAGGAGTCCAACTACGGCGGAATGGAGCACGGACACTCGACCATGACGATGACGTACGGTCCGGACGGCCGCAGCAGCTTCGACAGTCTTGAGCCCTCCGCCATGTTGGGCAACAACCGCTTCGTGGCCGGCAACAAGTTCTTCAACTACCAGCAGTTCGGCGCACTGCGGGAAGGCGGCGGTGTCAGTCTCTTTTCGTCTTCGTACTATGGTTTACTGTTCGCCACAGCGCAGAGCAGTCTCATCTACGCGGTGCTCAGGTACTGCATGCGTCCGACGCTCATGCACTCGCTGTTGCTGCAGCGTTCCGAGAGTTCAGTCGTGATTGAGTGTTTGCTGAGTATCCCGACGACACTCGCTTTCTTCCTTGGACTACTGTCGGATGTGCTACCTATTGGAGGATACCGTCGCAAGTCGTACATGATCACAGGAACCTTGCTGAGCTTTCTCATGTGTATGGGCATGATGATTCTCTCCGCTACTGTAGATGTGGACTCATCAACGGAGGAGGAGCTTTCCAACTACATCATTTACTACATGATCCTGATCATGGGAGCCACGTTCGGTACCATGCTCAGCAAGATCGCCACGGACGCCCGGGTCATCGAGCTTTCCCAGCGCGAGCCTCTCACTACCCGAGGCACACTACAGATTAACTATCTGCTTTTTCGTACTGGCGTCGAGTGGGTGGGGCTCTGGTTGACTGCTGTTCTCATCCGCTTCGACGAGAACAAGAACAACTACGCGTTACGCATCGACCCGTTCTGGGCGTACGCCAT
The DNA here is from genome assembly GCA_030324255.1 of Phytophthora capsici. Taxonomy (NCBI): domain Eukaryota; phylum Oomycota; class Peronosporomycetes; order Peronosporales; family Peronosporaceae; genus Phytophthora; species Phytophthora capsici. The sequence goes on from CM059346.1 coordinate 4,516,881, forward strand.
GCTGGCGCTTCTGAGTCTGATGCCCGTGCCCTTCGTGTTGCGCAACTGCAACGAGCGAACTGTCCAAGCTGAGGCAGGTTTGATGAACGAAATCGTCGCAGAGGAGGGCAGCGTGGCCATGATCACGACGGCGCCGACGTCAGCCAGCGCTCGTGTCGGAGCTTTCTTCCGGATGTGCCAGCAGCGCGCCGTGTGGCAACTTGTGCTGTTCCTGTGCATCCTGTTGGCAACTACGCGGTTCTACTTTGGTGCGGCCAACGCTGTCTTTGTCAGTATGGCCAGCCTCAACCCCAGCACGACGCTTGTGACCAATGCGCTCAAGTACGTGACCACGTTGGCGGCTATGGTCATGTGGAAGCTCTTCTGGTCCAATTCCTCCTGGAGGCGATGTGTGTGCTTGGGGATCGCGGTGATGGTTATTCCAGAGACTTTCCGTGCCATCATGATGATTTACGTGCCGTCGGTGCGTGGCCAAGCCTTCTACGACATTCTCGGCTGCATCCCTGGATTCACAGACGGTATCATCACTATTTTTTCGTTGATTCCAGCTACCGAGATCGCTGAAAATGGGTCGGAGGGTGCCACCCAGGGCATGTTGTTGTCCTTCCGCAGTACGATTGCCATCGCCATGCGGACACTGAGCAGTGACTGGATGGCAAAGGCCGCCCCTGTCACCCTCGACGATGGAACGGGTCGACTTCTGTTGCTGCTACTCATCGCGTACGCTGTGCATGCGATGTCTCTCTTCTCGGTGCTTCTGCTACCCCGACAGAAGCTGGACGCACAGCAAATGCGCGTCTACGGCGGATATAGTAAGCTTGCGTGCATCGCGATCTGGATCATCTTTATTGTCTTCTTCGTCTACGCTATGGCTGTGAACCTCAAAGCCATGGCGGACATGGCAAACGCTAGGAATTAAGTAAGTTATATATTGGGGAGTACAATATGAGGGCGCTAGCTTCGCTGCATGAATGTAATGTCGCGTTGGTTCAGCATTTGTCAGGTGTGAATGGTCGAGAAATAAATCGTGATGAATCCAAATTATACGTGCCGTTATCCGACTCGTTCCCAATTTCTTTACGAACAGCACGACTTCTAAGCTTACCAGTAGATCCTACATTCTGCGTCTGCGTGTGCCCCATGGACGAATAGAACACACGCGTCTTGCCTGTCAGGGCCTCAACTCTTCCGGAAAAGCCGTGAAGTTGTGCTCAAATTTCTCCTTTAACACCGATAAGCGATGTTGTTCGCCTACGCTGTTCTCTTACACTTTAAGACCGGCCATGACCAACCACTTCGTTGGAATCCGATCGAGGTGTGGCTACCCAGAAGTTGCCCCCGTGTTTGAAGTGCGTCGCCTCAATGCTGCTTAGATCGCCAGAAGTGATAGCTTCATCCATGTCCTGCTCCAACACTTTGACATTCACTCTGTGTTCTGGCTGCGTTAAGTCCTTCACGCGGAACTGACGCAGAACAGCATCTGATCGGTCTTCGGTTTTGGTGGTGGGTGGCTTCAGGTGCTTCTCGAACTTGTACACTTCAAACGGTGGATCTTCGCTGACTTGGATAATTTCAGTCTGCTTGTACCCAACCGACGGGTAGAAGGCTCGAGCCTTGTCCATGACTCCGCCCGTCGTCAGCCACACTTTAGTGAAACCGGTGTCTTTAGCCCACTGCTCGAGTGCAGCAACTAGGATTCGCCCAACACCAAACCGTCGATGCGTGTCTTTCACGGATAATCGGCGCAGCTCTCCTTCCTGGTTGTCCTTCCGTTCGAGTCCGACCATGCCCAGCACTTGTGTAGGGTCCGTCTTCAACGTTGCAACCCAGAAATTGCCACCAGCGGTGATGTAGGTGCCAACGATGTCGCTCAAATCGGTTCTAATACTCTCTTGGAGATACGCGTCGGATTCCTTGGGCATGTTTCGGAACGCTGCGTATGACTGCATTCCTGCTTTGAAAACCTCCAAAATCTGAGGCAGATCCTCGGCACGAAATTGACGAATTACAATATCGACAGCAGCGCTGGAGATGCCCATGATAAACTCAGCGAATGGCGGTGAACAGATAGGAAGGAAAGGGGTCGAAATCCGAAGTGGTTGCTCGTAAGTCTCTGTATTGCGCCCTCATTTTCGTGCCGTAAACCAACGACCGTACTATGCATGGTTGAACCCGTACTGACTAATTATTATTGTCCCGTTGCTTAACTGCATGGACAACTTTACCACAATTATACATGTATTAAACGATAAGTGGTTCAACAGCTTGCTGTGTTGTTCGGTAACTTATCGAATTTATCTTCCACTTATTAATCGTTTAGTTGATTACGTAACTGGTTGCATACCATCATTCCGCCGATGAAAACTGGCGGGTAAATACATGGCATTCCTTCAAAATACCTTTTTTTATGTGCAGGTGCTCTAGCATGCACATGACAGCGTTTTCTCCGGCTTGACTACGCCGTCAATTTTCTTCCATGAAGACTATCAATTCCGCCGATGGAGGCTACCGGTGTTGCAGGTGCTACCTCTACTGTATCAATACACAATGAGCGCTCGCCATTCCGTCGTACGTTTATTGTGATGTGCATGTCTAGCTAAGCTAAAGTAGCCCTTAGTGGATATGAACGTGCTCTTACGAGGTAGAAGATATCAGCACCTTTTCCAGTTTGACTACACCGTAAATTGGACAGTCTTCTGAGAGGAAATATTTGCTAGTTTCGATGTAGCCCGCACGGATGTAAAAGTCCCTTGCCTTCTGCATCACACTGCCAGTTGAGAGCCATATCTTGTTGAACTGCTGCTCCCCAGCCCATTGCTCCAGCGTTGACAGCAGCATACGACCCACTCCGAACCGCCGGTGACTACTCTTGACGGACATTCGACGCAGTTCGCCTTCCTTGTTGGGCTTGGCTTCGAGACCAACCATGCCCACCACGAGTGTCGGTTCATCAGAAGGGGTCGCGACCCAGTAGTTGCCTCCAAGTTCGATATACGTGCCTCTAATGTCCATCAGATCCGTCTTGAGACTGTCATCGATAAACTGTAACAGATGTGGGTTCTCTCTCTGAGCAGGGTAGCAGAGCATTCCTTCTTTGAAGAGCTCAATCACTTGCGGCAGGTCTTCTGAACGAAATTGACGAATTACGATCTTGGTGGCGTCTTGAGCTGGGACCGGAGCCGGTGGAGTCACTACCGTCGACGATACTGTGGGGGCCATGGCTAAGAACACTTGTGCAGCTCCAAGAGAATATCGAAATGACATTGCTGGCCACTACATGGTGCTTCACGGATGTTTTGTGCTGCACAAACGATTAGATGAGGAATGCACAAACAATGAGATGAGTATATGATTAGACTGGAGAGTAGAAGTATTGTATTTCAGTACTAATACATATCAATGGTTGGTGCATTCCTACAGTAACTATCCAGTACTTGTGCGATGCTTTCCTCGATTGCGTGTTAAGCACAATTCGCAGACGCAAGTACTTTTTCGATCTTGACCACCTCAAAGCGAGGCTCCTCTCCAACAAGCATCACCTCGGTCTCCGTGTAGCCTGTCGAGGCGTAGAACGCTCGTGCCTTTTCCATTACGCCACCCGTAGTGAGCCAGATCTTATGGAAGTTGTGCTCTACAGCCCAATTCTCTAGCCTCAAAATGAGTAGCCGTCCAATGCCGTATCGGCGATGGGTGCTCTTAACGGACATGCGTCGAAGTTCACCTTCGCTGTTCGGCTTTGCCTCGAGGCCGACCATACCCACCACTAGTGTCGGCTCGTCGCGAGGGGTAGCAACCCAAAAGTTGCCTCCAGGTGTGATGTACGTGGCAACAATGTTGCTGAGGTCCGTCTTCAAGCTGTCGTCAATGTATTCATGCAAACGCGGGTCTTGCTGGCTCTTGGGGTAATGTAGCATGCCGTCCTTGAACAGCTGAATCACCTGGGGCAGGTCATCGTTGCGGAACTCGCGGACCGAAATCTTGGGCGAATCGTGGATTAACACTGAAGCTGGGGGCGACACGGCTGTGGAGGAGACTGTTGGAGGCATGGCGTTCTGGTGTTGCACTCTTCAAACGAAGGTCAAACGAGAAATGACTGGGCGTGATCACGGCGTTTTGTATTGTGCATTTCCGAACTTTTGGCCAATCTGACCTGAAATGGTATGTCCTTAGCAGGAGGGGTTGGGGGTATAGGTAGGATTTGCTGTTCTTGCAGTGACGATTTACGCCGACGACCAGAGAAAAAACAAATTTATATCCAATTAACAACGGTTATTTACCCAATCATCGTTGGTCCTGAGGTCCTACGGAAGGGGTCCGATTTGGTCTAAAGACCACCATCTAAAGGAATAAGGTCCGAATGGCCAAAAATTTCCGGCCATTCAGACTTACGTAAGGCCACTAGCACTATCCGAACATCAATGGGTTATTCAAGCGGTCAGTGGGCTATTCATATGGCCTGGTATCATTTTACACTACATTTACAACACCGAAATGACTGTTGTTGCTGTAGTTTTAAAAGTTTCAGCAGGCAATGCAGTACATCTGAGCAAACATCCAATACTAAAATTCTGAATTGCTATTGTAAATTTAGCGACTAGGCATTCGAGGTCGGTCGTCCTTGACGACACCTCTAAACTCTTTCCGCAATTCATCGACTGCAGCGCCCCAGACCCCTACCTTCTCCGCCATTTGTGCACAGGATATCAGATAGTGGAGAAGGTAGAGGTCCGGGGCAGCCGCGGCGTATTTGTACGCCACACAAAATTAGTGCCCTTGTTTGCGGGTTGGGGTAATTTTTAGCGGGGAGCAGCTGGTCTTTTAGGAGACCTTTGGAAGGACCACTCCTCCTACGTAGGACCCTAAAACGGAGGGCATTTTGGCAGAAAGGCACAATAAGTAAACTTTACCAAGTAAAGACAATGCCGGTGCTGCATGCAGTGAACCAATTAAAAGGGATGAAGGCAAAGGTACATCACGTTTGATTCGATCGCAGGAAAGTCACGACTCGCAGCCTGCGAGGAAAGAGTTATTGATGACTGACTGTACCGTCGTGTCTTTGCAGATTGCAACACCGGGACGTTGCCACGAAGCATTGTTGACACTGTCAACTTGACAGTGTCAACTTGACACCATCGATCACAACTGCTTGGCAAGCTCGAAGACTTCTACGTGTGGTTCGACTGAAACCACCTTCGTGCCCACGTCCTGGTAGCCGATAGCACGGTAGAAGGCGCGTGCGTCGTCCTTTGGTCCTCCATTCATGAGAATGATCTTGGTGAAGTCGTGTGTCTTGGCCCAGTCCTCCAGTACAGTCACCAACCGCCGCCCGAGACCGTGGCGACGGAAGGCCCTTGATACGGCCATGCGTCGCAGCTCCCCCACTCCATCACCTTTGTTCTCCAAGCCCACGATACCCACGACCTCATCTTCCTCCGGTGTCGTTACAACCCAAAAGTTGCCCCCCGGATTGATGTAAGCGCTCGAAATGCAAGCCAGATCTCCATCCAAACTCTCCTGGATGAAGTCCGTCCAATGATCCTGAATGTGGCTAGGAAAACTGTCGCGGTAGAATTCACAGCCGTCGGTGAACACAGCGTTCACACCCTCTTGGTCTTCAGGTACATACTGGCGGATGTGGAACTCTGGCCGCTCGGAGGTCGCCATCAGCAAAGTCAAAGTGTTGTAAAATTCACACGAGCAGAGTCAACGTAAATTTAACATTAGGAGAATTAAAAGATTAGGGGCCATAATCATTTAATTCCCTTATTGCTAAATTTCAAAAACTATGGCAGCAAAAGAACTGTCCCAAACCGGTATTGTACCAGTAACTGTAACGGTCAGAGATCCTTGGCAAGATGAGCTTCCTCGTGAACCATCCCAGGCGTGAATACGGTTGTGTGTGTCAGCGTGTACCCGTGTGCCTTGTAGAATTCTACAGCTCTGGTCATTCCCAGTCCAGTTGACAGCTCAATGCGCTTGATTCCGTGATCTCTGGCCCAATTCTCCACGTGGAAGAGCAGTTTTCGCCCCACTCCTGAACGTCGGTATCCTTTCTTAACGGACATCCGTCGGAGTTCACCAATGTCATCGCTACGGCGCTGCAGTCCGACCATCCCAACGATTTCTTCGTTGTCACCATTGGTGCATACAGTAGCCACGTAGTAATTTCCTCCTCGGGTCAAGTAGACGTTCTCAATGTCGGCCAAATCGCCGTTCACGGATATCTGACGAACCTGTTCCCACAACTTTTTGCTGGCCTCGTCCTCACCCTCGTAAGAGTAGGAAACCATGCCATTAAGGTATAGCTGTACAACTGCTTCATGGTCGGCACTGCAGTATTGGCGGATCGTCATGTTCGTGGTCATCCGTTAGATCTCAGATAAATTCAAATTCAAGCTTTGAAAATATCTTCCCTTTCTGATCACAATGGCCATATTTAGTACTTCAAGTGGTACATGTATTTTATTTTAGCACAACGTTAGCTAGTGAACATTTTCTAGTTCCTCCTTCGCACCGATAAGACATTGAGGTATGAAGTTACCGTCTTCATCAAGTAATCCACGTCAGGGGGTCATTTTCATCTCGTTGAAGATCTAGAAAGCTGCAGCTCAACATGGCACTGAGCACTGGTAGCTCAGCATCTGCACTAGCATCGGAGCTCAGGATGTTGCAAGCCAGCAACGGCAACTCCGCTATGCCGATAGCAAGGACGAACTTACGGAGCATCCAGTCAGCCAAAGGAAATTGCCGTGCTCACCCTCAATCCGTCCACCACGTACGGCAAATGGCTAAACTTGCTACTGCAGTCAAGTCCGGTGATCTCTCACTCGGTTCATCTGCAAGTCAAACGTCGTTGACGATCAGCACACGGTCAGGACCACTTGCAGCTCTCAAAGTGCTGCCTCCTCCTATCGTTCGACCCCACACTGCAGGCGCTTTCAAAGCTCGCAAAGTGGAACCCACTCGCTTCCGCTACTTCTGTATGTTTGGAAACCTTTTGATACTCTTCGCCTAGGATCAACTCTAACACTTTTATATTCTGTAGATGACCGTGGTGACCTTCCTGTTCGAGTGAACTTCGCTGGTGCAGTACGAAAACTCCAATGGCAAGTTGATCTGTCGCTTCTCGACTTTACCCACTACTTGCCGGTGTTCATGGAAGGTTTGCGCGAATTGGAGGAGCCCTACCACTTCCTGGCGTTGAATGGGACCCTGGACATGTTGGAGAAGGGCGGCAGTCGAGTGTTGCCGTGTCTGGCGCGGATGATTCTTCCCATGAAGGCGAACCTCATGACCCGCAACCAGACTGTTCTCTGCCTGCAGATGAAGGTGCTGCAACGACTCGTGCTCTGCTGTCCTTACAGTGGCGAGGCGCTCGTTCCGTACTACCGACAGCTACTGTCGATCTTCAACCTGTTCATCACGAAGCGAGTGAACTGCGGTGACTCGATCGATTACGCTCAGAGGCGACAGGAGAACGTGGGCGACCTCATCCTCGAGACACTGAACATTCTCGAGAAACATGGCGGGCCGGACGCCTTCGTCAACATTAAGTACATGATTCCAACGTACGAGAGCTGCGTGACGCGAAGATAAGGATCAGAGGAGCCAGTAGCGACGTTGGGCTTTATTTTCGAAGACCAGAACGAAACAAACTTAGCCTTTGGCGTTTTTTGTCGAGACGTTTCTGAAGCACACAGGACGGTTGAGCCAGCCATTGTTCAAAACGCGATTAACCTGACTCATTCACTGCTAAACAATGAGGTCGAGGCCTGCGTTGACTGTCGTGGCTGACGACTACAAACAGCGAGGAGACGAAGACAAGTTTGAAGCTTCGTGTGACATTGGAGAGACAACGCTGCAGAAAGCAGGTCTCCGGATCAACAGTTCCGGCGTAACGTTTGCAGAAGAAAAAGCGGGACACAGAGAGGATGAAGACGACATTGGGGAGTGCGTAGTGGTGTCACGATCCGGTCGAAAGCTCATCGCTCTGGACAAGTTGGAGACTTGCAGTATGATCGGAAGGGGGAGCTCCGGCCAAGTTTTCAAAGCTCGGCACTGCGACTCGAACGTTCTGTACGCTGTCACAGTGGTGACCAACGTGTTCGACAAACCAAGACGTGACCAGCTCCTAACTGAGATCCGCACGCTTTACGGTATTGAAATCGAGCACCTCGTGGGGTTTTACGGTGCCTATTTCCAGGACCACGCGCTTAGTCTTGTGCTCGAGTTTTGCGCTTTGGGGTCTCTGGATCAATTGTTGGGGAAGTTGCCGAAAGGGGAAGAAGTAGTCCCCGAGCGTGTCATTGTTGCTATTGCGATGCAAGTGCTCACGGGACTGGCACATCTCAAGCACGTACAGTACGTCAGTAGTATGACATGGAACATTACGCCGTTATATTTGATTTAATTATATTTACGGACGTAAGTATAATTAAATTAAGTTTAATCTATTGCACGCTTCCTCATACACGTAAGCGCACGTGTACGCCACCTAATAGGCCTTAGTAGACCTATTACACCTGGTAGCACTTTGTAGTCCGTCCCACGACCGACTGCTGTTCGTTCGTATGGAGTCATACGAACGCGGGGTAGAGAACTCCCCCATGGATGAGGGGTCCACGGGGACCCCACACCAGGCACGGACTGCCCCCACCTCTCGGATCCAGAGTGGGAGGCGCTCCAACGACTCTCACGAGTCATTGGTGAGGCAGCGGTAGCGGCGATGCTTCGCACGCTATCGCCGACAGAGCAACATGGTGTTGCTCTGGGGTACATTGTTAAGGAGCAACGAGATGTTGCTGCCTCGGTGGCTTCCCCGAAGCCACGCGTGGAGTCGTTGAAACTCCACGTGAGTACCTATGCGGGGAAGGAGGACGAGACCCTCCTTCGTTGGCTTGTCGAACTCGACACAGCCGTTGCGGCTCGACGTATCGTCGATCCGATGTCGAAGGTCGCGTTTGCCATGTCATGCTTGGGCGGACGCGCGAGGAGTTGGGCCTATGGGCGCCGACTCTCGGATCCTACGTGCTTCAGCACGTATGAAGGTTTTAAGGAGGAGCTCAAGCTCGCGTTTGAGCCCCCGAAGAACGAGTTCAGATCGAGGGCGGAGTTCCTCGATCTCCAGCAGGGCAAGGATGACGTGCATTCCTATGCCCAGCGTGCTCGATACTTGGTATCGAACATTGTGGCCAACCCGGTCGACGAGGCGACCAAGGTCGTCACGTTCATGAAGGGACTGAGAGACGGTCCCGTCAAGACATACCTCTTTCGAGAGTATCCGAATACTCTCGAGGAAGCTATAAGCCTTGCGATACAAGAGGAGTTTAGCCGGCGTCAAGCTAAACTCCATGCGAACGCGCCGATGCCGGCGCGTCCTGTACCGAAGGCGGGAGGTCCGTAGCCTATGGACCTCTCGAGTGCTACGACTGCTGGTCAACAGCAGCGTAAGGGGTTCAAGGTACGATGTTACAAGTGTAGTAACATCGGTCACTTTGCACGCGAATGCACAGCGAGTGTGCATCCGGGCGGGCGTTCAAAAAACGCCAAGGACCAGTAGGCGCGGGGCGTCCTACTGGTGATGCAGTCTCGCGTGTCGAACTTGGACACGCGACAATGAGGACTGCTGCCCCCAGCGAGAAGGTTTCTCGCTGCAAGTTGCAAGATGACAAGCCAAACCTTGTCATCCTGAATGTTATGTCGAAGAGAGTTAACTCTCTTCGTGCCCTGGTGGACTCGGGCGCGTCGAACAACTTTGTTCGACAGGGAAGTCTTCGAAGTATGGACTTCGAAGAGGCCGACACGCCTCGCGGCGTGTTGGAGGTGCGGTTGGCAACAGGTGCCACCGTGAGGACCGAGAAGCGCGTGGTCCGTGTGCGCTTCTCGTACAAACGAAGAACGTTTGTGGAAGATCTTATCGTCTTGGATCTAGACGATAAGTTCGACTTGGTGTTAGGCATGCCGTGGCTTGCACGGCATGACCCGGTGATCAACTGGGAGAAGCGTACGGTCGTACGCTTCAATAGTATGAGCGCGACAGAGAGCGATGGCCCTGTCAGTGCTACGCATGCATCGGCGGATGCATGTGACTCCCCGGTTGAGGCAGCAGCGGCCGCCGCTGCCTCCGATCGCCACCGGCGACGCTCGACGACTCAGATAGTCGTTGAGAGAAAGTGTGTGTCGGCTCAGATATCTGAGTCTGAGTCTGAGCCGAAGAGTCGCCTCAGAAATCAGGTGAATGTGAATCACCTGAGTGATGGTAACGTACCGGTAATACCGGTAATACCGGTATTACCGGTAGACTTGGAGGTACTTCAAGCCCCCAAGGGTCGCGTCGACGATTGCGCGTCAGCCTTGATGGCTGACGAAGCCAATAGAATTCCGGTTCAAGGAACCGACGGACAGACGTCAGCTGCGATGGCTGACGTGACAGACGCGCGGCTAGTTCAAGGAACTAGCGATCGTACATCGGCTCCGGGAGTCGATGATACAAACAAAGGGCCGCTAGCTCACAAAGCTAGCGAAGACACGTCGACTGCGATAGTCGACGATGTGGAGGCTCCATCAGCTCGCGGAGTTGATGGAGGCGTGGCGGCAGGAGCCGACCACGCGGCAGGAGGTGCTGGCGGTTGCAAACGTCCAGCACCAGAACAACCTGCGTGCTCACGTGCAGGAGGACTGTACGCGATGAGCGGCACTCAAGCGGTGCTTGATAGTGCGAGTCAGCGGAGCGAGTCCGCTGACGATTGCGAAGACGACCCGTCCAAGGCAGAGCCCCTTGGACGCGGAGCACCTGGAGCGCGGCTCCAGGGAAGACTTTCGCGGCGCAAGCCATTGAAGCTGCGCGAGCCTCAGCAGGAGACTGAGGCTGGTGTTTCTGCGCGGCAGACACCGAGTGTTGAGGCGCTGAACGTCTTGACACGTACTGGTACTGGATTGCAGTACCAGAGGATGCGGTTGGAGAATCCGCCGACGAGTGCGTCGGCGTTGACCGCGCTTCCAGTCATGAACTGGAAGGGCTTTGCGCGAGAGTTGTTCGATGGACGCATCGAACAAATTTGCATTCTCTCAGAGATTGAGAGGGTGGACCGCGAGGCCGAGGAGCTGAAGCAGCTCGTCGTCGATGGGATCACTGAGGGCGATGACACCCTCAGTGCGAAGACTAAGAAGCAGCGCTTCGAGGAGCAGAGTTGGGACTCGTTGAGGTCGAGTCCCTACTATGAGGTGCTGCGGGAGTACAAGGATGTACTCCCGGACGAGATTCCTTCGGAGCTTCCGAAGGACAAGGGCGTACAGCACGAGATTGATCTCGTGCCGGGCACAAAGTATTGCGTTACACGGCAGTGGCCACTGCCGCGTGAACAAGTTCAAGCGATCGACGACTTCTTTGAGAGTCGTCGTCTTGCAGGTCAAGTGCGGGAATCAAAGTCCCCGCACAGTGCCCCAACGTTCTGTGTCAAGAAGGCACAGGGCGGCTGGCGCATCGTTCATGCGTACAACAAGTTGAACGATGCGACGATACCGGCGCAGACGCCGATACCGCGAAAAGATGTGATCATCGATTCGATGGCCTTGAGCACTGTCTTCAGTGCTCTAGATCTGCGTGATGGATTCTATCAAATCCTCATGCGTGAGAGGGACATCCTCTCACAGCGGTAAGCACTCCCAGCGGTATGCTGTGGGAGTGGCTCGTCATGCCGCAGGGACTCAAGAATGCCCCTGCGACGTTCAATAGATGTGTGACTCATCTATTGCGCTCGGTGCGCGACTTCGCACCGAGCTATTTCGACGACGTGTTCGTCCACAGCCGGGCTGTGAACGGGAAGACGGACATTGAGATGCACAAGGTGCATCTCCGGAAGCTGCTAGAGCTTATGAGGAAGCATAAGCTCTATGCGAACCTGAAGAAGTGTATCTTCGGGGCGAACGAGATACCCGTGCTGGGGTGTCTCGTGGGGAAGGACGGCGTGCGCCCTGACCCAGAGAAGGTCAGAGTGATCAATGAATGGCCCACGCCATCCAATGTGAAGGAACTGAGGCAGTTCCTTGGGCTTGCCACGTACTTGTGCAAGTACGTGGAGAACTACGCGGGCAAGATTCGCCCGCTGTCACAGCTTCTTAAGAAAGAAGCTGAGTGGATTTGGACGGTCGAATGCCAGGGGGCGTTCGATGCAGTCAAGCAGGGCTTGACTGAGGCTCCGATCTTGGCCGTCGCCGACCAAGATCGTCCATTCCACGTAGTGTGTGATGCATCCGATTTCGCGATCGGATGTGCATTGATGCAACACGATCACGAGGGCCGTGATCGTGTGGTTTACTACCAGTCGCGTCAGCTGAAGCCAGCTGAGCGCAACTACCCTGTGCATGACAAGGAGCTCCTTGCCATGAAGTATGCACTCGCAAAGTTCCGAGTGTATCTACTTGGGAGTAGACCATTCGTGGTCTACACCGACCACGCATCACTGCGTACGGCGATTAAATCGCCGCACATCTCGCAACGTATGGCGAGATGGTTGTCCTTCTTCGCGGAGTACAACTTCCGGGTGGAGTACAAACCCGGAAGACTCAACGTAGTGGCCGACGCGTTATCGCGTCGACCTGATTATGCGGAGACGGTCGACGCCAACAGTGTTGGCGTCGTGAGGACAAGTGTGCCGTCGTCAACGTTGATTGACGACGTGAAGGACGCGTATGCAAGGGATGCAGACGCGAAGGAGCTGCTGGAGTTCCTCGCAGCACCTTCCGACGAGGCACGTCGGAAGCTAACTCCTCACCTTCGAGCTCGTGTACACCGCTATCGTGTACACGAAGGGCTACTGCTGTACAGTGCCGTAGACGACAATGCGGATCGCATTGTCGTTCCGAATGATCATGATCTGCGGCTGCGGATCATGTTCGAGTACCACGATGCCCCTACGGCAGGGCATCCGGGTCGTGAGAAGACATACACTCTTCTCACGCGTGACTTCTACTGGCACCACCAGTACAAGTGGGTACGCAAGTACGTTCGTGCTTGCGAGGTTTGCCAGCGCGTGAAGCCTGCGCCGTTTACGCAGGCTCCTCTTCAATCACTTCCGACTCCGTCGGAGTGTTGGCAGTCCATGTCCATGGACTTTGTCTTCGGTCTTCCGCCCGACAACAAGCGGAGGACAGGCATCGTTGTCTTTGTGGACCGATTCAGCAAGATGGTCCATCTTGCTGCCGTCCCGGCTACTGTTACAGCCGCGCAGACTGCGCGACTGTTTGTTGACATGGTGTTCAAACACCATGGCATGCCGCTCGACATTGTGTCGGACCGTGATCCACGCTTCACAGTGCGGTTCTGGCAAGAAGTGTTTACACTTCTTGGTTCACAGTTGTCAATGTCGACTGCGGATCATCCGCAGACGGACGGCCAGACTGAACGCGTCAACCGAGTACTGGTTGACGCGCTGAAGAGCTACGCACACTCGTTCCCGCATTGGAGCGAGTGTTTACCGATGGCAGAGTTTGCCATCAACAACTCGGTGCATGCCTCGACAGGGCATACACCGTTCTACGTGAATGCCATGCGGCATCCACGTTTGCCGAGCATGCTCGGCGGGGTAGCTTCCTCCTTAAGTGGGGGAGGATCTACGGTTGCGTCTGAACAACCGCAGAGGACAGCTGATGACGTACTATCAGCTGCGGTGACGCGAGCTGCGTCTCGTTCGAGCAGGAACGAGCGCGAGATGTCTGTGCCGGGCACAGACATAGGGAATGATAGCGAGCAGGCAGGGCCTGCTGCGGATGAAGGCGACGAGCTGAAAGGGTTCAGCTCGAATGCGCTAGACTTTGTCCAGCGAAGACAAGCCGTAATACGGTTTGTGCAAGATGCTATCGCAGCTTCTGTCGATCGACAGAAGCTGAACGCAGACAATGTTGGTAGGGGCAACATTAATGAATTCAAAAGGGGTTCATTGGTTTTGTTAGCTACTCAAAACCTGCCTAAACATGCAGTGTCTGATTTTGGAGCAAGTAAGCTTGCTCCAAGGTTCATCGGGCCGTTCAAAGTCCTTGAACGGCATGGTAACGCGTACCGGCTGGACATACCGTCCAGCATGAGACTCCATCCGACGTTCTACGTCGGGCGGTTGAAGCCGTACGTGCAGCACGAGTCATCTACGGGTGATGACTCGCCTGAGAGGCCTGGAAGGCATTCTCGAGATCGCTCACGCGAGCGATCAGAGCGTTCAATCTCGTCCCGAGACCGGACGAGATGTTCGAAGCAGTGTGCGCAGCCTGCGCAGCATCAGCACGGAGGACTCGAACCTCCTGCTTCAGAGCAGCCATCTCGGCGCTCTGAGACTGCTCGAGCGCCGCAACACGATCGTGCAGGGCACGATCGCCATGGTCATAGCGTTGACCATACGGAGGGAGTGTTTCCGCCCCTCCGCCGCCGTTGCGAGACGCGACTGGGTCGATCCGCTGGATAGTTGAGCGGATCGTGGCTCATAAGAGAACGAACTCTCAAGAGGTTCGTTTTCGTATTCGTTGGAGAGGATTTCCTCCCCATCGAGACACATGGGAGCCACGGAACGTCCTGATGGAGGACGTTCCGGAAATGGTGAGGGCGTACGAAGCCCACCATAACTTGCAGGCCTAAGGCTTGCACGAGGAGTGCTGCGGTCACCCACAGCACTCGGAGCTTCACGTGACTCAAGACGAGCACGGAGCTCCTTGATGTGATCGGGTACACGGGTCGTCGTGTACCCCAGTATATCACGGTCGGAGATACGTGTTGCCAGAGGTGGGCAACACGGACAGGGTGTGCCGAAGGGAACGGCACACAGGATCCCCGCTTCCATGCTTGCTTCATGGAGGCGTTCACACTTACCGCGCACGGTGTAAGTGTAGTAGCGATCGCGAGCATGTTTGATACGCTCGCGATAAGCTTTCGGGTCTTTGTTGAAGTTTTCAACAAAGGCGTTCCACGACTGACAAAGTGCCTGCCACTCTGGCACTTTGCTCTTGCGCGAAGTCTTCTTCGCGCTGAAGTATCGGAGCTCATGGAAGAGCCCGATGTAGTAGTCGCGTCTTTGAGTCGGGGACTCAAAGACAATGCCAACAGCGACTTCGTCGTCGGTGATACTGTTGTCGTGGTACAACAGTATCGGGTTCGGTGGTGAACTAGCACCGAACCGGTCATGGATCTCTGCCTCGGTAGGCATCCATGCAGCGCGCACTGGTGGTGGATCAGTGCGCGGAGAGATGAGCGCCCTCGACATGGGGGACGCTAAGTCATCATTGCGCGGACGCTTCGAGCTGGAAGCGTCCGAGGCCTCTTCGCGGGGGCGTCGAGACCCCTTGGGTGGGTCGAGCGTGTCTTCGGACGAAGACACGTGGGCGGGAGCCTCCTCTTCACGGAGCTCCCCATCTTCAGAATCCTCATAGTCGAGAGGATACTCGTCGGAGTCGGCAGCGAAGTCGGACTTCTTCGCTGCATGCTTCTCCTTGAGGAGAGCATGGTACTCGGAGACAGAGAGTTTACTCTCTGTCGAACGACTGGAAGCAGCAGTGCTAGTGGGCACTGCCGCTGTTGTGCTTGCTGCAGAGGCAGCAGGCGAAGCTTGCGCGTCCGCGGCTGCGGACGTGGACTTGAGCGTTGGCGAGTTCATTCGGAAATGGACTCGTGGATTCTTCCTGTAACTTGACGGCCTTGTCAAGTTATGTCGGTTAACGTATCCGGATGGGTACGTTAAGTCTTAAGGGGGGGATGGTGTAACAGGGTTACACGTACAAGTGGTTACACCACTTGTAACTCTAACAGTTGCGCTAACTGTTAGAGGTTGGAAACGGACCTCAGGCCTTGGTGTGTGGAGCACACCAATGGATACATGGGCGGGCCATATCATTGGATGGCTCGCGTGCATTTACGCATATTATTGGTAGAAAGTGACGTATTTCTACCAATCAATGCTCTTAGAATAAATCAGAATTCTGTCAACCACACATTGACAGAACCTTTAGAAACAGATAGCAATCAGATTTAGGAGGTCCATAATTGGCTTATGCCAAATTCAATAACAGTTCTCATTTTACGGTATTTCTGCAGTTAATATTGTTATATTTGATTTAATTATATTTACGGACGTAAGTATAATTAAATTAAGTTTAATCTATTGCACGCTTCCTCATACACGTAAGCGCACGTGTACGCCACCTAATAGGCCTTAGTAGACCTATTACACGGAATGTACACCCCCGACAGGTCGTTCAGTGTTATCATAAGAGGTCAAGTGTCCCATTTCCACGCCCTAGTAAAGGTTGTTTCTGCATTTTGTGCTGTAATCCCTGCCTCCAATTCTGAGACCCACTTGTGATTTAGGTGTGCATTTGAGCGAAATCGCATGCGATTTGGGTCAGAAATCACACGCAAGGTTTGAGTGAAATCACATTCGATTTTAAAGCGCATTTTCGTAATTCTGACACCCCCTATTGCAAACAAAACAATAAGATGAATCTATTGAATCGATTCAAAGATCTGAATTTGTCAATTCTGTATTAAATGTTTCAGGAAATATAGCAATAATGTATCGCGAATTGACGATTTCCAGCGATGTTCCAGCTCCCAAGCTGACTAAAGCCCTCAAGACAGGTAAGCTAAGTCTTACAGCTGATCAACTCAAGGGTTCAGGCTCTGTTATCCATCTCCACCCAGCTTCGTATGAGAAAGTAGCAGCTCTTAGCGCGTCTCCTTGTCCTGCTTGTTGTTCTGCAGGTACTTCAGCGTCGTTCTCCAGGCCGTGCGTCTGCTCCTACAGTCTCCACTTCAGCAAAAGGTAAGGGAAAGCAATTGAGTAGTTCTTGGTATAACCAAAAGTGATATTGATTCTTATATACTTACTGCTCTGACCGCAGCAAGAGGAGGAAAGCCATCAGGCATCAAAACCCCCTTTAGACCAAGAACACATCCATCAAGATAGTTCTCAATCTGCACCAGCCCTTTACCAGACTGATGTACCTTGACACAGGCGAAAGTTCTCCTTTGGGTCGTTCCAGAGCCCTCTGTCTCATACTCCCCCGGAACTAAGCCTCCGTGTCATCACCACCAGCTCGAAGCCGATCTGCAACATCAGCATTTAAGCCGAACCGTGCTCATGTGATTGCCTTCCGCCATCCTCGGTAGCGACCCGATACGACGTTTTGCGCCACTTTACCGCAGCTTTCCTTCTTTGGTACTTGACCAAGACCACGCTTGGACGCTTGACCGCGCCTCCATCGTGTAGACACTCTCGAGCGCCTTCCTTACCCTTGAGACGCTTCCTCACGTCTTCAATATCTTTCACTCCGAGTTCCCATAGCAGCTTTTCAAATCGCTGAGGGCCCAGAGCCTTGGTGAACATGTCGGCGATATTGTTCTCCGTCGACACGTACTCGATGTCCACCTTCTTCTTATCCACGAGTTCCGCGGTCTTGCGACTCTTCTTAGCGTAGCGCTTCACGCCATCGAAGTTACCGGCGTCCGAGCAAACCTTGATGGCACTCTGATTATCCATGAGCAACTTGCTGCACCTTTGCTTCAACTTGAGCTCCTTTAGCAACTTACCTGCCCATAACAAGTCTTCCACGCACATACTCGCTGCCACTAGTTCCGACTTGCAGGTATCATCTGTGACTGAAGCTTGCATCTTACTCTTGAACCCAAAGCTGTGTCCGTTCAGTTTGAGCACGTATCCCGTCACTGATCGCGACGTGTCCGGGCAGTTCGCATGGTCGGCGTCGCAGTACGCAGTTCACTATCCTTGTTAGTCATGTCCTTCAAGTACACCAGCCCGTAGGTTCTTGTGGCTTTCAAATACCGAAGCACTCTCTTGGCAGCCGCATAGTTTTCTTTTGTGTAACTGCTCGCGTGTCGACTCAAATTCCTTACTGCATTAGAGATGTCCGGCCGCGTACAGGTCACTAGGTACTGTAGAGCACCTATCAATTCCTGGTACTGCAGGTCCTCGTTGTTGATCTTGTTTTTATCTCTCTCAATAGGCAGTACCTTCTCATTGTGCTCCTGTGGCGATCTCACGGTCTTCGCCTCCGTCATCTGAAATCTCCTCAGCACTTTGTCGATGTAGGCAGTCTGAGAAATGGACAACAGCTCTCCTGGCTTGTAGATCACCTCCATTCCAAGCAAGTAGTGCACCGGACCCATATCCTTCAGCGTAAACTTCTTCTTCAATTCCGCCTTCAACTCATCGATGTCCTTGCGGTCTCCAATGATCATGACGTCGTCCACATACACAGTCAGAATCAGCAATCTTCCGTTGACCCACTTATAGTAAAGAACCACGTCAAATACGCTGCGCTTCATGCCCAATTCTTCCAGACTCTCGTGTAATGTCAAGTACCACAATCTTGCCGCCTGTTTGAGACCGTAGATACCTTTCAGTAGCAAACACACCCTATCAGTCCCATCGTCAAACTCAGCCGGCTGCTGCATGTAAATCTTGACGCCGTGCATCACGCTGTTCAGGAATGCCGTCTCGAAGTCCACCTGGTCGACGTCTAGCCCGAGAATCATAGCCACCAGCTGTATAAGCAGCATCGTAGCCCAGCGCGCCACAGGCAAATAGGTTTTCCACTATTCAAATCCGTACCGTTGCTTAAACCCATGTACCACCAGCCTTGCCTTGTACCGCACCACTTTTCCATGTTCGTTACGTTTAACCTTGAGTACCCACTTGGTAGTGAGCACTTTAGTCGGGTTTCCGTTTGAGTCCTTCGGCCTGTCGACGAGTTTCCAGGTCCCGTTCTTCACCAAAGATTCGTATTCCTTCCTTAGTGCCTCCTTCCAGTAGCTCCACTGGGGCAAGTTTATCGCCTCCTCCACAGTAAGAGGATCATTCATAGCGTCCATCATCATCTGGTAACCGCCGAGTCTCACGTTCGGCCTCCTTATTCTTGTAGATCTTCTGGTAGGTTGTGGTGGGTCTCTGCGTCGCCGTCCACCTCTTCGTTGCGCTTGAAGGTTCGCCGGTACTGCTGCTGCTTGTGGTTGAACAGGTCCAGCTCCAGCTTGTCCACCTCCAGCTTGTTGTCCAGCTCCAGCTTGTACACCTCCAGCTTGTTGTCCAGCTCCAGCTTGTACACCTTCAGCTTGTTGTCCAGCTCCAGCTTGTCCACCTCCAGCTTGTTGTCCAGCTCCATGTTGTTGTCCAGCTCCATGTTGTTGTCCAGCTCCAACTTGTCCTAGCTCACCGTCTTCTTCCGAGTCGTCACTCGAGGAGCTTTCTTCAACTGAGTCATCCCTCGTAGACTCCCAAAGTCTCGACGTTCCTGTATCCGATAAGCTGCGGCTCACTGCGCGCGCTGCCTCTTCATGTACATTTTCCTTTGCGACGAACTCCACTGGCAGGGGTACAAAGGGAATGAAGTCGTACGTCCTCTGCCTTCCCACCAAGAGTGCGTCCAGGTACTTCCTGCTCACTGTCACGTCCTCTCTGAACTTCACATCCCGTGCTTCTACAATTCGTCCAGTTCGCAGGTGCAAAAGTCGATAGCCAGGCGCAGTTCGATCGAATCCTAATAACAGCGCCGGTTCCGCCTTCGGGCTCAGCTTATCTTTCCGCTTCGTCACGTACACAAATCCCACAGAACCACAGACACGAACCTTGGTCAAGTCTGGCCTTTTCCATATAACTTCTCCGACGGGGTCTGTCCGTTAAGCGCCTTGGTTGAACTTAGATTGTCTATATCCACAATATATTGCAGAACTTCTGGCCAAAGCTTCGTCGGTAGGTTAGCCGCCTGCATCGCCGTTCTCGTCTTATTAGCCAACACACCATTCAGCCTTTCCACAAGTGCATTCTCCTCCGGCGTGTACGCGTGAGTGGGGATGAAGTCAATGCCATGCTTCTTCAGGAACCCCTCCAACTCCGCGTTCACAAACTCTCCACCGCCGTCACTGGAAAACGTCTTGATCCGATGTCCTTGTGCAATCAGCTTCGCCATTAAATCCATGGTATTCACATTCGCGTCACTCTTCCGTCTAATAGGGTAGCACCATTTGTACCTTGAGCCTTCGTCTTGTATGAGCTGAAAGTAGCGAATTCCACCAGATCCAGGTATATACTTGCCCATATCACAGGTGTCAGACATCAAGCGTTCGTAATTTACCTTCGTCCGCTTGTCCTTGGCGCTCTTCTTATAAGACATGCGTCTTCTCTTTGCTGACATGCACGTAAGACATGAAACTGCTTCTTGAACAGCTCCTCCGGTATATTCATGCCATCCACCATATTCTTATCCAGCAAGTCCAGCTTCGCCATCCCGCACAGCAGTCCTTTAGTCACCTCTCCCGTCCAGACCTTGAATGTAGCCTTCGACTTCTTCACCGAGGAGTACAGGTTCCTGTCAACGCACACGTGCGTAGAACTCCCGCAATCCAGCATCCATGATCTGCGATTGGCCGAGTCTTCGGCCTTCACCACCATTCCAACTATGTGGAAATCGCCGTCGTCGTCGTCATCACTGCTACTGCTGCTCGCATATTGCCGTACAATCCGTGGCGCGTTCTCGTTCAGGATCAGTAGGTTGTTCTTGACTCCAGGTTTGTCATCGTTCTTGGACTTCTTCCTTTTCTTCTTACTCTTGTCTGACGTGTCTGTCTTCTCAGTCGTTTGCTGGTTACCGCCACTTTCCACCTTCTTGGCCTTGTTAAGATAGTGCCAACACTGCTTCTTCAGATGTCCAGGTTTACCGCAATGAAAGCATTTACGCTTCTTCCAAGCTCCCCCACTTCCCTTGCTCCCAGCACCTTGACCTTGCGTGGCAGAAGTCGCTGCCATCACCACCTGAGGTGTTCCAGCCCCATTATTCGTGCTAGTCATCGTCTCGGACATCCTAAGTCGCTCATCCTTGGATCGCAGAGCATTGTAGAATTGTTGCAACGTTGGTGGGGTACCTTGCCGAGTGGGCAAATCAAACTGCTCCACCAGCTCCGGATGCGTCAGCGACACACCCATAGTCAGGATCCCCAACATGTCGTCGTCGTTTACCGCGTAGGTAGGTCCCATGTTACGCAATTGTTGTCGGAATCGGTTCATGATCGTCAGGTACTCCGACATTGGTTGACCCACTACGTGCTTCGTACTGTAGAGCTGGGCCCTCAGCAGTGCCACGTAGGAGAAATCTCTCTGTGTTTTATCTGCAACCAGCTTATCCCACATCTCCCTCGCAGTCGCCATACTGCACACTTTGTCGGCCTCGTCGTCGTGGTATCCTCTTAGTCCTCGTAGAATCGTCAATCTTGCCATGCGATCACGCCTGTCGAAATCAGCTTGCCGGTCTGCGTCGTTCTGGTCGCGAGCCTCGGTTCCGGTCACAATTTCCCAGGCTCCTCGATCCTCCAGATACAGCTCGACCTCCGTCCGATACACTTCAAATGACCCCTCAAATCGAGGTGCCTTCGAGCTTCCCCGAACCACTTGCGCTGCGCCTTGGTTCGTAGCCATGTTCTCTCAGTAGTTGTAGTTGTAGTTGTAGTTGATGTTGTAGACCGTGTTCACAGCCTTGTAGAGCCCTTTGGGCTCATAACCTAGCAGCTCTTAGCGCGTCTCCTTGTCCTGCTTGTTGTTCTGCAGGTACTTCAGCGTCGTTCTCCAGGCCGTGCGTCTGCTCCTACAGTCTCCACTTCAGCAAAAGGTAAGGGAAAGCAATTGAGTAGTTCTTGGTATAACCAAAAGTGATATTGATCCTTATATACTTACTGCTCTGACCGCAGCAAGAGGAGGAAAGCCATCAGGCATCAAAACCCCCTTTAGACCAAGAACACATCTATCAAGATAGTTCTCAATCTGCACCAGCCCTTTACCAGACTGATGTACCTTGACACAGGCGAAAGTTCTCCTTTGGGTCGTTCCAGAGCCCTCTGTCTCATAGAAAGCACTAAAGGCACGCAAGGCGGGTCGTGGGGTTAGACTTGACATTACCAAGCATGAGATCAAGAAAGGCTACAAGAAGCTCCAAGGAGGATCCATTTGGAGTAAAATCAAATCAGGGTTATCGACAGCATTCAAATTCGTAAAAGATAGTGGTTTGCTGAGCAAGGGTCTGGATGCGGCAGTGCCTGCTATTGCTACAGCGTTTGGAGCCCCTCAAGCAGGAATCCCCGCAGGGGCGGCTATTAAGTCATTGACAGGAGTTGGAGTATATGACTCTGACAGCGATACCCCGGTAGAGTCTCAAAACTCTGCCTACGTCCGAGCCTTGCTCGATGTAGAGAAAGAAGGTGGTCGTATTTCGGTAGCGTATGTTAAGAAGGCGGCGAAAAATGCTCTCGGGTATGCTAAACGTAAGGGGATTCTAACTGATGCAGTCGATGCAGGCGAGAAGTTTCTACTATCAAAAGCAACCAAGCCAGAGCATGAGAACCTGATCAAATCGGTTCGAGGTGAGGTAAAGAGACGCTATGGTGTAGGGGTCCCTAAGAAACCAGCTAAAGGTTCGCCCGAAATGAAGGCTAAGATGGCTGCACTCCGTGCTAAACGTAAGAAAGCAATGATTGCTGGCTCTTTTCGATTAAATTAGTTTCACCCTATTCTGCGGATTGGGAGAAAAAAATCATTGAATGCTTATTTTTTTGGCCTCAGCAACAACATGATCGAGACAGAAGTATCACGGAACTTAACCTTTTGATCGTTTTGATTATAGATACTGATCGTAATAGACGTTCTCGCGCCGTTATGACAGTTCATCCAAGCATACTGACTCGGCTTATAGCTGATTAATTGACCTACATGAGCATCACCACGGTCAAACGCACTAAGGATACCACCAGAGGCAACATACTCGTTTTTGACCAGGTCGCATCGAACGATGTAGCTCGAGGTTGGGTGAATCTGAGGAATGGTATTTGACAGCTGAGCACTTGACACCGTTGCAGACGCTGAAGGATACGTACCAGCAGTCAATCCTACTACTTTACCAAAAGAGGCGTTATCAATGATGATGCGAGGGACACGCGTTGTTGTTGGCAAACCAGTACCGCCTGACGAATAAAGCCCACTTGCTGGTCGTGTCCAAATGCCACCGGCTGTAGGAAGTGTCGTTGGAGTAGCGCTAAAATCGAATTGAGCAGCATAATACACACTGTTTTCCGTTACCAAGTTGTAGTTGAATATAGAAAACGTTCTCACCAGATGGATTAATTAAATACGCTCCAGCATTTACGAGAGCCGTCTGAATACTTCCATTAATATCGGTATAGCTGTAAAGTCCATCAGGGAGGATAACAGATACAGTGGATGTGGTTCCAGCTGTCGGAACCTCGATTTTGAAGGAGTTATTCAGGAACTGAGTTGCATCGATGTTGTATTCAGAGTTATACATCGAGATCGATTGAACCGCGCATACCACATCCTTAAAATCGGCAGCACTACCAGGAAAGCTGTATTTCCATGTGCTGTTATAATTGTCTTGAACGAGGTTAGTGGAATCGAGTTTAACAAAACTTGCCATGGTATATATATATATTGATTCACCCAAAAAAAATTCTCTGGATTTATCCAGAGTCCTATGCGGTGCGGGATTGGAATGAGCTCTGAATCCTTTTACTGATTATACATTGTTTAAACACATGAGAAAATAATAGTTATCAAGTCAAGCGCACAAACATATTTAATAACCTCTTGGATTTTTATGAAATCTAAAATGTTGACCCATCCCCATGGGTCCACATAAAAAAACCTGATACATAGTATATACTTGCATATAGTAAATTATCCTGTATAGACGAATATATCCACACATTCGAGCAACATTACAGATCTGGTTCATTTTTTCATGGTCGCTGGCATTTAGTGCTGTGATGAGGCACTGCAAAATGAAAGTTCGCGCGCTGTCAGCAATTGGATTGATTTGGCGTGAGTACGAAATATAAGTTCGATTAAGTGTATGTATTAAAAGAAGAAAGTCGATATTATCGGGGATACGAAGGCTTCGTCTTGGCTGATGTGAGGCTCTCGAGCTTATAGTGGCAGAGCCTTGCCAATAAAGATTGTTTATTGATTGTTGTCTTCGATCCAGAACAATCTTCTATTGCAATATCAACAATCTTTGACTTGGATATTGCAATATTTGCCTATATCTACGCTTCAATTCCGTCATCCATAGTTTTGGCTCGCTCAATTGCCTTCGATACTTCAACCAGTGTCACTAAGTCCCAATTCATCTTATGGTACATGATAACTTCAAGGTTTTCATGGCTCAGGCTCTTCCTCAAATACCCGACGGTACATTTCACTGTGAAAAAAAAACCGCTCAACGACGACAGAAGTTGCAGGAATCCAACTCGCATCCATGAACTTGGATTGTGGTCCTTCGCGTTTGCGTGCTCTCTTGTTGATCTTCTGCTCCAGCTCCTCGGCAGCGCGCTTCCGTTTAGAAGTTGCAGTACTTCCCACGATAGGAGATGGTAGTGGCGGATCTGGTGAGGTGGAAGTAAGCCGACACAAAGCCTTGCGCTCGTTTCGCAGTAAGGAAGTCTCTACACCTGCTTGAAGTTTAGCCACACCACTCTCGAAGGCTGGTGACTCGACAATGTCCGCATCAGGAGCCAGATACTTCTCCATGTCGTCGTACTCGTCCAACACAATGTCAAATACGTCGCGAACAGTTGCCAAAGTAACGTCGTTGCGCTGGAGCTTGCCAGTGATGACATCAAATGCTGTCATTTCATCCAGCAGTTCGGCAATGCGTATCTGCTCACTCAGCGATGGAATTAAGTATCCTCAGCATCCTTGTGCACAAACACGGTGCTTATTGGCGGGCATTTCTTCTTCAAGCACTCTTCAGCCACGGCTTCATATCCAGCGTGGTGGCTTTGGAGGTGAGAGAGGAGGTTCTTGTAGCCAGCTCCCTTCTTTTGCTTCACCACGTCGTCGCAGATAGTACACGTACGCTCTGTCGAGGTAGGGTCCTTATAGAGCAGGTTGATGATTTCAGCATTCTTCATGGCGCAATCGGAGATTCACTGTGAGGCAAATTGGATATTGATGGCCTTTAACCAAGCTAGCCCTCACAGAACAAACCCACCAACCACACCTTGGATTGCTGACAGCCTTCTGAAATGGCGCCAAACGTGTTCGATTTTCTCTTTGGGGTTCGGTTGCGAGTCTGTGGTTGGCGGAATAGTACGCTGGCGCAGTTCGTTGGCTGTGGCCGAGGAAAAATCCGTAGTAACTAGGGGAAACAATATATGATGGTGATTGTTCGACCTTGACACAATCACATATTGTGATTGACAATATTGACAATATTACAATAACAATCGTTTTTTGCACGGCCCTGTTATAGTGGCACGTCCATCATCACTATGCCTTCCGAGCGTTTGCGGTACCGCTCAGCTTTGCTTTCTTTCTTTGCTTCTCACCGGTTATGGGGTCTTTGTGCTTATGCCCGCTTTCGTTTTCTCGATCAGGCGGATTTCCTTGCCGCGGAATTTCTGAAGTTCCGTTTTTCTGCGCATCGTAAACTGGTACAGCTACGCGCGCTGACGCCTTGTCCCTCTTTCGCGACGCTGTCGTACTACGACTCGTAGGAGACACTGAGGATATAGTCGGTATATCAAATTGCAGCACGCGGTGGTCAACGACTTGTAAAACGTCTCCCCCCTCGTTTGCTAATGAGCCGGTTCCAGCCACATTTCTTTTTGGGATAGTTTGGCTAGGGATTCCTTGTAATTCCAGGCTCGAAATACCAGAAGTTTTTTCGGCGGGTAAGAGCTCGCCTTGATTGCCAACGGGTTCTTCTGTTATTCGATCAATCCCGCTTAGATTTCCTTTGGGAATATCCGTAGTCCCCTGAAGCGAAAAACCAGTCACATGAACACAATGAAGGATGGACCCTTCGTTGAATGCGATATCAGGGACACTTGATTCTTCTTTGGAGTTGAACGGGACGAGATACAGCGTGACGGATACCATGTACTTCTTTCTGAGGGAGAACGGGATGCTCTCTAAAGCAGATTTGGATTCTCGAAAGTTTGCGGAGCGTTTGAAATCAATAAGGTTGAGGTACCAACCTCTCGCAAACTTGCGCTTCGTAAAAAGAGTCATGGAAATATCAACCCAGCCGGTTTTTTGCGCTTCAGGTTTGGCTATCCATTCCCGGGCTTCCTTGACCGTCTTGATTACTGGGGTTGAAAGAGTGCGTTGCATAGCTGCTACGTGTTCCAAATCATCGTCGCTTTCTTGGGGTGTCGAGCCTCCGGCGGTATTGTCTTCGGTGCTGCTCATGGTGGTTCAGAAGTGGTTGTGGGGTTTGAGCTTCATTGCTTAACTTCCCCGCATCTGCTATTGGCAAATAAAGTTATACGATTTACGGGAAAAGCTCATTCCGAGCTTTTCCCAAAACCAGTACCATATGTGAGCTCAAATCCCGAAATGCGTACCTTTCTCAAAACCAGTACCAGTACCAAACCAAAACTAAAGTGGACCACTTCCGTTTGGTTTACTACCATTGTAACACTGTAAGAGTCAAAAATATTTGTATATTTGTAAGACGTTTTTTGGAGTAAGACGCTTATTGGAGTAAGACGCTTTTTGGAGTAAGACGCTTTTTGGATTAAGACGTTTTTTCATTACGACGCAATTTGGAGTAACGTGTTTTTGATTAAGGATTTTAAAATAAACTGAATTCTGCAGCAAAAAATAAATATCCGTTTTGTGGACGAGATGAATTTTGGGAACCTGTACAACAGAAAATGTCAGTGGAATGTCAAGAACCTGAGGTTATTGATCTTACTGATGACTGAGGGAAGACGGTGGCTTAACCGATGAAGTTGACGGCAGTCAATCGGGCCCAGTAGTAGTGGCAGCGGAGACTACGGACACTAAACGGACTAACGGAGACCTTGAAGTTGAAGATCGATGATAGCTGTAGAAGATCGCGCTAGGAGGGATGACACGGAGGAGAAGCACAAGGACGGACTATGCAGAGGAGGAGAACGACGTACATGAACTACATTTGGACGGTGGAGAAGCGGTCACAGAGAGTCGCCGAGGGGGATCCTGACGGTGGCGACTGGGAGGATTTAGGACAGGCGGTAGTATAGCGGGCTACGGTAGTTAGGAGAGCAATGAGTGCGCGGCTGGCCACCTATCTCTCAGTTGCGATTCTGCACGGTTGTGGGAGTTAAGCAGCTAATATCACGCGTGGAGTACTGCGGCAAGGGCCGGCTTCACCCAACAGCATTTGGTGGTTTCTTGGGAACAAACTCTTAAAGGGCATCATTTGATATGCTGTTTATGAGGTTCAATTAAGACACAGCTGACTGGTACTTAGACATCCAGACTGTTTCTTTTCACTTCATTATTGTGGCCACCAAAACCAAGTTGGTATTTACTTGGACATCGCTCTAAGCAAGCACACAGCACTCTATTTATTATCCTTATAAACGGATATTTATTTTCATAAAACGTTACTCCAAATTGCGTCGTAATAAAAAAAACGTCTTAATCCAAAAAGCGTCTTACTCCAAAAAGCGTCTTAATCCAAAAAGCGTCTTACTCCAATAAGCGTCTTACTCCAAAAAGCGTCTTACAAATACTACAAATATTTTTGACTCTTACAGTGTTACAATGGTAGTAAACCAAACTGAAGTGATCCACTTTAGTTTTGGTTAGGTACTGGTACTGGTTTTGGGAAAGATACGCATTTCGGGATTTGAGCTCACATATGGTACTGGTTTTGGGAAAAGCTCATTCCGTGTAATGTCGGTGATACTTCAACTTTGGATGCTAGGCAATCCCTTGCATTGTTGGCCGGCACGAAGAGAGGAAGCCTCTTCGAAAGACGCTCGCTGAGCACAAGACGTTTTTTAGTATCGGAATATGCCGTTTTACTGATTATATTATCACTTGCCTGAATTCGGGGTAAATTTTGAGAAAGTTGCCAAATACGAAGCTTCGAAAACCCTCGGAAAAATATGAGGATCCGTTTGTTTAATGTCAACTTGCGGATTGCGGGGGTCTTACTTATTATCATGACGCCTGCCGAGGAAAAGCGACTGGCCTACGACCGCAAAAAAAAACGTCAAAAGCGAACCCAGCGCGATACAAAAGATGAAAGCGAGTTTCCTATCCCGGTTCCTGCGAAACGCTGAAGCATATACAGCAAGAGTGTATACGACGGCTTTCGAACGCGTGCCTTCAGGAGTTTGTGTGTTGTGTTTGCGATTGTTGGCACCCAGTCGCTGATATACTACAGAAAACGGTAAGGGCGTCGCCCCAGCTTTTAAAAGCGATGGCGAAACGTCTAAAATCACCTCAGGGTCTACATGAAGAGCTACTAGTGTGCTACGATGTTTCGAGTCAAATACCGGCTCTGAAAGGAGCGTTACTCTCTCCGATGGGAATCAACAACGGCGGACGCAAGCTATACGTGTGTAAACCGTGTTTCAACTCTTTGATGAACAAAAAACTTCGGAACCCGCCCAAATTTGCGATAGCTAATGGCCTCTACATCGGATTGCTACCTGAGGAGTACATGGATACAAATGCTACTGAGCACGCTATGCTTGGACTAGCTCAATCTACAAGAATGCTCACAGTGGTTCGTGGCGGTAACCATAGTGCCATTCGCGCTCACGCGTATTATTTTCGGGCCGTACCTTCGACACCTGCTTCGCTCCTTCCTAGAGAGGTCATTTCTGATGGAACTATTGGTGTTACAATGATTGGGAGTATGGCCCCGCTGCAGAAAGCTGCTACGTTCAAACAGTACAGTGTGCGTGTGCCTCGTCTGATGAGTCTATTGGAATGGTATCGCTACAACAACTGTGTTTTCGATGCGGTTAGAGTGAACGATATTATTATTAGAGGCGCTGACACTGCGCAAACTCAAGTTGTTCTGGACCGATCAAACCAACCTCCCGATGCCAGCGCTGTAACAGCATCCGATGGTCTGGACAGCACATGCGTGAGATTCAACGCCCCTGAACCAACTTGTCTGAACGTGAGGCCTGAAGATGAAACTGTTACTCACAGCGCTGCTGCCCTAGTTACGGACTTCAGCGATTGTAGGAATGAGCCTGAACGAGCGCAAGCAGCGATCGCTAAACAACACGTGATTGTTCGGCGATCATCTGCGATCATGTCTGACTTTGATAAGCCTTTTTGGATCTATGCATTTGTGGAGCTTTTTCCTTTCGGTCGTGGCGGTTTGGACGAGCCGCGATCAATACCGATTGGTATCGAAGAATATATTCGCTACTGCCTGAGATTGTCGTCACGGCGCCACGCGAGACATCATTCGTTTACGTTTGTTGCGTTCGATGTGCTTGCCAGGCATCGGGCTATGCAAGCTGTCTTTTTGCGTGCGAAAATGGCTCCTTCCGCTGTGGCTATGACGACGTCTATCAGGAGAGAAGAACTTGTGGAACATTTGAGAAGTCGAGAAAATCATATGCGAAATCTATCAAAGAATACGTTCGGTGCCCCTGCGCCTCACGCGGAGCAGAATATCCGGAACTTGTTTTCGTTCATTTCTACAGGAATGCGCGCTCACTTCGGGTCCAACGTTCTCGCGCGAGATCGAACCTTCTCGCTATGCAGCTAGCATACGGACAACCATCGATCTTTTTCACCATCTCACCTAGCAGTTCCCGTCGTATCGCGTCGCAGCTCTAGGCGGCGCTGTCGAAGATGAACTACTGGGCGCAGTAAACCAAGAGCTTACAGAAAGGCTCCGCATGAGCAAAGCGAAGCTGGGAGCTGCGGCTGCATCAAACCCAACGGCTTGTGCCCGGTAATTATTGCTTTGTCCGCAGCACTATGTGAGGTTACTAATTGTTATATCCACAAGTTATTACGACGTCGTGATCACTCTGTTTGTGGACGTAATACTCAACTTTGACAGAGAAAGGCAGTGCTCCAGGACTGGAAGGGGTGTCTTCGGTGTAACCAAAGCCTATTTCGTATCTACGGAATCGCAAAACTCAACAGGCGATCTTCATGACCACATGCTTATATGGATCGATAGTATGTCTACGACTACTATCGAGTACTACGAACGGCTTCAGACTACTGCTTTTCGGCAGAATGTGGAAAATTACGTGTCTTCGATCGCAAAATCCTGTTTTCCTATTGATCTTAGCCGGTGTCCTGGGTGTGGGGAAAATAAAGTAAGGGCCGTCCCGCTACAGCGACAAGCTTTTGAAAAACCTCTGCGTGGGCATGGCAAATGTCCAACATCGCGGTGTACCGCATGTGGGGCTAGTTATGGTGCTGCCGACCTTGTAGAATCTGTCATTCAACGGGAGGCGAGAGCAGTCGATATACCTGTTAGCCAGCTCAGCGACGATTCTATCCGCCATCTGATAGCAATGCCGCCGTCACTTGACTTATTTACTACTCATGAAAACGAAACAGCTCTCTTGGAATCAAAGGCTTTGATAAATTATCAGACACACAGCTGGAATCACGCGAAGTCGTGTTTTAAAGCAAGTAAGCGTACACCTGATGGTAAAATATGCAGAATGTTCTTTCCTAAAGAAGTCACTGCGCAAACGGTTTGCTCTCCTCGTGGAGAACTGCACATACGGCGGTCCATTGGAAGTGAGTATTTAAACACCTACGTACCTGTGGTCAATTCGGTCCTGAAGATGAATCATGACATAAATTTTTTAAGTGCCGATGAAGGTATGGCTTTCACATTGCCTCTTGGTATTCGCACGAGTGCTAATCTTTTCTTCCCCCTATTATTTAATGTTCTGTAAACAGGGATCGAGAAGGCATTATTACATGATGAAATACACGACCAAGGCGCAAAACGAAGTGGAAAATACCCTCGCGATTCACATACATGCCTTTGATAATGCAGTTTCCAGGGGCTGTGCCGCAAGTGATCCTATCCTGGAAGGGAGGCGAATGGTGCAATCAATCTGCTGTGCTTTATCTAAACCGCAGGGAGTATCAGGACCCATGGCTGCGCTGTTTCTCTTGAGAAAATAAAGTAAGGGCCGTCCCGCTACAGCGACAAGCTTTTGAAAAACCTCTGCGTGGGCATGACAAATGTCCAACATCGCGGTGTACCGCATGTGGGGCTAGTTATGGTGCTGCCGACCTTGTAGAATCTGTCATTCAACGGGAGGCGAGAGCAGTCGATATACCTGTTAGCCAGCTCAGCGACGATTCTATCCGCCATCTGATAGCAATGCCGCCGTCACTTGACTTATTTACTACTCATGAAAACGAAGCAGCTCTCTTGGAATCAAAGGCTTTGATAAATTATCAGACACACAGCTGGAATCACGCGAAGTCGTGTTTTAAAGCAAGTAAGCGTACACCTGATGGTAAAATATGCAGAATGTTCTTTCCTAAAGAAGTCACTGCGCAAACGGTTTGCTCTCCTCGTGGAGAACTGCACATACGGCGGTCCATTGGAAGTGAGTATTTAAACACCTACGTACCTGTGGTCAATTCGGTCCTGAAGATGAATCATGACATAAATTTTTTAAGTGCCGATGAAGGTATGGCTTTCACATTGCCTCTTGGTATTCGCACGAGTGCTAATCTTTTCTTCCCCCTATTATTTAATGTTCTGTAAACAGGGATCGAGAAGGCATTATTACATGATGAAATACACGACCAAGGCGCAAAACGAAGTGGAAAATACCCTCGCGATTCACATACATGCCTTTGATAATGCAGTTTCCAGGGGCTGTGCCGCAAGTGATCCTATCCTGGAAGGGAGGCGAATGGTGCAATCAATCTGCTGTGCTTTATCTAAACCGCAGGGAGTATCAGGACACATGGCTGCGCTGTTTCTCTTGAGAAAATTAAAGTAAGGGCCGTCCCGCTACAGCGACAAGCTTTTGAAAAACCTCTGCGTGGGCATGACAAATGTCCAACATCGCGGTGTACCGCATGTGGGGCTAGTTATGGTGCTGCCGACCTTGTAGAATCTGTCATTCAACGGGAGGCGAGAGCAGTCGATATACCTGTTAGCCAGCTCAGCGACGATTCTATCCGCCATCTGATAGCAATGCCACCGTCACTTGACTTATTTACTACTCATGAAAACGAAGCAGCTCTCTTGGAATCAAAGGCTTTGATAAATTATCAGACACACAGCTGGAATCACGCGAAGTCGTGTTTTAAAGCAAGTAAGCGTACACCTGATGGTAAAATATGCAGAATGTTCTTTCCTAAAGAAGTCACTGCGCAAACGGTTTGCTCTCCTCGTGGAGAACTGCACATACGGCGGTCCATTGGAAGTGAGTATTTAAACACCTACGTACCTGTGGTCAATTCGGTCCTGAAGATGAATCATGACATAAATTTTTTAAGTGCCGATGAAGGTATGGCTTTCACATTGCCTCTTGGTATTCGCACGAGTGCTAATCTTTTCTTCCCCCTATTATTTAATGTTCTGTAAACAGGGATCGAGAAGGCATTATTACATGATGAAATACACGACCAAGGCGCAAAACGAAGTGGAAAATACCCTCGCGATTCACATACATGCCTTTGATAATGCAGTTTCCAGGGGCTGTGCCGCAAGTGATCCTATCCTGGAAGGGAGGCGAATGGTGCAATCAATCTGCTGTGCTTTATCTAAACCGCAGGGAGTATCAGGACCCATGGCTGCGCTGTTTCTCTTGAGAAAAATAAAGTAAGGGCCGTCCCGCTACAGCGACAAGCTTTTGAAAAACCTCTGCGTGGGCATGACAAATGTCCAACATCGCGGTGTACCGCATGTGGGGCTAGTTATGGTGCTGCCGACCTTGTAGAATCTGTCATTCAACGGGAGGCGAGAGCAGTCGATATACCTGTTAGCCAGCTCAGCGACGATTCTATCCGCCATCTGATAGCAATGCCGCAGTCACTTGACTTATTTACTACTCATGAAAACGAAGCAGCTCTCTTGGAATCAAAGGCTTTGATAAATTATCAGACACACAGCTGGAATCACGCGAAGTCGTGTTTTAAAGCAAGTAAGCGTACACCTGGTGGTAAAATATGCAGAATGTTCTTTCCTAAAGAAGTCACTGCGCAAACGGTTTGCTCTCCTCGTGGAGAACTGCACATACGGCGGTCCATTGGAAGTGAGTATTTAAACACCTACGTACCTGTGGTCAATTCGGTCCTGAAGATGAATCATGACATAAATTTTTTAAGTGCCGATGAAGGTATGGCTTTCACATTGCCTCTTGGTATTCGCACGAGTGCTAATCTTTTCTTCCCCTATTATTTAATGTTCTGTAAACAGGGATCGAGAAGGCATTATTACATGATGAAATACACGACCAAGGCGCAAAACGAAGTGGAAAATACCCTCGCGATTCACATACATGCCTTTGATAATGCAGTTTCCAGGGGCTGTGCCGCAAGTGATCCTATCCTGGAAGGGAGGCGAATGGTGCAATCAATCTGCTGTGCTTTATCTAAACCGCAGGGAGTATCAGGACCCATGGCTGCGCTGTTTCTCTTGAGAAAAATAAAGTAAGGGCCGTCCCGCTACAGCGACAAGCTTTTGAAAAACCTCTGCGTGGGCATGACAAATGTCCAACATCGCGGTGTACCGCATGTGGGGCTAGTTATGGTGCTGCCGACCTTGTAGAATCTGTCATTCAACGGGAGGCGAGAGCAGTCGATATACCTGTTAGCCAGCTCAGCGACGATTCTATCCGCCATCTGATAGCAATGCCGCAGTCACTTGACTTATTTACTACTCATGAAAACGAAGCAGCTCTCTTGGAATCAAAGGCTTTGATAAATTATCAGACACACAGCTGGAATCACGCGAAGTCGTGTTTTAAAGCAAGTAAGCGTACACCTGGTGGTAAAATATGCAGAATGTTCTTTCCTAAAGAAGTCACTGCGCAAACGGTTTGCTCTCCTCGTGGAGAACTGCACATACGGCGGTCCATTGGAAGTGAGTATTTAAACACCTACGTACCTGTGGTCAATTCGGTCCTGAAGATGAATCATGACATAAATTTTTTAAGTGCCGATGAAGGTATGGCTTTCACATTGCCTCTTGGTATTCGCACGAGTGCTAATCTTTTCTTCCCCCTATTATTTAATGTTCTGTAAACAGGGATCGAGAAGGCATTATTACATGATGAAATACACGACCAAGGCGCAAAACGAAGTGGAAAATACCCTCGCGATTCACATACATGCCTTTGATAATGCAGTTTCCAGGGGCTGTGCCGCAAGTGATCCTATCCTGGAAGGGAGGCGAATGGTGCAATCAATCTGCTGTGCTTTATCTAAACCGCAGGGAGTATCAGGACCCATGGCTGCGCTGTTTCTCTTGAGAGAATCGCCGTTTTATTCATCCTGTTCTTTTGTGAAGCTGTTTCTCGGATCTATGCTGAAAGTATGTTTTGAACACGAAGCGATAGACGTCGTGTTGTCGCCTGTTCAATCGGGAACTTCATATCTTCCATCCAGTCCGCTGCTGGACTACACCATGTGTGCAACCGAACTAGAGAGTACTTGTCTCTATGATTTCACCCGAGAATGGGTTAAAAAGAAAGGGACGAAAGGCTCAAAATTTCGGGTTGATCATACTCAGTACCTGACTTACTCGATGTACCGGCGAGAATCCGCGGTTGTGATCACGATAGTTGGGTACCTATTTCCAGATAATCGCGAAGATAGATTGTGTGGAGACCAATTAATCAGGTTCCAGCGTGCGCTCTTACTTTTGTTCCTCCCGTTTCGCGATAAGATGGATTTACAGCCTCCCACGCAATCTCTCGACGAGTTTTATAACTCTTGGTTTAGATCCGCTGCGTCTGAGCATGCTCGTATATTTTTGGAGAATGCTTTGAATTATTATGCTTCACGTGAGTTGGCTAGTACGCGGACGGATTTGGATACGCTTCGCTACAGTGAATACGTGGATGCCGAAGAAGTGAATGAAAGTTGCGATTGTGATGACAACCACGAAGAAACGGAGCGCGAATTGTGCTCTGTATCTCCTGGCCTCGATGACGTGTTTCCCTCAAACTGTCCACAGTGTTATAACTAACATTTCGCTTCTCCCGAAAGCTATTCAGTCTGCCTCCTTAGCAGCACTATCCACAGACGTACTGCGAGTATCAATTGACCCGCCTTCTCTCACCGGAGATCAGGTCGACCGCATAATCGGTACTACAATCGGTACAACTCCACTGGATTCCAAGGATGGCGAGCCGCAAAATCGAATCGCTGTTTCGCTTCCAACCCGCGTCGATCTTCTGCGATGTGCATGGACGTCGCAAGAATGAATAGACCCTTCTACCCTTGACGAGAGTACATGTACTGTTCCTCCGACGGTAGGCGCGAACGCTTCTATACAAGAAGTTGCCGCATACTATCGGCTTAACAAAAAGCAGCATAAAATGTTTGCTTGTGCCGAGTGTCACCTCTTGAAACCTCTCACCCAAGATTCAGTGCCTGGGAACAAACCGTTCATTGGATTTCTCGGTGGTTTACCTGGCGCTGGTAAAAGCCAAGTAATTAAGGCTCTACAGAAGTTAGCGGCCAGCTGGGAAAGCTCAGATTCGCTAGGGACTGCGGCTTACCGGGCGTCGCCGCTCAGGCGGCTAATGGGCAAACACTGCACAAGTTTTTCGGATGGGGAATTCACTCGCGAAAGAAAAAGCCGAGTTACAGTTTTTCGCAACGTGAAAGGTTTACCAAGCTGAAGATGCTCATTATTGATGAGATATCGACAATGGATAGCCGGTTTTTGGGAATGGCCGATGCTGCATTGCGCGATCTCAAAGGTGCTCCCGATTCCCTTTTCGGGGGTGTTCATGTTTTATTCGTCGGTGATTGGCTCCAACAACTTCCCGTTGCTGGGTGTCCTGCTTTTTTAGTCCCAGACCCTGGTCGAGATGTTAACAAAATGAAACCCAGCGACGCGACGCATTATCTGGAACGTATTCGAGGCAACACAGTGTACAAGGCAGTTAACTACGTAGTCATATTGGACGAAAACATGCGTCACAGGAATTACCCGCAATGACGAGATATACTGAACCGTTGGCGTGTGGGCAATTATCTCTCTTCTGACATCGATATCGTGAACGCAATGTGTTACCGCGAAAAGTGGTCTGAGCATGTGCAAGAAATGGACACTTATTGCCCAATTATCGTTACCTCCAACGCCTTACGCTGCGTGTTTAACCACGAATCCGCCATTGCTTTTTGCAAAGCTCGCGGGCAAGTCCTTCATGAATTTCCAGCACTTGTGGCTCGCCCTAAATCTGCCATCCTATCTCCCAGCCAACGCAGAAGTCTGAACGCCATACGTGACGACAAAACCGGTATTTTACCCGTGCGCATGCAAATCGCTCTTGGAATGCCTGTCCAGTGCAGCAAAAACGTTTCGACGGTGTTTAAACTGGCCAACGGCACTATTGGATACGTTGTATCTATCAAGCCATCTTCGACGGATATCAAACACGTCATTCAAGTTGGAGGGTTCGTGACGCGCGTCCACTCTGAACCACCCGAAATCATATTCGTTAAGTTACGCGATCACAACAATCCGCTCTTTGAAGGTCTACCAGACGGTGTGGTCCAGTTGCGGCCCTAGAAACAGAACAATATTCAGATCCAGCTTCCCGACCGCGGTTTTTCTGTAAACATCACGCAAATACCTTTGGTTCCCGCTTTTTCGTTAACTAGCGAAAAATGCCAAGGGCTGACGGTGAAAAGACTGATTCTCGTCCCGCTTCGTCATTCTACCAGAAAATCGCCTCAGAGATCATCTTTCTACGTGGCGGTGACCAGGGTCACAACTATGTCAGAACTAATTCTTACCGAAGAACTCACGCTCGAGTATCTTAGCTACTTCATTCCGGAGCCCGAAGCCCTAGCAGAGACTGAGAGGCTCCTCCGTCTCGAGCTCGCTCTGCTTTAGCTGCTACATTTGCTTTATAATGGCGTTCTTCACGAATTTTGTTTGGTAGTTTTCTTCAGTCTTTCTTGTATATGTTCCGACGCTACATTTTAGAAATTTCCTAGATTCGACATCTTAAATTTCCTCCCTTCGCTTACACGAATATATTCCATTGTTAAAAATTGTCGCGGCCGCCACATCGACGTAAATTTGTCCAGACCACGTTGGATACATTTCTCACGCCTTCATCTCCCTGCTTCGATGCCGCTGTCCGCGTTCCTTCTTCGCTGTTATCGCTGAGAACATTAGGAGTCTAGCTGTCAGCGAATGGCCTCCAGAGAAATGCAACTGCACCCGTGCGTGCGCTTCATCATGTATTAACCGGTAGCGTCGCGTCCAGTGCTCCCCCGCAACCTGCAATATTGGAAGTTATTGCAATAACAGACCCTGGTCTGGACCTCGATTTAATATCCAAATCGAAAAAGCGGGCAGCAAGGGTTTTGGTGTGTTCTCGCTGGAAGTGATACCGAAGGAAGCTTTAGTATGTGAATATGTTGGAGAAATCATTGATGAAGCCGAGAAGAAAAAAACGACAGAACAGCCTATATCTTATGGAATATGCTTCTTCTGGTACTTACATCGACGCCGGTCGCGCAGGCAATATTGCTCGGTTCATAAATCACAGTTGCGCTCCAAATTGCCAGGCTGAAGAATGGACAGTATCCGGGCTATATCGCATTGGGATCGTAGCACTCCGTGACATCGGTGCCTTCGAGGAAATTACAATTCATTATGGGCCCAGTTTTCACTTCGGTACTTGCCTCTGTGAGCAGTGTAACCGTTAATGCACCAATGACAATCACTGCAATCTTTACATAAGAAAATATCCTTCCTTTTCCTGGACAGTCATAAGGCTTTTCTCGGAGATATTCCTGATAGGCGGTAAAGTAGATATTCGTAAGTCGTGCTTCTTGAAGGAAATCCTTCATTACCGCCTATCGGGATTTCTCCGAAAAAAAAACTTACACTCACAGTGGCAAGTACCAAAGTGGCATCTTGCTCACAATTCTTTTCGCCTTTCAACTATTTGTTCTCCATGGATTCGCCGCCTTGCACAAACCCAAGCTTTTCCAGCACTCTCGTCGTCGTGCTCTCCGTTTGGGGTTCTCGCGAGGCGCTAGCCGGTATTCCGGACATAGCATGCCGTATCAACGTGTTTCTTGACCCAGTTCGCTTGTGGAGCTTTGAGCGCTCAGTAAGACGGGGTCATCCCCGTCTAGCCGCGCAGATCATTCGCCTTCATACGTCCCAGCTACCCGACCCTGCTATTCGCGACATCATGTGTAACGATCGAATATCGCTCGCAGCTCGTGAAGGCGACCTCCGTACCGTTCAGACATTTGTGCATTATTTTCCTGACCTCATCGTCTGCAGAGCCCCCGACGAAGCAGCCCTCTTCGGACACCTGCACGTGTTGGATTGGCTCTTTGACAATCCAGGACTTGTCTGCTGGCATCAATGCGCTACCGAAAACGCGGTATCTGGAGGTCATTTGTCTGTTTTGCTCTGGTGGGACCGGCGGTTCGTTATTCAGCCCAGTGATTCTTTACTCTTACAAGCAATTCAATGCGGCCATGACGCCGTCGTCCACTGGCTTTGGTACGCCGCGCTTTCGCGGAATTGGTCTTTATCAATTCTAGGAGAAGCAATTTCTGTCGCTCCACTTTCGCTTGCCAAGTGGATGATCGGAGTTTGTGATGATATGCTCACATTTTCGCTAGACCCAGCAGCAGCTAGAGGACATTTGAGCTACCTTCACTGGGGCGCGTCAATTGGAGGAAGAGCTACACCCGACGCCATGGATTGTGCTGCAGCGGCAGGCCATTTCACTGTGGTGCGCTTCCTTCATAAGAATAACATTTGCGGAGGCTCCACAAATGCTATGGATGGTGCCGCCGGTAACGGGCACCTCCGCATGCTTCGGTGGCTTCGCATAAATCGGTCTGAAGGGTGTTCGTCCGCCGCCTTCATTCGTGCCGCGCGTGGAGGTCACATCCCTATTATGCAGTGGTTATTCCAGCACTGCAGCCATTTCTATCACCAGGCTACATTTGCACACGCAGCAGGATCGGGACACCTTGA
This sequence comes from Phytophthora capsici, assembly GCA_030324255.1. NCBI lineage: Eukaryota > Oomycota > Peronosporomycetes > Peronosporales > Peronosporaceae > Phytophthora > Phytophthora capsici. The sequence continues at coordinate 4,555,878 of CM059346.1, forward strand.
ACTTGTTCGCTGGCTCAGCCCCCACTGTTCAACCAGCACCGATGCCATGGACTGGGCCGCCGCAAGTGGGCACCTAAATGTAGTAGCGTGGCTGTCGTCTAATCGTACCGAAGGATGTACCACAAATGCTATTGACGACGCATCCGCTAATGGTCACTTAGAAGTGGTGAAATGGCTTCACCTCTACCGGTCCGAAGGTTGTACACCGAGCGCTTTGGATGGTGCCGCTGCAGGAGGCCATTTACCTGTCGTTGTTTGGTTACATACCAACCGAGCCGAAGGAGCCACCACCGCTGCGATGGATCTTGCTGCTAGGCGAGGCAACATCACTATCGTGCGCTGGCTGCACACCCATCGCAACGAAGGATGCACTACAGCTGCTATGGATGGTGCCGCCTTTAGCGGCAGCCTCGAACTTGTTAAGTGGTTCCATCATCACCGTGTTGAACGCTGCACCGTGGAGGCTATGGACAATGCCATACAATCTGGACGTACCTCCATCGTTCTATTTCTTCACAATAATCGGAGTGAAGGCTGCTCGGCGCGTGGCTTTATGCATGCCGTCACTGGTGGATACCTACACATAACACGTTGGCTCTCCCAGCAACATCTGGAAATGTGTACCAGCCACACCGTCGATCTCGGCCGTGTTCGTCGTAGTTGGACACCCGAAATCATCCACGCTGCGTTTGCAGCGCGACCGTCAATCTGACTTGCCTTAACCGCATGCTAATACTACGTTCACGGTCTTTTAAAAATTCACTTTGTTATTTATTGTCGGCACCAGCTCTCTCATATCCAGCTTTCTCATTACTTCGTACTTTATGCACTGCGTGCATCAGACTGACTTTTAGTACTAGCTACTACCGGTTACTCAAACCAAGATCCAGATCCCTTTCCAAGTTCTTCCAAACTCTCATTGGTTAAAATGCAACTTGTCGTTTTTTTAAGTATGTATCTGTAAATTTGGGGCATCACAGGATGTTGATGCGAATTTCCAACTCTGTTAGATTCTCTTTCCTCACGTCTTTTAATACTAACCTGGTAAGATCAATTCTCAACTCGTTCTGTGTTGCGAGCAACACCTTCGTAGCTACAGCTACGACATAAGGACGGGTTGGAAGCAGCTCAATAAAATTTTGCGTTATTTTATAAACGTCGTGAAATACTGGTTGCCTTTCAAGTGGTACTTCGTTTATACCATGTACCACTGGTATGCCGACGCTCTTGGGTTGTGTTGAGGCTCGTCAGAGATTATAAACCTCTAACGCACGAAGAATAGCTCGCTACTTTTACTAATAAACCCTATTAATTTCAGACTCAGTATATCGATTCCAGAATACTTTTGTTTGTACCCACCGCTATTTTTTGCACCAGAATCACAGAAATCGTTTGTTAAATCCAGAGCTGTTCCGGGCGAACGCACGGCTTTGTTCTAAAGTTATTGCTCAATATATATCGGTCGATCAAAGTTGTATCTGATTTGACGTTTGACTGAATCCACGAACAGCATCTGTCCTTTGCGCTCCGTGGCTTTATTGTAGTAATAGACGATTTATCGTTCTGTTGTGATTGCACTTCGCCGTCACTTCGTCTGGGTTCCTACCTTTGGGCACGCGCCTGGAGCACGCGGTTGGTGCGTGGCAAGCGTGTTGTGCCTTGAAAGGTTATATCTTGAAGTGGGTCGAATGGGGCGATATGATTGGCTGAGGCGGTGATCATGAGATCGGGAAGCGTTCCCGTTACAATTAGCGTTCCCGTTACAAATCGCGTTCCCGTTACAAATTGACAGGATATGTATGATTTGCATACTTTTTCAAATGCTCTGTAGCGAAGGTAGGAGGAGCAATGCATGTGTAGGAAGCAAGAACAGATAACTAAATCAATCTCACTTTCGGATTTACATTCCAACACTCACTACACTACCAAACTTCGTTCGCTATTCTCAATTGGTTATGAGCCCAAGCTACGCCGACAACATCGACAAGCTCGTGGAAGATAACTACTTCCACTGGGAGTTCAACATGCGGATGAAGCTCGCTCGGAAGGGTCTGCTCCCGCATATCATCAAGCCCGACTTCGACCAAGTGAGTGATCGCTCCACGGCGGAATGGAAGACCAACGATCTGAAGGCAATTGGTGTTATCGCTGGAGACGTGAGTCTCCCGTACCAAGTTTACGTCCGTGGAGCACTGACTGCCGCTGAGGCGTGGACGATGCTCGAGGAGCACTTCAACAAGAAGACGCTCAAGAACCGGCTCCTCGTCACCAAGAAGTTGAACAACTTTAAGATGGAGCCCGGTACCAAGTTCGCTTCCCACGTCGATCAGTTCAAGGATATCGTCCTCCAGATGGAGACGATCGGTGAGACTCTGGACGAGACTCGCCACTGCGCAGTTCAGCAAGGACAAGTGTGTCTTTAGCTTTGGTGGTGCTACCGTCATGTAGGTGAAGCGCTGTGGAAACATCTACAAGTTGAAGACAGTGGGGGACGAGGTGTGTCATTCTGCAACGACCACTCGTAAGGAGCCACGGGTTGTTGTGCACGCCCGACTCGACCACATCCCGTACAAGCGCTATGAGAAACTACTGACCATGGCAGAAGGAGTACCTCGCATCACAGGAGAAGTCCACGGGGACGACGTATGCGCAGGCTGCTGCATGGGCAAGATGAAAGCTGACGACTATCCGAGACATCCGGAGAAGCTCGTCAAGAGTGTTGGTGTGCTTGACCTGGTGCACTCGGACGTAATGGGTCCGATGCAAACCAAGACACCTGGTGGCTGTAGGTTCGTGGTGACCTTCATCGACGACTACTCACGACACGTTACGGTCTACTTCATGAAGGCCAAATCGGAAGTACTGTCAAAGTTTAAGACGTACAAGGCTGGAATTGAGAACGCGACAGGCAAGATAATTAAGCGCTCTCGTTCGAACAACGGCGGTGAGTACATGGGTCGCCAGTTCAAGAACTACCTCAACCACTGTGGCATCAAACATGAGAAGACGGTGCCGTACACACCTCAGCAGAATGGACTGGCTGAACGGATGAACCGGAGCCTCGTGGAGATGGCTCGCTGCATGCTCTATCATGAGAATGTTGACAGAAAGTGGTGGGCTGAAGCGGTTAACACTGCGGCCTGGATCATCAACCGGATCCCCAACTCGGTGAATGTGAAGACACCCTACGAGATTGTGAGTCATTCCAACCCACAACTCAAGAACGTGAAGGTGTTCGGTGCACTGGGGTACGCTCATATCCCCAACGAGAAGCGTCGCAAGCTGGATGCAAAGGCATTCAAATGTCGGTTCATGGGATACGAGGATGAAGTCAAGGGGTATCGTGTACTGGATTTATCAACTGGAAAGGTGCAAATCGTGCGCACCGTCAAGTTCATCGAGACTGCCGATCCTGCTCGCATCATGGCTCATGAGGATGTCGACGACGGCGTAGACGCATTAGCGCCAACCATGGAGCAAATGTCGTTGAGTGACTCCACGCAAATCGTCCCTACTGATGTTGAAGTTGCTGACGTGATCCCACTTCAACGTGACGTGCGCGTGGATACTCTAATGGTGCCATACGATTCGACACATCCAATGATCGCTCGTTCACGCGTTCGGCACATTGACGAGACAACGGATCCTGAAGAGGCAAGCGCGAGGAAGAAGCAAGTCATCGATGCTCCGTCGTCGAGTGGAACAAAGCGTCAGAAGATGACTCAAGAGCGACCGAGGCCAAGTGGTAACGAACTCGCCATTGTTGAAAGTGGACAACTGATGGCTGCTACAGAGGAGGTCCCGAAGACGTACGCTGAGGCGACTACAAGCGCGGACCAAGCCAACTGGAAGGAAGCGATTGCAAGTGAACTCAAGTCGCTAACGGACAATGGTACCTGGAAGTTGGTGCCAAGACCAACGCGCCAGCGCCTGATCGGTTGTCGCTGGGTGTTCTCGTTGAAGCGCAACGAGAAGGGACAAGTGATTCGACACAAGGCCCGTCTCGTAGCCAAGGGGTATTCACAACGACAGGGCGTTGGCTATAAAGAGACGTACGCGCCTGTGGCTTACCTGAATTCGATCCGAGCAGTGCTGGCCAAGTGTTGTGCTGAAGGATTCGAGAACGAGCAGTGCGACGTGGATACGGCGTTCCTGTATGGCAAGCTCGAAGAAGAGATCTACATGGAGTTGCCAGAAGGTCTAGAAGGTCTTCGGGAACTACTAGCACTGGCAGAGACTCAAGGTGAAGATGACGTCGTCTGCATGCTACTTCGAAGTCTGTACGGACTCAAGCAAGCGTCTCGTGTTTGGAACGAGACAATCGACAATCATCTCAAGAGCGTGGGGTTCAAGGCTGCTGATGCTGACCCGTGCATCTACACAAGAGGTGAAGGAGAGGAAGAGATCAATTTGCCACGAGTTGGGGTTATGCGAAGCTATTTTGAACCCATTGAATTTCTTCTTTTGCTCCTGAAATCGTTGAATATCGGGCTGACTCCCATACCAATCCTTTAGGGCGTGGTCGCGACAGCCTCCATCTGTAGGTGGAGGATGGATAATTCCTCCAGTTGAGGTCGCGTCGTTCTCCACCTTCATCTGGGTTTCAAATCATCAGCAGCCAATCAGGTTAGACCTCATTATCTAGCCTCCTCCACCTTCGGAAGGTGGAGGAAAATGATGACATAATCCTCCTGTTGTGCTATCGAGAGGTAAATTCACGAGCCAATCAGAAACCTCTAAAATTCTCTTGTCGAGGCATTCTCCGGATGGAGAACGGACGCGACCACGTCCTTACTATTTTGAAAGTTATCTTAGGATTCAACTCCTTTGCTTTCTGATACAGAGCTTGAGCTCCTATAAAACCGGTTTTTGGGTCATAGTAGAGTTTCTTTAATAGCGCGTCCATGATCTATATTTACATTAAAAAAATCCCCAGTGGTTAGCCGCTTAAATTACAAGTGGTTCAGTCGTGATACCATCATCAAGTACTCGACGTTTGTCATAGTAGCAGTTAAGCGCTGTTTTGGTTTGAGTATAGGTGATGATAGACTTGGTTTCTTTCGATAGTCTGAACCCCTTGTTTGTACCTTGTAGCGTGATGCGATCCCGTACGACAGTCCCAAACCCATCAGGATTAAGAACACCATTGTTTCGACCACTTCCCTGTTGAATACCCTTCGCTGAAACCTTTACTTTGTATGTCTCATCGGGTAGGTAGCAAATATAGTTCTTACTCGATAGTGAGACCATAGCATCACCTGACCATTCATCTTTGAACAAACCAGGCGTACGGCGATCAAACTTAGCTACCTCAGTGTTGTAGTCACATGGGAACCAATCGTATTTATGCCCCTTGAAGTGGGTTCGTAGCTCAGGCTTAATACAGTCTTGAAATGGATTATCACAGCTGAAAGCGATATAAGCAGAATCAGTGTCCATCTCCTGATACTGGAAGTCAGAGCGATCGAAGTAGAAATTTATGCAGTCATAGTAAACCTGAAGCATGCGTAGCTTAGCAAGCTGATAGATAGCAATCGACAAATGGATTGGGTTCTTATTATTGAGTCGGCGCTTCTTCATCGTGATCTCACACGCATCATTAAGCTCCTCGAGACCATGGAACGTAAAGTGTTCGATCTTGTTCTTAATAGCTTTGCCACTCGACTCATACTTAACCTCTTTGTGCTTGCTCATATCCATGCCAGATCGACCAAAAGCACTGTTGCCTACCAGTTTCATCATCTCGGCAATCATAGCCTTAGACTTATCAACATCACCCTCTCGCCGGGCGTTTGATACAGCCTCCATTAAAGGAGCAAAAGCTTTATGGGAGCTCGCTTTTATGAAGCTGTAAGTCTTGGTGATCTCCAAACCATGAGAGAGATACCACTTCAGCAAAGGTGCGTATATTCGAATCTTTTCACCAAAGTAGCTACCAATCAACTTGCGAGCTGGTTTTGCTCGGCTTGCTTGCGCGCCTCATTGTGTTCGAACATGTGCTTACCATTGACGCTCTCATTCGTACAGTCGATCAGTACATTCTTGAAAATTGGAGTCATCTCACCAAAGTACTGTTTAAGGTATTCTGGTGTTCGAATATCACATTCAAGAAAGCCGAATACTTTGTCTGCTTTGATGTCATCGATGATACCATCATACGCTTCAACCGTAGTCAATCGACCGCATGGCATCTCATTACCAATGGCCCATAGGTATAGAGCGTTAGCGTCGTATCCGATAATTTTCTTGCAGATCTTATTTCCACGAATCTTCGTCTCGTTTCGCTTAGCATACCTGTTGAATATAATTGATGGTCCACCAGCAATGTTAGCTTTCATTTTCCCGTAAATCTCAGATTCCTCCTTGTCAATCGAAAACACCAATCTGTCTGCGTTAGAATCAAGCTGTTTCTTGTATCTGAACCCCCTAAGAGACATATCTTTTCGAGCGGTGTTGCATGAAATGCAGCTGATCAAGATATTCCCATCAGGGTGCCCAAGATTGTTATTGATTCTATCAGCGGAAGCGGTATCAGCAGTCAGCTGACAATAGCATAGACCACACAGATACTTTTGCTTTTGCAGCAATGTATTCACGTGCTCGAGCGTCATGCCAAATTTTCGTTTTGCATTAGCATCCTGACTCTTGTAGCCAGCCATGCGCTTCGCTGGAAATCGGAATGCGTTAGCAGGTTTCTTATCCGGATATTGGAGATTATTGAAGCAGGTCTGATACATAACCTTCTCTGAAAGACCAGGTAGGGACACTCCATCCGCAAACATATCCAGATCGAAGCGCTTAAATAGCTCTCGCTGAGCCTTGATAGCTTTGGTGAAAGGGACTACGTCGAGATTATTGTACCAGGTCAGTAGGTCGGGTGCGGTTTATATCGGAGTACAAAAAGGATGATCTTCGAGTACATGTTCAAAAAGGATGGTTTGCGAGTACAAATGGGAAAAAGGGTGGATTGGTGAGTGCATGGCTCGAAAAGGATGAGTTGCGAGTTCCCAATTACACGGAGAACACTATTTATGGCTCACTAGGAAACGCTATTTATGGATATGTGGTGCACCCCAGTTGATGTCCGGATGGTCGAGCGATGGTGGTCGCAGCCAATGGCTGCCTGTGGCTAGCGATGGTTGGCTGTGGCTACCGGTGGCTGGTAGAGGCTGCCGGTGGTTGGTAGAGGCTTGTTGGGGCGAGTAGTGGGTTTCCTGTTGCTGCCTTGGTGTTCAGTTGTACTCTCAAAGTCGCCATGTCGGAGGCGTTCGCAGTCATCGACGAAGGCGCGGGTTCCCCGCCTCCAGCCGACGAGCCCAGCTTTACTGGAAAATTGGAGCTTATGGACGTGGAACAGCTCGCAGCTGCTGTCGCCTACAGTCACGCACTAGGTATGCGAGTCATCCCATAGTCTCCGGTGACACTGACCAAACTTGTCGGTTCTTGGCAAGAACGTCTTGCGAATGTACTCGGTAATCCACCTTTTATGATGCCATACTCGCCAATCCACCTTTTTCCCAAATTGTACTCGCAAGTCAACCTTTTTGTGTGTGTACTCGGAGATCATCCTTTTTGTACTCACGAGTAAGCTCCCCCCGTAGTCCCCCAGTAGGTCTTTGATCGATTTCATCTCGTGGTAATCCCACACGAACTTCACTCGTTCGTAGTCATCGCTCGTGATGCTCGTTCTACGGAGCTTAGTATCAAAAGCTGACTTAGGTGGGATAGTAGTCTGCTTTAGAACATTGAACGCGGTGATGTACTCGTAAGGGAAAAGACCCTTACCAAGACCACAGACACATCTAATTTTGTCATCGCATTTGCAGCCACCGAGATATGTTGTAAGATACTTGTCGTAGCTGGTACCAGCTGGTACATAGTTAGTGATATCAAGCATTTTCATGTCCGATGTAGCAATGCACACGTAGCTGGGGTTCTTGATGACAGATTTGACGTTGTCGGTACCAATTACGGCAAACAAATCTTTCTTAATCAAGTTAATATCATATCGACCAGAATTGAAGCCGAATACTGGTACCTGGTCAAGCTGCTGTTTCAGTTTCCCATAATCAGACCTTTGCTTACCAAAACCAAGACTGCGGTGAAAGTCAAAGAAGCTGGCATACTTTCCCTCTTCAATCCAACTCTCCACATCAGACATCTTGTACTTTTTATCAGAATTAGCGCCTGGGACTTCCATACCTGTCAGATAGGGCTGTCAACATAGTGCCCTCTAACGCTTGATAACATAGCTAAACCAAAACGTTTATGTTTGACCATTTTTGTTTAGCAAACAAGATCTCAACATACCTCCAACGTAGTTCAAGCTAGCTACTGTTTAACCACGAGCACCCTGGCGCTGCTAGCATGGCAATTTGCCTCTCACTTTGCTAAGAGATGGCCACACACCAGATGCAGGCCGAGCCTTCTCCGCAACAGCCCGAATTGGCCGCGCATGTCGATACCGGTACCGGTATCCCCGGTACCCTTTTTCGCATGAAGCAGGCTCACCGCCCCGAGATTTGGCACATCGTCCGTCTGGTAGCCGCCCCCGAGCACGCAGCAGTGTCAGACCATGTGCATTGATGATTTTTTGTAGAAGCGACATATATTTATTGACATTGTACTGCTGAATCTTAACCGATACATCACCAATGTAATTGAACATTTCCGTAAGGAGCATCTTTGGATCGTCATTTACAAAGCAACGCACCCCCTCGGTTAAACTATCAGCTACTGATACCGACACAGGAATGTGTTCGTTCGTGAAGACAGTATTCTCCCCGTGTTGAGTCGCGGTAGGCTTAAGAATGGCCTCAAAGTCATAAACGATGAAGTGATCGATGTACTGGTCAGTATTCTTGATTGAATACTTCGTAAGCAGTGATCGTATTACGTTCTGAGCTGGTTTGTAGATAGTTGGCTCAGCTGGGAAGCTTTCGATATTCACGAGCTCACGTTGATTCTTTTTGTGATTTTTTACTCTTTCAGCGCTGACGAAAACCATTTCACACTTATGGCATTGATACTTAGCCTGAAGCATGTCAATGTTCTTGATGTAAAGAGCATGATTCTCGAACGATAAAATATCCATAGCTTCATACCCCTTGTCCGATCTACGAATGCATTCTACATTTCCGGAAGCTACATCCATGTTATATACGTTAATACCGAGTTGGAAGCAGTCCTCAACCTCATCGAGCTGTAGTAGGTCAATAGGCTTGAAACTTCTAAATAGACTCAACGTATACTTCACCCCCTTGAAAGAGCAGTAGCGCTTGAATACCTCCTTCACCTGAGCCTGAGTTCTGCGAGGATCCTTCTTAGGGCTCTGGAACGTATGCCAGGCGATACAGTGGAAGACACACTTGTTGTTGGTCTTAGGGAAGTTGATTACATGCTTGTTTTCGCGGATAACCTTAGGAATAACAGCGTCGCTATCCCCAAGAGCATGGTCGCGATGGTAGACGAAAATCTTGAATGCAGTGATCGCCTTAAGCTTATAACCCGAGCTGGGATAGTTCAGCTTGTCAGCCAATTCCATAGACCGAATTTCCGAAATCACCTTCTTTCGAATATCAGCCTTGCTGTTGATAGCGACAGGCTTATTGAACACATAAGTGTTAGCGAGATTCGGATAGAAGTAGCGAGTGTCATCAGGATTAGTCTTGCTCACAAGTTCGTACCCGAGAGCAACATTTACCTTGAACGCACTTGCCTGAGTCGAAAGAACGTTCTCTAGCTTATCGTAGAAATCAGTAGCCTCAACACCTTCATATAGGTGTGATTCCATGTGATTACCATTGTAAAAACGGTACTTAGGATCAGCCTTGTAGTCAGGCGACAAGTGTTTCTCAAGGGTTTCAGTCGAAACATTGTACTGCTTAGCTAGTAGCTTAGTAGCTAAGCTAATAGCTACCAATCTCTGGTTGATTGGGCGCGAAACAGAGCCTTGCCAATAAAGATTGTTTATTGATTGTTGTCTTCGATCCAGAACAATCTTATATTGCAATATCAACAATCTTTGGCTTGGATATTGCAATATTTGCCTATATCTACGCTTCAATTCCGTCATCCATAGTTTTGGCTCGCTCAATTGCCTTCGATACTTCAACCAGTGTCACTAAGTCCCAATTCATCTTATGGTACATGATAACTTCAAGGTTTTCATGGCTCAGGCCCTTCCTCAAATACCCGACGATACATTTCACTGTGGAAAAAAAACCGCTCAACGACGACAGAAGTTGTAGGAATCCAACTCGCATCCATGAACTTGGATTGTGGTCCTTCGCGTTTGCGTGCTCTCTTGTTGATCTTCTCCTCCAGCTCCTCGGCAGCGCGCATCCGTTTAGAAGTTGCAGTACTTCCCACGATAGGAGATGGTAGTGGCGGATCTGGTGAGGTGGAAGTAAGCCGACACAAATCCTTGTGCTTGTTTCGCAGTAAGGAAGTCTCTACACCTGCTTGAAGTTTAGCCACACCACTCTCGATGGCTTTGGAGGTGAGAGAGGAGGTTCTTGTAGCCAGCTCCCTACTTTTGCTTCACCACGTCGTCGCAGATAGTACACGTACGCTCTGTCGAGGTAGGGTCCTTATAGAGCAGGTTGATGATTTCAGCATTCTTCATGGCGCAATCGGAGATTCACTGTGAGGCAAATTGGATATTGATGGCCTTTAACCAAGCTAGCCCTCACAGAACAAATCCACCAACCACACCTTGGATTGCTGACAGCCTTCTCAACTGAAATGGCGCCAAACGTGTTCTATTTTCTCTTTGGGGTTCGGTTGCGAGTCTGTGATTGGCGGAATAGTACGCTGGCGCAGTTCGTTGGCTGTGGCCGAGGAAAAACCCGTAGTAACTAGGGGAAACAATATATGATGGTGATTGTTCGACCTTGACACAATCACATATTGTGATTGACAATATTGACAATATTACAATCACAATTTTTTTTTGCACGGCCCTGGGCGCGAAACGTTGCTTACATAAACCATCTTACCCGTTCTACCACGCACCTTAACACGGTAGCTACTACATGTACCCCATTTGATAGCTTGGATATTTAATCTCTTTAATCCTTCGAGCTCGTATGCAAACATGTTGCCTATATATGCTTGGCTATATTCTTCTTCGTAGACAAAGCCGTGCTGGTGCCCGGAGAAGCTCTGGATTTTATTGGACCTTGTCCGTTCCAAGGAGTTTATAGCAACGACGTAGGAAGAAGAAGTAAACCTCAGTATTTGCTCGCACTCTTACTGCTCGAGAACTGCTCACCAAGCCAGCTAGTTGATTATTTGTTGCATCTACGTAGCACCGCGCTAAGTTGAGATTCGTGCTGCTCGGTTTTATCCCCACTTCTTCCACTCCATGCCATTCGGAGCCGTACGTTCCTTCTCGAAGTCTTTTTCAGCGATTTCTTTCCAGTTGGTAGACAGCACAATGCCACCTGAAGTTTGCTGGTTTCACAAAAAAAAATAGTGTTGCAATTGGGTGACAATCGCGATATGAGCTACCAACGTACGAAGGACTTGTTCATGGCCTTGCGCGTGTTCTCATCGGTCTTGGCATAAATATCACGGAACAGTTTCTGTATTGCTTCCTCACCCTCGGGCTTCTCCGCCTCCAGTTCGTCACCAATGGCCTTCTCAATCTGGTTCCAATCCCGGATGCTCGCATACGGTCGCGCCACTTGTTCTGGCTTCGTACCGAATAGTACATTTCGTCGGAAAGGGTGCAACCACTGCAGCATTATGGTTACTCGGTACAGCAGTTGGTCCGGAAAAATCTTGTGCAGCTTCATATATGCCGCAGCACGCTTTGATAGTGTGTCAGCATCCGACTGCTTTTCCAGCGCACGGGTGTAGCTGTCCACTGCGTCCTCGTATGCTTCGAGGAACAGGCCTTGTGCGCTAAGCGGCGGCTTCGTGCCCAGAATAGCAGCTTCGAAAGTCCATATCGCCGACCAATCGAGAAACAAGCTAAGCAAACGGCATTTAAGCTCCAGACCTTGTAGCAATGTGTAGGTCATTACCGGTACGTCCGTTGCTAAAAAAAACTATTGGATAGCAAATGCCGCAAAGAGAATTTGGCGATCATTCCGCGACAAAACTCGAGAAAAGAACTGAAAAAATTCGCTGGAAGAGCTTCAAATTTTCGACAAGATTTTTCCACACAGTTGCTTTTATCGCATGTTGCTCGAATGAGGCCGACAGCAGATTTTATTAATATCTACAGTACAATTTGTAGTGAATGTTGCTTGAATTAACCCTAAACCTGGATGGGTCAACACGCATAGATTTTATTAATACTTATAGGATATATAATCAAAGAGCATTTTTAGTGCAAATTCTACTTGTACCTGATCCGATTCAACAGGAGTTTAATTATGCGCGTATTGGTACGTTGCTCGGATCCCGCATAGGACTCTGGATATAAAATCCAGAGAATATGACTTTATAATATTTTGATCATGTATCAGGATCGACTTTATATCTTAGTCATTACAAAAGATTCTGAAATTAATTAATTCAAATATTTGGGTCATACCTTTTTGGAGGTTTTAAGCCATTGTCATTGACTATATTGGGATTGACTTTTTATTTGAGAAAAAAATAATTAATTAAGTTCGGTTTCGTTGTTAGGTTCGGCTTTGTCATTAATAAGTTCGGTTTTGGGCTTGCGCTTGCGAACACGGATCTGCTCTCTGTTCTTACCGTCGTAGCTCTTTTGATACGACAGTCGAGTTTCACGTGTGCGCTGATAGTAACGCTTCTGCGCAGCCTTAATGCGCTCTTTGTTAGCGAGGTATTGCTGAGGTGAGTACGCCATTTTTTGTATATTACTAACTTTATATTTATCAGTAATAAAACAAATATTACTTGATTCAATCCTGGAGGTGTGGCGCGTGCTCTGTTGATCTCTCATTCTTTAGTTTCACCGGTAGCTTGACGGATTTCTCTAGATGCTCTTAAGTGCTATCGTTGAGCGGACGATCAGAGATACCTTTCGATGCCATGATTAAGCAGATAAGTGCATGTAAGAAGATCTCAATTAGAAAATAAGCAAAAGGATTGCAACTCATATGGAAGATATTTATTGCAGCATCGCGTAAATTTTCCCCACAATTTCTTTCAATCCTTCAAACGACGGTATGGTATTCGCTTGAGGAAGAACAGTCTCATGCTCTCTGACCTTCTCGTCGCCACTGATCAAGAACTTCCACTCGAGAAAATTCGTCACAATGCCATACGTCTCAGTAAGATCTTCGACATCAGCAAGAGCTTCGAGCCCCGTCACATTCTGAACCATTCCTTGCAGCATATCTTCACGCTTTGCTTCGACAAGTGAAATTCTCTTGGTGCCACGCTTGAGCACGAACTCGAATCGACCTTTCAGGAGCACGTTCTTCCCAACCACGTCTTCTTCGACTAATATGCGGACGTTCTTGAGCAGACGACTGACTGTCTCAAGGATCGGGGCGATAAAAAACAATCTCTTGGCTTCTTTCCCATCCGAAATTTGTCCATAGAGTTCCCGCAAGTCACGAATACGAGCGAGGAGTAGCTCGATGTCAGCATCAGGTATATCGCTTGGTTGAAGGTCGAAAGAATCGTCGAAGTTGTAAATAGGTTTGATATCTTCCCAACAAAGACTCGAATAGCCCACAGTCTTGTCGATATCGTGATTTTTCCGCTTTTTGCTTGTTTTCTTGGTGTCTTCACTCGTGGTCTTCTGGTTCGCCTCTTGATTCTTCTGACGAATCATTGCATTGATCGCAGCCCATCGTTTGAGACGTTCGGGGTGCCGGTGTATTGTAGTTGGTGGCAAAGAGGGTGCCTCGCCGATTGCCATGGCTGCGGAGCGGTCGTTTTTACCTTTCGGAACCACCACCAGCACGTGAATTTGCTCACTGGAAGGAAGCTCCATGTTGTTCTTCGTGTCAAACCACGTTGTTAAGGTCTTTGAGCCCAGAATCGGTTCTCCGGCCGTCAGCGCATGGATGTAGTCATCAGATTCTCCTTCCACCAGCTTCAGAGCAGCCCGATGTTCGTCTGGGAGCCACTTAAGCTTTTCCTCCTTCATCTCCTCCGCAGAAGGGCGGTAAACAGGGACGACCTCTTTGCCGCTCTCATCTTCGACGGGCTGCTTCGCCAGGAAGAGCCGCAGCTCGTCCGCAGGAAACTGGTACATCTTCTCCGCCTTGATCGCCTTCTTCAGGTCATCCACCGTTGCGCCTTCGTCCACTTTCACCGAGAAAGCGCTTCCCGCCACACCAACGATTGCGCAGAAAAGCTTCATCATCTTTCCTCAAGACGGCAGGTTCTGGAATGAGAAAGATGGGAGGAAGAATTTCTGGCGTACTTAAGCGGAAAAGAAAGCGCGCGATGAAAACTGGAAATACATGGCAATGTCATTCCTTCAAAATACTTTTTTTATGTGCAGGTGCTCTAACAATGTGCACTTGCATGCACATGACAGCGTTTTCTCCGGCTTGACTACGCCGTCAATTATCTTCCATGAAGACTATCAATTCCGCCGATAAAGGCTACCGGTGTTGCAGGTGGCTGGCTACCTCTACTGTATCAATACACAATGTGCGCTCGCCATTCCGTCGTACGTTTATTGTGATGTGCATGTCTAGCTAAGCTAAAGTAGCCCTTAGTGGATATGAACGTGCTCTTACGAGGTAGAAGATATCAGCACCTTTTCCAGTTTGACTACACCGTAAATTGGACAGTCTTCTGAGAGGAAATATTTGCTAGTTTCGATGTAGCCAGCACGGATGTAAAAGTCCCTTGCCTTCTGCATCACACTGCCCGTAGAGAGCCATATCTTGTTGAACTGCTGCTCCTCGGCCCATTGCTCCAGCGTTGACAGCAGCATACGACCCACTCCGAACCGCCGGTGGCTACTCTTGACGGACATTCGACGCAGTTCGCCTTCCTTGTTGGGCTTGGCTTCGAGACCAACCATGCCCACCACGAGTGTCGGTTCATCAGAAGGGGTCGCGACCCAGTAGTTGCCTCCAAGTTCGATATACGTGCCTCTAATGTCCATCAGATCCGTTCATCGATAAACTGTAACAGATGTGGGTTCTCTCTCTGAGCAGGGTAGCAGAGCATTCCTTCTTTGAAGAGCTCAATCACTTGCGGCAGGTCTTCTGAACGAAATTGACGAATTACGATCTTGGTGGCGTCTTGAGCTCATGACCCGCAACCAGACTGTTCTCTGCCTGCAGATGAAGGTGCTGCAACGACTCGTGCTCTGCTGTCCGTACAGTGGCGAGGCGCTCGTTCCGTACTACCGACAGCTACTGTCGATCTTCAACCTGTTCATCACGAAGCGAGTGAACTGCGGTGACTCGATCGATTAGAGGCGACAGGAGAACGTGGGCGACCTCATCCTCGAGACACTGAACATTCTCGAGAAACATGGCGGGCCGGACGCCTTCGTCAACATTAAGTACATGATTCCAACGTACGAGAGCTGCGTGACGCGAAGATAAGGATCAGAGCAGCCAGTAGCGACGTTGGGCTTTATTTTCGAAGACCAGAACGAAACAAACTTAGCCTTTGGCGTTTTTTGTCGAGACGTTTTCTGAAGCACACAGGACGGTTGAGCCAGCCATTGTTCAAAACGCGATTAACCTGACTCATTCACTGCTAAACAATGAGGTCGAGGCCTGCGTTGACTGTCGTGGCTGACGACTACAAACAGCGAGGAGACGAAGACAAGTTTGAAGCTTCGTGTGACATTGGGGAGACAACGCTGCAGAAAGCAGGTCTCCGGATCAACAGTTCCGGCGTAACGTTTGCAGAAGAAAAAGCGGGACACAGAGAGGATGAAGACGACATTGGGGAGTGCGTAGTGGTGTCACGATCCGGTCGAAAGCTCATCGCTCTGGACAAGTTGGAGACTTGCAGTATGATCGGAAGGGGGAGCTCCGGCCAAGTTTTCAAAGCTCGGCACTGCGACTCGAACGTTCTGTACGCTGTCAAAGTGGTGACCAACGTGTTCGACAAACCAAGACGTGACCAGCTCCTAACTGAGATCCGCACGCTTTACGGCATCGAGAGCGAGCACCTCGTGGGGTTTTACGGTGCTTATTTCCAGGACCACGCGCTTAGTCTTGTGCTCGAGTTTTGCGCTTTGGGGTCTCTGGATCAATTGTTGGGGAAGTTGCCGAAAGGGGAAGAAGTAGTCCCCGAGCGTGTCATTGCTGCTATTGCGATGCAAGTTCTCACGGGACTGGCACATCTCAAGCACGTACGTCACGTCCATCGCGACGTTAAGCCCCAAAACATTCTCGTCCAGGACGACGGATCTGTCAAGCTCACGGACTTCGGACTCGCCCGTGAACTGTGTTCGTCCACCAGTATGGCACAGACTTTCGTTGGTACCTTCAAGTACATGGCACCAGAGCGCGTACAGAATCAACCCTACGAGTACGTTGGAGTTTTACTTGCATTTTAGTTGTATTACCAACTGTCCCTCATGGCTTTACTTTTCAGCTACAAGTCGGATGTGTGGAGTCTCGGCCTCGTTCTCATTGAGTGTGCGACACAAATGTTCCCATACGCTAATGCACGGAGCTACATCGACGTGAGATTCTAACTTGCAGTTGTTGCTATCCATTGAGATTGACGTTGTGTGTTTATATTTTCAGGTGGTCCAAAGTATTGTTGAAAGTCCGGAGCCTCAGTTACCTAAAGTTAATGCCAACGGTGATTCATTTTCTCTTGAATTCCATGAATTCATCGGAAGGTGTCTGAAGAAAGAGGTTCGTCAACTGCGTAAGGTAGTTTGTAATCTTCACCTCACGAACGAAATATCTATTCAGCCTTCAGAACGTGCATCAGTCGAGGAACTCCTCGACGCTCCGTGGTTGCAACTTCACAATGCCACAAACACTGGACGGAGCGTACGTCGTTGTGCTACGTGGCTCCAACAGCTTCATCTCGTTGACAAGAGGAAGTCTGAAGCAAAGAAGGGAAGCAAACGCCAACATTCCAACGCTAAAGAATTGAAGGTGATGGAGTTCGATGAGGAAGAAGAGATAGAAGAAGCAATTGAAACAAGCGAAGACAGTGATTAAAATCGCGCAGATTCATAGCAAAAGAACTGCTTAGCAGCGTTTTAATCTTGCTGTGACGCAAAATTAACGAGAAAGCAAGTATTCCCGTGCTGAATCGTGTGCAGCGCAAGATCCGTAGCGTCTCGAGCCTCCTCTCTCCGAGTCCAAGAAAAGCCGTTCACGCAGAGCCACCAGCACCCCAATGAGGCTAATCGCACCGATCAAACCGACGACACCTAGGAACTGCGTGGTTCGCTGCTCAGCAGGTGTCCAGCTCTTCCCATAAATCGCAGCAGGTTCCTCTTCATCCAGTAACATGGTAGAAAGCTGTTCGGTTGCTGCCATATCACTAGACGCTCGGATCCGCTTCAAACAGTCAGGAAGGTCAGTCAACAACGTTGAGAAACGGAGAGTTCCCAGACCTGAAGCTGCATCCCAGCCAGTTGTGGCAACGTGGCCCTTCTTGCAGCATTTCATCCCTCTGGAGCCACACGAGATGTCACCGTGAGTGATGTCGGCGAATACGTGTGGGCACACATCGTACAGACGATAGAGTAGCGGGTTAAGGAAACCGAGTGGCGGAAGCCCAGGCAACGCACGATTAAGTAGCGTCACCATAGAGGCCAACACGGGTGCAGACACCGACGTTCCGTCCGTCGCACCGACTTCTCCATTGACAACCACTGGAAACGCATGACCCACAGCTGCCACGTCGGGCATCGCTCGTCCGGAATGTCGAAAGAGCGATGCGAATCCACTGGAGCCGGCAAAATCCAAGTAGGGAGACACTGCATTTCGCTGGTAATCGGGCATGTCGAAAATGTCGCTGAAGCCGCCGCCCGACGTGATGAGTGCGCGCGCTTCCGACGTGGACGTCACGGCTTCCTTCCACTTTCCGTTGCCGTCTCGAGCAGAGGCCGTGGCTATAGTCGTAGCTCCAACGGCTGTGACGTACGGGGAGGATGCTGGGAACATGGCCATGAACTTGGAGCAAGCCGGTACGCGACAGAAACCCTCTGCGAGGTGGCTTCCTCGCACACCAGCATCTCCAGCCGAAACCAGGATAGAAGTACCACGGAGAGCCGCCTTCATTAGCTCTCGGTTGACAGCTTCTGCGTAAGCAATTGGCACGCTACACTCATCGTCTGTGTAACTGACGGACACAACGGCGGGAGGCGGCTGCATCGCATTGATGTCCTGGACAAAAGTCAGGAAAGGTTCCTGGTTGTCTGCTGCGTAGTCGCGAGTCGGGTCTCTTAGCTGTGTGTAGCACAGCATCTCAATGCCAGACGCATCTCCAGTCTCATGGCCCGTCAAAGCAGCAGTCACTTGGATATCTAACGAAGCTTCACCCGTCGGACTGTAATTTGACGTGCAGTGTCCGGTGGTCTTCGGCAACTGGATATGTTGCTGTTGCTTATCGATCGTACGCAAGAACTGGTACAGGTCCTCTTCATTGTAGTGCTCGTTCAAGAACGTGCCTATGACGAGCTTGTTGCGGTCCACTTTATCCTTAGGGGCGCTCTCTTCAGCGACACCACTCGAGTAATTAACCGTGATCTTCTCCGGGATATCGTACTGTTCTCGAATCACGCCTGGCGTTGCCCCTTTCGAACTCACAATAAAATCATCCGAGAACTCCTGTTTCACAGCAAATGGGTCCTTGTCGTTCACTTTCCCTCCTTGCATGAACTGAGCCTGCATTTCAGTAGGGAAACTCTCCAGGCCGTCCACAAAGCCAATAACCCCGTCCAACTCTTGCGGAATGCTGTAATTCTCTTCAGGACGCACTACCGACAACCCCGTACGCTGCCGGTGTGTGTAGTGGAACATTTTAGTGCTGAAAAGGTCCTCCGCCGTCGCTGCAGAGAGTTTCAGCAGCCATAAATCCTGCACGGAGTCAAAGGGCTCAGCATGCAGCCCTTGGGCATCTCGCACCACCTGAAGGAAGCTCTGAAGACTGGAATCAGATGGTTTAAAGTGCTTCTGGAGCTGCTCCGAGGTCGTTAAGTGCTGGCCGTAGAGAGGTGATACGGGGTCTGTCACCGATGCAACCAGGTCTGCTAGTTGACCGTCACTTTTGTGCGGATGGAGAGCCACACGTAGAGCCAAAAGAGACTCAGGAGCTGCGCGAGATCCGCGCTCCCAATGCGTCGGATGCGCGTTCTCCACTTTGCGTAAGCTTTGGGCGTTTATTGCAGCGCTGATACAGAGGAATTGGAGCGTGGTTGAAAGGAGAAAGAGCCAAGAGGACAACCTGATGCCGAACTTCATGGCGACTAGTGCGTTTAATCAGGATACCAGCGATTCTGAGACTTCATCTGATTCGGTAGGTTGGGATCAGAAATAATTGTTGTAAGTTACAACTTGTAACTTCAAGTTTTCCATTATGGCCATTAAGGGACTTTTGACGTTTTATACTACTGGTAAACAAAATACTTTTAATCTGTCCTCGACCATGGAGGCGTCACGATCGAATGCATGCCGAAATCGTTTGGACTATCAGCCCTCGTCTCACGCAGACGATGTTTCTTCGCGTACAATGCCACACCAGCAATCCCTGCGAGTACAGCGATGCAACCAATGACTGCAATCCAAACCCCTTCTGCCCCTGCAGAATTGTCACCACTCTGAGAGCTCGCTAATGTAACACTATCCGCCGCAGCCAAAGCTACTGTTTCAACACTGGCTCCACTTGTGTCAGCAGTAGACGTTTCCACAGATTCCGGGTACTGTCCCTGACCACCTTGGTGGTACGGTGGACGGGTTGTCCTTGGTGTAGTCGGTCTCGGCGTCCTAGGAGTCGGAGTAGGTCTCGGAGTCCTTGGAGTCGGAGTTGGTCTAGGGGTCCATGGTTTTGATGTCGGCCTAGGCGTTAATGGAGAGAGGGTGGGAATTTTTGTCGTTGGCGCTGGCGTGGGCTCCTCCGTGGTCGGAGCTGGCGTCGGTTCTTCGGTCGTCGGAGCTGGCGTCGGTTCTTCGGTCGTCGGAGCTGGCGTAGGTTCCTCTGTGGTTGGAGCTGGCGTAGGTTCTTCGGTCGTCGGAGCTGGCGTAGGTTCCTCTGTGGTCGGAGCTGGCGTTGGTTCCTCGGTCGTCGGAGCTGGCGTAGGTTCCTCCGTGGTCGGAGCAGGCGTTGGTTCCTCGGTCGTCGGAGCTGGCGTCGGTTCTTCGGTCGTCGGAGCTGGCGTAGGTTCCTCTGTGGTTGGAGCTGGCGTAGGTTCTTCGGTCGTCGGAGCTGGCGTAGGTTCTTCGGTCGTCGGCGCTGGGGTGGGCTCCTCCGTGGTCGGAGCAGGCGTCGGTTCTTCGGTCGTCGGAGCTGGCGTAGGTTCCTCTGTGGTCGGAGCTGGCGTCGGTTCTTCGGTCGTCGGCGCTGGCGTAGGTTCCTCCGTGGTCGGAGCTGGCGTCGGTTCTTCGGTCGTCGGCGCTGGGGTGGGTTCCTCCGTAGTCGGAGCTGGCGTTGGTTCCTCGGTCGTCGGAGCTGGCGTAGGTTCCTCCGTGGTCGGAGCAGGCGTCGGTTCCTCGGTCGTCGGAGCTGGCGTAGGTTCCTCCGTGGTCGGAGCTGGCGTAGGTTCTTCGGTCGTCGGCGCTGGGGTGGGCTCCTCCGTGGTCGGAGCAGGCGTCGGTTCTTCGGTCGTCGGAGCTGGCGTTGGTTCCTCGGTCGTCGGAGCTGGCGTAGGTTCCTCCGTGGTCGGAGCTGGCGTCGGTTCTTCGGTCGTCGGCGCTGGCGTAGGTTCCTCTGTGGTTGGAGCTGGCGTAGGTTCTTCGTTCGTCGGAGCTGGCGTAGGTTCTTCGGTCGTCGGCGCTGGGGTGGGCTCCTCCGTGGTCGGAGCAGGCGTCGGTTCTTCGGTCGTCGGAGCTGGCGTTGGTTCCTCGGTCGTCGGAGCTGGCGTAGGTTCCTCCGTGGTCGGAGCTGGCGTCGGTTCTTCGGTCGTCGGAGCTGGCGTTGGTTCCTCGGTCGTCGGAGCTGGCGTAGGTTCCTCCGTGGTCGGAGCTGGCGTCGGTTCTTCGGTCGTCGGCGCTGGGGTGGGTTCCTCCGTAGTCGGAGCTGGCGTTGGTTCCTCGGTCGTCGGAGCTGGCGTAGGTTCCTCCGTGGTCGGAGCAGGCGTCGGTTCCTCGGTCGTCGGCGCTGGCGTAGGTTCCTCCGTGGTCGGAGCAGGCGTTGGTTCCTCGGTCGTCGGAGCTGGCGTAGGTTCCTCCGTGGTCGGAGCAGGCGTTGGTTCCTCGGTCGTCGGAGCTGGCGTCGGTTCTTCGGTCGTCGGAGCTGGCGTAGGTTCCTCTGTGGTTGGAGCTGGCGTAGGTTCTTCGGTCGTCGGAGCTGGCGTAGGTTCTTCGGTCGTCGGCGCTGGGGTGGGCTCCTCCGTGGTCGGAGCAGGCGTCGGTTCTTCGGTCGTCGGAGCTGGCGTTGGTTCCTCGGTCGTCGGAGCTGGCGTAGGTTCCTCCGTGGTCGGAGCTGGCGTCGGTTCTTCGGTCGTCGGAGCTGGCGTTGGTTCCTCGGTCGTCGGAGCTGGCGTAGGTTCCTCCGTGGTCGGAGCTGGCGTCGGTTCTTCGGTCGTCGGAGCTGGCGTAGGTTCCTCTGTGGTTGGAGCTGGCGTAGGTTCTTCGGTCGTCGGAGCTGGCGTAGGTTCCTCTGTGGTCGGAGCTGGCGTTGGTACCTCGGTCGTCGGAGCTGGCGTAGGTTCCTCCGTGGTCGGAGCTGGCGTCGGTTCTTCGGTCGTCGGCGCTGGGGTGGGCTCCTCTGTGGTCGGAGCTGGCGTCGGTTCTTCGGTCGTCGGCGCTGGGGTGGGCTCCTCCGTGGTCGGAGCAGGCGTCGGTTCTTCGGTCGTCGGAGCTGGCGTAGGTTCCTCTGTGGTCGGAGCTGGCGTCGGTTCTTCGGTCGTCGGCGCTGGCGTAGGTTCCTCCGTGGTCGGAGCTGGCGTCGGTTCTTCGGTCGTCGGCGCTGGGGTGGGTTCCTCCGTAGTCGGAGCAGGCGTTGGTTCCTCGGTCGTCGGAGCTGGCGTAGGTTCCTCCGTGGTCGGAGCAGGCGTCGGTTCCTCGGTCGTCGGAGCTGGCGTAGGTTCCTCCGTGGTCGGAGCTGGCGTAGGTTCCTCCGTGGTCGGAGCTGGCGTCGGTTCTTCGGTCGTCGGCGCTGGGGTGGGTTCCTCCGTGGTCGGAGCAGGCGTTGGTTCCTCGGTCGTCGGAGCTGGCGTAGGTTCCTCCGTGGTCGGAGCTGGCGTCGGTTCTTCGGTCGTCGGCGCTGGGGTGGGCTCCTCCGTGGTCGGAGCAGGCGTTGGTTCCTCTGTGGTTGGAGCTGGCGTAGGTTCCTCCGTGGTCGGAGCAGGCGTTGGTTCTTCGGTCGTCGGAGCTGGCGTAGGTTCCTCCGTGGTCGGAGCTGGCGTCGGTTCTTCGGTCGTCGGAGCTGGCGTGGGTTCTTCAGTCGTCGGAGCTGGTGTTGGTGGCTCTGTCGTTGCTGGCTGCGTCGTTGTTGGTGTTTCTGTTGTTGGCTCTGGAGTTGATGGAAGTGTCGTAGATGGAGTTTCCGTCGTTGGCTCTGGAGTTGATGGAAGTGTCGTAGATGGAGTTTCCGTCGTTGGCTCTGGAGTTGATGGTGGTGTCGTAGATGGAGTTTCCGTCGTTGGCTCTGGAGTTGATGGAAGTGTCGTAGATGGAGTTTCCGTCGTTGGCTCTGGAGTTGATGGAAGTGTCGTAGATGGAGTTTCCGTCGTTGGCTCTGGAGTTGTTGGAGGTGTTGTAGATGGAGTTTCCGTCGTTGGCTCTGGAGTTGATGGAGGTGTCGTAGATGGAGTTTCCGTCGTTGGCTCTGGAGTTGATGGAGGCGTCGTAGATGGAGTTTCCGTAGTCGGCCCCGGAGTTGATGGAGGCGTTGTAGATGGAGTTTCCGTAGTCGGCCCCGGAGTTGATGGAGGCGTCCCCGTTGTCGGCTCTGGCGCTGCTGGTCCTGTCGTGGATGGAATTTCTGTTTCAGGTCCTGTAGTTGTTGGAGGTGTTGTGGATGGCGGAGTACTCGTTGTTGGTCCAGGTGGTGTCGGTGCATTCGTCTCTGGAGTTTCCGTTGCTGGGACTATCGTCGTTGGAGCCTCCGTCGTTGGCGTCTCTGTCGATGGTGACTCAGTTCCAGGTGCCTCTGCGGGTGGAGTTCCACTTGGAGCCGTAGTCGACGGAGACTCCGTCGCTGGCAAGTCAGTCGCTGGTGCTGCTGTTGCTGGAGCATTCGTTGTCGGCGTCTCTGTCGCCGGTGTCGCTGTCACCGGTGATGATGTATCAGGTGCACTGGTCGTCGGCGCCTCCGTGGTGTCTGGTACCTCTCCGCAGTCGTAGAGTTCTGTCACTGTCGTGGTTTGCGTGAACCAGCTCGCGTCGTAATCTTCACTACCGTCGAACGCAGAGCTCGTGTCGATGCTCTCCACCACGTCATCCTCGCCCTTGAATTCCCACGTCGGACAAATATCGTCCTCCTCGGTTGGTGCAGTCGTCGCTGCCGCTGTCGCCGCTGGTGTAGCTGCTGGTACACTGGCCTCACTCCCGCAGCCTACGGACGGCAATACACAACCCCAAGTGGACCCTGTGACGATGCGGCACTCAGCATCTTCCTGCACTACACAAGAACCGTCGAAATAAGACGGGAGATTGTTATGGCAGTCTGCCACGGCCGCGTCTCCTCTCAACGGGCAAGCTGTGCCTACAGGGGCTGCACCTGCACCAGAGCATATCGCTCCTCTAGACTCCGAAATGGCATAGGTGGCGTCGCCACACACACTCACGTCCAACGCGACTGCATACTGCGCGACCTGCGCCGTGAGGCCCAGCACGAACGGGAGTCGCATGCCTCAGTTGATGAACAATCTGCGGTCAAATGGAAAGTGAAGCCTGCACTTCGGCAGTCGATGCCTACCATCAGGAACCATGTGTGCAAAAGTGACTGCAATTGGCCCTAACCGCAGTTCGATTTAATCCCGTTAAAGCTGATAATTAACTATGTTAACTTCTGTACGTGTGCTTTACTTTTTGCAATTTCAACCCTCGTGAGTATTAGTATACCTGTATAATAGAGTAATATTAATTTAAGTAGAGTGTAGAATGTGTAGAGCAAGTTCCTCCCTGCACAGTTGCCAACATCCCTTGGCAAATGATAAGGACGTGGTTGCCGCGGGAAATTGCACCAGTTTCTTCAGCCCATGTACCCCTCGAGACTCGAGGGGTACATGGGCTCGAGTTGAGCCGAGTCGCACTTTGCATGCAAGTTGCAATGGAGGTTTCCAGGCCGCAATGCGGGCTCCGCAAGTGTAAGATGTGAGATCTGATTTTCGAACACGCACACGCTTGACCTGGCTTGACAATGTCATGGACAGGTGGCCCAATGCATGACAACATGCATGATTAGCTTAGTGCCAGTCTGACTGGCAATGGGTTCAGTTACATTCATGAAAGCTTGGTTCACGGTTGCAGTTCTGGCTGACCAAGGATTTTCCAGCTGGATAGTCATCGCCGCAAAGCTCTGTCCACCAACACTTGTCATTGAAAATTGGGTGGCCATAGCGAACCTCACTGTATTGCTGCGCAGAGATCAACTACAGAATGCATCTTGTGAAATGGTATGTTTTTCCATGATCATGTACTGCACACGCACGTTGTCTACATTTGAACTGTGCGCAAACGTGTGAAGTGATTTCTGTCAGCGAACAAGCAATCCATGATTGTCCCCTTCCCCCTGGGGAGGGGGGGGGGGGCTCTGCAGTCTCTGACTCAGAGTCTGACAGCACGATGGAAGTAGAGGAGCGCGATAACCGTTCGGCCACAGTTTCCTGCAGAAACAACCGACTAGCAAATGAAAGCGGTCTCCAGTAAACGAACACCAAAAGTTGCGAGCTACTTCGCTGTGCTGTATGGCGCCACAGTCATTTTTTCGTGTGAGGAGTTACGATTAATACTACTAGTAAGTGTGTATTGTATATAAACGACTAGCCTGCATTCTCGGGCATGTGTATCTCCCTCTGTCTCTCACAGGTATCAGCGCTGCAGGCTCGACTTTTGGGTGTCTGATGGAGCAATCGATTTGACAGGAGGTGCTTCTAGCTTAAATGCATACTCACTCAGGGATGTCGTTCAATATTGAAGAGATAGAGCCGCGCCTGCCATTGCGATGGGTTGTAGTTGATGGCCTCACGCACGCTGCAGTGCCTGTATCTCGCCCACGTCCATATCGTCGATCTCCACGAAGTCGTCGCTCTGGAACACTTTGACTACGCAGACGACTCATAGAGGGTAACTCGTCATGCCGAGGAATCTTGATAGGCGGCGGCTGATGCATACCGAATGACGGCTTGCGCTTCTTCGTTCGAGATCTCTCGCCAGATTTCATTTTTTCAACTACCGCGCTACCCTCCACGATTGGGTGCTCTTTCGTTTCTCTCTTGCTCGTGGTGCTGGCCTTCATCTTCTTGCTCCTTTTAGTAGTCTTGGCTTCCGACACATGATTACTGTCGTCGTTGTCATTGCTATTGTCTTCTCCAACAGGAATCTCTGCTGGGCCCACCATTTCATCAGTAATTTGAGTTATTGGAAACTCGCTAACAACTTCCGCGAGGCTCATTTGTTCTGCTTTGATAGAGTTCTTGGTGTCAGTATGAGCCTTGCGACTTTTCTCGTTCGGGTTCTGGATCACCGCCGATAGTTCTTCACGTAGGCCAGCAATTTGTCCTTGGAAGCGTTTACGCTCCGCACCTGCCGCGTTGCTCGCCAGAACCTGCAACGACGTGATGCGGTTCACCAGACTGCGAATACGGCGGTGCGGCCAACGTACGAGACCATTCCGACGACAGATCTTCTTCATCAGCGTGATACACACTCCCAACTCTTTGGCCACTACCGCCATTGGCTTGTTGAAGTGTGGCCGCAGCTCGTTCAGTGTCAAATCTTTCACGTTGACCATCCCTCCAGTATGAGGCATGGCTGGCATCGCGTGGTGCTTCACCAGGCTGGTCGGACTGTTACTTGGTGCCAGAAACATACTTGGGTCACCGGAAATCATGATGTCGCTGAGATTCACAGCTGTAGGCGTTGAAGGGAACCCAGAACTCACACTTGAACCACTTGAAGGTTGCTGCATCATCATCTGGTGAGGACTCAACGCCATCGGCGTTCCAGACATGTAGAGCGACGACAAGCCAGAGCCGTTGATCGGAGACATTTGGAGTGGAAGCCCATGTTCCAATTGTTGCTCTAATTGTAGTTGCTGCATTTGGAGATGATGTTGCTGTTGTACTTGTAGCTGCATGTACGGCGTCACGAGGCCCGTTCCACCCACCAATGGCTCCATTTGGTTCGTGGGCTGCGTCAGTAGCGCGTACATATTTTGTGGGGCCTCATAAGACCAGGCATCTGAGATGAATCGTGAGTCAAATTGCAGATCCTTCGTGACTGTGGGGGACACAGGCGACACAGAGTCGAAGCTCATGTTTGGGACGGGAAGACCGTCGGTGGGTTTGGGCATCCCTGCTTCATCTGGCGCTGTGGCTCCCATACTGCTGCTATGGACGACGGTGGGTGACGTCTCCACCTTCAGAGAAGATCCTCCGGGCGTCGTGGGTTTGGTCCGCAGTGGCTGGAGGTTGGGGTCGGGCCACGTCAGACCAGATCTGTTGGCGTCCTCGAGGGCGGCAGGCTTGCTCTCGTCCGAAATGGTGGCACCTTTTGGCTTAGACAACGACACCTCAACGCGTGAGCTGCTCTCAGAAATGGCCAGCTCCGGTTCGCGCTGCTGCTCCATCTCGGACGTCATTGTGTGCTGTAGAGGGCTTGATACTAGGATCTTAACGTGCCGTACACTTAGCGGTGACGTGGAGAATGGCAGGCGTCCATCAGCCGCGCGCACCTCGAGAAGAGCAGGCAAAAAAATCGAAGAAATCTTTTCGCGGTTTTCCCAAATTTAGACCTTTGCAAAGATACAGGGCCAAAATATAGGTACACTGACACTTCAACGTACCCATTTTGAGAGAAATGGGTTGGACAATCTTGTGCAGCAAATTTGTTCAAAATTAATGCTAGCAGTTTCATGTGTATGCTAGCGGTTTCATGTGTATGTACTGTATCGATTTTCTCCTGGCAATTTCTGGTGTTGATTCCTTGGAGCACAGTCAGCAACTGCACTGTACTGCAGCTCCTGAAATGGGCTTACAATTTGCAGCCGTTTTACCACGACCCTTCAACGTTGCCCAAAACGATGGCGCCAGAGATGCCAGAAATCTTTGCGTCCCGGCTATGCTATATTTATGAAAATGACCTTTGGATTTCGAGATTTATTAATACATGTACAAGTCTACAACCAATTTGAAAATGCTCAGTGGTGCACTACCAGACTGCTAGTAGCAGTACACGTACTTGTAGTCACGGAGAGATATTACCTCTAGCATAGAGAATAACAGTACTAGAGATTTCTTCCTGAACCGTTCGTCCACAGGCTCCGGTGCGTTCATAGATTGTGCACGAGCCTTTCCGGCAATCCACAATTTGTGACGATACCGTATCTACTGTAGGGTGAAACTAAGGAGGGCCATTCCGCGGAGGGCCATTAGACAGACTGTGTGCATAGACGTCACAAAAAATTCTTTTGTAGCAGCAGTTTCTTTCTTTAATAAAATCAAGTTAGTACAACACGTGTCCGTCTCTAAGATGCGTGTCCGTTGCAATATTTCAGTATACAAATTCTAATACTAATCTAGGCGTGTCCGTCCCACCGAGGCGTGTCCGTCCCAATATTTAAAACCTCTTGTCCTTGCCGGTGGGTAAGAACGTAAGGAAAAGTCCGAACATTTAGAACTTCTTGTTCTTACCGGTGGGTAAGGATGTAAGGAAAAGATATCTACGTGTAGGTTCTAATTAGAGATCTAAATATCATGGCCTCATTACTTTCCAAAACACAATCCAGCACTCAATAACACACTCTTACGCAATCCAAGACAAGATCTCCAGCATTTCAGTAGCGGCTAAGATGACAGACAACGTCCATGCTCTATCTGTGACTTTAAATGTACCTGCTACGAGTCCTGCCGATACCATATCTTCCGCATCTTCCAGTGACTCCGTTCAGGCACAATCAAACTTTGGTGAAGGTCCTTTGCGCAGTACAGGAAACGATGACGACGGATTATTGTGCGTGGACGCAGTCAACGAATTGTTTACGATACCCGTAGTTGAGAGACCGTTAGTGAACATCGAGCCACCACCATAGAAGACGTATGCATCTGAAAAGGAAGCTATGTCCGCTATTCATCAATGGACGAAAGATCATGGATTCAACGTAACAAAGCGCCGTGCTTTCTACACTGATTCTGCATCTAGGCAAGTATGGAAGCGTGGATTGGATTGCGACCGAGCAGGGAAGCCCAAATGTACACAACACCTTACTGATGCGGAACGACAACGACCAATGAGAGGATCGATTCGCATCGGATGTCCAATGAAGCTCATTGTTAAAGCGGTTTCTAAAGATGATTCGGCGGGTCCATGGGAGATAGTTCACACTCGCAATGGTAGCCGGGTGCATAACCATCCCCCCTCAGAAGACGTGAGAGTGCACCCTAGCCATCGTCGTCGTGCTGCTGCCTCTGTGGAGGTCCCTCCCGCGGCTTCACTCCAAGACCTCGTTCAAGCCCAGACCGCTGTTGGGATCACACCAGGCTCTGTGTGCGCTAGCCTGGCTCAGGCTGATCCCAATTCTTGTATTATCCCACAAGATATTTCTAACATGAGGAATGCGGCCCGGCGCCGAGAGATAGCCTCGCATACGGTGATGGATGCTCTTTTCAAAGCACTACGTGAACATGACTTTTACTTTCGGTGGGAGGCTGATCCTCAAACTCAACAATTGCTATATTTGTTTTGGGGGCATCCTGGTACGCTCGCACAGTACAGAAGACATCCAGATATCGTGGGAATGGATTGTACTTACAAGACCAACAAGTACAAGTTACCACTTCTTAACATAATTTCTCTGACGGGGTTCAACACTGTCCTTCCAGTGGCGCAGTGCTGGCTACCAAGGGAACGGGAAGAGGATTATCGATGGGCGATGAATACTTATCGAGTCTTCTTGGAGGAGAACACAATTGCGTTACCGAGTATCATTCTTACGGATCGAGAACTGGCCTCTATGAACGCTATAGATTCTGTATTTCCTGAAGTCCCAACCGTAATTTGCCGTTGGCATATGAACAAGAATGTACTCAGCAAAACCCGCCAAGTCCTTGGGCAAGTTCCAGTCCAGAATCCAGCTCCGGGTCAAACTAAGTATGAGAATACCTGGCAGACAGATTCTTTCATGGAATCGTTCTACGACACGGTGGAATCAATCACTGAAGCAGAATTTGAAGTAAAACGACAAGGTCTTCATCGTCAGAATCGACATCTAGCCGAGTACCTTGACAATCACTGGTGGAAATACAAAACCAAAATTGTTGCAGCATGGACAGATCGGTACAAGCACTTCGGAGTTAGAGATACATCTTTCGTTGAAGGAGCTCATGCCAAGTGCAAGATCTGGTTGCGCGGGTGTAGAAGTGATCTCTACACAGTGTTTTTACGGCTACTTCCGTGGTGGCAAGCGGCAGTATCAGCTACCAGTCTTTTAGCAGAGCGCAATTCAACTCGTGTACCTTATCTACTACAGGGAAATCATTTTTCAGCGGTAGCCCGTGTAATAACGGTGTGGGCACTCACAGAGACCCAAAAGTTGTGGTGTGAAGCGCGAGACATTGTCAACTCTCGCGCAGATGGGGATGGATGCACAGGCCGTTTTCGAGGTGTTCATGGGCGACCTTGTGTGCACGACTTGATATCAATCATTGAATCTAACGGCCAGAGAATATTGCGTCCTGATGATTTTGACAAGCACTGGTGGATTCGTCGTGATCAACAACACGCTCTCCCTGTACGCATACAGGAGCCTATGTATACCGAACAAGCTTTACAACAACGCCGTCGTCGATACGATCGACGATCGAGAAATCGACCTTATACGTCACGGCGTGATCCAGTGTTATTTGAACGGGTAGATCTTAATCATCCTGCAACACCGCCAGTGGTAACCAACAACCAAGACCCTGCAGTTACAGTACTGCCTCCACTTTCCAATTCAATCGGTACAAATATACAAGATAGCTCCACGTATCACGAGCACAATATCCCACCCAGATATTGGGGATACGCGAGCTTTAGTTAAATAAAAAATTAAGAAGAAGATTATTCCAATAAAGCGCCCAAACTTTATTTTTTACCTCTCTCTACTGGTCAGTCTTACGCTTCTTGAGATGGCCCCGGCTCAAATGTGTCCTGTACGAGCTGTCATTGTTGAACATTTTCCCGCACACGTTGCATGTCCATTGCTGAGCCGTTTTAGGCGGAGCACGACGTGTCAACTCGTTTTTTGAGGCGTCTGGGTTTTTAGAGCAGTACCGGCGATGTTGTCGAATGAGATTCGATTCTGGTAGCTTAACCCCACAATACTGGCACACGAAATGGGGAGGAAGAACATTTGTCACGATATCCGGCTCCCATTTGAGCCACTTGTACGTAAGGTAGCAATGAATGCGATAATTCGCGGTGCTGTACGGCATTCCATTGTGAATTAAATCGCCACGGAAGATAACACAAAAGCCGACAGGAATCGTAAGAACACGGGAAGCGCCTTCGTCTTTCGTCTCCGTGCACCCGTCGTATACGCGTAGCTTTGTTCCTTCGTCAATAGAAAAAACCATGCTAGCCGGAAACCTCTTCTTTTTTTTCGCTTGGTCAATCACATGAGCTGGATAGTCCTGATGACTTTCTTGTTCATTCCCTCCTGGAGCTGAATGCATAAACGAAAAAATCGTTGCCACCCACCCCGGATCCAGGCAAGATGTGACCGAAGCCAAAGCGATCTTCAGGTCGCTAACTGCACCAGAAGCTCTCTTTACACGCGATTGCTTGCGGTATGCGTCGTGGCATTCGCCTCCCACCTTCTCAAACACGGGTATGTACTCTCGAGCCTTTGCCTCGGTTTTCAGTGCGGTTAAAGTCTCGTCCGAAAGGCCCAGATAGACGACTATGTAGCCGCAAGCGGGAAGCGCAAGTTTGGGCTTGGGCGCCATCTTGAAAGTGAGACACAGATCGCATACCTGGGACGGACACGCCTCGGTGGGACGGACACGCCTAGATTAGTATTAGAATTTGTATACTGAAATATTGCAACGGACACGCATCTTAGAGACGGACACGTGTTGTACTAACTTGATTTTATTAAAGAAAGAAACTGCTGCTACAAAAGAATTTTTTGTGACGTCTATGCACACAGTCTGTCTAATGGCCCTCCGCGGAATGGCCCTCCTTAGTTTCACCCTCTACTGTATTATACATTATACATGGCTCCACGCATGTTACATGTATACAGTATGTATACATGTAACATGCGTGGAGCCATGCAACGCAACGGTGTTGCTGATTCAGCAATGCTGAATTTCATCCTGAAACGCTTTGAGAGCACGTCGCTTATCTGGCTTTTATCCTTGACGACAAAATAATCAGTGGTTATTAACCACGCCGTCGCGACTTGCGAATGCAGCAACAACAATTACTTCCGTGGTGAAATATCGACCACTTTTCGTTGTCTTTTGTATAGAGTGACGCGATACACTATGGCCTTTCGGGTCTAGCACTTCGAACTGCTTGCCAGGTAGTGCTACATCATGTAGCACCACAATACGTGAAGCCAAACTATCAGTGACCCATCTTGATGGCCTCCGAAGATATTAGGCGTCCTTGAGCTAAGCACCACGAGCTACACCAGCGATACGCTTCGTTTGACTGCCATTCCGACCCCATCACTCTGGTTAACACGCAGAATAGCGCAGGGTTGTACTGTATGTGCGTAAATCGGTTCAGTCGAATGCATTGACTTCACCCAAGGTTATCTGTGGGCAAAAATTGCTGATTTGCTCCAGTGGCACTGGTTCAATATTCCCTTGTAGGCGCAGCCGCTGTACCATGAGAAACAAAAAGAAGCACCGACACTTACAAATCGTAAGTTACAATTGCTTGGATTTCGAGTCAAGAGACTATTGAACAGTGGCATATTTTGCATGGCTTCACTGGGCACATGCTACTGCTCAGCCGCGATTTCAGCTTTCAGGCTTTCCCAATACTTGTGGGGAAATTATACACTGCGACACGCATACAGCTCCATTCACACAAGGAAGCGGCACAAATCACCACTGACGACAGTTCAGCTATGGTTTGCGCTACACGACCAGTGCTCAGACTTCTCCATTCCCCCGCTTGTGGCGTGAAAAGTTGATGTGCTGAACGTCAATGGGCAGGGTTGCCCACATGCTTCCCTCTATGCCGACACTGCACATCTGGCTGACCCCAGCAGCAGTTGACTCTCAACTGCTGAGCAACTACTGGACCTCAACTCAATTGCCAACTTGCTCCGTGTGAGAGAATTCCAAGACCCATGCCATGCCCAGCAGCGACAGTGCAGGCCTCTCTTCGCTGCCTTCTTCCTTCTCATCAAGCGAGCACAAAAGCGACTCAAGTCTTTCTAACTACCGCTCACTAGCAGCACCGCTACTGCACCAGCCATCGAGCACAGACCAACCAAGGACAGCTGACCATGTTATCGAGATCGAGCTTTCCCTTTCGTCTGAGGAACTTGCGAGCTGGAGACGACGACACCAGCATACTGGCACAGAGTCGATGCCGTGGCCCGGTCGTATACGCAGTGCATTTTGCCGTTATTCACCGTTAGTTCCTCCTGTGGCGTTGCTTGTCACTTTGGTGGTGTTGTTGGTGCAAGACCTCGCTAACAAGGACGTTGACTCATCGGAATTACCTCGCGGATCCAGCGAACCGCTGCTGTCATGCAGCAATTAATGTCGTGCAGGAGTGATGACAAACTGGGCTATCTCTTGCAGGGGTTGGTTCCGAAATTCCTCAGGGAATTATCCACATTCTGGGTTCTTTCACCCGTGAATCTGTCGTCACAAGGTCGCGACGACGTGATGTACGGTATTCTCTCGGCGCCGTTCCGTTCTACGCTGCCATCACGCGTTAACCAAGACTTTACCACAAAAAGGCATATACTTGGTCAAATTATTATCGCTGGTATTTTCGCCTCAAATGAGCCGCGCATCTGTGCGTCAAACACAGTTACAATCAGTTTTGAAATTTATAACACTAATCAATATTCAATGGGCAGTCAGTTCCAGGCCATTGAACTACTCCGGAAATTCTAGCAGCATCTATCAGACGTGGTCGGACAATTTATCGTGAAGCAAAGCGGCATGACCTCCACACCCGCCTTCTGCTCCGTGCAAGAGATAATAAATGAGACTTATGATTTTAATACGTATAAGGATTTGAATAATAAGTTTTGATACCTATCTGAACTACACTGTACTTAGTAATGCACTGTGATCGGGTTCATGAAAGTGTTACTTGAATAAATGGTAATTTCCTTTATACATGTATTAGGGGGTTTCAGAATTAACCAAAAGCCCCTCGCAAATCACAATTTATTTGGCGCCAAATGACATGGTATTTGGCGCCAAATCAGAATCACCCACCTCTGGAGGTGGGTGATTTGTTCAAATACCATGTCATTTAGAAGGGAAACCTGTGATCCGACAAAAGTTGCACTCGCTCACTAGCGCGTTTTTCGAGAGTACTTAGTGGCAGCTTCTTGGCGACTGTACGTTGGGGTATTACTCCTACAGCAGCAGCTCCAGACATTCCTCGCTACCCGGGACTTGGTCCTACAGTCGTTGTGCGCGCGCCGAGATCTCGGTTAGCGTCTCGTCCTCATACGTCTGCGCCTACGGCAACCAACCCTAGGCACATCGCTGCCAGAAGGCTAGCCCTACGACCCTGACTCTGCTCTGAAGCAGCAGAGCAAGCAGCAAGCCTACAGTTGGACAGTGACACCTGGGGTCAAAGCAACGCCATCGCAGCACTGTGCCAGGAACGTCAACCAGTAAGTCTGGAGTGTCAAAAGGATCTTAGAGTATACATGAATTCTAATTACCTGATGCAGGAATGTCCACAAGGCGCGGAGCTGACGAGTCCACTAAAGTGCATTTATCTTCACATGACTTCGAGGTCCTGGTCGATTGGATCGAAATCAAGGCAAATTTCATCTCCATCTATGGAACGGATAAAAAGCTGAAGGTGGGAGGACGTCCAAAGCAGAAAACGGTGTCAGCATTTGAAGCCATGGCCTCCTACCTTCACTCCAACTCGAAGAATGATCGTTTACCCAAGCTTACAGGAGAACAGATGCAAAATAGATGGCGTACATACATGAGGAAGTTTCGCGCAACACTTACTCTGAGTTTGAGCGGCACTGGCCTGGGTTTGACAAGCCGCGAGATGGAGAGTGGATTAACGATAGAAGATAAGCTGGAGAGGAAGTGCCCTCAATTTCAACGCATGAAAGACATTTTCGGTGGCAAACCGAATGTCAAGCCAGCAGATATTTTGCAACTTGGGCTCCCAGCCCCTATTTCGGAACATCTATGCGCTGCTGACGCCGAGCATGGGCGTAACGAAGATGAAGTAGCGGGCGAAGGCATACTTGTTCAAGGCGGCGGTGGAGACTCAGATGCCCCTACGGAATACAGCGAAGATTTGCTGTGTGAAGACAAGACCAGCAGTTGCCAAGGCTCGCCGAATATTCTGCATGAGCCACTTCCGCTGCTTTCACCAGGAGACTGTACGGACTTATCGCGCGATTTGGTTTCTACAAGTGATGTTTTCTCCGATGCACAAAGTGATTGCCAGAAAGCACCAAATTCTCGCCCGAAAGTGCCTATTCGAACTGGACGAACCGATCTGGCCCTCAGGCTGTTTGGTATTTCGAGCAGCAGCGAGTCAGACGGGGAGGGATACCACGAAAACCAACCACCAACTCGATCACAGCCATGCGCGGAGCAACCGACTCGCTTGGGGATTAAACCAAAGCGCTCTAACAGTAAAGGACTGCCGTATGAAGCTGGTACGAAGCGTGTGCGAGATGACCAACGCAACACCAGCAAAGAAGCTTCCCGAAAGAAGTCGAGAACGACGACGCACCAGAACAATCTCTCTCTTGCTGAAACCCACCTGAACGTGAGCTTGCAAAAGCAAAAGATGCAACAGGGGTTCATGTATGATCAGTTGGAGTTCACAAAGAAGAAGTGGTACGAAGAGAAAGAGGAAAAATGTGTTGAATGCCTCGTTGTCTATCCCAGCTTGATTCGTTTTGTACGCCGGCACCAATGTGTTGTGCGACTTGTCCGCAGGATAAGCTGAATCGGCCAAGAGATACTCACCGGGTGAAAAAAATAGTGGCTTACTGACGTCTTTAGCCAACTCCATCTCACGATAGACTGTACTATCAGCGCAGGAACCGGGCCAACCACAGTAAAAGGCAATGATGCGGCGGCGATCATCACACACGACTTGGCCATTTAAACTGTACCGATGCTTTCTATCAAAAAAAAATTGGCCATCGACGCCTGGCTTCTGTGACAGAGGGAACGTAGTTCCATCAATAAACCCGACACATCCTGGAAAACCTTGACGCTTCATTCGCCGTGCAGTTTGCTTCCGCTCCTCTTCGTCTGGCCATTTAACTAGTTCTGCAGACATGTCAATCAGCGCAATTACAACTCGAACGGTGAACAGATCAAGTGTTCCAACTCCAACCCCCCAAATATTGGTCGTTCGTCCAAACGATGCCCCATTACCATTCGTACCGAGTCGATCAAGTGCAACAGCCATCTGAAGCCACACTGGAGCTTGGGGGTGTTTGCTGTTGTTGGTAAAGACTCGATGGCGCCCAATTTCACAGCACATGTGCTCAAAGGAAGCCTTCGATACTCGGGTAAGCTGTCTAAATGCTTTGTTGTCGAGATTCTGAAAGTAATCCATCGCAAACTCATGGCTCCTCTGGACATTAACTCTGGGGTTCATGTAGCGGCGAGAGGTAACAAGTGACAGAAGCTCCAGTAACTCCTCGACGTTTGATTCCATAGGGAAACATTCCGTCCAATCGTTTAAGAGTGAGGTCCCAGCAAGGCCTTCATCCTGTTCCCCTTCGAGAATTGAAAGCGCTAGGAGATTCAATACTTCCGCAATTTGGCGTTGACGATCGCCAGTCTTAGTCATGGCAAGCAACGGCAACTATCTGGAGTGCGACAGAATGTTTAATGACTTATCATTTCTGAATCTGATACCCCTTTTGTGATCCCTCTATATTTGGCCTTCAGATGTCATGTCATTTGCTCAGAAATACCATTTCATATCGACGCAAATGCCACACTGGTTTTGCAATTCTGAAACCCCCTATTCTCTGTTTTTTTTTATTGACTAGAAAAGCGATATTCCCAGTAACTACAGTATACTTCAGACGTAGTGGCTCAATTTCCACAAATAGCTCAACGTAGACCCAGGCTTCACTGAAGATTCTTCAGGCAACGGGCTGCCAATGTTCACATCTCTCAATAGTTTTCCCAGCGAGCTTTGTAAGGGATGCCTTAGCCTGTTCGGCGAAATAGCAACATCGTTGATTGTTGATGTCAAGCGATAGATTACGCGCCTCTGGTTCAGAACTGAAGTTTTTGGGAAACAAGCCGGCCAAAACGGTACCGGATCAGAGCGTGCATCTCCAGATACGCGCAGGTCGAGATGCTCACCCGTGGAAGCCATTGAGCGAGATTGGCAGCTACAAAGAGTAAGTAAGGGGTTGTTGCTGTTGTATGTTGCAATGAAGATGTACGTGGCAATATTTTCCAAAGTTGTACATGTACGAGCGATTCAGTTGTGCCAAATCCTTTTGGCGTCGATGGTTCCCAATGCGAATCCTATCGAGCACTTCAGGTGAATGATCGACTCTACTTCCCGGTGGACCCTCATTCCCCATCACCACGGTAACACTAACTCTCACTCAGTCACTGATTCAGTGCCGAACCATCCTGCCTTCTCTACGGCTAGCCAGCCTCCTTTGGGTCCACCAACAACGAAAGGAATTATGACAAAGCAAATTGTGCCGTAACGTTAAAGCAGCGGAAAACTGAAGAAGCCTTGCACAAACACCTGCGATTATATTCACAGTTAAAATGGGTAAGTTTTTCTCAATTAGGTCAGATGGTCAACGCGCTCACTGCTCACTGCGCTTGAATCCTTTGCTTGTCATACGGACCGATAGTCCCAAATTTTGGGTCATCTGCCCCGTCCATACCCAATGGCGGGCAGGTTTTGTGCTTGATTTCAATCGCCCTCTCTCGAATTACTTGCTCTCCCCTCGCTCACTTCAGAAACTCAAAGAGAAGCAGCAGGCAGAGCTAACGGAGCTTGTCGCCGCGCTAGCTGACGTCTGATCCCTCTTCTCCTCTCCTCCGCCCACCATGATGGCCTGGCCGGAAGAGCCGCAGTCCCGGAACGGCAACGGAGACTGGTCCGATGCGGAGCTGCTTGAGTCCGCCAACTTTTATCCTCCAGATGGTGGTGATGAACGCGCGCAACACGGCGCCAACAACTTCCTCAACGCCACCAGTCAGAGCCAAGGGGGTCAGCTGGGTCTCACCTACTCGGCGTCTTGCCCTTCTTTCTCAGGGCTGGATGACGCCGATGATCTCATGAGCGGTGCGATAGCCAACGACGGCCTCGTTTCATTCCCGTCGTTCGGGTCACAGGAACCGCTTATGGACGCCATGGGTCCTGTGATGGATATGCCCGTTCCTGGTGACAAGAACTACGGCATGCTGCTGCAGTTCCAACAGGAGTACCAGGATTCTTCCCAACGTCAATTCCCACACCAGCAAGTGATGGGTCAGCCCATGGATTTAATGCAGCAGCAACATGTGTCTGGAGGAAGGCGCGGCTTCCACGGTTCTCAATCATTTACGAGCTTGTCCAGCATGGAGTCTGAGTACAACCGTATGAACGGTACATCGAGATTTTCTGCATTTAATCAGTCTGATTAGTTTGGTGGTTGCTAATGGACGTGCGATGTGTGATGTTCTGGTTGGTACAGCTAATAGTAAGAGGAAGAAAGGGAGTGAGCGCTGGATGAAACTACAACGTCACAAGTCCTTTGACTCCACAACGCCCATTTCGGAACCATTTACCTTCGAACCCAACATGACCTTTGGAAGCGCGCCTTCGACGGACCAACTTTTGCAAGAGTGCGTTTGTACGGTATTTCCCTGCTGTTTAACGCTTTACACTAACCGACGACGTGATGATTAACTCACACAGACCGGACAGTGATATGATTGGGTTTTCGATGGAGGACTTCTCGCCTTCAATGCAATCAAATGACCCGAATTGGCCACCGGCCTCCTATGGATCCGCGCCAAGTGCCATTGGCGGAAATTACATGCAGCAAGCGCACCAGAAGCGTCACCAACCGCAGCAACACGTTTCTATGCTATCAGTGAATGGAGCTGGCGGTGATAATTCAGTCTCCTCATCTGCGGACGTAGAGCCTGTGTCGGAGCTGGACATGTTGCTATCGGATAACGAGCGTGCTAATCTTTTTGACGCAATTCGTGATTTCGAATCGCCTGGGACGATGGATTCGGTCGATGGC
Organism: Phytophthora capsici; assembly: GCA_030324255.1. Taxonomy (NCBI): domain Eukaryota; phylum Oomycota; class Peronosporomycetes; order Peronosporales; family Peronosporaceae; genus Phytophthora; species Phytophthora capsici. Next base: position 4,594,551 of record CM059346.1, read on the forward strand.
CAACCCTCTCCAGAGCAACCTCCACAGCAGCCAACTCAAATCCCACCGCCGAAGGAGCAAAGCGGTATGCCACCAACAGGAAGGATACAAACCACGGCCAGTCCTCCATTACATCCTGGAAATCTCAAGAAAAGCACCGATAATGCTACCAGACCGCTTTCTTTGGATTCTTCATCTTCGGCGCCTCCAGCGGGAATGCCGCCATCCGGCTGTGTTCCGATGCGTATGCGGCTACACCAAATTTTGATACATTCTGTGCAGAATTCCGATGCTGGATCTTCGCTGTCGTCTTACGAGCGAAACTATTTAATGCAGTCGCCGTTATTTTTCCCAGCGAAGGCTCCAGAGACAGCGGGGTCCTTGTGGTTGTTGCTGCACGCAGCGCAATGTGAAAGTGGATGCGAGATTGCGGGGTGCAGTGTCATGCGTCGCGTGTTGAACCATTGCCTTGGCTGTGAGCTCATGGTTGGCAAGTGCAAACAGCCATGCAACGATGCTAAGGCTATGCTTCTTCATTACGGGTCGTGCAACAGCAAGGGTAGCATGCACGGACGTTCGTGTTCTGTGTGCTGGAATTTACTGGAGATTGACTATTCTCATCAAGCGTTGACCAACGGTGACGGGCGTTCAAGCAGCCAGCATTCAACCAACACATCATCGTCCTTTGTGTCGACATCTCCCTCCCCGCACATGGGTACACCACCGCTGGTACCGATGCCGGTGAACGGTTCACCAGCTTATCGCTCCCCCTCACGACGTTCATCAAGCGGTTCTACCCCGTCGAAGCATGTACCTATTCAGCCGAACCCGCTTCCGACGGCGTCGAATCCGATGGGGCTTATGGGTGCTTTACCACCCCACTTTGGATACTCTCTTTCGCTTTATTTGGAGCAAACGTCTGCTCCGTTCCGGGCGGAAGTCAAGACCCGTGTTGAGAAGCGCGTGACGGCTGCTGCTGGCCAAGACTTGTTGCAGCACATGCAGAAGAAAACGCGTCTGAGGAGTCTGGACGACCTCCGATCTGAAGCTCGAACCATTGTACTGGGCGAGATGGAGCGAGAGCTGCATCTCCACATGCAGGCGTACAATTGGGCCAACTCTTCCAGCAGCAGTTTGCCTGAGGGAACCTCGCAACTTCCTCCATACCTGCTCAATTTCTCGGTGGCTGGATTCGGCGCCTTTCAAGCGCAGCAGGCAGCATTTCAGGCAGCGGTGGCCTCGGGTCCAGTCCTTCCACCTGGTGCACCTTCAACTTCGCCACCGGTACGATCCGCTCCGACTGGCAGCGCACACAAGTAAATGTACCATCGTGAGTGATGTCCAAGGTTACTAATTTATTTCGTCAACAATTAATTGTACCAAAACGCTCACTCATTGGCCCATGATTCTGTAAAGTCCATGATAATTGGCTGAAAATGGTTTTCGACACCACCAAAATCTCCGGCTGCAATTCAAGATGCTCCGAACGAAGCTGACCTTGCAGACACCCCACCTGGCGAGAGCTTTGAACGCTTCGCGCACCCTAGAAACCAAGTATGACTACCTGGTGATCGGAGCTGGGAGCGGGGGCATGGCTAGTGCACGACGTGCTGCTAGTTACCCCGGGACGCGCGTGGCTGTCGTAGAGCAGGCGCGACTAGGTGGCACCTGCGTCAATGTGGGCTGCGTGCCCAAAAAGCTAATGTTTATAGCCGCTGATATGAGCCACAAATTACACCACGACTTCCTGCACTACGGCTTTGAGGACGAAGTGACAGGAGGGCACTTGGGCAAACGGACGCACTTTGACTGGCCAAAGCTAAAGGCTCGTCGGGACGCCTACGTCCTCCGTCTCAATGGAATTTACGAAAGGTAGGAAACAAGTCAGCGTTTTCAAGATGGTTAACAATACTGGAAATTGACATTCTATACGTTTGTTTTTCGGCTGCAGGAATTTGGAGAACTCGAAGGTGGATTTAATCCGAGGATCCGCCAAGTTCAACCAGAATGGAAACGTCGAGGTGGATGGCAAAGAAATCTTGGCTGATAATGTTATGATTGCAGTCGGAGGGAAACCGTTGATCCCCGACATCCCTGGTGCGTATTTGTTTACTACCGGAAAGTTAGGAGGTACTGACTTTGTTTTGGCAGGCAAGGAGCTATGCATCGACTCGGACGGTTTCTTTGAATTAGAAACACTGCCGAAGAAGGTGGCTGTCGTGGGAGCTGGTTATATCGCAGTCGAGCTAGCAGGAGTGCTCAATGCTCTGGGTTCGGAGACCTCCATTTTCTGCCGCAAAGAAGGAGTGCTCCGCACATTTGATGTAACTTACAGTGTTTGCCTTTATTTTGTTGTAAGGCACCGAATTTCTAAACAATGGTGTCATGACTGTAGGATATTGTGCCCACTACTCTGGAAGACGCGATGGAGAAGGACGGTGTCCATTTGTGTCCTCACAGCAATGTTGTTCGTGTGGAACAAGCTGCAGACAATACCAGGACCTTGGTGCTGGCCGACGGTTCGGAACACAGCGGTTATGAGGTTGTGATTTATGCTGCTGGCCGTGTACCCCTGACAACAAGTCTGCAGCTCGACAAGGCGGGCGTCACAACAGACAATCACGGCTTCATTCAAGTGGACGAGTATCAGCAGACGTCCAACAGCAATGTGTTTGCCGTTGGTGACGCGTGCGGCACTCCGGCGCTAACACCGGTCGCTATTGCTGCTGGAAGGAGGCTTTCTGACCGCCTCTTCGGCGGTATGAAGGATGCAAAGATTTCGTATGAAAATATCCCGACGGTGGTGTTCAGCCATCCTCCCATCGGCACGATAGGTTTGACCGAGGCGCAGGCTCGGTGCAAGTACGGAGATGACGAGATCAAAGTGTATACGAGTCGCTTTGTGAACATGTACTATGGTTTGATCAACGAGATTGACGAGGAGACGGGCGAGCCCAAAGACAAACCCAAGACGGCCATGAAACTTGTGTGCGCCGGCAAAGACGAGAAAGTTGTGGGTCTGCACATGATTGGTATGGCTGCCGACGAGATATTGCAAGGTTTCGGCGTGGCGGTGAAGATGGGCGCAACGAAGGCAGACTTTGACGACTGCATCGCCATCCACCCCACCGCTGGCGAGGAGCTCGTGACACTTGCGCCTTGGGGACTTAGCGGACGCGTTTGAATTTCGGAATTCGGTTCTTGATATGTCAGGATCGTTACATGTTGTTGAAGCTCTTTTTGACATAAGCAATCGGGAATGAATCTAAACCGCACAGATAATCTTTAGATTCATTTAGAATGTGCTAAACGGGAGTTATCGATGTAGGCTGCGTCAGCACAACCGCGAAGCGACACAAACTGAAGCATTGCTTGCTTCTCACGATTTTCTTGTCACTCTCCCCTGCTACATGTACTGTTACCTTGGGACCTTGGCGCTATCGTGGTGTTGCCCCTAGATAATCTCTTGGTCCTATCGGATATCCTCGCCGGCGGCGATGAAGATGGCCGCCGCCGGCGAGAATCACAATCGGACGGCCGTTTCCAAAGCCCCTAGCCCCGACCCTGAGAACGATCAGACACTTGGCTCCACTATGGCGCTTCAACTTCGCATTCACCCGACACGTCAGTTTGTGTTCCTTCGTCATTCTCCATTTGCCGTACATCCGCCAACACCTCCGCATTCTTCTTCGCTCACCATGGCAAGCGACAAACGTCCGATTCTCTCCGGCAAGCGCGCCCGCAACCGCCGGAAACGCGCCGCGTTCCGTGCCGCCAACCGCGCCACTGCGTCCCCCTCGCCTGAGGTTGACAGTGACGAAGATTTCAAACACAAACAGCTCGTTCTGCCCTGCGGGCCTGACAGTGATAACAGCACGTCGCAAAGTGAGAACGAGAATGAACTCGATACCGGCATCGTGTTCGTCTGCTGCCCTACGATGCCCGACTTCTGCTCTGTCTTTCTGCCCCGAGGGGAGGAACCGGCCTACAATCGATCCGGTAAAATGACGTCGGACTGCAGGACCTTCACAGTCCACGTCCCGTCCTTCCAAGAGACACACGAGGGGTATGTCACCTACACGGTGGAGATCAAAACGTGCGACCAGCCTAACCACATTTTTCAGGTCGAGCGCCGCTTTTCGGAGTTCGCCGCATGCGCAACAGAGGTCAACAAACAATTCGCAAACGGTTTGGCGGCTCACTACTGCACCCAGCAAGAGGAAAACAGCGAAGTTGCTGCCTTGAACAAGGCTAATAACTTTCAGTGGGAGTTGCCATCCAAAACGTGGTTCCGCGTGACCCAAACGAGCGCTCTTGAGGAACGACGTGAACAGCTCGAACAAGCGCTGGAGACGTTGCTACAGCAACAAGAACGTCGCATCTGCAATTTACCTGTGTTACGCGATTTTCTCATGCTCGATATCTTCGGTGTGCAAGTAGCAGAGCAAAAGAATCTGGAGGCTGCTGCACACCTCGAGTAATGAGATACTTTGCTGCCACGAACGCGACAAACAACCCAGAAACACATACCCACACAAGCATAAGCATGACTACACCGATGAGAGGTGTAAGCGATGCAAAGCCGATGGAGCCAGCCGCATAGCCCGCCTTCTGGTCTCTTCATTTTTTTTATTCCAACCGGTTCAAGCCAAGGCAACTAGAAAAATACCGCACACACACCAGTAACCATCGAGACAACTAGTGTCATGTTAATGGTTGTCCATAAAAAATGTGCGCAGATATCCAATTAATTAGCAGGGTAGGTAGGTTTTTCCGCTCGAGAAGTTCAGGTTCAGAGCGGAAAACTACAAACAAACACTTCGAAGTACTGCATATTGAGGGCGCTTCGTTCCTGTCGGTGCGATAAATCAAACAATTCACGTAAACTACATGTGCATCTGAACATTATTATAGAAATGCCGAGGTGGTGTTTTCGGTCGAAACGGACAGGTAAACTAATGTTTAGATGCGAATAACAGGCCATGAGAATTTTCTGCAAGTAATCACCGTCCAGACTAAACTGTCTCCATTTGTTTATAAATTTAAATGCTAAGGGCATTGTGTCCCGACTGAATCGCCCAATTGTGAACACGCCGATTTGTTTCCCACTTTTTTTCACTGGATGGGGCCTTTCATGCCGTGCGTCATTCCCGAACTCCTCGCTCGCAGCACAAAGTAGTCATGGCGTCCTCCTCCTCCCCGTGGGTGGTGCTCAAATTCGGTGGCACAAGCGTGTCGACCGCTGCGCGTTGGCGCTGCATCTGCGACCAAATCCGCACGCACCTCGAGTCTCCATCGTCCCCGCGCGTGTGGGTCACCATCTCGGCGCTGTCCCAGATCACCAACAAGCTCACGCGCGCGTTGGCGTTGGCCAGTGAGCGCGGTAGTAGCCACGCTGAACTGGCCACTAATATTGTGTTGCAGCATTTCGCCTTGGCTTATGAGGTGGGGCTGCTACCAGCGCTTGACGGGGTCGAGGGAAGCATGGAGCAGCACGACCGGTGGCAGCAGTTGTGGTTGGACAGTGTCCTGAACCACGGTGACGACGGATCGTCCTTCTCTATGTCGCCTATTGACCCGTTGCTTCCAAAGACACTGCACCCGTTGCTGGAGGAGCTTAAGAACCTCGTGCGTGTACTGGAAGGCATTAAACTCACGGAGGAAGCTTCACCCCGCATTCAGGCACGCGTCTTTGCCTTCGGAGAACTGCTATCGACCCACCTGGGTCGGTGTATCATGATCCACAATGGACTTACGGACGTGGAGCGCGTGGACGCTAGAGATCTACTGGTGAGCGATCCGACCAGTGCCAAGTCTGAGGAAGACCGTTTTCTGCAGGCAGAAGTCAACCCCCGTTTGGATCGCGAACAGGCTGAAAACGCGGCGAAAGGCAAGCGTGTAGTACTCACACAAGGGTTTATTGCCAGTACCAGCACAGGTGCGACGTGTGTTCTGGGCCGCGGGGGCAGTGACACTTCGGGCTCGCTGTTCGCTGCCCTACTGGGAGCCCAGAAGTACGAAATCTGGACGGACGTGCACGGCATGTTCACGACTGACCCACGTTACGTGCCTAACGCGCGTCTTATCAAGAGTCTGGACTACCGTGAGGCACAGGAATTGGCTGCAATGGGCGCCAAGGTGCTACATCCGCGCTGCATCATCCCGGCGCAGTGGGGCAAGGTGCCACTTGAAATTCGGAACACCAACGACCCGACCGGTGAGAAGACTGTCATCCATCCCGCTTCTGAGTCGGACAAGGCACAGCACGGCAGCCCGAAGATCCTTGCTGTCGTGAAGCGCCAGAACATGACCACGCTCAGCATTACGGCATTTGATATGTGCGGTACATCAGGTTTCTTGGCCAAAGTGTTCGCTCCGTTCGAGGCTTGCGGCATTTCAGTGGATCTTATCGCGACGTCCCAGTTCTCCGTCACGGTGACATTAGACCACATCCCCGGTGGTGTCGAAGGCGCTCCGTTCCAGCAGCTGTTGGAGGCACTGAATGAGCACTCCAAGGTGCAAGTGTTCGAGGACTGCTCTGTTGTGTCGATTGTGGGTCGTGGACTGCGAAAGGCATTGGCAGAGTTGGGCTGCGTGTTCAGTGTGCTTGAGAATTACGACGTGTTGCTGCTGAGCGAATCTGCCGAAGACCTGAATCTCTCATTCGTACTCCAGCAAAAGGAAGCTGACGAGGTCGTCGCTCGTATGCATGGCTTCTTCTTCCCTGGTGCTGAGCAGACGTCGCCAACTGCAACGAAGTCGGATGCGAAGCCCTCGGGAGGCTTGCCTCCTCTCTCACCTCACCCCACTACTACAGCTACAAACGGCGAGGCTACTGCTCCTGTCCCTGCGCCGATCTCCACCGTATTCCAGCAGGGAACGATCCGTCGGTCGCCTTCTCGGGACTCACTCTTTGGCCCCACATGGCAGTCTTTGCTCGACGGACCGCAGCCCAACAAAACGGCTTAACCCGAATGGAGTTATATTTCCTGTAGATAGAGGCCCTCGACTGCTGTTGCTCTTAAGAGCACCATCGTGTGGCGATAGAAAGCATACACCTAATAGCTTCATTGCACTCGACTGCAGCCTTCTCATTCATCGCTATCGCTCTCATCATAGTCGTCGTCCTCCTCAACCTCTAATGCTTGTGCTTTGGATATTAATGGCGGCTTGGCATCGGCAGTGGCATCGTCACTACTACGCTTTGGTCCTTTGCCAACTTGCTCCAATTTCTTGCCAGTTAAAGTCTTCGCATTTCCCGTTTTTGGTTTTGCTGTCCGTGGTTTCTTGGCTGTCGATCTACGTAAGACTTGGTTAGAAAGTGAGGCATCATGCAACACAAACCATTCAACTCACTTCTTGGCATCACTCTTTGGTGCCCGCTTCTTGCCTCTACGTGCAGGTTTGTGGTACTTGGCATCGCTCTCGTCAATAGAGGCCACCTTTTCGTGCAGGAAATTGAGCTCGCTACTTGCCAGAACACTCTTCTTCCTAGAAAAATTAACATGGAATCATGCAGCGGTCATCAGTGCTAGCCAAACAAAAGCAGAATATCAACGTCACGCGTACAACTCAGCTGGTGTGAGTCCGATCCCTTCCACTGCTGTCTTTTGCATCTTTGTGGCCAGGTCTCTCACGAAAATCTGCACGGCCGAAGCTACAAACACAGTCAGAATTTCTCACTTGACACATGGCTACACTTTTAACAACTTACAACAAGCGAGCGCCGCGCCATCGCTCACTTGGCCCATGTCCTTTTGGTCTTTCAGTAGGCGCTTTACGCGTGCCTGAACGAGTCATCGCCACTACAGTAAGCCATTTGCGGACGCTTGTCAACTGCAAACGTCGTCACCTTCAGCAGGTCTCGCTGCTTCATTGTTGTTGGGTTTTGTCGGCCAGTGTAACCCTTGGTGTACCCTTAGGGTTACACTTTGGTTTTCAAAGCCACAAAAAATACTGAAGATGTTCACGCGTCAATGGCGACAACAACTCCGTGCGTTGCAGCGTAGTGCCCAGCGCCAAGATGCTCGCACCCCATTGGCATCTGCTCGACCTCTATCTAACGCTTCATCCGGCGCAAACGGGGATGCCGAGTTCGCCCTGGGCGTTAAGTACCTGCTGGGAAAAGCTGAAGGAGCCGGTGAAGTGGGCAGCGCCGCGTCAGTGCACGGTGCCGTGCTGCACTGGACGAATGCTGCGGAGATGGGCCACGTTCGTGCACAAGGAGCACTCGGCAGCTTGTATCTTAAAGGACACGCCGGTATTCCGCGCAATATGGCACTGGCTACGCAGTTCCTGCAGCAGGCGGCCGATGCTGGGCACGATGGCAGCTGTCATGAGATCGGTAAACTATTTTTCCAAGGCAGCGACGAGGTACCGCGAGACTTGGAAAGAGCGTTGCACTACTGGGAGCAGGCAGCGGAGAGCGGGCACATGGCGGCCAGCTACGACTTGGGCTACATGTATGCGCAGGGACTCCACGTGACGCAGGACGACAAGAAGGCTGTGCAGCTCTATCGCCAGGCAGCCAAGCAAAGCATGCCCGAAGCCGACCGTGCGCTAGGCAATGCGTATTTGCACGGACATGGCGTGGAGAAGAGTGCTGAAGAGGCTGTTACCCATTTTCGTCGAGCGGCGGAGGCTGGCCATGCATTGGCGCAGTTCGATCTCGGTGCTTGCTACATGTTGGGACGCGGGATCGACCAGGACCACTTAAAAGCGGCGCAGTTCTTCTTCCTGGCTGCTGAAGGTGGCGTCCCGCAAGCACAACTTTGTCTGGCTCAACTGTTTGAGAACGGCCACGGTGTTCAGGTCGATCGCGAGAAGGCTGTGCAGTATTATCAGTTGGCAGCGAAGGGTGGGCTACAGGAGGCGACGCAAGCTCTGGATCGTCTTGGAGCACCCCACGAAGCAACAGAGTAAACACAGGAACAAACTTAGCAACACATAAGACTCTGATTAAGTTCTGCGTTGTGGTGACCTACTCCCAGACTCGTTAGCTTCCTATTTGTCTCGCAAAATCTGCCAGCACTTGAGCAATACATGAAGCGGGCTTCAATTGCAGTGCGCTCAACAGAAGTCGAGTTGTGGCGTGGACGGTGGACGGTGGGGTGGGTCAATACTTCATCTAGAGGCTAGCGAGCGCAAACAAAGAAGACAAAAACAAATATTAAGTCGAGGAACTTGGAGACAGAAGCAGCAAGCTAGCCGCAAAATACACGCACACAGATAAAGCCACGCCCCGACGGTTTTGCTACTACGAGCCCGTGGCTTGTGGCCTCCGATTCTAGAACGAATTGCGCGACCCAGTACCTGGCTTTTTCTTCTGCTTGATTTCCGCCTCCGCGACGCTGTGCAGCCGGATGACGCTCGGCTGACTCTGGTTGTACTTTTCCGCGCCCATGGACCAGTCGTACGACAACGTGTAGGCGAAGATATCACCACGCGCGTTGAATTTGCCGGTCGTGATGGACTGGTTGCTGTAATATACCCCACCATAGAAGTTAGTACAAGTTGATTTTCTTAGGGGCTAGCGTCCTCAAAAGCCATACCATTTGTTGAAACTTTTGAGCTTTTGACGAGCATCCTTGTCCCAGAAGCAGAACGTGCCATCACTACCCGTCGTGGCAAACGTACCGAACGGGTGGAACGCAATGTTGCTCACGGGATAAATATCCGACCCGTCACGGTGGCACTTAAACGCAAAGTCATTTCTACATATCAATACACACGATGGTGTTGGTGCAAAGAGAGTTAATAGAAACAAATCCCCAACACAGCATTATCACGCACCTCTTATCCTTGTCCTCGACGTGCTGGATCGCGCAACGTCCCTCGATCGAGCCGATAGCAAAACCTGAAGCGTCCGGAAAGCACGCAATGGTCCGCGTCTGAAACTTGAGATTGGACTGAATCGACTTGTAAATCTGCGAGGGCTTGCGGATGTCGAACACGTGCACCTGGCGATCAGCAGTGGCCACAACTAGTAGCGGGTGTTTGACATCCATGGCGTAGCATCGCTCGGAGAGTTGCACAGAGGCCATGGGGGTTGGCGACCTAGTGTCCCAGTACTTGAGCGTCTTATCCCAGCTACCTGTAGCCACGCAATTAGCCTCCTGAATGGCTGCAATGCTGCGGATTGGAGCATCGTGCTGTAATCAAAGTTGGTGTTAGTATCTTCCATAGTCTAACATTTAATATCCCCCGACAATTCACACACCGCAGCGATCTGCTGGCCCTGTGCCGGACCGTTCAGCACCCACATCTTGGCTGTCTTATCACACGAACCAGAGAACACAGTGCTGCCATCCTACGCAACAACAATAAATCTTAAATAAAAAACAATAAAAAAATATCAACAGGCAATAGATCGCACCCCACTGAAGGCCGTACAGAGCACTGGACCCTCGTGCGTGATCTGTGCTTTAGCAACAGCGTTGAATTGCGTGCCTTGCTGCTGAACCTCCCAACAGCGAACGTAGTTGTCCCAGCTCCCAGACACCAGTACGTTGCTCGTGGGGCTCCACGCCAAGTCCTGAATGCCGTCATTGATGGTCTCGCCTATGGTGTAGTCGTTGTTTGGGTTCAGGTACCCACCGGCCTGCGCAGGCTGGCCGAAAGACATTGCTACAGCTGAGTCTCCTTGCTCTAAAGGTGCGGAATTGCGTGAGTGGAGACCGCGCACGAAATATGTACTGATACAATTGGCTAAAATCAATTTTATACTTAGCCAATCAAAATGATCAATTAACAGCGTTTAATGGGATCAGAAAGGCTGAACGGAATCAGATTATTGCGTTGTGACCGATATTGATATTTTTAGCCATACAGCACCTGAAAAATAGTCGCTACCGGTATTCTAGTTTGATGCAAACGTCGTAGAGATATCGAAGCTGTTATCTCCAATAGCGGTGTTGAAGTCGGCATCGTTGACAAGAAGAGTGACGTGGCTGCGTTTAGCAAACCGCCTGTATAATCTAATACCCTGGTTCAGTTGGATGAATGAATAAGACCAATTGCATAAATTTGCTGAATGTTGAACTTCTAAAAATACATACATTATCATGTCCGATATGATTACGTAAATCGCGCGAGTCGGTCTCGTGCTCAGAAACCAATTCGCAGTCAAGGAGCTACGAATTCCTCTTGGCACTCTGTGGGCATGCGCCGCTCCTTCCACTGTGCGCTTGCTTCCATCGCTCTGGCAGTTACGCTCACATGTGTCTCTGCCTCACCTTCCGACGTCGCTGAAGCACGCGCGTCCGGTACGTCTCTCATTGTGCTGCTTTATGTGTTGCTCTTTGGTCTGACTCTGTCACTGTCCATTGTAGACGCCATCGCGCCGCCTTCACCACTCGTCGAGGCGCTTCAACGCGTCCAAACAGACAACGCAGCTGTACGTGACCTTAGTGACGCTGCGCTCTCTCCGCTCGTGTCGCGTTCCGAGCGGCGTGACGCGCTGGTGCAGCTGGGCGACATGTATTTCTACGGCAACAGCTCCCTGGACACGCGCGTCAACGGGACTCTAGCTATGAGTCTATATGCTGAGGCGGCGGCTTTAGGCGCACCAAGAGCGCAGTTCCATGTGGGTGTAGCGCTCAGTTATGGTCTCTGGGGCTTCACGCTGGACGAAGCGGCTGCTATGTCGCACTACTACTTTGCGGCACTGGGTGGAGACATCGGCGCCGCTATGGCTCTAGGTCACAAGCATCTACTGGGTCTCGGAGCCCCGAAGAAGTGCGAGTCGGCTGTGCGCTACTATGAAGTAGCTGCCAATGAAGCTGTGTCCAGACGGGAGCAGAACGTCAGCCACCCAGCCATTTACGACCTGCCGCACCGTCGTCTCAAGACAGTAGCGGAAACACAGCACAAGAAGAACTTGCCTGGTGACAGCGCGATTGTGGACTATTATCAGTTCTCGGCAGACAAGGGTGATCCAGATGCGACACTTAATTTGGCCACGTTGTACTTCTACGGCGCCCGTGGACTTGCTCAAGACGTGCAGCGAGCAGCGATGCTCTTCCAGAAAGCCTACGAGCTGGGGGCAAGTGGAGGGGCGTATCATCTGGGCCACATTTACAGTCTAGGCATTGGAGTCGAGCAGAATAATGCTACAGCATTCAAATACCTCCAGGAAGCTGTGAACGAGGGAAACACTGCGGCGCAGAACGAACTAGCACACCTATACTTGCTCGGAAAAGGAACTGACCTGGACGAAGAGCAGGCCGTGGCTCTCTTCAAGGCTGCTGCTAAGCAGGGCAGTATGGAGGCATTCTACAATTTGGGCGTCCTCCACATGCGTGGTGGCAGTATTCTTGCCGCTGAACACCCCGAGTATGAAGTTGCGCATGGATATTTCCAGGTTGCTGCTCACCAGGGCCACACGATTTCCAGTCACAAACTTGGCCACATGAGTCTGCACGGAATCGGCACAACTCGCTCGTGTAAAAATGCCGTGGAGTCGTTCAAAATGGTGGCGGAACGTGGCGAATGGGATCGCGTGCTTACTCAGGCGTACAAGGACTTCAAGCGTCAAGACTACGAGGCGGCGTTCATGAAGTATGCTGTTATGGCGCAGCAAGGCTACGAAGTCGCCCAACACAATGCTGCTTATCTACTGGACTATGATTTCTTGACGCCGTCTGCATTCACGCCTATGCTGTCGCTGATCCCGTCGGCCATGGAGCTCGGGGAAGACGTTGTGGCCTCGACTGCTGTGATGCTGTACAGGCTGGCCGCGCTTCAGGGCAACGTCGATGCTAACCTGAAGATCGGTGACTATTACTACTATGGAAAAGGCGGCCACCCTGTGGATTTCGTCAAGGCGAGCGCGCACTATTCCCTCGCTAGCAAGCGCTCTAACGCGCAGGCCATGTTCAACCTCGCACTCATGTATGAGCATGGCATTGGCGTGGACCAGGACTTTTATTTGGCCAAGCGCTTCTTCGACAAAGCTCGTGTAGCACATAGCGACGCCAGTGTGCCAGTGACTTTAGCCATGTGGAAGTTGCGTGCTCACAAGTCGCTCCGGGCTTGGAGAAGGTGGTGGGACGAACTTGTTGGTAACGTGCCGCCATCCAAAAAGAGTGAAGTGGTTTACCCAATGTCGTCGTCGACGAGTGCGCCACGCAGTGCGAGTAGCAAGAATGCTGAAATGGGTGCTTCGCTGTCTTCGATGCTGGGAAAGTGGTGGCCTGTCGAGTCGAACCTGAGCTTCAATGCTCTACTCCAGGACATCTCCAACAACTGGCGGGAGGTGCTGCTGTCTGATGACACCCTCATCGTTGTATTGGTGATGGCTCTAGGTGTCGTTCTTTACATCCGCTCGGAGCGACAATATTTACAAGAACCACCCCCGCAACAGCAGTAAGTTACGTCACTAGAGAGAGAAATCGCAACCGAGTATTGACCAGGGAAGGAGTTAACCGAACGGCAACAACGGTATGATTATTGCATTTGCAGGACTTGGAGTTGCTCTGGATTGTTCCTCACTTGTTTGAAAAAGTGCTGAAGCTCCTCGAGCATTTCTCGCTGCGACGTCAGTGCCCTTTTGAGATCAGCCACTTCGGTCTCAAGTTGCTGAATTCTCGTCGCGCTGTCATCCGCACGCTGTTGCTCCAGCTTAAGAGCTTCAACGACTACAGGCACCAATCGCGAATACGCCACGTACTTGAATCCTTCAGCATCTGTAGTCACAACCTGAGGAGCTACTCGTTCCACCTCTTGCGCGATGAATCCCAACTCGCGCCGACCATCACTTGGGAATTTATTAGGGAACAATACTGAGTCGTACGCATACTCCACGCCTCGCAGTTGGGCAATAACCTCCGAGGAATTGGTGATTTGACGGACTTCGACCTTAAAGCGCTCGTCCGACGCGTCGACGTAGGCCCCTGAGCCCATAATCTGTCCGTCCACAGTCACGCTTGCCCCGAAAAAGGCTTCGTCCTCGACAAACAGCTCACCCTGCACTTCGACCATCTCGATAGCTGTCATGTTGACGTTGCTGATGTGACCGCCGATGATATCGACGCTACGGAGCTCGCTCTCGCTCATGTCGATTGACCCTCGCAAGCGCTGCACCTCGATCTTTTCAGCAGTTAATGTACCTGAGGCGGCGTCAAAGCGTAGACTGTCATGCTGCTCAAGAACGCCGCCTTTTCCGTATACAGCCACGAAGCCAGTGCGTTGACCAGCCACCTGAATAGACTGCACCGACAGCGTGACTTCGCCTAGGTTGAGGTCGTTTGCAGCCTCGAAAGTCTTCACACCTGTGAGGGTGGAGGCGTCAAAAGCAGCAGCAGTGAGAGGGCGCCACACGCTGCCATCAAACACGAAAATGGCTGCAGCACCGGCTGCCACATTGAGTTCGCCACTAAGTGGCTGCTCATCGTCGTTCTGAATGACAAGCAGTTGACCGGTATACGCCTGCTCACGATCGATCCTCGCAGTATTGGAAGAATCAACTCCATCGCTGGTGATCTGAACGTAACTGTTTGTGCTTGGAATGTCGATGTTACTGGACGCGCGAAGCTGCACACTTGAGAAAACTGCTTGTGCCTGAGAGACGAGAGCTCCGCTCGAAATGATCCGTCCACCGTTTGTCGTAGTGATGTCTCCATGCGTTTCTAAACGACCAAGTGAGTCTACAGAGAACACATTCTCCGAATCTTTGACAGCTTCCAGGATACGGAACGGGAGGGTTTCGCGATGTTGGTGTGAGAGATCGAAACTCAGCAGAGCTCCAGCGAAATTGGCGTTGGTCGACGTCACCCGAAGGGCTTTTCCATTCACTTCATCAGTTTTGACACTCAATCCTCCGTCTTCAATAGCGAAACCATCTCGCGTTGTGAGACTCCCCGACTCAATTTGAATCCCGCCAGACTCCACGCGTAAACCACCAGACGTGATAGTTTGGCCTCCGGATGCGATGGTTACACCTCCAGCGAGCACATGCACGCCACCTCCGTGCACCACAGTTGATCCCGAATCCAGCACCTCAAACACCTTATTATCGCTGTTTCTGCTTCCTCTCGCTTCAATTAACGGGCTGGAAGGCGACTCCCCTTCGCTGTTGTCCCGCTGAACTAACAGTACAGGTCCTGCAGGAGCGGAAAGCGTTGTTTGACCGTTCTTAAGACTTAGAGCACCAGAACGCACGGCTAGGTTACCACTTTGCACCTCAAGCCCTCCATTCATGACCTTGATTCCGTCTGAAAGCACCTGAATTCCACCGCGTTCAAGCCGCAGACCACCCTTTAAAATCTCAAGACCGCCACTGTGTATGACAGTTTGACCCGAGCCACTTACTCGCAGTATGGGGCTTTTGGGTTGCGAGATGCGAAGGTAATCTGGAAGTGCTGATAGTTCGGTAGTTGAGGCTCCGGTGAGTCTTTCAATGTTGAGCAAAGCGGCACTGCTCATGGAGGAATCAGTAGCAGATTGTAGTTGCAAGTGCAGTGGTGTGTCTTTCAACCGCGCACGTCCGTCTTTCATGTCAAAAGTTCCGTCCTTTTGAAGTTGCAATGCGCCACTGCTCATATACAAACCACCTTCTCGTAATTGTAGTGAGCCGTGGTGCCAGATAGTATCTCCACGGCCATCCATGGTGAATAAAGGTTGCCCACCAACATTGGCGCGCACAAGATGAAAGTCAGAGGACAAATCTCTTGTCGCCGATAAATGCAGCACGTTTCCTTTGAAGAATGGCCCCAGTGCTGGTGCAACCAACACGTCTTCGTCGTCCTTATTGCTGCCGCAGTGATCGCCGTAGTATCCATCGTGGCAGTCGCAGATTCCCGTTTCAGTATTACATTCGCCTTGCCCGCTGCATTCTTCATAAAGCTTTACATTGGAATCGGTGATGCTTTCGAATATACAGAGCACCGATCCCGACGGGGAAGAAAGTCGGATATTTGCTGTGTCACACCAGAACTCGGACACTGGCGGGTTGCCATTATGATAATGCAGGTTATTCATGATCGGAAATGTGGGGAACGAGCGTAATGTCACGTCAAACGAAGACGAATGTGGATCAAAGGATACACGTTCACAAGTCTGGTGATAATAAACGGTTCTTAGTCAAAGACAATGCGTACGTAGAACAAGTACCTACCAGGTCCCCGAGATTCTGAAAACGCCGAAAAATACTCGTGCAAAGATCATCCGTCACTCGCTCCAGAGGCATCTCAAATTCGACAGTGTGGGCCTGAAACGTTATCGTCAGCGCTCCACCCGTGATAGAAGCTCCCCAGTCGTCTTAATCTGCAGTCGAATCTTCTTGTCTTCTTGCTGGGAGGCTGTCGGATTGGTACCGTACGGACACATTTCTGTAGCAATTCAGAAAATACCAGGACGTTATTCGATCAACAGCAACAAAACTTGACAAGCCAACGCACTTCGGGAGCAGTCTGCGGAATTGTATCCCCATTGACAATTGCACACGTGTTCTCCCTGCCGGTTGATCGCGCAGACTCCATGCTGAGAGCACTGACTGCCTTGGCCTGGGCAATGTGTCCCCTTCAACTCAACTGCTCGTACAAACCTTCCTCCAGTCGATAGTAGAGTGATGCACAAGACAGCCAGCAGAGTAATTCCTGACCAAGAGCATCGAGATGACATGTTGATCCGACTGTAAATGTCTGCGAGAAGATCGCGACAACTTGTCAATCAAGGACGCCTTTTCGTACAAGATACCTCAGTGGACCACACATGGTGGTAAACTACTTTCCAGCTCGGAATCATTGCGATTCAAGAATGTGCGGCTAATATTTAATGTTCCAGCCCTCTAACTTCTACTTGTCAAGTGCTGTTGCTATCCGTCTAATTGGCGTCGCACTTCTATCCATTTAGGATAGCTAATTGCCATTCTCTCACGGTTTATCACCTCGAGGGTTTGTCGTATGCTTTTGGCGCATCAGTGATGGTTGCAGGCTTCAGTGTTCCTACGATGGAATCGGACGGTTCCGACAGAAGCATCACATCGCCGAAATTCATCGACTTCGTTGTCGCAGCTTCTGCTGCAGCTTCGTCAGATTGAGTTGCTACTGGAGTAACTTCTGGTGTAGGTTCGTCTGGTTTTGACGCGTTCGTCGTCGGGGCAGGAGTAACTTCTGGTGTAGATTCGTCAGATTTTGACGCGTTCGTCGTCGGGGCTGGCGTTGACGTTGGCTCATCTGTATCGGATGTCAAACTGTCGGTAGTATCTGATTTCGGCGATGGTGTAGGCTCTGAACCCGAGTCATCGGTGCTACCGGAGGATGGCGGTATTGCCTCTGACGAAGATGCTTCCAACGTCGGACCATCGTCTCCTTCCGACGATGCTGTCTCGGAAGTGTCAGTCGTTGGGGCTGGTGTAGCAGATGAACCTGTACTACCTGACGACGATCCTGCAGAATCTGTTGGTGGCTGTGTGGACTCAGATATTGATCCGTCTTGCGTTGTAGTATCTGTAGTATCTGAAGAAGCCGATTCTTGCGTCGGTTCTGGGGTTGGTGCATCTTCCGTATCTGTCGGTGCAGGTGTCGGACCGGGGCCTGATGCCTCTGTGGATTCAGAAGTCGGTTCTGGCGTTGGCTCTGATGTTGACGCTGCTGTGGGCTTTGGCTCTGATGTTGGAGCTGCTGTGGGCTTGTCGGTTCCACACGCAAACAAAACTGTCACTTTAGTCACCTCAACGAACCAGCTCTCGTCGTAATCCTCGTTCCCATTGAAAAGCGCGTCAATGCTCGCGGCTGATCCTTCTTCTGCGTTGTAGTCCCAGGTTTCACACTGTTTTGTGGCGGGGGCTGCTGTCGTGAGTGCTTTCTCGCCGCATCCTACCGAAGGAAGCACACAACCCCACGTTTTGCCGCTCACCAGTGCACACACGGCGTCTTCAGGCGCTACGCAGGCTCCAGCGTCATACGATGGCAGGTTTTCGAAACAGTCTGTGCTCGCTTTGTCTCCCTTCAGTGGGCAGGCCGTACCAGGCGGCACGGGATCGGCCGAGGCGCAGATGACGCCTCGGTCTTCAGGCAGCTCGTACGTGGCGTCGCCACATACGCTAACTTCCAGGGCGATCGAAGGTTCCACCAGTGCGATAACCGCAGCAAACAGACCCACAAGTCTCCGCATTGTGCTGTCCTTTGCTTATTTCGATGTGTAAAGTATCGTGTTGGCAACGCGGCGTTGCCAACCCGGAGCCAGCCCATCCATGGGAGAATTTTACGAGAGTCGCGCTGTCACGGCGTCAATTCACCAGGTGTACGCGGTGGTGGCAACGTTCACATCCGAGGATGCAAGCGATTGAGTGCTGCGCCGGGACACAGTAACTCTATGCAACGCTTTCACATCGAGTGACCGAGAACCACCGCCGCAATTAATCGTACACAGGTGCGACCGGCGCGCCACTTGGATCTCGAGAACACCGAGATAGAATCAGCACCAGCAACGGCTGTACCTGACGTGGATTCACGAAAAAATGGCTCGACTACACAAGTGAAGAAATCCAAGAGAACGCGTTGCAAAACGGAATTACCATTCGCTGGGGGGACTAACTCGAGATGATTGCTTTCTCCATAGACCTCTGCACGCAAAGTAGGAAGGTAGGTTCAATGTACTGCCTTTTCATTTTCAAAATTTGATGGTCGCGGTCGAAAAACAAGTAAAGCAACTTTAACGACGAAGAGCAACCATAGTGGACGGTAATTTTCTCTATTCACCAAGTAATTTACGCAGCTGTAATCGCTGAATTGTCTAAAAATAGAGATGAGTTCGGGTACCTGTATTGTCGTGTACTTAATACCGGTATGTATACACATTTAAAGTTGAGCGCCCATAGTATCTCGTGCACTTCTTTCTCTCGGACGCCGGTGCCACGACTTGCTTTTAGACCATATGCCCTGAGCAGTATCGACGGCGTTTTATTCGAACAGGTTGCGTTCATGTACAAGCAAAAGTTTCGGTAGGTGGCTCCGTTGCAAGACTGTAGAGGAGCAGCCTTTGCACTGGTAACAGCGATACCGCACCACCGTTAAAACGTTGTTACAGTAACGGCGTTCTTAGAGGTGTAACTGTTTTAACAAATTATTCTGCGGTACCCTGTACCAGTCCGTGTAAGTACCGTACTTAAAGTACGTCAACTGCCACCTCCAGTTCATCCATCACTTTCTAGTGACAAGCAAGAGCCTCATGTTGCGTCACGTGCTGGCAACATCGGGGCGAATGCCTGTTCAGCATCTCCGCCATGCAGGTATCCGCTCCCTCTCATCTACCCCATCGCTCCAGCGCGGCGACGGCTGCAAGTCTCTGAAGGTGGGGGAGACGTATCACAATTTTACACTTGAGCGAGTGGCTACTGTACCGGAATACGGCGTAGACGCACTGGAATTACGCCACGGCCCCACCAAGGCCAAATACCTGCATCTGGACGCCAAGGACCCTAACAACGTCTTCGCTATCATGTTCCGCACTCCACCTAGCGACTCGACGGGTGTGGCCCACATTCTGGAACACACGGCGCTGTGCGGCTCCAAACGCTTCCCAGTGCGCGACCCGTTCTTCAACATGATCAAGCGCAGTCTCAACACGTATATGAATGCGCTTACAGGAGCCGACCACACGATGTACCCGTTCTCGACGACCAACGCTAAGGACTGGCGTAACCTCATGAGTGTGTATCTGGACGCAGCTTTTTTCCCAAACTTAAGCAAACTTGACTTCTTGCAGGAGGGCCACCGTCTTGAGATCAATGAGGAAAAGGACGGAGAAGGAGAACTCGTCTATAAAGGTGTCGTGCTGAACGAGATGAAGGGAGTGCTCTCCGACAGCAACAACCTCTTCGGAACGAGACTACAGCAAGAGCTCATGCGCGGCACCATCTACGAACACGTGAGTGGTGGTGACCCCAAGGATATCCCGTCGCTTACGTACGAGGCTCTGCGGGCCTTTCATGCCAAGAACTACCACCCTTCGAACTGCTGCTTTTACTCCTACGGCGACCTGCCGCTTACAGATCACTTGGCGTATCTAGACCAGGAGATTCTAGCCAACTTTGACTTCCGCGAGGATTCAGCAGCTACTCGCGTAAATACGGATGGATTCAGCATACACAAGGCCAGCTCAGAGAGCCCCGAACTGGTCGTTATCAAGGGCCCAAGCAGCAACATGAGTGGGGAGGCTGCTGACCCCAACACTAAATATTGCATGAGCAAGTTCGTGGATGTGAAGTCTACAGACCCTTTTTCCACTTTTGTGTTGCGCATTGTGGGCTATCTGTTGACGAACGGCCCGGCATCTCCGCTGTTTAAGGCGCTGATCGACTCCAACCTCGCGCAGGACTTCTCTGTGGGCACAGGCTTTGACACGTCCACGTATTATCCCACATTTGGGATTGGCGTTGAAGGTATTGAAGGAGGAGAGGAAGCTGTGCCTGCCATTCGCAAGGCAGTGTCTGAGGCTCTGGAGAAGGTGGTTCTCGATGGGTTTGACAAGGAACGAGTGGCCGGACTCCTGCACCAATTGGAACTGAGTCTCAAGCACGTGACGGGCAATTTTGGCCTGCAGCTCATGCATGGTATTAGCTCTGTCTGGGCCCATGACGGCGACCTCATCCAAAATCTGCAGCTGAATCCGCTGCTTGAACGCTTGAATGAAGAAATGACCCGCGACCCCAAGTTTCTCGAAGGTTACGTGCGTGACTACCTTATGCGTGACGATTTACGCGAGGTGGAGATGCTTATGCTACCTTCGGAGAACTTTGTCCGTGAGCAGGAACGCAGAGAGCACGAGAACTTGGCTGCAAAACTCATTGAGCAGTCCAACAGCGATCTGGATCGCATTGCGCGAACTATCGAGAAGCTTGAACGTCACCAGCAAAAGGAACAACCTGTGGAATGCTTGCCTACTTTGACTCTGGACGACATTTCACGGGTTGAGGAGGGCAATTTTGACCACATCGATAAGCAGCAGCTTGATTCGACGTCCGCAGAGTTCGTTCGCGTGCCTTCCACGAACGAGATTTCGTACTTGCGCTTTCTCTTTGACTTGGGAGCTTTGCCACAAGCCTACCACCGCTACATGAACGTGTTTACAACGGTATTTGGGTCCCTGGGAACGTCACGCTACGCTTATGATGAACTGCCCACGGTAATTGCCAATTGCAGTGGCGGTGTAACTTGTTCAGCTATGACGGCGCCATCGCTCACGAATGTCCACGATGAGGCAAGCAAGCAATCGCTTTTGTTGGGGACAATGTGCCTGCCTCACAAGGTGGACGAAACGCTGAGTCTACTTCACGAGCTACTGACCGACACGCAATTCTTGAGTGAAGAGAATCTGCGCCAGTTGCGCCTCATTCTGCAGAGTAGTGCTTCCACTGCCAGCAGCAGCATTTCTTCGTCAGGCGCTGGTCTTGCTGGAACGCGCTCACGTGTCGGTCTCACACCCGCAGGGGTGTACGACGAGTTGTACAGCGGACTTACGCAGATTGAGCAACTCCAGAAGTGGGCTCAGTGCTCCGACGAAGAACTGCGTCATATCGCTCGTGTACTGCAGGATATTGCCCGTGTGGTATTCTCTCCCGACAACCTTCGTCTCTCGGTCGTGACGGAGGACAAGTTGCGGTCACAGGTGGAGGAGTCCCTTACATCCAAACTTCTTCAGCCGCTTGCTGGCTCCTCTTCTGTTCCAGATGTTGCAACGCTCGCTCTATCGGGTGAGGAGCTGAAATTGCCAACTGTGTCGCCCAAGAACTACTTCGCTTTCCCCGTATCCGTGAACTTTGTTGTGGAGACTCAACCGTCGGTGGCATTTGCTCACGAAGACCATGTGCCACTTACTGTGCTGGCACAAATCATGTCGTCGTGCTACCTGCACCAGCAAGTGCGTGAACAGGGTGGAGCGTACGGATCTGGCGTCTCCCAGAACGAGGGCACTTTTTCAATGAGCTCTCACTACGACCCTAACACATTCAAGACGCTTGATGCGTATGCTGGAGCTCGTCGATGGGCCGTCAGCGGTGAGTTCTCGGACCGTGACGTGCAGGAAGCGCTGTTGTCTGTCTTCGCTAGTGTCGATGCCCCCAAGACACCATCCATGAAGGGCCGAATGAGCTTCCTACGCGGCATCACGAACGATATGCGTCAGCGCCGCCGTGAGCAGTACCTTTCGTTGAAGCGCCAGGATCTTGTGGACGTTGCGCGCAAATACTTTAGTGAGGATGCGCCTGAGAAGCACACCGTTATCATTGGCAAGGACGGGGACGATCTCCACGAGTTCACGGACAAATGCTTCGATGTGCAACGCTTTTCGTCGACACACCAGTAACTACAGTAGACAGGTTAGAACCTTGTTAGAGATCGTAACCAAGATGCCATCACAACACGATTTCAAGCATAAGTATATATTTCGTTGCGGCGCCACGCCACCCCACGCCTTATTCGTGGTGAGCACGTGCACGTCACGAGTAGTACATGCTGTTGTTGTTGTTTTCTTCTTCACCTGAAATCGTACGGCAAATGGGGCAGTCGAAGCGAGTGCGGTACCACTCGTTGATGCAGTGCTCGTGGAAGAAGTGCCCGCACGGTGACAGCACGAGTTGATTGCCATCTAGCTCAGCCCATTCACACAGGCAAATAGGGCAAGAATCGGAGTCCACGTGTACGTCGCGTGGGTCGACGTACTTGAGCTGGCGGATTGAGCGAACATGCTGTTGTTCGTGTTCCAAAGGAAACTGAAGAAATTCCTTGACCAAGAAGCGCGTGGATGCAATTTCATTGCAAACTTCCACCTCCTGCTCCGCTGCGAGGTATTCGCACAGCGCGACGATGAACTCCTCGAGTCCGGCGGTTCGTCTGCCCACGAGTGCCGAAGGATCTTTGAACATGACGATGCGACGAGGAAATCCAACGTCCTTGAGCTGTTCACGCACTGCCCCACACACGGAGCAGCCTCGCTGTTTCTTGTGCGTCGCAAGTCGTGCAAGAAGCCGCTTCCGTAGGCGGTAGAACTCGGAGTAGCGTTTGCACACGACCCACTTCTGCTTGTAGTAGTCGCTGGTGATCTCGAGGTGGTAAACGTAGTAATTGCCGGAAGCTCCGCGCACTAGCACAGCCTGACAGCTCATCGTCAACTGCGTCATGGACTCCTGGTGGATGCGTCGAATCAGAATACGCTTTGCGGCCACGCCATGGTCTGCCACGAGTCCGATGGGCATGTCCTGGAAGCGCTGCTGACCCACAGACTTGGCCGGCAGACGGTAGTTGGTCGCTTCGGGCTGCGGTGCAAACTGCTGGCCATAGAACGATGTCATATCCCCCTCCACATCCTCTACGTCCTCGGAACCGGCGTACGACACGGCGGCGGGGCGCTGCATCTGGTGCTGCTGCTGGTTGTCTTCCGGCCAGCGCACGCCAGCCTTGGCGTTGGGACTGCTGCTGAACATGCTGCTGATGTCGTCATTGGAGCGCGGGCTGTCCTCCAATTCGCTGTCCAGCCACTCGACGTCGTCGTGCATCTGCGCCATAGCTGCCTCGAGCTTCGGTACCGTCCAAGAAGGTTGTGAAGGCAAAATACAACTCGCTACTTCGGCGACTGCCTCTTACCGTCGCTGCGGAAAAAAATCGCACGTCGCGAGTTGCTGGATTGGACGAAAAAGACAATGATCGTAGCTTACAATTGGATGAAAATATCCAATGATAACGGACGCAAACAATCACAGCCGCACACGACATTTTTGACCAGCAAAAAGCCATGCCGAACAAGGAGTGCTTGACGTGCAAGCCGGGCGACGACACGCACCACCAGAGCGCTGTCGAAAACACAGGCTGCGAGGAGAGCTACCTGCGTGTGGATGGTAGGTATTTCGATTGTCGCTATTTCTTTGGCGCCGTCGCTGAGTGACTTACGCTTGCTGTGGTGACTGCCAGCCTGCATGAAGCTTAACAACGGCCGCGTCTCGGCCTGTACGGAGGTACGTCTGGGACAGCGAAGCCAACGCTTTTGCTAGGAGGCAGTGGCTAATATGTGGTAATTTTTCAATTGCTCCGACTGCCAGGAATGGGAAAAGTTCCGCCAATGTCACGAACAGGTCAAAACGACGGCGAAGAGCGACAAGAAGTGAAGGACATTTAAGGCAGAGTTGTGGGAGACAGGACTAAGCTGTTTCACTTACCCGGCTACTGAATAATGAACGTTGGGTCAAATCACGTCACTGGCTGCAACGCTTCCAGGTTAGATGAAGCCGTTGGCTGTGGTAGTTAGAAGATAACCGCTCATTCATGAGCCATTGCATTGGATGGAAGGTTCGATGCACAACTGGTATTAGAGTTCTCCCGAGTAGGGATCAGGGCCTGATTCAGGCGCGCTGATACAGTCTATCGTGTATCAGACACACCTGAGTTCCGCACATATTAACTGAGTGGGTGATGGCACGCGGCACTGCTACTGACAGTCTGCCAGTGCTACTGGATTCCAGTTTCATTAGTTACCACTGTCTCGGCGGCAGTCCGATACTGTAGCTTCAGCACATGTATCGTGGTCCACGATTCATGGATAGGCAAGCAAACGTCGGAAAACGCCGACACGTTCACAGTTTTCTTGGATGTCAAGCGCACCTGAACTTGAACATGTAAATGCAGATTTCTGGATGTAGCTCCGGCATCGTTGGCAACGATTCGTTGCACTTTCGTGACACGAATGTATTCGGTTGAAGTGGTTGAAGAGGTCTTGAAGCAAATCTATGCTGTACAATGCAGCTGAGCCATTGACATGCACACTGTGCATTGCACAGTAATTTCGCAGGTTCATCGGAGGAACCCTGCAACCATTGGTTGCTTGTTGGTTGCCATTTGCATGACCGCCAGTGAAACTCACGGCGGATCTAGGCAAGGGCGTAATCTGCTAACGCAGACGAACAGCGCTGCGACCGAGACATCCTCGCTCTTGTGCAGAGCGCTGTTGGTGGCCGAGTTCTGTGCAGATTGGCCTTGATACTGCAAGGCAGCGACACTGGTCAAATGTGAATGCAAAATATTAACTATCTTATCTAAGTGGTTTTAGCTGCACCTCAGGATGAGGTGCACTTCAGGCACGGCTAATGTACTTAAATAACAAAGCCCTTCACACCAGCTGGTACTACTTCCCAAACTAGGTCGGACCGTGAAGGGTGTGGTGACAGCATTCGGTCAAGCAGGAGCCAGGTGGCGCCGTGCTTTATGATTTTTAAAGCGATGCTGGCAGAAGCATTGCTGCCAGCAATTTGCTGCCGCTGAGCACAAATCCGCACTTGTATCGCAGACTGCGATTCGCAGTGCTGGCAGCAAAATTGTGGGCGATTGTCGACTGGATCTGCTGTTGGCAACGGCTGGGGATCGTGCAAATACATGTACCGGAATGTTAGACCAACGGAGCGTTGGCCTTCTACGGAAGACCAGCCCCACCTGTCGCCGACGACACTGGTAGCACCAGACTGGTGCCACCGACGCAGCTGGACTGATCAGCAGCGGATCGTAAAACGGCAGCAACGAGTAAGTTCGGAGATCTCCAGCGGAGAGTACGATTTCTTAAGCAGGAAGCCTCCTCAAATACTGTTGACTGTCGATTTGACAGTCTCCCAGAGAGCGCAGTGACAGCCAAGCCATGGCGCCACCATGCGCAGTAGCGCCAAGTCAACTTGCAGACATGCGAAAGCCACTGTATTTGAGCGCCCGGTTTCTGGCGCACGCGTCTGTTCGGGTTTCTGCGAAGATTACGCATAATACCCCTAGCCGCGCGGCTCGCAGGTCGTGCTTGCGGCGACATGTACTTGCCGCCACTATGCGCTGGTCTGCCGGGTTCTGGTTGGCTGAAACGTTTTTCCTTGGATTCCATTTGCTCGAATTTTGAGCCGCCTCAACCCTTGCGCGATCACTATTGAATTGGAGTCTGCGACGGCGAGTTGGAAGAGCGTCTCCTCCCCCCATCGCCACGTTCCGGTGCCACAGTGCGCCACAACAGTATAGCAACAGGAACCCCCCAGCGGTGCCGTGACGACGGAGCACCCAACTACAGCAGCGAACAGACGCCGGCAGCATGATTGTCGTATTCGGCAGCTCGAACGCCTTCGGACGCGACGTGAACGAAATGGAAATGATGGTGCTGGCCGGCACGGTCTTCGTGGTGTCCGTGCTGCTCGTGCTCGTATACAAGTTAGCGCGTGGATGGGACGACCTCGACAAGGACGACTTCGGCGCCAGTATACTCCCGATGCACGCGCCGCGCGCAACGAACCGTTGGGTCAGCAGTCGCAAGACCCACTTCGGACGCCTCGGCACGATTCAGGAGAACGAAGTTTTCTCTTTCAGTGCCAAGATGCGGTGAACTGCGCTGCTTTAACAAAAGCGTCAACTTTAGCAAATGCAACAGACGTACCCATAACAGCAGCAGGGTCGAGACCAGCAGAGTGTCTGCTCCAGTGCAAGGCAACCAGGACGACCGTTGGCGCACTCGGTCGAAGGGTGCGCTGGCCCGTGTAGATTTAGATGATACAGCCAGTATTTAAGCCTCGCCGAATCGTACCGGAATCGGGCTGGCAGCGAGGCCGTTGTCTCGCAGCCGTAGATGTCATATTTAACACGGCGTTTCACATCTTTTACCACTCCACGCTCGATTTTATCCCTCATTTTCACGTGGTATCGATACGGCCGAGCTATCCTCCAGAAAGATTCCTCCCCAAATCAGCCAACGACCCTACTCTTTGGAGAGCGCACGTGCAAACGCAGAATCCAGCATGGCACATTGTGTATTCGCGCCATCCGCATCTGGTGCGGCATCTGTAACTTGGCACCATCATTGTTGGCATCAATGCTTGATTCAAGCATCAGCGCTGCGTCGCCAATTGAGCTTTACCATCTTCGTTATGTCGTCAGAGAAGGGGGTCGAGTGATCCATCCAAGTCAGATCCTCGCAGCTAAAAAATATAGTGAACCCAAGCCAAACGCATTTAAAAACCTGGCATTAGTAGCATTATAACGACAAAACTCGGCGCTACACGCCACCTCTCGCCGGGAGGTTAAGCAGCGCACGAAGACTTTCCTTAGGCTGTGACACATTTCCGTAACCCTTGAAGGCGCTGTCGTGGTATGCCCCGAAGAGCTGTGCCTTCTTCATCTCCGCCTCCACAATTACCCGGTGCACGGTTAACATGGACGTATCTAGGAGCGTAAGCTAGTGTATACCAAGTTAAACCACGATGGTTAGTTGTAAATCACACTCATAAGTTTGAAATTCAACAGCATACCTGCTCTGTGGTAGACCCCAATTGCTGCAAAGCGGAGCGCTGGAGGGCCCCAACGCCCTCCGTGACCTTCAGCTCACACGGCAGCACCTCCGGCTGGTCTTCTGCCCTTATTGTATCGCCTCCTTCCTGGTGGTTGTCAACGCTGCTGTTGTCGTTTTCTTGTTCGCTTAAGGCGGACGATCTATCAGCCTCGAGAGTCGATTTCATCTCTAGCCATTTATTTTCTTCCTCCCCAACGCTGTGTGGAAAAATCATAACGTTAGCTACAAGTCTTATGAAGCGGCTTCGTTTAAATCGCACACGTACCTTTTAATTCGCTGCTTGTACGACTCGATCGATGCACGCAGGCGGGCGTTTTCCGGGTTCGCTACTTTTATCTGTGCAAGCAAGTGGTGTTAAATGACTATCGGTAGAGTGGCCCATTGCAAGAGAAGAACATACCGCGACGTTTCCAGGTGGATGCTTCCCCATGAAAGAAATCAGCTCTTGCTTCATGGCTTGCAAGCTGGTCTCGCTGAGTTGCATAATGTCCCTCCGCGCTGAGGAATTGAGAAACTCCTTTCGCACCTTGCGGAGCTCGCGCTTGGTTTGCCGCTGTACCATGTGATAGAGTGAGACCTGGTCAGCCGACAACTTTTTGTGCTTCATCTCCTCCTCATTCAGCGCCTCTCGCGTTGCCTCCTCGCGCTTCTTCTGACGGACTAACCGCCGCATTTCAGCTCGTGCTGCCTTCTCTTGCTTGGCTCGAAGCGCCGCGGATACGGCGGCCGCATCAACAGCATGCTGCTTTCCCACATCCTTCTCGTCATCCTTCCGTACTCGGAATACAAACGTATTATCCTTCGCGGGCGTCCCAGGTTTTCTCTTCCCAACGGGCGTGGCTTCTGCAGGCCCTTGGTTTGCGTCTTCGTCCTTCTTCTCGCTAAACTTGAAGCCGCGACGGGGCCTTCGCCCAGCATCGCTGCACACGTCAAACAGCAATTAGCAAACGCTATATATCGCATCGGAGGGCGGTGGAGGGCTTACCTTGGACCAGTGGCTTTCCGATGCCTCCGCTTCTCGCGTCGAACGACCAGAGAGGCGGACGGCGCGGCTGCTAAAGGAGTCGCCATCATAATAAGGGCGTGGTTAACTTTCGCGCCTTCGAGTCCTCTTTTTGAATGTTCAAACCACCCGATTGGTCGAAGGGTGAGAAAATTCATCCTTCTCATCTATTGGCCAAAATCGACTTTTAGTATTTTTTGTACTCACGGATCAACTTGAAGTGAAAGAGAAGTCATAAAGTACACATTCACTACTCGTATCAATAAATACATCGGCGTGATCTGCATCGGAGTTCACGCAGTCGCCCGCGGCAACATTAGACACCGAACTTTAACGTGCTCATGCTGCTTCCGCCTGTGCTGCAGCGCTGGATGGGGTGAAGTGCAGCACGTCAATCGTGATGTCGTCATGATAATCTCGCCGGTTCCCAGGCAGCACATTTTCCAGGTCCGAAGACGTCGTGCCGTAGATATCGGCGATACGTTCAAGCACTGCCTCACGTAGCGATTGGCTCACGTTCTGCACTCCTTGATCGCGGAACTGCCCCACAAGCTGCACAATCTCTTCGTTTCTTAATTCACCAAAGAGGCCATCCGATCCAAGCACGACAAACTCTGGCTTTCGGTCCTTTAGGTCGATCTGGAAAATATCAGGGACGGCTGCACAGTCAATCAACCATAAGCAACAGCCTGTCAGTACTCTTTGAATAAATGACCCAACACAAGGCAAATGCTCACCAGAAATGTAAGGTTTACGGAAGCTGCCACGAATGCGTAGACCACGCGGCATCGGAGAGCGATTAACATCCTTCACTTTCATGTAAGTGTCTCCAATGGAGCGAGTGGGTTGAAGTCGACCTTTGACGTAAAAGTTCTTCTGCCCAATCTCGCACACAATGTCGTAGTCCTCAGGATACAACACCCGCAGACGCCGTTGTTCCCGTTCTTCGTTCGCTGAATGGTCAAAGGTGATCTGCTCCACACTGAGAGATCCATCGTCCTCACGGAACGCCATGATGGCGCGGCAATCACCACAGCTTGCGACGTACAATTTCTTGTCGATGACTAGAGCCATTACTGCACACGCACCCACTGAACACGACGACCATGAGCCGCGTTCAAACTTAATCCGACTGCGACGCTTGAACTCTTCTTCGGTGTCCTTAAATCCCGTAATAATGGAGTGGGCAACGGGCTCGTCGTTTTCTTCGAGGTGGGTACGGATATTAGCATAGAGTTTCTTCTGGACAAAGTCCACAGCCTCTTCGCCGCCGTGGCCGTCGTAGCACCCACAGAAGAACACGGGCGTTTCGGCAGATCTGCCTGGGCGTATGATGGAGTCCAGCACGTACTGCGACCTGTCTTCATTTCTGCGGTTTGCTGCGTAGCTGTCCATATCATAGCGCCAAAAGAGCGTGGTGTCGCTGCTGGGCAGGACTTCCGAGACCTGTGGTGGCACAGACGTGATGGGAATCTCTTCAAGCGGGGCCTCCTCCAGCTCCAGTTTATCTTTTGCCCATTCCGGCTGAATCATAGCAAAAAGAGCGATGAGCATGGCACTCCATGAGGATTCTTGCGGTAGCGGCTTATCTGATAGATCTGGGGTTTGCTCCAGCGAAACGCTTCCGGTGACCGCATCTTTCGTAGTAGTAGGTGAAGTAACTAGGGTGTCGGTCGTCTGAGTGAGTTGGGGACACGTCAGTGCCGCCGTGGCGTTGGCGCTTTCCTCGTTTGAAGAAGCTGCGGCTGCAGCAGCCGCCGCAGCTACTGCACCCATTGACGGCGATGAGTCGGGCGTGGCGCTAGCCGAACGGATAGCTGTCGTCTTGGTGAGCGACTGTGTGGACCGGGTTTGCTTTGCGAGTGCGACGGCAGCGCTTGGAGTGGTGGAAGTGGCGAGCATAAGAGCGCTCTTGGCTCCGTGGTGAAGATGCTGCTGGATCTCACGGCGGTGCTGGTGATTGTGGCGACGCACAACAGCTCGGTGGGCGCTGCGAAGGAGAGAACGGTGCCGGCGAGAGCAGCTCAGCATAGACATATCCCACTGCCAAGGATTGAGCTCCTCGAAGTCTGATGAGAGCTCAATGATGCTGGGAGAGGTTGAGTTCTGCGGCTCGAGTTGATTAGTGTCCAGGGAAAGAGCTTATGGCTAGACGTTCAAGCGCGCCTCACAAAGACAAGTTCTTCGAGCGAAAAAATGCAACGTACGTAGTGTAGACATGAGATTCACTATGAGAGGCCAGCATCAATTAAATTACTATGTACCGGTGTTTTGTAG
Source organism: Phytophthora capsici (assembly GCA_030324255.1). Classification (NCBI taxonomy): domain Eukaryota; phylum Oomycota; class Peronosporomycetes; order Peronosporales; family Peronosporaceae; genus Phytophthora; species Phytophthora capsici. The sequence goes on from CM059346.1 coordinate 4,625,107, forward strand.
CTCTATAAGAAATCGCAGGTTATTTCATCCGCGCCGACTCGGGGCTTCTAGGATCATCGTTATTCAGGTTTCTTTGAATTGCAAGGCCTTCACTAAGCACCTGTACCAGAGCTATGCTGGACAGGTCAAAAGAAGGAAACAAGTGAACAGGTAGGAAACTTGGTTTCAGTATTGACATGATGTTGAAGTTGTTGCATATAAAAGTATCGATACTACCACTCAGCCAATCACAACACTCTCTCGGCCGCGATCAAGCTTTTGTCAAGCCTTCCTTGCGCTTGCCCTTCCGGGGCTTTGCTGGCACTACTTTGTCCTCCTTCGGCTCACTCGAATGCGCACCACTTTTCTTCTTGTGGCTCGCAGTTGGAACGGCCTGCCCTTCAGTGCTTCCCCTAGCTGGAGCGAATGTTTCGCCACCAGCTTTCCTCGCGGCCTTGCGCTCCTTCGCCCTCTTATCTTTGTTTTGCTTGCATTGACTGCTGCCAGTAGCGCTGCCCGCTTCATTCCCTGCATTGGCATTGACCGCTGCCTTCCGTCCCTGTCCGTTACCTGCAGGTCTTTTACTACTACGTGTAGTAGTACCCTTTTGCTTCAATCGCTTTGTATCACTGGACCCACGGCGAGAAATCGGTGTTACCGCTTGAGCCTTGGCCGCTTGATCCCGCTCGATCTCTGCCAGGATCTGACGCTGCTGTTCCACGAACGCTTGTTCCTCCTGCAGCCTTTGCACATCGGCCAGTGAGACGTGATCTGGAGGACGGCAGAGCCCCCAACTGTTCACCGTCGATTGTGATCGCTGCACCGGAGCAACGCCATTGCCAAAGCGCGCTTTCGCTTCACGCTCGCGCTTTACGGCGGCTTCCTCCTCTTCCTGAATCTCCTTCAGTGTCTTCGGTTGAGGCTTTTCCTCGGCTTCCAGATCTGCTGATAGGCTCCTCCACGTCGACTCTGTAGGCGCAGCAGGTCTCTTTCCACGTGTTCCACGACGCGCAGGTTGCTTCAGGAACGCGTCAAGTGAGAACGCTGTCACCTGTTCGTGTTCGACGCCGTCGTAGCCCAGCATATACTTACCTGACACCTGCGGAGATGAAAACGAGAGTCGTGGGCTAACCGACGGATGACTGTCAATACTGGGCTTGCGTAGCCTCGGAGCAGTGCCATCCAGGCTATCCTTACGAAGAGAAAACTCTGGCAAGGGGAATGCTGCAGAAAAACCCGGTGTTGCAGGGGCGGGTGCGGTCGCGGGTTTGAGTTGGGGTGTTGGGGACTTCTTTTTCTCCATAGTTGTGGACGTAGCTTTTGCTTCTATGCCCCAGGGGCTGCATGTAGCATCGCCAGGTGGGGGCGTTTTCGTGCTCTTGTTGAATACGAACGACTTTACCGGCACAAACTTGCTGTTTTTGCTTTTTCGCCGTCCATTGGGTTTGCTGGGAGTCACAGGCAATTTCCCGGGAGTGTTCCCCAAATGTGCCACCAGTAGAGTATCTTCGCTTCCTGCAAATGAACTCCGAGCCGAAGCTTCCAGCAGGGTAGAGCCATTTTCACTCGTTTTCTTGGGCATGGACGATTGTTTAACCGTTTTCTTCTCCGTGAAAGGCTTCTCCGCCACGTCAGCGTGGGCTGCAGTGCGGTCTTTCTCCTCTTCGAGCTCTGACTCCTCCATTGGTGGTAGCATGATATCGAAGAGCGTCTCCATGCGATCTTTTCCCACTGTATCCAGCACAGCGTCCCAGTTGCCGCGCATGTACTCGGCGCAAAATCTCTGCAACCGGAACGCAGCGTAGCGCTCGGCATACTGCCACACTAGCATGCAGTTCGTCACATCCACATGCGCTGCGATCTCGCGCTCCACTAGTTCCACCAGAGAGGGCGTCGTTCCCTCGCCAGCGATGTCTGCCACGGAGTTGAAATCAGGATGCACGGGGGCTACAAGCACCACAGTATGTTGATGTCCAGCTACCACTGCAACAGCCTTCTTCACGCCTGTTACGCGCTTTGGGCTCGGCTGCCACGTGTTGCCGCGTCCATGACCCAACACACCCTGTTGGCCGCATCCCCACGTCACGAGATCGCCTTGCTGCGTGACAACAGCGCAGTGATCCTGAGAAGCGCACACGTTCGCCACAGGGCCGTAATTGGTTAGCGACACCTTCTGCGGAGCACTGGGCGATGGAGTTGGAGACGTTTTATTTCCTGCGGGGGTAGTGTGTCGGCGATGAGGGTTGGTGCTCGATGGGTGCGAGAGTGCGGGCACATTGTGCCCCCACGTGAACACAGAACCGCTAGCAGTCAACGCGATAGAGTGATTCTGGGCACATGAAACTTCCACAATATCGATCCCGCGCTGTTTACAGGTAGGCACCCACGTATCACTCATCACAGCGCCAGCAACTCTCGTAGTGACAGCAAAGTTCACACGACTTGGGCGGTATGAACCGTAGCCAAATTGCCACACCTGTCCAATACTTCGGCCATTTTGAGTGCATCGTAACACTACGCAAGTGTGCCAATCCGAGAGTGCCAGTTTTTCAGCTCGCACAGAATCGTAATCGCCGTAGACAACACTCATGGGGTGTCGTGGGCGAAGCGCGTCGACGCTGTGTGGAGTAGCATCACCTTGATCTGTTCCGCTGCCTTCTTTTCGCCCGAGCTGACCTCGACGGTTGCTACCCCATGTGTACACCCCACCGTCATCAGCATTAATTGCAGCCGAATGGCATCCTGATGCTGCAATATCTTCAACAACCTGAAAGCGAAAGGCGTCAACCCGCTTAGGCGTAAGACGGCTAAGGGATGAACTTGATTTTCCTGGATGCCCAAGTTGTCCAAAGCTGTTAGAACCCCATGTAAAAACTTGTCCGGTTCGAGAAAGTGCCATGGAATGATTTTCACCCGCAGCGACCTTCTTCACAGGTGTGGTCTCCAGTGCCTCTAGTCGTGTGGGCTCAATACGACTGCAGGATAGGAGATGGAGAGAATCAGTGATGCGATGCATTGAAGAGAGACTTCTACTACAAAAATACGTACTCGAACTCATTCCCAGTGCCCAGACGACCACCTTTGCCAAAGCCCCACACGAAGCACTGACCCGCTGCATTGACAGCAATGGTATGATACTTGCTGGCACTTAGTTGAACAATTGGAGAGTTCGCAGGGAGCTCCACAAGTCGCGGTGTCACCTGCATGTCTGCATTTGGCAAGTGATAGCCCAGCTGAACAGCATACAACCAGCAACGATCAGAATCTCGCTCCAGCATTATTAAACAAGACACACTGCAGCACCTGATAATCTCGTTTTCCGAAGGTGTACACAAGGCCGCCATCACGCGCGTTTGCCCCACTTTCAAGTGCTTCCTGGAACTTATGATCGTGCTGCAGACTCGTAGATAGCAGTTGCATGGGGCTCTGATGGGCATTGTCACGTGTCTCGTGCAAGTACTTGTGCAAAAATTTCTTACCGAAGTGGATCTGGGCGTGGCGTAGAAGCAGGAGCGACGCTTTGGAGGAAATCAAGCAGGTTAGTGACTCATACAAGACCCACAAGTTAAAGAGGCCAAGACTCGTGTCTGTCGATGGCCCGAATACACTTACTAGATAAATGCTGGTGGTACAAACTGCGGTGCAAAGGCGTCCAGCCAGATTCCTGTATCCCATCCGACGAAGAACAGATCAGTCACACGTCCTTTGACAAGCGCAGCAAGGTTCTCTACGCACCCAGTCTGCGACCAACAGGCCCGCTCCGTAGCGAAGCAGCAGATTAACTGCCTCGTCATTGCCTCGCGACGCCGCTACATGCAGCGCTGTTTCTCCGTAATCATTTCGGTCATCGGGAGGCACTCCGTCCTGCAATAGCTGCGCTAGCGAGGATGCCGCTTCGGGTGTCCTTGCACAGACCCACAGGTCCAGGTCGTCGTCGTGAGTTGAGGGGTGCATGCTTATATTGTCGTGTGGTTGGGTGGTTGCTGCTGGGGTGGCGATCTTTGTCTCCCGTCGCTGCCTTAATCCGCCATGGTCATCGAGGATTTCCACCACTGCAGTCACGACACCAGTATGCTGTTGGAGAATTAATATTCATGCTGCTTGATAGGTCACCATAGTTGAAGCTATGAATACTTGTCGTTTTGATCGTCATCATTACCAGCCATGGCTCACACAGCGCCATCCAAGCACGCGAGAGTGGCCGATGGCAATACACCAGCACCAGTAGAAGCGATTAGAGGGGTGAGTGAGGAGCCACACGCATTTTTGAACGTTCCGTCGTCACAACATGCCCGGATACGAGAACCCCCGCAAGTAGAGCGTGCTGTGGTTTCACGCACGCGGTTCAGCATCACATTGCTGCCGACCCCGCCATCTTCTGGAGGAAATAAATCTGCTTCAGTGACCGATGTAGATCAACGGGGCTGGAGCAGTCCGCATGGTGAACCGTACCGGCCATTGGGTCGCCCCGAACTCCACCTTAAATTCTCGCCGCATCTTGTCAACGGAGTCAGTTCTATGACGCAAAATACGCACCGTATCCGAGCACTTGAAGGGGGAGAGTCTGATATTACTGTGGGAACAGGAGGCAGTTTGTCCTCGGAAAAGGCAGCGGAAGCGCGCGAGGTTTCGTCCTATGCAGGATCAAGCAACGTGGCACCGTTAGCGACCCTCGTGGACCAGTTTGTAGCCTCTTTAGCTACTCACAAACGACCTCCAGATGACAGACAAGTAAAACTTGCGCTTCGCTTACAAGCAAATGTAGATGGATTTTCTCCGAAGAGTATTTACGGGCTTCACCGACACAAGGGGCAACACGATGAATTCTCTGAAAGCGACAAACAGATCTCCTACCACACGTCACGCGGTGATAGATCCCTCCAACTCCTACGTGAAGCCATCGAAAAGGGCACAGGGCGGTTGCGCTTAACACGTAATGGGACAAACTTCCTACAGCATGTGGATCCACCAGAATCCCACTGGTTTCACGAAGTCCACGAGGAATATCTTCATGCTCGAAAGAAATCGCCACAATCTTCTAAATACTACGGGAGCAACGGCGGGGGAGGACCTATCACTAGTCCTCGGTTACCCAAAACAGTGCAGGTTCCATCGCAATTCAAACAAGATGAAGATAACAACTCTTTGGACGTTTCCAAAACAGATGATGGACAAGATACTTGGTACATGCCGTATACAACAAGAGAGCTACAGCGTTCCCCCCACTGCCGTCTTCCATCTCTTGGTGAATTCCGAGTACGGGCACGAGATGAAAAGCAACCTACGAGACCTTTGCGGGCTTCCAGCAATAATAAAGCAAGCGCGCTTCAGCATAGGCTGAGATCAAAAGCACCACGATCCAACCATACATCCTTATCATCGGCTCGGAGTTCCATGCCGTCCAGCCTTGGTGTGCTTACTATTATGGGGGGCAATGACGACATTTTGGAACACAAATTGGCAATTCTGTCGACTGCTATCGGCAAAGGACCCTCTCCATTTGCTTTGCCCACTACCTCTCCGTCGACGGCACCATTAGTGCCACATCTTCACAACATTGAAAAGTTGCAAGCAGCAATGGATGCTCTGGAATCTACCAAATGCCACCAGTCGGCACGACTTACCACTGCATTAGAAATACTGGAGCAGGACCGACATGAGTGTCTTGCTGGCAAGTTCCGTAGCTTGCGTGTGGGTTGTGATGCTTCCGAAGACCTAAAACGAATGCGTGAACGCTCAGAACGTCATCGAGCACAGCGAGTGCTTGAAGTGGTGTCTAAGACCGCCGATTGGTATCCAGAAGTGCTGCGCTGCCTCGTTGCCAGAGAAGGTGCCAATGCTTCTAGCGCAGGAACAGGGAGCACTCTACATGCTGCAGAACAATTCATTGTTCAAGCTGTTCAAAGGTTCACCAATACCGGGTGCGAGTTTCAACCGGCACAACTTTACACTTGCATCTTACACTTGCACCCAGAAGACCTCGAACTCCTCCAGGTACAGCAACTTATTGGGTTTATTCGCAACGCATTGCACATCAGCGACGACGAGTGGGCACAATTTTGTGAAAATCATGGCCTTCCGGAGCATATTGGTAATGAGCGGAAGGACATACACGGGAATGCTGAAGGGAAATTTTGCCTATCTGCAACAAGCACGGCACGAGTAGGCGTACCTGCTCTTGTTACATCACTTGAAAGTCAAGGAAGCCAGCTTATTCAGTGATGCAGGAATGTCGATATTTCGATGTTTCAGTTCCGAACAGGGATCGAGTTCCTGCCTGTTGTTTTGCTGTGGCTGTGGCAATCAGCTTTCTGCTTCTGTTCTTCTACGCGTACTTGCCGCCTTTTAGCCGTCTCGATCTTTTCGTCAAGCAACCGACCCAAAATACTAAGGAAAAGGTTTTCGTCTTGCACGTCGTCGTCCAGTGCTTCATTCAGGATCTCAAACTCATCCTTATCTTCTTCGGCGCCGATGAACGAAGATGTGGGAGATCGTGCATCATTATGCTTAATTACCTTGTGGAAGGTATTTGTGCCGCTCACTGGCGTTGCGATTGATCCAGTAAATCCATTTCCCAACTGCTGGGCAGCGTCTGATAGCGCATGTGATGCCATCTCATCCCAATTGAGTGAGAGCCGTGGCTGGTCACCTCCATTTGTTTCTGAATGCCTTCTTACACCATTGGGTGGCTGGAATAGAGAGTCGTCGTCTTCTTCATCCGAGCTAAATGGCGCATAACTTGCCCAGAAGCCAGGAGGAGATTGTGCACCACTGGCAACAGGAGAGCGTCCAAAGGAGAAAGATTCTCGAAGTGACGGCGGATCAATTGACACGGTCAAGTTCCGGAACGCTGCTCGTGGTGAGGACGGCATAACCGTTTCTGGGGCTTCTTGTTCGGCTATCAGCTCGTTTGCCTTAATGACCGGTGTGAGAGTCGGTTGCAAATGGGCGTTCTGCTTGCGCTGCTTGACAGCTTGCAGTTGCTGAAATGCCTCGATGCAGAGATGTTCTAATGTTGAAGGCGCGTCCAGATCTTCTCGACACATAATACGAGCAATTTCGAACAGCACAAGACCTGCGCGCACACCCTTCTGGACCACCATGCTAGCGATGATCATATTGCGCCGACATGCCCGCCGCAATGGGATTCTTTTCGCTAACCGATCTGCGTCTTCATGAGCTGATAACGACAACACGTATGCACGGTCTTCTGCACTCAACGGTTTTTGTAGCTGTGGCCAGTTGTACCAACACCAGTCACACCACCCAATCTCCAAAAATTGTGGTAAGCAATAGCCATGGTCAATTGGGATCAGCTCGTAATCAGCATGACCAGTGGTTGGCGACCGACGCTTACGGACGAGGATATTCGCATCGTTTCGGTCCGTGTTCAGAAGCCGCATGTCCAGAAGAACAATCTTGTGGACTTGATGAGTCGAAAATTGGTTTGGTGCCAGGTCGCTCACTACGTCATCGTGCCGCACAAATTCCTGTAATGACCCCACCTTAAAATGCAACGAACCCGCACTACCCGCATAGTTGAATACCGGATGTCGTGATTCTACCAGAGATGTAGCTGGGACGCCAGCGAAATGGTCCTATTGTTTGTACACGAAAGTAGAACGCCAATACGAAGTTAATGTGACGTCGACAAGAAGGCAGTGACGTAAAACTAAAGAACGCGCAACGATTGCATTGCTGTACATGTAATACCTTGTCCAGTATATACGCAGCCAGTTCACGTTCACAAGCTTCACCTGAAAGAATACCCCGACGGAGTCCACTCTGTATGTAAAGTCACAAGCGTAAGATTGCCATTACTATGTCAACCACTCGCAGATAAAGACAACTTAGCAGCCGTGACTCACCTGCCCCAATTGCCCCACTAGCCCACGAGGATTGTTAGGTCCGAATGGTTCTTCATCTTGAGGCTTAAAACAGCCAACATTGCGGTGTGATGGGTCTTTAAAGAAATACGTTCCACCTGTGCCGTCCATCGCTAATACCGGTGAAAGTCCTAAGGCAAGACCTTGCAGCGCCTTTTCAAACATTTCAGACACAGATTGGTAAGGATAATTTTTTGCTGTAATGTAGCCAATTCAAACGCAACAGCAGCGTACCTGATGTGTGATCTTCATTAGAGCGACTGGAAGCAGGTGCGCGCCGTACGGGTGAATATTAACAACAGGCATCTGCTCTGGCCGCAAGTTCTGCGATGACTTGCTGTTCACTCGCAGAGGCACCTCACTTTTCAACACACCTCCTTCGCCTCTGTTCCTCTCAGTGCCCTCACGATCGTCGCCACACTCCCGCGTGTTTGCCATCGCGAGATTTTGCGGTCTTCTAGCCACGAAGTCCACCACAGCGTTATCTTGGTATATGCCGCACTGCTGCAAATTGTGCGCATTTTTGAGCTCTCGGCCTTGGTAGAAGAGCTTTTGTGCATTGGACGGAACGTTGAACACGACCTGCAATTGATCCTTAATGTCCTTGATGCTTGCCCAAGGACGCAACATTAGCTTCTTGCGGCGCTCGAGCGGGTCGCGAAAGTCCTTCACAAACACCACCACAGCCCCATGTCCACTTTCTAGCCAGCCACCGGGCAACGAGCGCGACATCTTCGCCTCGTCCTTCTGCATCACTGACCCAACTACTCAGTTATTGGTCACTGGACTCAGGGATGTCGTGTAGCTAAAGTAGACGCGAGCAAGCGAGAGAGAAAGAAATACACACGGGGGTATGATAGCGAGAGATGGCGGATATCTCGCCTAGAACACCGTGCGTGGTTTGCTGGGCGCTTGTAGGGCTTGGTGCACACTGAATTGAGCTTTGTAAAATTCGCATGCATTTACATGGACTTTTACGCCAATGAGCGGCGCATGCAGTGTTATTGGCGGAAATGCTTGATGTGGCGCCATTTGATTGAGCAAAATTATATTTAAATTTGAGCAAGCAAGTATTTTAATTGGTTTGGAATTTATTTATCTCCCCACAATTTATTTTATTGATATCCATTTTTTTGATCAACCACGGTACAGATCAACTTTTGGATCAACTTTTGTTCGTTTTAAGCATCAACTTTTTGGTTCAACTTTTCAGAGATCAACTTTTTGGATCAAATCCAAAAGACTGACAAATGTTCAATTTAAAAAGTTGAAAATATTTCCGTTGTTTTTACTATAATTGTATTATTTGTTGGTTTCTCTCAAATTAGTGCTCTCAAATTAGTGCAATCTAACAAAACAGTCATCTCACTCTAGCGGTATTGTTGAACCTCATTTGCGACCACTCCAATTATAATTAGATGATTCCGACCAAACTATTCTTGAATGTTTAAAACTCCGTTTGGACATCCGACAAGGACATCACTTTTCAATTCACCAACTCTCCCTACCGTACCTTTCATCTATGGATTTCAGTACCATTCTCAACTCTCAGTCTTCACACGGTTCTGTGGAAACTGAAGTTTGGAGCTCCGACTGCAGCCTCGACGGTCGTCTTGCAGCAGAGGGCGAAATGAAGATGGGCGAAGGGGAGGCGAAATTTGAAGACCACGAAGAGGAGAAACAAGACGACAATTCATCATCGGATAAAGGGTCGGTTGCTTCTACTACACCAAATATCACCAGTCAGAGCGTTCAACGAACTATCGATGCAGATCTTTTAGACGTACGAAGTGTAAGGCCAAGGTGTATGAGCGTGCAGACGGAACAATCCTCCAAAAAGGGTCGCATAAACCGGAATGCAATCGCGAATTACAAGGTAGCGTCGGTTCTGGCCCGGTTGTCCCCACTGAAAGACTCCAACCAAGGATTACAGAGGCTATCGATGAAATCGCGCGTCAACAACCCACTCTTAACCCTGGACAGGTGAGCGAAATTATACGGCAGAGGTTCTACCAGGGCAATGAGAGAGTGGTTGGCGGACTTCAAAAAGATCAAGTTGAGAGCAGGTTCTATCGAACCAAATTGAAAAATTTCGGATCCGACATATTCGTGAAAATCAAGACGGCACCCTTGTGCAATGTTCGCAGAAATACAAACTTGAAGTTTTTCCAGTTTCATGTGGATTACTACGAAGATGATTCACTACAGCATGTCATTGGATGGGGACATCCGGCTCTTCTAGACCGACTTCGCTCCCGACAAAACTCCGTTTTTGTGGACGCTACCTACAAATTTCTACCAACTGGTCATTCTCATGGTATTTGACCAAATTTCAAACCTGTATATCCCGTGTTGCTACGCTTTAACTACGGGGAAAACTTCGACTTTGAACAAGCCATCATGAACGCCATAAAGCGTCAGTTTCCAAACGCGAAAATTGTCGGGTGCCTTTTCCACTTCAAGCAAGTTTACGGCGGAAAATGCTCAAGCTCGGAATTTCACAGGAGGAAGTTGAAATCACTATGGTTCCAGGTGCTGTCGACGAACTTACAGGAATTCGACGAAGTGAAATATTGCGCTCTGGCATTCGCGGCGTGAAGCAAACAATTCTCGAGGAGTGCCGAATATTTCGTATTCAACAGAAAAATGATGAAAGTTTTGGAAGTATTTCACGCAAACTTGGATTAAAAGGTACACCCCAGAGTGTTGGAATGTTTACGGCGAGCTGGGAGAGGGGGTAAACCGGACGAACAACCCTCTCGAGAGGTACAACCGGACCCTCAACGAAGCAATGGGAGGCCACCATCGGGCATTGGCAAGTTCATCGCGATCCTGGAACAAGAGAGCCAACGATACGTTGACGCTCTTGCCGACATCGCTAACCGCAGAAGAAGTGCTCCAAGACGCGCAAGACACCGTACTTCCCTACACCAAGGGCATTTGCGAGCTTGGACGAAAGTGAGCCTGGATCAATTTCGTCAGAAGATCACATGTCACCAATATACTAGGGCTGTCAAGTACAAACAGAACAAGTATAAGAAATCGTGCATTTTTAAGTAGGACATTCATTTTAGATAATCACAAAATACATTCTCAAACAACACAAACAATTATTATATAGAGGAAGTTCACTTACATTCAGTATTAAAATGGTTGTCAGCATAAAGTAGAGATTAAGAAGAGAAATGATTACTTTCAGAAACGTTTCTGATACTTTCAGAACGTAAAAGGATAAGTTCAGTATCGTATTGGTGCAGGTTTGAACTTTTAAATCCGTGAGCCAAACACAATAATATTTAAAACTACAAATTTTACAAGAAAACAAAGAAATTGCACTAAAACTTCAGTGTTCACATTAAATGCTTACAAACTAAAATTTGAGTTAGTAAAAATCGTCTAAATCGTCAACTTCTCGTCCGTCCATGTAATAGTGGACATGGACGATGACGGGCCTGACTATCGTCGGGACAGCACTCGACGACTCGACGATTGGTGTCGAACGGCGTGTCGACCGTCGAGGAGGGGGCCAAGCTTCAGTCGGATGTGGCTCGACAAAGGGAGGTGGCGGGCCTTGGTACTCGTGCAGACGGCCCACGCGCTTGAGATAGTCGTACCTGTTACGGTACGACTTCTTGCGCTTCGCAATCGGGTACGGGTTTTTTTCGCGTGTGCTTTCGCGGGTTTCCGCGTGTGGCAAGATTTTTAGCGTGTGGCATGGTTTTTCGCGTTTACCCGTTGTTATACGCGTGTACTGTGTTTAGAACGTGTGGTAGTGAGCTTTTCGGCGTGTGATAATTTTTCGACGTGTGATACTACTTCATTGTGACTTAAACGTGTTTATCGAACGGATAATGATAGCGGAAAGATACTTGTAAACTAAAGGTGTGGCATTTGTTCAAAGGGAGTGATTTTTTTTGGGGTCAAACTCTGCGCAGGTCAACACGTGCGCAACAATTTTCTTGGGCCAATTCTTGGTCAAAAATATCACCACCTACAGGTTTTATGTGTTTTTTTTAACGAAATATATAAATTTTATTAAATATAACTAGAAATGTAAAAATTCTGCATGTTCGTTACTAAACGATTGGTGGGACGCTGATAGAACTTATAGCAACACCTACATGGGACTGTATCACAGTGAGATGTGGAACGTGTAGGAGATTTTGTTTGATCACATTTTTTACTCATGAAGGCAACGACGCATTGCCTATTTGCCAGCATGTCATTTTCAATCTTATCAAGTCAACTTCACTAACAAGCTCAACCAAGCGTCCTACCGACAAAATGTTTCGACCGGACTTCACCCCTGACAACGACGTTGACACTGTCCCCTCAGCTGAAAGCGGTTCTTTCCATGGCTCTACCATGAGCGATGTGTCGTCCGGACACACCGGAATTTTATTATCCCGAGTCAGTCGTCACCATCCGACTCTCATTGGAGTTACGATCGTAACGACGATGGCGATGACTCACGCTATACCGAGATGAGATCCAACCGGTCGTCAAGCTCCGGATCACTATGGAATTGCGCGAGCGATGGTGACGTTGATGAAAGTGGTGATGAGGAGAATGATGGTCGTCCAGTTGAAGATGAGGGCATTTTGGGTGGGGAGAGTGAAGGTCATCCTGTTGAAGGGCGTCAGAATGGTCGACTTACAGATGGGCCTTCAGATGGTGTGGCAGTTGTGGCAGGTTCTAAATCGGTAACATACCTCGGGTATACGTACTCGTTTTACCATGCTGGTGGGGAAACTACAAACTATCGCTGCAGCGCCTACCGCCGTACCGGTTGTTCGGCTAAGTTGTATGCTTCACGACAGGGCGTCGTCGTGCAAGGCAGACACAAATCTGATTGTGTTCCAGAATTGGTCCAAGCTCCCGATGGATCTGCGCCAAGGTTTGTAAATTGCAAGCAGCAAATGTTGTTAGCAACAGATGAAGTTGGTATCCAAGACGTGACTCTCACTCCAGAAGAAGTTTGGAACATTATTCGAGGTCGGTTTTATGGTGATGAAAGCGTCCTCGTCCAAGGTGCCACCAAGAAACAGGTTTTAGGCCGTCTGTACCGAACAAGAAGCAAACATTTCGGACGGGAGGTTTTTGGGCGTTTGGAAATGGAACCTTTGTGTGATGTGAAGGACAGTCCAGGACTCAAATTCTTCCAGTTCCATTTGGCCTATTACGAGGACGAAGTTTTGCACAGGGTGATCGGTTGGGAACACCCCAAGCTAATGGACCGTATGAAGCAGCGCCAATCCTCTCTTTTCATCGACGCGACCTATCGTTGTGTCCCAACTCGCTTCTATCAGCTGGTAATTGTTATGATATATGACCCTATCTCGGATCTCTACCTGCCGATCTGGTACGCATTGACATCTGGAAAATCGACGCAGGTTTATGAACTTCTCTTCAACTACATCTGTATCGCTTCTAAAAACCGTCTGGATCCTGCTCATGTCGTGTGTGATTTTGAGTATGCGATGATCAAGACCGTCAAGAACCAGTTTCCGAATTCTAGGATTGTGGGATGCCTCTTTCACTTCAAGCAAGCTTTGCGCCGGAAAATGCTCAAGCTGAGAATTTCAGAGGCCGAAGTGAGTGTCTCAATGCGGGAAGGTTGCATCGACCGTCTCACTGTGATTCGTCGCTGTGATATTGCTGTTCGAGGTATTCAAGACGTCCGACGAATAATTAAGCGAGACTGTGTTGCCCAAGGTATCGTGTACTCAAAGGATAACTGGAAGAAGTTCTGGAAATACTTCAAGCGGGCATGGATTAAGAAGGTTTTGCCGGAGTGGTGGAATATCAATGGTTTGAATGAAGACATCGTGAACAGAACGAACAAACCCCTCGAGCGGTACAACCGCACTCTCAACGAAGCGTTTCCAGTCCCACATCCAGACGTGATCCAGTTTATCAGTATCATCGAGCGTCAGAGCCGTGACAATGTTCGCCTTATTGAAGACATTTCCAACTGCCGGGCCAGAGCTCCGAGACACGCTGGTCCTCAACAAGCACCAAGTTTTGAGTCGGACTCAGATCTTGTGGGTGACTCTAACTCGGATGACTCGGTTTCAGGCAACGACGACGATTCCGACGATGACTTTGGAATGGGAATGTCACCCGAGTACTAAGGAGGCTTAGATTTTCTCTATTCTATTTGATTCAAACAATGATAACCAAACCTAATAAAAAACTGAATTGATACATATTTATGGGAATCACTTACCTTCTAAAATGTACAGCGATAAAAATGACTTGCTTTCACTATATAGTGGTTTTGTGCTCAAAATGTATAAAGGTGGAGGCTCTGGCTAACCGAGAACGTTTGTGCCCAGGGAATGATCCCGTTTACCATCTGCCAAACGACTTAACGACTGAACTCTCGCGGTGGGTTATTACTCGCGATAATTCAGCCAAGTCTGATCATAGGAGACTCACTCCGAAGAGCGTGTCGGACGACCCAGGTCCTTGGCTATGTCTCAGATCTGACAGAGGCTTTGCACACGACGCTTACCTCAAGCATCGAGCTTCTCCACAGGAGTGGGGTTTGAACCCACGCCACCCGATAGACAACGGCCTATCTAAGCGCACGCCCTAAATGGCATACTAAGATTAAAGAACAAACGAAACATATTTTACAGTGCAACTCTAATAATAAAAATTATATCACAACGATACACAATAAATGTTTACAGTTTTATCATATATAATTATAATGGCCTTTCCAAGGGTCAAATTCTGCGCAAGTTGCGCATGAGTTGATCTGCGCAGAGTTTGACCCAAAAAAAGTGATACCGTTAAAAGAGCAATGTATAGACTGCGTTGGTGATCTTTTGTGTCGACTGTGAAGCTCACACAAATGAATAACCGGACCTGGCGGTGTGATTCAGCACATGCGCTAACTCCTGTATGTCGTACGGCTCAACGTCGATGTCGGCATCCGCAAATTCGATTTTCCATATCCATATAGTATTTACCGTCTTTGGTGAACCATGGTCGCACGATTCCGTCGAAATTCTTTGTTGTGATGCCATCGTCGTCATTTATATCGAGCGGAACAAGCACCTTCCAATTAGTTGGAAAGCCAGGCCTACGTGCCAATTTTTCCAACAGTTTAGGGACTGCGAACTGGCCTGTGTTCGGCGTGTCGTGTTGTCTTGTTTTTGGCACTTTGCGCGGGCGACCCGGAGGCTTACGCGCTGGTATTGAACTCAGTAAGACCTTCAAGTTGAAGCCGTCAAGGAGCTTCAGAGTTGCCAATATGTGGGAGCACAGCCACCCCGAGACGAAAAATGCCTTACAGTCGCAGTGATACTTAGTGCGAATCCTCAGAACCTACATTAGTGGTAGTCAGAGTTGGATACAAGAGCTCTTTCCAAGAGCTGAAAAGACACACCGTCGACTCTCATTGGCCAAAATTCTCTTGGAATCCAAGAGATCTCACCCTAGCTTTTCTGCTTTAGGAGAAGTCTTGGATTCCAAGAGATATCGCCGGGAGAAGATCGGAGGGCACTATGGAGAACAGAGAGGGCAATACGACTAACAGGGCACCTGCTGAGCAAGCGGTCGCCACTGACAAGCTCAAGACGACGACCAAGCAGAAGGTGACTCGGCCTTCGAAGGCTAAGAAGCGAGAGGGCCAGGTGCCGGAGCAGGTCGATCAGTCGGGTCGGGGGATGACAAGGTCAGGAAAGAAGGCTCCCATTTTCTGGGACTCCGATGGTGTGGATGGAGGGAAATCCTCCCTGCGAGTGGTGCTGGAATGGATGACTAACCTCGCCAACTATAACAAGTGGCGAGGTAGTGATCGAACGAGCGGCAAAACGAAGGAAGCGCTGCTAGCGGAGATCGTAGCTCAGCTGAAAGCAGTTGGTATTGAGCATCGATACAGTCCTGGGGTCCGCGAGAAGATTAACTCCCTGGAGAAACAGTGGCGGCAGGCAGAGGATTTTCGTCTTGCAACTGGTGCTGGTATTACGGACGAGAAGAGCCTTCGTGATGCTTTGTTGAAGCGCTGCCCATACTACTACGACTTGCATGATGTGATGATGGACAGGCCTTCAGCTCGTGCCAAGGTTACATCCGATGATCAAGACGCAGCTGAAGGGGAGTTGCTCTCTACCGGCCCCTCTGTGCTTCAAAAAGGCGAAAAGAGGCCGCTCGCCATTGACGCAGATTCGAGTACCAAGAAACACAAGGTAGACTCTGTTGACAGACTGCTGGAACAGCAAGCGGATGTACTCCGTATTCGTGAAGAGAAACGGGAGAGGATGATGGATTATCGTGAACGCGAACACGCACTCAAGTCTAAAGAGCTGCTACTAAAGGAAGAAAAAAAATAACCGCGAAAAGGCCCAAGCTGACATCGACCTTCAAATCAAAATGGTGCAGCTTCAGACCGCACAGCGAGAAGCTGCGGTTCAACTTTTTCTTTCTCGCAAGCAGCTGCAAGATAGCGGTGTTCCACAAGAAGAAATTGATCGACTATTACCTCTACAGAGCGAAAGTAAAGGAGTAGGAATATCTGCGGAGTCTGATTAATTTATGCTTTAATGCACGCTGTCGAAAATATAGTCGCGTAAGTATGCTCTACGGCACTCGTTGGTACCGCTCGGTAGTTCTTCGGGCTCATTATCTTCTGCTTCATCGCAATCAATCCACGCATCAGGAAGTTTATCATTGACCGTCAGGTTGTGTAATATGATGGCTGCGCGAATGAGTGAAATGGTTGAGTTGAGCTCGCCTACGTTTCTGATTCTAGCACGCAAGCGTTTGAGTAGCGGGAATCTACCTTTCAACGTTCCAATGCAGTGTTCTACACGAATACGTATCTTCGCTAACTGTGTGTTGAACGTGTTTTCCTTCAGCGATAGTTCTGAACCTCGACACTTTTTAAAGGCGGGAATCAGCACATTCGAAGCCTGGTATGCAGAGTCCCCCAGGATATACTCGTTATCCGCAAAGTGATCGTTTTGATGCTGTGCTAGCCTGCAATTTCTCCACACACGGTTGTCATGGCTTGAGCCTGGTCAACCCACGTTTTCATAGCGAATTCGCTCGCGGTCGTCGCAGACGATAAGTCCGTTGATAGCGTAAGAACTTTTGCGAGAAAAGAAATCTTCTCCATGATCCTCGGGTCGCTGGGACAAAGGAAACAAAGTGCCATCTATGAGGCCTATGCAATTCGGCAGATCCGACACATTCTTGATCCTCTCTGCAATTTCACGACGCTCTCGCAATCCGGGCCAACAGATTACCTCTGACTTTATTCGCATCAATGCAGTCACGACACGTTTAGCTTGCAATGACTCTGGTGTATGCCCTCCAACAGAGAGGAAATCAGCAGCGTGGCCTTGGCCGTCCATCTATCCAAGTATCTTCAGGAGTGCCATCACGTGTACCTCCACGCTAGCCTTTTGCAGCTTACCAGTCACGCTCTGAAACTCGGGAAACGTGGCAATTGCACGACACACCGCGTGAAAATACGGCCTAGATATGCGAAAGTGGAGCTGAAAGTTGCTATCAGGTATCCGGGTTAGATAGTAATTAATCCGTGATGGTGGGCGTTCCACACGCTCGCGGGGCGTGACGTAGCGGCGGGACTCCAATACAAGATACAGTGACGCGTAGCTTATGTCTTCATCACTCGAATCTTCATCGCTCGACGCCTCGCTATGTGCACTCAGACGGAGCTGGTTTCTCCACGCGAGGAGCAGCCTTGACAGCAACACCTTCTTCCTACTTAGAGTCGGCATCGTTGGATCTTGCCGAACAGTCGGGAGTTCAAGACTCCAAGCCCTTGCAAAGGTAGTCAGAGTACGTCAGCGCTGATTGGATGATTTGCAGTGAGCTGTGCTCTTGGAAAGAGCTCTTGTATCCAACTCTGACTACCACTATTAAGGAGTCAATACGAAAATGAACGGTGATAACAAGCAAATAATAAATACAAACCTCAGTTTCGGGCCAATTCGGTGAAGCCCAGCAGTGTGTGAATGGAAGATCCGTTAAGACACGAACTAAATGCAGGGACAGATAGTGCGGCTCCATGTTTTCAACAATCTCAGGCTTTTGAAGGCTGCCTCTTAATGAGGCTCTAAAAATGGCTGCTCGGCTTTCATCGACTCGTGTAGCTTCGACGCTTTCATCCCCAATCATGTATTTGCGCGAGTTGAACAGCACTCCTGTAACGGAGCTATTCCTTTCCACTTTCCGGTAATTTCCTTCCCCTACTAGCAGCATAGCTTTCCTAGCTGTCTTTATCGAGACTGGCCCAGCCGAATACGGTTTAATTATGGGTACGCCTTTGCTATCACGGGTAGAGCCGAAGTAGGACAGTATTCGCGGTAAAGACGAGTTGAGTACGACCTCTGTCGAAGCGTTGATTTCTGGGCCAACGACACGCTTAATATCTCGATTGTGAGCTTCAATAGGATTCTGGTTGGGAGTGATTCCTGGGGCCTTGCTCGCAGAATAGTACCTTAGTTTCCAATCAGCTGCACGGTATTCTTCCTTAAACCATTGAGCTATATCCAACTCGCCAAGTTCGATCCAATTTTCGATCACTAAAGTGCATAGAGCTCTGAATTGTCCTGGGCATCGAGACTTTTGTAGGCAGTTGACCTGGTTGCGAACATTGACTTCGTTTTTGATCCTGTCGTTCAGAAGTGCCATTTTCTTGGTAAGGTTGGTACTAAGATGAGGCCAACAGCTTAGCAGAATGTTCAGTTCATTTTGAAAGCAGCGGCAATACAGTCAGCGTGATCGAGCGTACCAAATTGAACTTTGAGGCTCCAGCCGAAGAAGTCAACGCACTTGTTTCGAATAACTTTGAAAAGTTCGTCGTAGGATTTAGTCGTCTCCGAACGCACGAATAAGTACGCAATATGGAAAAAATCTGTGAGAATATCCATGGCGAGAGTCATAGATCACACCAACTGTACCGAAAGGAACTAGTGTCCAACCGCCGTGATGTAGACGGTAAGTGCCGTCCACTGAAACAACGATGCCATGATGGCGATGGCCTTCTCGTGCAAATTGTAAATTGCGGAAAAGACGACGACTGGTAAAAAGAATCCCTAGTGACACCTCGTCGTCGGAAAGTTTTTCTTGAAAGGAATGAAGAACAATGAGCTCATCTTGATAAGCTGAGGGAAGCTGAAAAAAACCGTCGGTCGTGCATCTTCTCCCATTCGTAAAAATTCATCTTTAGAGTCGCACATCTTTGGAGACGCCCAAACGAAAACCTCTGCAAGTGTCTTGATGTCGAACCTGCCTTTGTCTTTTAGCACAGAGCTACGGTTTCTTAGCTGTTCTGCTTCAGGAAGCAACTTTGTAAGATCAGGTTAATTGGCATAACGTTCTCTGAGCAGTACTAGGCATCTCGCGGGTGTAGCTCCACCTAACAATAAATTGTCACACTCCACTTTAAATCTTTTGTCAATGCCGGTGCGTGGTTGATCTGCAACAGAAATTATGTGTTCCCCAGCCACTTTAAGAGAAAATTCTCCAGGGTTCATCTTCGGAACGAGGATACGCGCCTTCCGTCCGCAGTTTTCGTGTGAGCTACAGTCGTATTGGGTAATTGTGTCATCCCTCGTTTTGTAATTGTGTTTGTGCTTAAATCGGGACCTCTCAGATGTATCCAAATGAGTTCTAGCTTCTTGTCGAGATGTGAAGGTTCCTAAAACCGACGCTTCATTCCAGTCAATTGGGTTAGAAAGAACTGTAGGAGGGGGTGTCGCAGGTGGTACTAATGGACTGGTATCCTCATCTTCATCGTTATCACTCTGTCGTAAAGGGGAGGATGCAATGTCAAACTCATAGGATGAATCACTTTCGCCAGCAAACTCGTCAGAGTCGTCCGAGGATTGCATCTCGCTTGAGGTTTAGCAGAGGATGTGAACTATCAGTAAGATCGTAGAGGTTGCTAGAAGTGAAACTAACAGCGACGTTTTTAAAATAGAAGCAAAGACATAGCAGGGAGGAAGAATATTTATATCTTTTAAGGCTACAAATATTATTGTTACGTATTTGGAGTGTATCAGCAAGCGATGGTGAATCGCCTATGTTGACTGTTTCGCATCGGTGGGACAAGTCTATAAAGGACTATGAGGTTTTAGTCAACTGGAAAGGCTTGGAGTCGGTAGAAGACTCTTGGGAGAGGCTGACATCTCTGGCCAAAGATGTCTACATTCTACTGGATCAGTACATTTAGAAGCAGGACAGTAAGTTGCGTACGTATTGGAAAGACTGCCAGTCCAATTTTCAATAACAAATTCCGTATACTTTTGCCAAAACAAACCAATGTCTGCCAAGTCTCCTAAATTACACACTGTCCAATAGTTTTGTAGTATATCTATAACTTGGTGCAACTCCGAATTGATTCTGATCAATATTGAACTCGTTATGAATTATTTCAAATCAACTTCAACTGGTTGCACTAGTTATAGTTATGGCCGGGACATCGCGATCGACGATCACTGAAATTACGTTACAGAAACGTGCGTTATCACTAGTCGTACCTAATCACGAGATAATTATTTATACAGTGCCGCCCCAATGACAATTCTGACAACTATGTAACTCAAAGTTAATACACAGTAGCTGAACTATTTTCTGCGTTGGTTTATAATATCACACGCGAAAAATCACACGCGGAAAACCACACGCGGAAAACCACCAAAGGACACGCGCAAAACCACACCACACGCGTAAAACCACGGTCAACACAAGCACACGTGTAAAACCGCGAAAACACACGCGGAAAAAAGTCCTGCCCTTCGCAATCTCCTTTCGTTGCTTGACGTATTGAGCGCCGCAGGCGTACACCTTCTCTTAGTGACGCTTCATGTTGCCGTGCGTTGAGAAGCGCTTTTTGCATTTCGGGCAGGTCTTCGATCGTCGAGCCATTTCGGAAAGTCTAGAGAACAAATCCAATATAGAGTATAACATTGTTAAAATTAATAAGCATTATTACAGTTATTATCTCGTGTAATGGATCAAACTTAAGATCAACATAAATGTGCAAAATGACTTATTGGTAGTAATTAGCGATAAATCGTCGTATAAAAGTTGATTTAAAAGTTGATCTGTACCGTGGTTGATAAAAAAAACCAACCTTTCGGAGGATCAACAATTGGATCAACTGCAACCGAAGAATAGCTTTATAATCTCAATGTTAACCTAATTTGTCAGATAAAAAGATGATCTCAAAGTTGATCTGTACCGTTGTTGATAAAAAAAATCTCCATTTTATTTTCCTTTCATGCGCTCGTAGATAGAGCTGTAACATACACGAAGGTACAACGGAGGTGCAAGTTTGCGGGAACGATCGTCTCGGTTTCGACTTCGTGGTCTTGTCCCGTTTCAAAACCAACCATTGGTGGTAGTGAAATAGCAGACCTTTTATCCTTTAAGTAGTTGGTATAGAATACTACAACCTTGTGACCTTTGAAAACTACGTACACATCGTGTTCAGTGTACAGGGTAGATAGCATGTACTGTGTCTTCAGGTTTTGAGTAGTGTATTCTGTATATTTTTGTTGGCGGCGGCGAAGTTCTTCTTGAAATCATTCTCGGGGTCGACAACAGCAACCAGTTCCTATGCACCAATCCCCTGTTCTGGAATGCGCTCCACCGCTCGTTCGAGAGCCACGTTGGTGCATTTATCGACTAAGTTCAACCGCACAGTACCAAACACTCAAACGTCGCCGTCGGTGAAGGCATTAATTGCCCTATCATAGGTATGTCTTGTGTAGAAATTGCCAGATACCAACAGTCAACGACCGCAGACGACCGAAGGTTTCGATGGAGCACGATTGTGGGCTTTTGACCGCACTGATACTTCATCAAGGCTACTGGTCCCAACTGGCGCTGCTGTCTCTGCGAGCCGCTGCTGGAAGTAGTGCAGTAAACCCCTGCAAAGGTAAAGCAGGCCGCGCGCCGTTTGGAATTCTACGGGTTCTAGTGAGAACTGGAGGGCACCGCTGATGTGCTGCAGTCGCGCGTCATGGTCTCGACGAAGAAGCCAGGTTGTCCCAAAAGCGGTCCGTCGGCCAGAAGTCAAGGGATTTCATTCAGCGGACACAGACTCATTGCAATCTCGAGGCCGAGAAATATTTAAAGCCGCTCTCAGTCAACGGTTTCTTTCCTCTGGATTCCAACTTGGCCGATGTCCACCGTTAAATGCTTCGACGCAGTGTACCAGTACACATAATCCAAACAGTCCATAGAGCCGCTATCAGCATGAAGGGACGTGAGATATATCCATTCTCAACAAAAATAGCTGATGTCAACTCGAACAGAAATTCGTCGCTGGATTGCTTATCCTCGCCACTTCCAAAACCGTCGATCAGCTCGTTCTGCTGGAACCTTTCATCCCCACGCTGAATCTCCCAGTCGCAGGTGGCATTGCCGTTCATTGCTGCGCCTTGCTAGCAAGTTAGTGAATAAACGATAATCTTTGCGTGTCCTAAAATGCATGTTTTGATTTGAGCTGCCCATGAGCGGATTTGCTTCAGGTTTGGATGGACCTGTAGGGTGACTTCAACGCCATCAACCTAATCCCTGAAGCGGGTTTCGTTCTATAAGCGTCATTCACCCGCCGTACAGGCTCTCTTGGACCCATACGAATCCTCGTCGCTAAAGGGTTAACCCTTGTATATTTGATTTTATTATATTTACGGACGTAAGCATAATTAAATTATACACATAAGCGCTTGCGTACGCCATCTAATAGGTCTCAGTAGATTCATTAGAGCGGAGATGCACGACTTGATTGTACTGTTTCAGTGCGGCTTTGGCATGTTGTTTCTGCTTAGAACGGTTCAGCCGCGGTCGTCCGACCTTATGGGCTCTCTGCGCACCACCTCGTCCCTCTGCTCCTTTGACGTCGATGCGCTGTCCTCCTGATTCGTCGTGGCGTCGTTCTTAGTGGTCAGATGCTGTACTGAGGCCCACACCTTCCTTATCCTCGCCGCACGAGGCTTCTCCGCTCGGGTCCGGGACGTCTCGACATCCACAAATTCTGGCGAGGTTTCGTCGGCAACTTGTGTAGGGTAGGATTGGCCTCCCAGCATTATGGACACCGACGCAAACGGAGCAAGAATTTTCACGAGACATCTTATAGCCAATCAGTCTGGTGCTTTAGGTAATTTGTTTTGCATGTCTGCAAATTCGATACGTCCTTCTGGTGTTGGTATATATACAAAAAATTCCCCCATAGGTTTCTCGAGACTGATGAAGCGACAGAGCATAATATGCTAAGCATAATACTTATGAGACGGCGTCAAACGAACTGATCGTTACGAACCATTTGGAGTTTTCGAGATAATCGCCTCTAAACATTTGTGATTTGTTTTCGTACCTAGTAGGACATCAAAAATTTGGTGCGACTTTTCTCACGGAAAACTACAAAACTACTCTTCTTCGGTTGCTTTTTACAAGAGCTTTTCGTCAATACCAAAATCAAAACGATTGAAGTAGAATTGTTGTCACAACACATCAAAACGCACCCCATTTGTGAAGGTCAGAAAATGGAGATAATTATTTTGGACGAGCACAACTTCTCAGTATTAAACATCTCGAGGCTAACAAGGGCTCAAACGATAGAGGAGACGCCATACTTTCCAATAATAGGCTTAAATCGTGATTCGTACTTAGGTTTGTAAGGATCTTTTTGTTTGACGCCGTCTCAACGATATTATCGTAACAGCTATTCCACCTTGTTGGGCAATCGAGGGAACCTTAGTTTGTCGGTCTGCAGTAACGCTAGTCTGTTCCGAGCCTTCGGTGACATCCGAAAATAAACTGCTGAGCTTCGAAACTTCTGCACGATATCACGCATTTCAGCCAGCTGATCTTTTTGATGTCCTCCACAGCAGTGTTAACAAAAACATCAATCTCCTCCAATATGCCATCTCGCAGAGTCTGCATCTGCTCTCTGTCTGCTTCCGAGAGTTCGTCATCTCCGTTCGTCATCTCCTCCGAATTCAGTACACACGGCATCTGGCTCAGCTTCCACGGCAATTTCCCAAGCTTCATAACCCTGTTCAGAAGACCTCCTCTTCTTTTTACAGTCGCCAAAATGAGATGAATTTCGTGAGCGATACATGCTGCGCGGTCTAGTTGCATGATGTCGCCAGACGGAACCATGTTGGAACCAGAATCTCTTACGAATCGGCTGCAACGCTCCTTCCTTAAATCCCAATCCTCCATCATCTCTTCCAACGCAGTTGCGATAAAGCGACCATCATGTTTCCCAGAAATCTCTTTGACTTCGAGCATCCAATTTACGGAATCAAAATTCTCTGTGACGTAGTGGTTTGTGAACGCGATGTAGGACCGTGCGTTTCATGAAGACCAGATGTCACTCGTTATTGAGAAGAACAAACACGAACGGGTAATTGAATGTCTTATACGTGTCTCAGATCCTCTGCGACCTGATCAATCTTACCACATAGCTGTGCTCGCTTTGGAATGCGTACCTTAAACCAGCAAGTTCTTCAGTAATATACTGGACAAAAATTGTAAACCGGACATCCTTAACCATAAGTAATGGTCGATAATGACCTCCGATCTACCACGCGAGTAGTGCGATAATATGATCTTGTTGCTCAGCTGTTATGACACGGGGTTTACGGGAGTGGGTAAAATCGCTACCAGCAGCGTCGTCAAATGCTAGCACGAAATCTCGATTGATACCATCTGTTACCTCACCAGAACTTGAGAGCGCATCACCATGATACTTCTTCATGTGCCTCGTTACACCACTATTACCATTGGTAAACCCAATTGCCCATTCACACCTTTCACAATATGCGAATGCTGCGTGTTTGTTTTCCAAACGTGGTTCTGCCCAATGGTCTAGGCGAACTGCTAGCTTAATAAACTGCCAAAGATGTGGCTTCCGCGCATTTGACATCGTAAACACTTTCTGCGTATAATCAATTGACCGCCGACTGTCGTAACAGCGGCTGGAGAAGGAGCAGATGCGCGTATTGGGGATCTTGAAGCTCTGCTTTCAAACTTCACTCCGTACTACTCAAACAACGAGGAGTGTAAGCGGAGAAGTGGCATAGACCGACGCGTCGGTCACACCACAATTTAGGTACACTCGCTGTGGTGGCGTTCTGGGTAGAATGCATCTAAGTGGTGGTTTGGCCCAATATTCGTGTTCTTCCGCCGTGTACTCGCCGTCGTTGGCACGCTCGAAACCTAGCTGGATATTTCTGGCTACCTCAGTTGGCATGGAGGCAGTACCAACACCCCGCACTCTATCGCTCTGGAGCTGTTGACGGTCTGGGAGTTAGCTTCAGCACTCTGTGACTGGTGTTAACCAGCTTGACGAGGTATCAATGAGCTCTTGATTCCTGTATGATGCCGCTTCCCACCTCGGCCGTCGTCGACGTGAAATCCTGTGGTGTTGGTAATAGATGTTTGTCTCGGGTGGTCAATCGTGTACGCTCGTCGCTCCGATCTGGTGGTCGCTTGCTGAGGTGTTGATATCACCCAACGGGTATAATTGCCAAACTCTTCCATCTTCGCACTGCGTTAATTTGGATTTGCTTGCTAAGCAAACTACCTTCAAGACTTAAACTGGTTTCATTATGAGGCCATATTTGAAATATATGAAAGTTGGGGAGGTTGGATGGAGGTTAGGGAGGTTGGAACAGAAGGGGAGGTACGGTTTGTACCCTGAAGGTTAAGGAGGTCTGTCGGGACAGCACTACTCGTAGAACTGACGCACGGCAGTCGGAAAAAAAGAGGGACATGGCGCGCACGCACAAGACGGCCCAAACCAAGCAGCAAATGGTCGATCAAGCCGTGAGGAAGAAGAAGCGCGTACTGCAGAGGCAGTAGGCAGGACAAGTCCTGACATAAACCCATTGAAGTGGTGGAAGACGAATCACACAAAGTATAACAATCTGGCAAAGTTGGCTCGGAAATTGGCTGGGGGCAGTAGCAACAACTATCCTCTGAACGAGCATTTTCGACAAGTGGTAACATTGTTACTGTTAAGAGAGCTTCACTGGCGCCCGAATTAGTTCGCGACCTAGTTTTATAACGGAGAATATGCGGCGTCAAAATTATTCATCAGGTATGTGATGGATAAAGGAGATTTTGCCATTCAGAGGCGATTCATTATTCACCATTCTATGGCGGAGGTGCTAAGATGCTAGTGTTCGCCCGTAATGATCATTGTGTGGCGGTGGAGGGCGTAAGACGGCGGTAAAGGTTGTTGGCGGGTGGTGATACTCGTACGTCGGTGGTGCGGAACGTAGGGCAAGGTGATGATGCTCGTTTATTGGTAGTAAAGCGTGTTTACCCGCAGTTAAGCTTATTTTGATTAGCGGCGAAGCCCGTTGGTTCGCGGTGGGGCTCGCAGGTCGGCGGTGATGCTCGTTACCCGACGGTAATGCTCATTTATCGGCGGTGGCGTTCGCAGGCCAGCGGTGGTGTTCGCGTGTCAGCGGTGAAGCTTGTTACTCGGTGCTGAAGCTCGTTACTCGGCGGTGAAGCTTGTAGGCCACCTGTGAAGCTCGTTGCTTGGTGGGTGAAGCTCGAAAATGTTTTGATTGTTTCGTGTTTTCTTCTGGTAGAATTATTGGCGATAGAAGACGTCGCGACCAGCGACCCGCTCGCCGCGCACTTCTACAAAACTGGAGAGTCTAATCGCTAAAACAGCAACTCGAACCAAGTTCTGATAGACCAAAATGCTGCTTGCGTCGCAATCTTCCATTGCATTTTAACCGAGGAAATATGCAGCTTAAAACGAATAAAATCAACTCCAGTGCAAAAGAGAAGCCGATCCGGCAAGTAATCCTGTTCCTTGACTTCTTCCTAGATACACTTGATTCACCATACCCAGCGAATTTACTGCATATGAACGTCGCTGGGTTTCCGTTCGAGAGTTGCCGTCGTTGAAGTGTTCAGGATCACCAACACCGTTTCGAAGCTTGATCAGTCCTCGGGAGAGCTCACCCAGCACAGCGTTATGAGTTGAGCATACACGCCAGTTAGAAATGCCGAGCTAACCGGCTTTGCTGCTGAAGACACCGCCACACAGACTTCGTCAGCTTTGATGTCGTTGCAGTAGAAATCAAAGCAGGTTACGAAGACTACAGCCTCCAGCTTCGCGGACAATACATTTTGAAATTATGTATTGAGCACTAAATAGGAGGTTTGGGAGGTGGTCGGAGAACGATCGTCTTGGGTTTTGATCGTCTTCGACGATGTGTCGACAAAATCTCTTGAATTTGATTGGCCAGCCGCGGCATCGATCGTCTCAGCAGATCGTCTTCAAACCGCCCAAAATGAAACGAGTAAACCACCAGTCTCACTTTGAAGACGATTGTCTTAGTGGCGCAGAATCGCAATAGTTACTCACATGGGCTGGGGCGAATGCGTGGCGGCTACTGTCGTGGCAGCGGTCACTTCAGCGGCAGGAGCTGTTGCTGCGTGTGCTGACGCCGCTGCATGCACTCTTCCCAAGCCTCACGAAAACATTTTAACGCGGACAGGTCTCGAATTTACAGAGGTGTTTGATTTAGATAGCTAACTAGGGTACGTTGAAGCAAGTTTAATAACTCACGAATATGGCCGTTTTGTATGGACAGTCGTTCGCTTTGAGCCTGAAGTTGCTCGAGTAATTGTTCGTTCTGAGCATGGGTACTCTGCTCCCAAAATAGCTCCGTTTGCTTCTGCACCATAATGGTAAGGCTTTCGCTCCCTTCGTCCGCACGGATGCAAGCACATTTCCTATTGCCTCCAATCCCTCACTAAATCCTTTGGCAACAGCGCTCAAGCCAGCTTCGACACACTCACCCTGCGTTCGCGCGCTTCACACGCTTGCTCGAGCTTGCAGGACATGTTTCTGACAAGGTGCGACGCTCATGTGAACCCGACGTCATCGAGACGTCGCCACTTGTAGCTCCACAGACTGTCTGCACCTTCCGTGCTTAAATAAGGGCGGTTGTTCATCCCAGTCGCATCTCCCCAGTAGTCCTTCATGATAGTGTAGTGCTTCGGGTGCCTCACCGGACCACCGTTGCCTGTGCGTCCTCTGTCTCGCGAGCCGACGCTCACTTCGATTTCATGTTCTTCATCTGTATCAATACAATCGGTTTGGCAACTGTGGGTAGCTGTGTGTGCATTGCCACAGTGGCCCCACGTCCCCCGAAAGCCTGGGCGTATGGGGTTGTCACGGGTTACACGCGGGTTCAACAAAAACTTACAGGCAAACTTTTTGTGTGCTTTGGTGACGAAAGCAGTAGCGTTTCCTTCAATCCGGCTGAACTACAGGACCTTCCTGTACCGAGTTACACTTTGAGACCGTGTTTTGGGGCTCCTGTCGCTGATGTCATGCCCATGGAGATGCGCAAGCGTCATTCTGACGCGTTAAACCATTTTAATGTGATTTTATGTACTACCAAGACGGTAGAAGACGTGTCCCTCCAAATGTTCAACTCGGCGAAACTATTTTTGACGAGCCGGAGTCATTTTCGTCGGAACAATCCAAAGGGGCGCGTTCTGAGGACGGGTCCATGTTTTTGCCTGGTCAACTTAGTGATTCAGATGAAAGTGACGGTGACGCAGACAGTGTCCCACTCCCAGCTTCGGTTGTTGCCCCACAAGGACGGAATCGCGAGCGTCGCCCCGCTACTGAAGTTGACGCTGATTTAATACCGTTGAAACAGCTACGTACTTCGTACACAGGTAACGCGTCAATGTTACGGTGTATTGACCAACTCATTGCTCTACGGGAATCAAGCCTCTCGTCTATTGGCAGTAGTGCCTTAATTTCGTACGGAGGTTCGAGCACTGGGAAGGCCCAATACCAACCATCATCTCTCCAGCGCGTGATTCACAGTCAGCTTGCAAACCGTATGTTGAGCCCCAATTATTGCTTGAGACTCTGAATATCCAGCATGGGTTATTTGCGTTTTTGCCACATCCTGCGATCCTTCGTGCCTTCTACAGTTGGGATTTTGGGTTACGCGGTCTTTCTCTCATGCATTTTGCACCAATCACCGGAGGAAGCAGAAAGGTTTTGACGCACAACACGACTGATTTTTCCAAGTCTGCAGCACTTCCTCCCGCCACAGCACCGCAGGATCTCAGCGCTGTAATTGATGCTATTGATGACCTGGCAGTTGTTGTCGCTACTGTATTCCTTCCATACGTAACAGAGTTGGTAAACTCAGCAAGGGCATTCGTCGTTTCTTTGAGGACGAGAGAAGGGTTTTCTACTGCGGAATCCAGACAAGAGTTGGTTCACTGGATTGATGGGCGTTTCGAGAGAGTCCGTGGGTTTCTCGCTCTACGAGAGGTAGATAAAGCCCGGCAAGTCTGCTCCGAGTTTTCGTTAGCTGAGCCTTCATTCATTCGGGTCATAAAGATTATCACGGAGGCGAGAATGTCCGCATTACAATCCCTTCAAACTGCCCAACTACTGAACCAGCGCAATTCGGTGGGTCCTTCGGTCAACCAAGGTCGCAATAGCAAAGGCAAGGCTTCTGTTGAGCCGAGACCCCCAGTTCCACAGGAGGTGCTAGAGGTATTGCCGTCGATGAACGGTCAAAGCCTTTGTATGAGATACTTGTCGAATACCCCCTGTCCGAGCCGTCAAAAAGGATGTTTTTCCCGGAAGAGGGGTAATTTTGCGCCCGCTACGCTACCTGGAACCGTGTACGACTTCATTGCAATACACTATGGGGGACTTCGCAAAGAATTTGCTTCTATCACACGAGAACAACACGATAAATGAAGGCGCCAGAGTGTGCAAGAAGGCTTATGCGCACTCCGGTAGCCAAGAAAGCCCCCCCCCCCCCTGAACATGTCAGTGATATTGTGACAGTCGCTTCAGACGCGTTCGCCCGGGATGGAGAGAAGTCGTCGTCAATTGGCAGCACGAAGGAGCTCTTGCCCAGCGACAAGACTGAGAAATCTAGTCAAGGCCAGAGGAGGGGCAAAGGGTCCCATTGGCATGGGTTATATCCTGCCCCATAACTATAGGTTAGGGCGGGTCGGAGCCGAGGGAGCAGTCACAAAATGCTCAGGCGAAATTCACACAAATACCGTGGAGGTTAGTAAGGCCGTACTCATGCAGGACGAGGCGGCAAATGCTGTAACAGGTTCTCGTTTGGGTGGGAGAACTGGAGGCGTGTTTTACGGTGGTTCTGGAGATACTCAACAGACCGCCAAAGCCCTATTTCAAGACCTTTCATAGTTTGTTGCCCGAGAACAACAGGCGTACACGAAAACTTTGACCGCACGGCGTCGGCTTCTATCATATCACCGTGAACGGAATCTGACTGGAGTGCGTAAGGCTTTGGCTGGTGTCGGGCTATCGCTGCCAAAATCACCCGTGTCTTCTTCGCTGGTAGATGGACAACGGAAGTATTGGATCGACTCGGAGAAGCAACGAGTATTCTCTAGTTTTCTTCGGAAAAGCCGAATGCAACTCCCCCAGTTTGTTCGTCTTCTTCGAGGAGAATCTGCCCAAGATACACGTCCCAATAAAGGCCTTGAGCTACCACCAACTAAACCAGAGTGGCTATCATATCGGTATCGAGGCGAGTGGGAATATATTGTTCGGCATGGAGTTCGCCCCAAGTGGAAGTCCTCTTTTCCCAAGCAAGTGACGCCTCCCAAGCATCACGCATCCGCCCGATTGGCCTTAAACCCGCTCATCAAGCAAATTCGGAAAGGCCAGGACGCAGGTCAGTACCTGGTGCTTGATATTGATCTATTGTCGATATTGGAAAATGTTACATGTAGTCCGTTTGGAGCCGTCCAGAAGGGCACCACACTATTGTCGGAAGCCGCACGTGCTAGCCATGACCTCTCTTATCCACAAGGAGGTCAGTTAATGAAAATACTGTGGACGATGGAGCCGGAATTGTTGTCTACGAGGGACCCCACGAGCTGGCTACACGTATTTTGGAGTTGAAGAAAGAATTTCCTGGTATTACCAAGCTAATGTCTGGTGACGTAACGGGTGCTTTTCGGCACCTCTCAGTTCACGCGGATCACGTGGGTCGATTTGCAGGGACTATACCTGAGCTAGGCATTCTGATCATTGACTTATGCTGCCCGTTCGGCTGGACGCTCTCTCCTCAAAAATATTTGACTGCCGGTGCAGCTATCACACATTTACACAATTCATCCTATCCCCAATGAATCCATCAACCACCTCAAGGTGCCCGCAAGTTCGTATCCAAGGCGTGGTGTGACGATCATAACCTGATTGAACCGGATATTGGATCTAGATTACCGGAGCGAACATCTCTTTGCGACGCGCCATGACGACTATACTAGGACCAGAAGCAATAAATGAAGACAAGTTCACTAAGTGGAAAACCGAGGACAAAATGCTTGGTCTTATGTGGAATATTCCCAATTCCACCCTCTCAATGCCTCCAGAAAAAGTGTCCAAGGCTCTGGTGCGGATAAATAGTATGCTGGGCCAACCTACTACTTCGCAGCAAAATATCCGGAAGCTATTGGGGAGTCTGCGGCATGTGGTAACATGCATTCCATCCGCCAAACCATTTTTTCAACAATTGTCAGGTTTGACATGGGGGCCTCGGTGATACGCACCAATTCCAGTTACAGCAGAAGCGCGAGACAATCTCCGCTGGTTTTGGGCGATTCTCTTTACAGCTTATCTCAATTCAGCGTCGTTATCACGATTTTCAGGAACACGGCCAATTGACTACAACATTTACATGGGCGCCAGCGATTTTGGGCTCTGTTCACTATTTTCAGCACGAAGGGAATACCTCCAAATCAAGTTTAATACTCAAGAAGGCCTGAATATTTCGGCATTTCGTTTGACGGGGAAAGGTGACTACAATATTAGTTTACGGGAGCTAGTGAGTGCGGTATTCGCATCTATCGCTTAGGGTAGTAGCTGGTCGGGGATGTCAACGACGGCCATCATCATGTTCGCTTCTGGATTGACAATACATCGACAATTGCATGGAATAACCGTCCTTCCTGTCGAAACTTGGAAGCTCAACGATTGCTACGAATTCTCGCCTTACTAGAAGTCAAACATTTGTTTTTCGCGACAGCGTCACATATAGTAGGAGAGCGAACACTATGGCGGATGCTGGATCGAGGGTGTGGCAATCATCACAACATCGTATAACATTTACTAACCTTTCCGATGGATGGATACAGGTCGAGCTACCGACCAACTCAAGGAATCTCTCGCAAGTTTGGGAGCGTTTCTGCGAGCAAGTGCCCTGGCAGACTCATCTCGAGAGACTGGAAACAACGGACAAGTTGGTGTGAGTGGATGACATACTCGCGCTGGCTGTCCAGCACCGACTTAAGTGCGAATGCATCGCAGCTAGGAGCGTTTGCGGTCTATCTCTGGCGCTTTGGAATGAATAAAGCAGGAACAGGTAATACGTACTCGACAATCTGTGCCAAGCTGTGTGCGGTCAGGTGGTATCATCGAAATAACGTAGGATACGACCCAGGTGTGGACGCAAGTCACGCGATTCTGTTAAGAGGGATTAGACGGTTTACATCACTGGTTACCAAGCAGTATCCGCTCTCAGTCCAGCTACTACTCGTGATATTTCGCTATTTGGACTTCCAGAACGCTCGCAGTCGCTTACTTTGGGGTGGGCTACTTCTTGGGTATTTTTTCTTTTACGCAGATCAGAATATCTGTACATCGGGCATCGACACCACGCGTACGTACTGAAGTTAAAGGGAATTTCATTTTACGACGAGAGAGGCCGCTTATGCAAGTCAAGCAGCGCTCAAAGGGTTATATTGATGATCATTTAGTATTAGTTACAGTATAATATTAGAAAATGCACTAGCAAACTCTCCAGTATACTTAATATCTAGTAAACAAAGTTTACAGCTATTTCTAAATTTTATCCAGAGATTTTAGAATAAATTGCATACGTTACAAAGGGTCCCCGCGCGAAATGTCGTCTTCCGATGGGATCGTAGACGACAGTGACTCTTCTTTCGACTTTGATATACCTTCCTCGCCTTCGTTGTAGAGCGAAGACGACGAGGATGATGACTCTGACACTGTAGAGCTCTCTCCTACGCTCCCTCATGTAGTTCTACCTACACCAATCAATTGGAATGCAGCGTCCGTCTTGGGTACTTTTCAATCTTGAAAACAAGCAAGAATTCAGCTTGATATAGCGGAGAGGGCTCGTTTCAAACATAAGCACAATTACAAAACGAGGGAGCATACAATCACCCAGTACGATTGCATCTCCCACAAAGCCTGCGGACGAAAAGCGCGTATTGTGACCCCAAAATTAAAACCTGGTGAATTTACAATTAGAATGGCTGGATCACACACCGATGAAATTTCAAATCAACCCCGACCAGGAATCGACAAGAGATTTGAAGTGGAG
This sequence comes from Phytophthora capsici, assembly GCA_030324255.1. Taxonomy (NCBI): domain Eukaryota; phylum Oomycota; class Peronosporomycetes; order Peronosporales; family Peronosporaceae; genus Phytophthora; species Phytophthora capsici. Next base: position 4,658,375 of record CM059346.1, read on the forward strand.
TGTGATAATTTACTGCTGGGCGGAGTTACCTCGGCCAAATGTCTTGTGCTACTTCAAAAACGCTATAGAATTCAGTTGGATGTTCTACAGATGCTTCCTGATAGTGAACAGCTCAAGAATCGTAGCTCTGTGTTGAAGAACAACGGTAGTTTCGACATTAGGACATTGGCTGAAGTCCATTTGGGGGCGTCTCCCAAGATGTACACCTCTAAAGTACAGTTCTTTCCAAATGGGTTACCAATATCTACTGAAGAGTTTTCAAGCTCCCTGCAGCTTATCAAGATGAGCTCATCGTCCTTCACACCTTTCAGGAACCTATTTCTGATGATGAAATCTCGTTGGGAATTATTATTACGAGTCGTCGTCTTTTTACCACGGAGGATGGACACTGATCCCGTTCGACGCTGTTGGAGTATATCACAACTCACGTCACGGTTATTCCCACAGATTTGTTTTACAGCATATCTTTGCGTACGTTCAGAAACCACCACAGCATTCGACGCACTTTTTAAAGTTCTTTGGGATAAGTGTTCTGATTATCTCGGCTAGAATTTCAAAGTTCAATTTGGAACTCTGGCGCTCACGCACACTGTATTGCAACAGCTCACAAACTAAACTGGCCAAATGTCGTGTTACTCAGCTGCTGGCCTCACCTTTGTACAAATCTCACGAAAAAATGGCACAGAACTCAACACAAAGCCAATGTTAGAAACCAGGTGAATTGACTTCATAATGGCCACCCTTACGCTACTTGACGACTTCAACTTGAAGGTTTATCGAATTCAATACTAAAACGCCGCCTAGTCGCCCACGCAAAACGCCAAAGTTAAACAGCACGACACACTGCACACAGGCCAGTTTTCACAAGCAAAACTGCTAGACAAACTTGCACGAAAGCCCGGATTTCCGGCTAATTGGAAAGTCCTCGTCCCGCTGGACGTAAATGACGAAGAGGGCGTCACAACCAAGAGCTTTGATGGTATTGTTCGACCATGGTTTACAAAAGACGGTGACTACTTCTGGAAAATCGAGTTCGAAGATGCCTGCATTGATATTGAGCCGTACGACATTCAAAAGCTCGCTCATGTGCTGAACCACACCGCCAGATCAGGCTACGCTTTCGTGTGAGATGCACATTTAGCAATTTACACTGAATATCATCGTCACCATAACAAAAACAATATCTATCTTTCACTATCATTTTCTTCATTACTATCTCCACAAATGCAGGCAGAAAGGCATTGTGGTCGCCCGTCCGTATGAACTTTCGTAGAGTTAGTGTAATCTTTAGGACCAGAGAGCACAATATCGCACACCAAAAATTATCACACGCCACAAAACCTCACTATCTCACGCTAGAAACACGGCACATAGCCGAAACTTAAAAACTTTGACACACGCGGAAACAATCCGTACCCAATATCGCTAATGGTGGCGTTAGGAGGTTAATAACAGTAATTGGTAATAACTCCGTAAGGTTTTTACCCAACACAAGGTGAGAACATCGATCTAGGACGACGAAAACGAAACTGAATTGGCTGGAGGTGGTACCTTCACGAGATAAGCTCCCTCCAAATCTTGGCATTAAGCCGAGCTGGCTTGTTAACTCCCTCTGCCTCCGAAACGTCAACTTCTGGAATGCCAATTTTCACGTCGTCATGATTGTTGGGAACAAGAGCAGTGCATTACGGTTCGTGTTACCCTTTTACAAAAGACAACGGGGCGTTTGCCCACAAAACGGTTGGGGTAACACCATTTCGTAATTCAGTGAGGATTTTTGAATACTGCAATATCGGCTTGCGGCCTTGGCCAGCTTCTACAATGTCCCCAAATTATCCATTGAAGGTGCGCAGATCCCAAAATAGACCCGATCGGTATCCAGTATTCTGCGCATTATCTACACCACAAAGAAATATGTCATGATCGATACCTCAAATCGGCACGCCTGTTCGCATCCCAACGCTACTACTTCCGTGGCCACCTAGAGCAGGTAAATTAAATGCACAATGTCGGCTCGCTCGACCGTTGTATACGTCCGACCTCTGTCTTGATAATAGCTCATTACACCTCCGCCTTCTCACTGGCACCCACGACAACTACCCAATCGACAATCGGAAGTGTAGTGCCAGTCGGTAAACATTTGCAGACCCCAAGACAGCCGGAATTCTCGCGCGTGAGTGCCCCCGTAGCACATGCTACTACCCACAAACCGAAGGCAGGGCTCAAGCCCAGCTCCATAGCGTAGGGACTACCGACAAGCATGGCTGGAGTCTGGGTTGATGGTCCCCGCCATAAAGCAAAATAGAGCCAGTGCGAGGGCCCCGTGGTCTTTGATAGTCACTCACTACCACACCGAGGGACCAAACATGCGGCATCGCTGCCACAAGTAACGTGTTCACTTGGTGCAAGGCCATGACGGTTAACAGGGTTGCATGTACAAGTGGCTACCACACTTGTAATCATGGCTGCCGAAAAATAAATGACATAAATACTATTACATTATTTATGAACCATCAAATAATGTAATAATATTTAAAAGTTAAGTGTAATTTGGCAGCGATAGGGTTAAAAAACTACATCATATTTCTGACACCAAGGTACTATTTCTGAATACATACTTAATTTAGTATGCGGAAACAACTACCCTCCCCGAGTCAACCATTCATTCTCCCAACTCTCGGACACATTGGCTCTTCACTTCTCAAGATTCCTTGTTTGGTACAAGCTAAAAACGATCGCCCAACGCCAAGCTATCTACGCCTCGTACCAGTGCAACCATTCTAACGCTCAGATTGCGACCTACTTCTTTACATCATGCTGAGGTCAGTATGATCAGGCTGTGCCTGAGTGCTCCCGGTGTCGCTGCGGCAAAGTAGGCAAGCACTCAAGGCGAAATGGCTTCACAAACCTAACCCAGTATGTGCGCAGCGAGCATCCAACTTTCCAAGAAGTGATGCTCGCTACGACAACTGCGCAGGTACGTTCTGAAGTGAACTATACCCGTCGCCCTGTCATAATCCGGCTCGGCTTGCTCGAGTGGACTGCTACTATGTCACAAAGTAGTGAGTGGAGACATAGAGGCACATACGGTGAATACGTTCGTCGGTGAAATTTTAGTGGGAAGGAGAGGCGTTGTTAACCGAAGGCAAATTAAGAACAGGTTTACTATTTGAAGTTGGCGACGGCAAGTTAGTCAACTTTCCATCCAAGATGAAAATCGACCTACGCCTCCGACTCCGATTCCGCGTCCGCGTCCGCCGCCGCCGCCGATGTTCCTGTCGCTGCAGCTCCTGACTCTGTACAGCCGCCTCCATCATACCGCATGTTCGACACTGAAGAACTCGACGTCGACTACTTCGAGGTGAATGGACCGTGCTTCGTCCTGCTGTACCTGAACAAGCTTACCTTCGGAATTGGGACGGCTGCAAGAAACCTCAACGACATGCTTCTGGTTGCCCAAGGTCCTGGATACGTGTACATGCCGAAGCACTTCAAGGATGCCATCATTCGCCAACTCAGCCTCCACTTCCAGTATCTGCTGGAGGCACACGACGATGAGCACGCGTTGCTGAAGTGGTTGCGCCGGCGTGTGACCGGTATGGTCTGGCTGTGCGCCTCATGGCTGCTGGAGTCGGGCGTGTCACGTATGTTGTCTTTGCGATGAAGGGCAACTTGCAAAACTTCTTTTGGATCGACGACTCGTTTCGTGACATCCCCGAAGCTACTGCTGTCGTCCGCGTGACTGTTATGACCAATCTTTCTACAGCTGGACTTGTTCAACTGGTGCGCTGGAGGCACAGTCGGCCTGAAGGATACAAGGGCGCAACGCATGAGCTGTACAGAGTATTGCAGGCTCCCCCATTTTACGGATCAGTGTCGACAAAGCACGCACGTGATCGCAATGTGGTGGGCGCAGCCATGAATAAGTGATTGGTGTATTCGAGGGCGCCGCATGTCTTCAAGCCGACTCTGAAGCCACAATTTTAAGTTCAGACCGTGATCGGTTAGTGTGCGTGCAGATTGGAGCTCACTTCTCAACTTTCCATCCAAGATGAAAATCGACCTTACCTACGCCTCCGACTCCGATTCCGCGTCCGCGTCCGCCGCCGCCGCCGATGTTCCTGTCGCTGCAGCTCCTGACTCTGTACAGCCGCCTCCATCATACCGCATGTTCGACACTGAAGAACTCGACGTCGACTACTTCGAGGTGAATGGACCGTGCTTCGTCCTGCTGTACCTGAACAAGCTTACCTTCGGAATTGGGACGGCTGCAAGAAACCTCAACGACATGCTTCTGGTTGCCCAAGGTCCTGGATACGTGTACATGCCGAAGCACTGCAAGGATGCCATCATTCGCCAACTTAGCCTCCACTTCCAGTATCTGCTGGAGGCACACGACGATGAGCACGCGTTGCTGAAGTGGTTGCGCCGGCGTGTGACCGGTATGGTCTGGCTGTGCGCCATATGGCTGCTGGAGTCGGGCGTGTCACGTATGTTGTCTTTGCGATGAAGGGCAACTTGCAAAACTTCTTTTGGATCGACGACTTGTTTCGTGGCATCCCCGAAGCTACTGCTGTCGTCCGCGCGACTGTTATGACCAATCTTTCTACAGCTGGACTTGTTCAACTGGTGCGCTGGAGGCACAGTCCTGAAGGATACAAGGGCGCAACGCATGAGCTGTACAGAGTATTGCAGGCTCCCCCATTTTACGGATCAGTGTCGACAAAGCACGTACGTGATCGCAATGTGGTGGGCGCAGCCATGAATAAGTGCTTGGTGTATTCGAGAGCGGCGCATGTCTTCAAGCCGACTATGAAGCCACAATTTTTAAGTACGGACCGTGATCGGTTAGTGTGCGTGCAGATTGGAGCTCACTTCTCAACTTTCCATCCAAGATGAAAATCGACCTTACCTACGCCTCCGACTCCGATTCCGATTCCGCGTCCGCCGCCGCCGCCGATGTTCCTTTCGCTGCAGCTCCTGACTCTGTACAGCCGCCTCCATCATACGCATGTTCGACGCTGAAGAACTCGACGTCGACTACTTCGAGGTGAATGGACCGTGCTTCGTCCTGCCGTACCTGAACAAGCTTACCTTCGGAATTGGGACGGCTGTAAGAAACCTCAACGACATGCTTCTGGTTGCCCAAGGTCCTGGATACGTGTACATGCCGAAGCACTTCAAGGATGCCATCATTCGCCAACTCAGCCTCCACTTCCAGTATCTGCTGGAGGCACACGACGATGAGCACGCGTTGCTGAAGTGGTTGCGCCGGCGTGTGACCGGTATGGTCTGGCTGTGCGCCTCATGGCTGCTGGAGTCGGGCGTGTCACGTATGTTGTCTTTGCGATGAAGGGCAACTTGCAAAACTTCTTTTGGATCGACGACTTGTTTCGTGACATCCCCGAAGCTACTGCTGTCGTCCGCGTGACTGTTATGACCAATCTTTCTACAGCTGGACTTGTTCAACTGGTGCGCTGGAGGCACAGTCGGCCTGAAGGATACAAGGGCGCAACGCATGAGCTGTACAGAGTATTGCAGGCTCCCCCATTTTACGGATCAGTGTCGACAAAGCACGTACGTGATGCTACAATGTGGTGGGTGCAGCCATGAATAAGTGCTTGGTGTATTCGAGAGCGGCGCATGTCTTCAAGCCGACTATGAAGCCACAATTTTTAAGTACGGACCGTGATCGGTTAGTGTGCGTGCAGATTGGAGCTCACTTCTCAACTTTCCATCCAAGATGAAAATCGACCTACGCCTCCGACTCCGACTCCGATTCCGATTCCGATTCCGCGTCCGCCGCCGCCGCCGATGTTCCTGTCGCTGCAGCTCCTGACTCTGTACAGCCGCCTCCATCATACCGCATGTTCGACGCTGAAGAACTCGACGTCGACTACTTCGAGGTGAATGGACCGTGCTTCGTCCTGCCGTACCTGAACAAGCTTACCTTCGGAATTGGGACGGCTGCAAGAAACCTCAACGACATGCTTCTGGTTGCCCAAGGTCCTGGATACGTGTACATGCCGAAGCACTTCAAGGATGCCATCATTCGCCAACTCAGCCTCCACTTCCAGTATCTGCTGGAGGCACACGACGATGAGCACGCGTTGCTGAAGTGGTTGCGCCGGCGTGTGACCGGTATGGTCTGGCTGTGCGCCTCATGGCTGCTGGAGTCGGGCGTGTCACGTATGTTGTCTTTGCGATGAAGGGCAACTTGCAAAACTTCTTTTGGATCGACGACTTGTTTCGTGACATCCCCGAAGCTACTGCTGTCGTCCGCGTGACTGTTATGACCAATCTTTCTACAGCTGGACTTGTTCAACTGGTGCGCTGGAGGCACAGTCGGCCTGAAGGATACAAGGGCGCAACGCATGAGCTGTACAGAGTATTGCAGGCTCCCCCATTTTACGGATCAGTGTCGACAAAGCACGTACGTGATGCTACAATGTGGTGGGTGCAGCCATGAATAAGTGCTTGGTGTATTCGAGAGCGGCGCATGTCTTCAAGCCGACTATGAAGCCACAATTTTTAAGTACGGACCGTGATCGGTTAGTGTGCGTGCAGATTGGAGCTCACTTCTCAACTTTCCATCCAAGATGAAAATCGACCTTACCTACGCCTCCGACTCCGATTCCGCGTCCGCGTCCGCCGCCGCCGCCGATGTTCCTGTCGCTGCAGCTCCTGACTCTGTACAGCCGCCTCCATCATACCGCATGTTCGACGCTGAAGAACTCGACGTCGACTACTTCGAGGTGAATGGACCGTGCTTCGTCCTGCCGTACCTGAACAAGCTTACCTTCGGAATTGGGACGGCTGCAAGAAACCTCAACGACATGCTTCTGGTTGCCCAAGGTCCTGGATACGTGTGCATGCCGAAGCACTTCAAGGATGCCATCATTCGCCAACTCAGCCTCCACTTCCAGTATCTGCTGGAGGCACACGACGATGAGCACGCGTTGCTGAAGTGGTTGCGCCGGCGTGTGACCGGTATGGTCTGGCTGGCGCCTCATGGCTGCTGGAGTCGGGCGTGTCACGTATGTTGTCTTTGCGATGAAGGGCAACTTGCAAAACTTCTTTTGGATCGACGACTTGTTTCGTGGCATCCCCGAAGCTACTGCTGTCGTCCGCGCGACTGTTATGACCAATCTTTCTACAGCTGGACTTGTTCAACTGGTGCGCTGGAGGCACAGTCCTGAAGGATACAAGGGCGCAACGCATGAGCTGTACAGAGTATTGCAGGCTCCCCCATTTTACGGATCAGTGTCGACAAAGCACGTACGTGATCGCAATGTGGTGGGCGCAGCCATGAATAAGTGCTTGGTGTATTCGAGAGCGGCGCATGTCTTCAAGCCGACTATGAAGCCACAATTTTTAAGTACGGACCGTGATCGGTTAGTGTGCGTGCAGATTGGAGCTCACTTCTCAACTTTCCATCCAAGATGAAAATCGACCTTACCTACGCCTCCGACTCCGATTCCGCGTCCGCGTCCGCCGCCGCCGCCGATGTTCCTTTCGCTGCAGCTCCTGACTCTGTACAGCCGCCTCCATCATACGCATGTTCGACGCTGAAGAACTCGACGTCGACTACTTCGAGGTGAATGGACCGTGCTTCGTCCTGCCGTACCTGAACAAGCTTACCTTCGGAATTGGGACGGCTGCAAGAAACCTCAACGACATGCTTCTGGTTGCCCAAGGTCCTGGATACGTGTACATGCCGAAGCACTTCAAGGATGCCATCATTCGCCAACTCAGCCTCCACTTCCAGTATCTGCTGGAGGCACACGACGATGAGCACGCGTTGCTGAAGTGGTTGCGCCGGCGTGTGACCGGTATGGTCTGGCTGTGCGCCTCATGGCTGCTGGAGTCGGGCGTGTCACGTATGTTGTCTTTGCGATGAAGGGCAACTTGCAAAACTTCTTTTGGATCGACGACTTGTTTCGTGACATCCCCGAAGCTACTGCTGTCGTCCGCGTGACTGTTATGACCAATCTTTCTACAGCTGGACTTGTTCAACTGGTGCGCTGGAGGCACAGTCGGCCTGAAGGATACAAGGGCGCAACGCATGAGCTGTACAGAGTATTGCAGGCTCCCCCATTTTACGGATCAGTGTCGACAAAGCACGTACGTGATGCTACAATGTGGTGGGTGCAGCCATGAATAAGTGATTGGTGTATTCAAGAGCGGCGCATGTCTTCAAGCCGCCTCTGAAGCCACAATTTTAAGTTCAGACCGTGATCGGTTACTGTGCGTGCAGATTGGAGCTCACTTCTCAACTTTCCATCCAAGATGAAAATCGACCTTACCTACGCCTCCGACTCCGATTCCGCGTCCGCCGCCGCCGCCGATGTTCCTGTCGCTGCAGCTCCTGACTCTGTACGCCGCCTCCATCATACCGCATGTTCGACGCTGAAGAACTCGACGTCGACTACTTCGAGGTGAATGGACCGTGCTTCGTCCTGCCGTACCTGAACAAGCTTACCTTCGGAATTGGGACGGCTGCAAGAAACCTCAACAACATGCTTCTGGTTGCCCAAGGTCCTGGATACGTGTACATGCCGAAGCACTTCAAGGATGCCATCATTCGCCAACTCAGCCTCCACTTCCAGTATCTGCTGGAGGCACACGACGATGAGCACGCGTTGCTGAAGTGGTTGCGCCGGCGTGTGACCGGTATGGTCTGGCTGTGCGCCTCATGGCTGCTGGAGTCGGGCGTGTCACGTATGTTGTCTTTGCGATGAAGGGCAACTTGCAAAACTTCTTTTGGATCGACGACTTGTTTCGTGACATCCCCGAAGCTACTGCTGTCGTCCGCGTGACTGTTATGACCAATCTTTCTACAGCTGGACTTGTTCAACTGGTGCGCTGGAGGCACAGTCCTGAAGGATACAAGGGCGCAACGCATGAGCTGTACAGAGTATTGCAGGCTCCCCCATTTTACGGATCAGTGTCGACAAAGCACGTACGTGATGCTACAATGTGGTGGGCGCAGCCATGAATAAGTGCTTGGTGTATTCGAGAGCGGCGCATGTCTTCAAGCCGACTATGAAGCCACAATTTTTAAGTACGGACCGTGATCGGTTAGTGTGCGTGCAGATTGGAGCTCACTTCTCAACTTTCCATCCAAGATGAAAATCGACCTTACCTACGCCTCCGACTCCGATTCCGCGTCCGCGTCCGCCGCCGCCGCCGATGTTCCTGTCGCTGCAGCTCCTGACTCTGTACAGCCGCCTCCATCATACCGCATGTTCGACGCTGAAGAACTCGACGTCGACTACTTCGAGGTGAATGGACCGTGCTTCGTCCTGCCGTACCTGAACAAGCTTACCTTCGGAATTGGGACGGCTGCAAGAAACCTCAACAACATGCTTCTGGTTGCCCAAGGTCCTGGATACGTGTACATGCCGAAGCACTTCAAGGATGCCATCATTCGCCAACTCAGCCTCCACTTCCAGTATCTGCTGGAGGCACACGACGATGAGCACGCGTTGCTGAAGTGGTTGCGCCGGCGTGTGACCGGTATGGTCTGGCTGTGCGCCTCATGGCTGCTGGAGTCGGGCGTGTCACGTATGTTGTCTTTGCGATGAAGGGCAACTTGCAAAACTTCTTTTGGATCGACGACTTGTTTCGTGACATCCCCGAAGCTACTGCTGTCGTCCGCGTGACTGTTATGACCAATCTTTCTACAGCTGGACTTGTTCAACTGGTGCGCTGGAGGCACAGTCGGCCTGAAGGATACAAGGGCGCAACGCATGAGCTGTACAGAGTATTGCAGGCTCCCCCATTTTACGGATCAGTGTCGACAAAGCACGTACGTGATCGCAATGTGGTGGGCGCAGCCATGAATAAGTGCTTGGTGTATTCGAGAGCGGCGCATGTCTTCAAGCCGACTATGAAGCCACAATTTTTAAGTACGGACCGTGATCGGTTAGTGTGCGTGCAGATTGGAGCTCACTTCTCAACTTTCCATCCAAGATGAAAATCGACCTTACCTACGCCTCCGACTCCGATTCCGCGTCCGCGTCCGCCGCCGCCGCCGATGTTCCTGTCGCTGCAGCTCCTGACTCTGTACAGCCGCCTCCATCATACCGCATGTTCGACGCTGAAGAACTCGACGTCGACTACTTCGAGGTGAATGGACCGTGCTTCGTCCTGCCGTACCTGAACAAGCTTACCTTCGGAATTGGGACGGCTGCAAGAAACCTCAACGACATGCTTCTGGTTGCCCAAGGTCCTGGATACGTGTACATGCCGAAGCACTTCAAGGATGCCATCATTCGCCAACTCAGCCTCCACTTCCAGTATCTGCTGGAGGCACACGACGATGAGCACGCGTTGCTGAAGTGGTTGCGCCGGCGTGTGACCGGTATGGTCTGGCTGTGCGCCTCATGGCTGCTGGAGTCGGGCGTGTCACGTATGTTGTCTTTGCGATGAAGGGCAACTTGCAAAACTTCTTTTGGATCGACGACTCGTTTCGTGACATCCCCGAAGCTACTGCTGTCGTCCGCGTGACTGTTATGACCAATCTTTCTACAGCTGGACTTGTTCAACTGGTGCGCTGGAGGCACAGTCGGCCTGAAGGATACAAGGGCGCAACGCATGAGCTGTACAGAGTATTGCAGGCTCCCCCATTTTACGGATCAGTGTCGACGAAGCACGTACGTGGTCGCAATGTGGTGGGTGCAGCCATGAATAAGTGCTTGGTGTATTCGAGAGCGGCGCATGTCTTCAAGCCGACTATGAAGCCACAATTTTTAAGTACGGACCGGGATCGGTTAGTGTGCGTGCAGATTGGAGCTCACTTCTCAACTTTCCATCCAAGATGAAAATCGACCTTACCTACGCCTCCGACTCCGATTCCGCGTCCGCGTCCGCCGCCGCCGCCGATGTTCCTGTCGCTGCAGCTCCTGACTCTGTACAGCCGCCTCCATCATACCGCATGTTCGACGCTGAAGAACTCGACGTCGACTACTTCGAGGTGAATGGACCGTGCTTCGTCCTGCCGTACCTGAACAAGCTTACCTTCGGAATTGGGACGGCTGCAAGAAACCTCAACGACATGCTTCTGGTTGCCCAAGGTCCTGGATACGTGTGCATGCCGAAGCACTTCAAGGATGCCATCATTCGCCAACTCAGCCTCCACTTCCAGTATCTGCTGGAGGCACACGACGATGAGCACGCGTTGCTGAAGTGGTTGCGCCGGCGTGTGACCGGTATGGTCTGGCTGGCGCCTCATGGCTGCTGGAGTCGGGCGTGTCACGTATGTTGTCTTTGCGATGAAGGGCAACTTGCAAAACTTCTTTTGGATCGACGACTTGTTTCGTGGCATCCCCGAAGCTACTGCTGTCGTCCGCGTGACTGTTATGACCAATCTTTCTACAGCTGGACTTGTTCAACTGGTGCGCTGGAGGCACAGTCCTGAAGGATACAAGGGCGCAACGCATGAGCTGTACAGAGTATTGCAGGCTCCCCCATTTTACGGATCAGTGTCGACAAAGCACGTACGTGATCGCAATGTGGTGGGCGCAGCCATGAATAAGTGCTTGGTGTATTCAAGAGCGGCGCATGTCTTCAAGCCGCCTCTGAAGCCACAATTTTAAGTTCAGACCGTGATCGGTTAGTGTGCGTGCAGATTGGAGCTCACTTCTCAACTTTCCATCCAAGATGAAAATCGACCTTACCTACGCCTCCGACTCCGATTCCGCGTCCGCGTCCGCCGCCGCCGCCGATGTTCCTGTCGCTGCAGCTCCTGACTCTGTACAGCCGCCTCCATCATACCGCATGTTCGACGCTGAAGAACTCGACGTCGACTACTTCGAGGTGAATGGACCGTGCTTCGTCCTGCCGTACCTGAACAAGCTTACCTTCGGAATTGGGACGGCTGCAAGAAACCTCAACGACATGCTTCTGGTTGCCCAAGGTCCTGGATACGTGTACATGCCGAAGCACTGCAAGGATGCCATCATTCGCCAACTCAGCCTCCACTTCCAGTATCTGCTGGAGGCACACGACGATGAGCACGCGTTGCTGAAGTGGTTGCGCCGGCGTGTGACCGGTATGGTCTGGCTGTGCGCCTCATGGCTGCTGGAGTCGGGCGTGTCACGTATGTTGTCTTTGCGATGAAGGGCAACTTGCAAAACTTCTTTTGTATCGACGACTCGTTTCGTGACATCCCCGAAGCTACTGCTGTCGTCCGCGTGACTGTTATGACCAATCTTTCTACAGCTGGACTTGTTCAACTGGTGCGCTGGAGGCACAGTCGGCCTGAAGGATACAAGGGCGCAACGCATGAGCTGTACAGAGTATTGCAGGCTCCCCCATTTTACGGATCAGTGTCGACAAAGCACGTACGTGATCGCAATGTGGTGGGCGCAGCCATGAATAAGTGCTTGGTGTATTCGAGAGCGGCTCATGTCTTCAAGCCGACTATGAAGCCACAATTTTAAGTTCAGACCGTGATCGGTTAGTGTGCGTGCAGATTGGAGCTCACTTCTCAACTTTCCATCCAAGATGAAAATCGACCTTACCTACGCCTCCGACTCCGATTCCGCGTCCGCGTCCGCCGCCGCCGCCGATGTTCCTGTCGCTGCAGCTCCTGACTCTGTACAGCCGCCTCCATCATACCGCATGTTCGACGCTGAAGAACTCGACGTCGACTACTTCGAGGTGAATGGACCGTGCTTCGTCCTGCTGTACCTGAACAAGCTTACCTTCGGAATTGGGACGGCTGCAAGAAACCTCAACGACATGCTTCTGGTTGCCCAAGGTCCTGGATACGTGTACATGCCGAAGCACTTCAAGGATGCCATCATTCGCCAACTCAGCCTCCACTTCCAGTATCTGCTGGAGGCACACGACGATGAGCACGCGTTGCTGAAGTGGTTGCGCCGGCGTGTGACCGGTATGGTCTGGCTGTGCGCCTCATGGCTGCTGGAGTCGGGCGTGTCACGTATGTTGTCTTTGCGATGAAGGGCAACTTGCAAAACTTCTTTTGTATCGACGACTCGTTTCGTGACATCCCCGAAGCTACTGCTGTCGTCCGCGTGACTGTTATGACCAATCTTTCTACAGCTGGACTTGTTCAACTGGTGCGCTGGAGGCACAGTCGGCCTGAAGGATACAAGGGCGCAACGCATGAGCTGTACAGAGTATTGCAGGCTCCCCCATTTTACGGATCAGTGTCGACAAAGCACGTACGTGATCGCAATGTGGTGGGCGCAGCCATGAATAAGTGCTTGGTGTATTCGAGAGCGGCTCATGTCTTCAAGCCGACTATGAAGCCACAATTTTAAGTTCAGACCGTGATCGGTTAGTGTGCGTGCAGATTGGAGCTCACTTCTCAACTTTCCATCCAAGATGAAAATCGACCTTACCTACGCCTCCGACTCCGATTCCGCGTCCGCGTCCGCCGCCGCCGCCGATGTTCCTGTCGCTGCAGCTCCTGACTCTGTACAGCCGCCTCCATCATACCGCATGTTCGACGCTGAAGAACTCGACGTCGACTACTTCGAGGTGAATGGACCGTGCTTCGTCCTGCTGTACCTGAACAAGCTTACCTTCGGAATTGGGACGGCTGCAAGAAACCTCAACGACATGCTTCTGGTTGCCCAAGGTCCTGGATACGTGTACATGCCGAAGCACTTCAAGGATGCCATCATTCGCCAACTCAGCCTCCACTTCCAGTATCTGCTGGAGGCACACGACGATGAGCACGCGTTGCTGAAGTGGTTGCGCCGGCGTGTGACCGGTATGGTCTGGCTGTGCGCCTCATGGCTGCTGGAGTCGGGCGTGTCACGTATGTTGTCTTTGCGATGAAGGGCAACTTGCAAAACTTCTTTTGGATCGACGACTTGTTTCGTGACATCCCCGAAGCTACTGCTGTCGTCCGTGTGACTGTTATGACCAATCTTTCTACAGCTGGACTTGTTCAACTGGTGCGCTGGAGGCACAGTCGGCCTGAAGGATACAAGGGCGCAACGCATGAGCTGTACAGAGTATTGCAGGCTCCCCCATTTTACGGATCAGTGTCGACAAAGCACGTACGTGATCGCAATGTGGTGGGCGCAGCCATGAATAAGTGCTTGGTGTATTCGAGAGCGGCGCATGTCTTCAAGCCGACTATGAAGCCACAATTTTTAAGTACGGACCGTGATCGGTTAGTGTGCGTGCAGATTGGAGCTCACTTCTCAACTTTCCATCCAAGATGAAAATCGACCTTACCTACGCCTCCGACTCCGATTCCGCGTCCGCGTCCGCCGCCGCCGCCGATGTTCCTGTCGCTGCAGCTCCTGACTCTGTACAGCCGCCTCCATCATACCGCATGTTCGACGCTGAAGAACTCGACGTCGACTACTTCGAGGTGAATGGACCGTGCTTCGTCCTGCCGTACCTGAACAAGCTTACCTTCGGAATTGGGACGGCTGCAAGAAACCTCAACGACATGCTTCTGGTTGCCCAAGGTCCTGGATACGTGTACATGCCGAAGCACTTCAAGGATGCCATCATTCGCCAACTCAGCCTCCACTTCCAGTATCTGCTGGAGGCACACGACGATGAGCACGCGTTGCTGAAGTGGTTGCGCCGGCGTGTGACCGGTATGGTCTGGCTGTGCGCCTCATGGCTGCTGGAGTCGGGCGTGTCACGTATGTTGTCTTTGCGATGAAGGGCAACTTGCAAAACTTCTTTTGGGATCGACGACTTGTTTCGTGACATCCCCGAAGCTACTGCTGTCGTCCGCGCGACTGTTATGACCAATCTTTCTACAGCTGGACTTGTTCAACTGGTGCGCTGGAGGCACAGTCGGCCTGAAGGATACAAGGGCGCAACGCATGAGCTGTACAGAGTATTGCAGGCTCCCCCATTTTACGGATCAGTGTCGACAAAGCACGTACGTGATGCTACAATGTGGTGGGCGCAGCCATGAATAAGTGCTTGGTGTATTCGAGAGCGGCGCATGTCTTCAAGCCGACTATGAAGCCACAATTTTTAAGTACGGACCGTGATCGGTTAGTGTGCGTGCAGATTGGAGCTCACTTCTCAACTTTCCATCCAAGATGAAAATCGACCTTACCTACGCCTCCGACTCCGATTCCGCGTCCGCGTCCGCCGCCGCCGCCGATGTTCCTGTCGCTGCAGCTCCTGACTCTGTACAGCCGCCTCCATCATACCGCATGTTCGACGCTGAAGAACTCGACGTCGACTACTTCGAGGTGAATGGACCGTGCTTCGTCCTGCCGTACCTGAACAAGCTTACCTTCGGAATTGGGACGGCTGCAAGAAACCTCAACGACATGCTTCTGGTTGCCCAAGGTCCTGGATACGTGTACATGCCGAAGCACTTCAAGGATGCCATCATTCGCCAACTCAGCCTCCACTTCCAGTATCTGCTGGAGGCACACGACGATGAGCACGCGTTGCTGAAGTGGTTGCGCCGGCGTGTGACCGGTATGGTCTGGCTGTGCGCCTCATGGCTGCTGGAGTCGGGCGTGTCACGTATGTTGTCTTTGCGATGAAGGGCAACTTGCAAAACTTCTTTTGGATCGACGACTTGTTTCGTGACATCCCCGAAGCTACTGCTGTCGTCCGCGCGACTGTTATGACCAATCTTTCTACAGCTGGACTTGTTCAACTGGTGCGCTGGAGGCACAGTCCTGAAGGATACAAGGGCGCAACGCATGAGCTGTACAGAGTATTGCAGGCTCCCCCATTTTACGGATCAGTGTCGACAAAGCACGTACGTGATCGCAATGTGGTGGGCGCAGCCATGAATAAGTGCTTGGTGTATTCGAGAGCGGCGCATGTCTTCAAGCGGACTATGAAGCCACAATTTTTAAGTTCAGACCGTGATCGGTTAGTGTGCGTGCAGATTGGAGCTCACTTCTCAACTTTCCATCCAAGATGAAAATCGACCTTACCTACGCCTCCGACTCCGATTCCGCGTCCGCGTCCGCCGCCGCCGCCGATGTTCCTGTCGCTGCAGCTCCTGACTCTGTACAGCCGCCTCCATCATACCGCATGTTCGACGCTGAAGAACTCGACGTCGACTACTTCGAGGTGAATGGACCGTGCTTCGTCCTGCCGTACCTGAACAAGCTTACCTTCGGAATTGGGACGGCTGCAAGAAACCTCAACGACATGCTTCTGGTCGCCCAAGGTCCTGGATACGTGTACATGCCGAAGCACTGCAAGGATGCCATCATTCGCCAACTCAGCCTCCACTTCCAGTATCTGCTGGAGGCACACGACGATGAGCACGCGTTGCTGAAGTGGTTGCGCCGGCGTGTGACCGGTATGGTCTGGCTGTACGCCATATGGCTGCTGGAGTCGGGCGCGTCACGTATGTTGTCTTTGCGATGAAGGGCAACTTGCAAAACTTCTTTTGGATCGACGACTTGTTTCGTGACATCCCCGAAGCAACTGCTGTCGTCCGCGTGACTGTTATGACCAATCTTTCTACAGCTGGACTTGTTCAACTGGTGCGCTGGAGGCACAGTCGGCCTGAAGGATACAAGGGCGCAACGCATGAGCTGTACAGAGTATTGCAGGCTCCCCCATTTTACGGATCAGTGTCGACGAAGCACGTACGTGGTCGCAATGTGGTGGGCGCAGCCATGAATAAGTGCTTGGTGTATTCGAGAGCGGCGCATGTCTTCAAGCCGACTCTGAAGCCACAATTTTAAGTTCAGACCGTGATCGGTTACTGTGCGTGCAGATTGGAGCTCACTTCTCAACTTTCCATCCAAGATGAAAATCGACCTTACCTACGCCTCCGACTCCGATTCCGCGTCCGCCGCCGCCGCCGCCGCCGATGTTCCTGTCGCTGCAGCTCCTGACTCTGTACAGCCGCCTCCATCATACCGCATGTTCGACGCTGAAGAACTCGACATCGACTACTTCGAGGCGAATGGACCGTGCTTCGTCCTGCCGTACCTGAACAAGCTTACCTTCGGAATTGGGACGGCTGCAAGAAACCTCAACGACATGCTTCTGGTTGCCCAAGGTCCTGGATACGTGTACATGCCGAAGCACTTCAAGGATGCCATCATTCGCCAACTCAGCCTCCACTTCCAGTATCTGCTGGAGGCACACGACGATGAGCACGCGTTGCTGAAGTGGTTGCGCCGGCGTGTGACCGGTATGGTCTGGCTGGCGCCTCATGGCTGCTGGAGTCGGGCGTGTCACGTATGTTGTCTTTGCGATGAAGGGCAACTTGCAAAACTTCTTTTGGATCGACGACTTGTTTCGTGACATCCCCGAAGCTACTGCTGTCGTCCGCGTGACTGTTATGACCAATCTTTCTACAGCTGGACTTGTTCAACTGGTGCGCTGGAGGCACAGTCCTGAAGGATACAAGGGCGCAACGCATGAGCTGTACAGAGTATTGCAGGCTCCCCCATTTTACGGATCAGTGTCGACAAAGCACGTACGTGATCGCAATGTGGTGGGCGCAGCCATGAATAAGTGATTGGTGTATTCGAGAGCGGCGCATGTCTTCAAGCCGACTATGAAGCCACAATTTTTAAGTACGGACCGTGATCGGTTAGTGTGCGTGCAGATTGGAGCTCACTTCTCAAGTTTCCATCCAAGATGAAAATTGACCTTACCTACGCCTCCGACTCCGATTCCGATTCCGCGTCCGCCGCCGCCGATGTTCCTTTCGCTGCAGCTCCTGACTCTGTACAGCCGCCTCCATCATACCGCATGTTCGACGCTGAAGAACTCGACGTCGACTACTTCGAGGTGAATGGACCGTGCTTCGTCCTGCCGTACCTGAACAAGCTTACCTTCGGAATTGGGACGGCTGCAAGAAACCTCAACGACATGCTTCTGGTCGCCCAAGGTCCTGGATACGTGTGCATGCCGAAGCACTTCAAGGATGCCATCATTCGCCAACTCAGCCTCTACTTCCAGTATCTGCTGGAGGCACACGACGATGAGCACGCGTTGCTGAAGTGGTTGCGCCGGCGTGTGACCGGTATGGTCTGGCTGTGCGCCATATGGCTGCTGGAGCCGGGCGCGTCACGTATGTTGTCTTTGCGATGAAGGGCAACTTGCAAAACTTCTTTTGGATCGACGACTTGTTTCGTGACATCCCCGAAGCTACTGCTGTCGTCCGCGCGACTGTTATGACCAATCTTTCTACAGCTGGACTTGTTCAACTGGTGCGCTGGAGGCACAGTCGGCCTGAAGGATACAAGGGCGCAACGCATGAGCTGTACAGAGTATTGCAGGCTCCCCCATTTTACGGATCAGTGTCGACGAAGCACGTACGTGGTCGCAATGTGGTGGGCGCAGCCATGAATAAGTGCTTGGTGTATTCGAGAGCGGCGCATGTCTTCAAGCCGACTATGAAGCCACAATTTTTAAGTTCAGACCGTGATCGGTTAGTGTGCGTGCAGATTGGAGCTCACTTCTCAACTTTCCATCCAAGATGAAAATCGACCTTACCTACGCCTCCGACTCCGATTCCGCGTCCGCGTCCGCCGCCGCCGCCGATGTTCCTGTCGCTGCAGCTCCTGACTCTGTACAGCCGCCTCCATCATACCGCATGTTCGACGCTGAAGAACTCGACGTCGACTACTTCGAGGTGAATGGACCGTGCTTCGTCCTGCCGTACCTGAACAAGCTTACCTTCGGAATTGGGACGGCTGCAAGAAACCTCAACGACATGCTTCTGGTCGCCCAAGGTCCTGGATACGTGTGCATGCCGAAGCACTTCAAGGATGCCATCATTCGCCAACTCAGCCTCTACTTCCAGTATCTGCTGGAGGCACACGACGATGAGCACGCGTTGCTGAAGTGGTTGCGCCGGCGTGTGACCGGTATGGTCTGGCTGTGCGCCTCATGGCTGCTGGAGTCGGGCGCGTCACGTATGTTGTCTTTGCGATGAAGGGCAACTTGCAAAACTTCTTTTGGATCGACGACTTGTTTCGTGACATCCCCGAAGCTACTGCTGTCGTCCGCGTGACTGTTATGACCAATCTTTCTACAGCTGGACTTGTTCAACTGGTGCGCTGGAGGCACAGTCGGCCTGAAGGATACAAGGGAGCAACGCATGAGCTGTACAGAGTATTGCAGGCTCCCCCATTTTACGGATCAGTGTCGACAAAGCACGTACGTGATCGCAATGTGGTGGGCGCAGCCATGAATAAGTGCTTGGTGTATTTGAGAGCGGCGCATGTCTTCAAGCCGCCTCTGAAGCCACAATTTTTAAGTACAGACCGTGATCGGTTAGTGTGCGTGCAGATTGGAGCTCACTTCTCAACTTTCCATCCAAGATGAAAATCGACCTTACCTACGCCTCCGACTCCGATTCCGCGTCCGCGTCCGCCGCCGCCGCCGATGTTCCTGTCGCTGCAGCTCCTGACTCTGTACAGCCGCCTCCATCATACCGCATGTTCGACGCTGAAGATCTCGACGTCGACTACTTCGAGGTGAATGGACCGTGCTTCGTCCTGCCGTTCCTGAATAAGCTTACCTTCGGAATTGGGACGGCTGCAAGAAACCTCAACGACATGCTTCTGGTTGCCCAAGGTCCTAGATACGTGAACATGCCGAAGCACTTCAAGGATGCCATCATTCGCCAACTCAGCCTCCACTTCCAGTATCTGCTGGAGGCACACGACGATGAGCACGCGTTGCTGAAGTGGTTGCGCCGGCGTGTGACCGGTATGGTCTGGCTGTACGCCATATGGCTGCTGGAGTCGGGCGCGTCACGTATGTTGTCTTTGCGATGAAGGGCAACTTGCAAAACTTCTTTTGTATCGACGACTTGTTTCGTGACATCCCCGAAGCAACTGCTGTCGTCCGCGTGACTGTTATGACCAATCTTTCTACAGCTAGAGTTGTTCAACTGGTGCGCTGGAGGCACAGTCGGCCTGACGGATACAAGGGCGCAACGCATGAGCTGTATAGAGTATTGCAGGCTCCCCCATTTTACGGATCAGTGTCGACAAAGCACGTACGTGATCGCAATGTGGTGGGCGCAGCCATGAATAAGTGCTTGGTGTATTCGAGACCGGCGCATGTCTTCAAGCCGCCTCTGAAGCCACAATTGTTAAGTACAGACCGTGATCGGTTAGTGTGCGTGCAGATTGGAGCTCACTTCTCAACTTTCCATCCAAGATGAAAATCGACCTTACCTACGCCTCCGACTCCGATTCCGCGTCCGCCGCCGCCGCCGTCGCCGATGTTCCTGTCGCTGCAGCTCCTGACTCTGTACAGCCGCCTCTATACCGCATGTTCAACGATGAAGATCTCGACGTCGACTACTTCGAGGTGAATGGACCGTGCTTCGTCCTGCCGTACCTGAATAAGCTTACCTTCGGAATTGGGACGGCTGCAAGAAACCTCAACGACATGCTTCTGGTTGCCAAAGGTCCTAGATACGTGAACATGCCGAAGCACTTCAAGGATGCCATCATTCGCCAACTCAGCCTCCACTTCCAGTATCTGCTGGAGGCACACGACGATGAGCACGCGTTGCTGAAGTGGTTGCGCCGGCGTGTGACCGGTATGGTCTGGCTGTGCGCCTCATGGCTGCTGGAGTCGGGCGCGCCACGTATGTTGTCTTTGCGATGAAGGGCAACTTGCAAAACGTCTTTTGGATCGACGACTCGTTTCGTGACATCCCCGAAGCTACTGCTGTCGTCCGCGTGACTGTTATGACCAATCTTTCTACAGCTAGACTTGTTCAACTGGTGCGCTGGAGGCACAGTCGGCCTGACGGATACAAGGGCGCAACGCATGAGCTGTATAGAGTATTGCAGGCTCCCCCATTTTACGGATCAGTGTCGACAAAGCACGTACGTGATCGCAATGTGGTGGGCGCAGCCATGAATAAGTGCTTGGTGTATTCGAGACCGGCGCATGTCTTCAAGCCGCCTCTGAAGCCACAATTTTTAAGTACAGACCGTGATCGGTTAGTGTGCGTGCAGATTGGAGCTCACTTCTCAACTTTCCATCCAAGATGAAAATCGACCTTACCTACGCCTCCGACTCCGGTTCCGCGTCCGCCGCCGCCGCCGATGTTCCTGTCGCTGCAGCTCCTGACTCTGTACAGCCACCTCCATCATATCGCATGTTCGACGCTGAAGAACTCGACGTCGACTACTTCGAGGTGAATGGACCGTGCTTCGTCCTGCCGTACCTGAACAAGCTTACCTTCGGAATTGGGACGGCTGCAAGAAACCTCAACGACATGCTTCTGGTCGCCCAAGGTCCTGGATACGTGTACATGCCGAAGCACTTCAAGGATGCCATCATTCGCCAACTCAGCCTCCACTTCCAGTATCTGCTGGAGGCACACGACGATGAGCACGCGTTGCTGAAGTGGTTGCGCCGGCGTGTGACCGGTATGGTCTGGCTGTGCGCCTCATGGCTGCTGGAGTCGGGCGCGTCACGTATGTTGTCTTTGCGATGAAGGGCAACGTGCAAAACGTCTTTTTGGATCGACGACTTGTTTCGTGACATCCCCGAAGCTACTGCTGTCGTCCGCGTGACTGTTATGACCAATCTTTCTACAGCTAGACTTGTTTAACTGGTGCGCTGGAGGCACAGTCGGCCTGAAGGATACAAGGGCGCAACGCATGAGCTGTATAGAGTATTGCAGGCTCCCCCATTTTACGGATCAGTGTCGACAAAGCACGTACGTGATCGCAATGTGGTGGGCGCAGCCATGAATAAGTGCTTGGTGTATTCGAGACCGGCGCATGTCTTCAAGCCGCCTCTGAAGCCACAATTTTTAAGTACAGACCGTGATCGGTTAGTGTGCGTGCAGATTGGAGCTCACTTCTCAACTTTCCATCCAAGATGAAAATCGACCTTACCTACGCCTCCGACTCCGATTCCGCGTCCGCGTCCGCCGCCGCCGCCGATGTTCCTGTCGCTGCAGCTCCTGACTCTGTACAGCCGCCTCTATACCGCATGTTCAACGATGAAGAACTCGACGTCGACTACTTCGAGGCGAATGGACCGTACTTCGTCCTGCCGTACCTGAATAAGCTTACCTTCGGAATTGGGACGGCTGCAAGAAACCTCAACGACATGCTTCTGGTCGCCCAAGGTCCTGGATACGTGTACATGCCGAAGCACTTCAAGGATGCCATCATTCGCCAACTCAGCCTCCACTTCCAGTATCTGCTGGAGGCACACGACGATGAGCACGCGTTGCTGAAGTGGTTGCGCCGGCGTGTGACCGGTATGGTCTGGCTGTGCGCCTCATGGCTGCTGGAGTCGGGCGCGTCACGTATGTTGTCTTTGCGATGAAGGGCAACGTGCAAAACGTCTTTTTGGATCGACGACTTGTTTCGTGACATCCCCGAAGCTACTGCTGTCGTCCGCGTGACTGTTATGACCAATCTTTCTACAGCTAGACTTGTTTAACTGGTGCGCTGGAGGCACAGTCGGCCTGAAGGATACAAGGGCGCAACGCATGAGCTGTATAGAGTATTGCAGGCTCCCCCATTTTACGGATCAGTGTCGACGAAGCACGTACGTGGTCGCAATGTGGTGGGCGCAGCCATGAATAAGTGCTTGGTGTATTCGAGAGCGGCGCATGTCTTCAAGCCGCCTCTGAAGCCACAATTTTTAAGTACAGACCGGGATCGGTTAGTGTGCGTGCAGATTGGAGCTCACTTCTCAACTTTCCATCCAAGATGAAAATCGACCTTACCTACGCCTCCGACTCCGATTCCGCGTCCGCCGCCGCCGCCGTCGCCGATGTTCCTGTCGCTGCAGCTCCTGACTCTGTACAGCCGCCTCTATACCGCATGTTCAACGATGAAGAACTCGACGTCGACTACTTCGAGGCGAATGGACCGTACTTCGTCCTGCCGTACCTGAATAAGCTTACCTTCGGAATTGGGACGGCTGCAAGAAACCTCAACGACATGCTTCTGGTCGCCCAAGGTCCTGGATACGTGTACATGCCGAAGCACTTCAAGGATGCCATCATTCGCCAACTCAGCCTCCACTTCCAGTATCTGCTGGAGGCACACGACGATGAGCACGCGTTGCTGAAGTGGTTGCGCCGGCGTGTGACCGGTATGGTCTGGCTGTGCGCCTCATGGCTGCTGGAGTCGGGCGCGTCACGTATGTTGTCTTTGCGATGAAGGGCAACGTGCAAAACGTCTTTTTGGATCGACGACTTGTTTCGTGACATCCCCGAAGCTACTGCTGTCGTCCGCGTGACTGTTATGACCAATCTTTCTACAGCTAGACTTGTTTAACTGGTGCGCTGGAGGCACAGTCGGCCTGAAGGATACAAGGGCGCAACGCATGAGCTGTATAGAGTATTGCAGGCTCCCCCATTTTACGGATCAGTGTCGACAAAGCACGTACGTGATCGCAATGTGGTGGGCGCAGCCATGAATAAGTGCTTGGTGTATTCGAGACCGGCGCATGTCTTCAAGCCGCCTCTGAAGCCACAATTTTTAAGTACAGACCGTGATCGGTTAGTGTGCGTGCAGATTGGAGCTCACTTCTCAACTTTCCATCCAAGATGAAAATCGACCTTACCTACGCCTCCGACTCCGATTCCGCGTCCGCGTCCGCCGCCGCCGCCGATGTTCCTGTCGCTGCAGCTCCTGACTCTGTACAGCCGCCTCCATCATACCGCATGTTCGACGCTGAAGAACTCGACGTCGACTACTTCGAGGCGAATGGACCGTGCTTCGTCCTGCCGTACCTGAACAAGCTTACCTTCGGAATTGGGACGGCTGCAAGAAACCTCAACGAAATGCTTCTGGTCGCCCAAGGTCCTCGATACGTGAACATGCCGAAGCACTTCAAGGATGCCATCATTCGCCAACTCAGCCTCCACTTCCAGTATCTGCTGGAGGCACACGACGATGAGCACGCGTTGCTGAAGTGGTTGCGCCGGCGTGTGACCGGTATGGTCTGGCTGGCGCCTCATGGCTGCTGGAGTCGGGCGCGTCACGTATGTTGTCTTTGCGATGAAGGGCAACGTGCAAAACTTCTTTTGGATCGACGACTTGTTTCGTGACATCCCCGAAGCTACTGCTGTCGTCCGCGTGACTGTTATGACCAATCTTTCTACAGCTGGACTTGTTCAACTGGTGCGCTGGAGGCACAGTCGGCCTGACGGATACAAGGGCGCAACGCATGAGCTGTATAGAGTATTGCAGGCTCCCCCATTTTACGGATCAGTGTCGACAAAGCACGTACGTGGTCGCAATGTGGTGGGCGCAGCCATGAATAAGTGCTTGGTGTATTCGAGAGCGGCGCATGTCTTCAAGCCGCCTCTGAAGCCACAATTTTTAAGTTCAGACCGTGATCGGTTAGTGTGCGTGCAGATTGGAGCTCACTTCTCAACTTTCCATCCAAGATGAAAATCGACCTTACCTACGCCTCCGACTCCGGTTCCGCGTCCGCCGCCGCCGCCGATGTTCCTGTCGCTGCAGCTCCTGACTCTGTACAGCCACCTCCATCATATCGCATGTTCGACGCTGAAGAACTCGACGTCGACTACTTCGAGGTGAATGGACCGTGCTTCGTCCTGCCGTACCTGAACAAGCTTACCTTCGGAATTGGGACGGCTGCAAGAAACCTCAACGACATGCTTCTGGTCGCCCAAGGTCCTAGATACGTGAACATGCCGAAGCACTTCAAGGATGCCATCATTCGCCAACTCAGCCTCCACTTCCAGTATCGATAGCTGAGAATGCGTCCCAAATGTGTTCCCAAACCCAAATAAATTCCCAAACAGAGCGGTGCCTTGGGAACATATTTAGGACAGTATAGCGATCCCTGGTGTATTTTTAGTAGAATCTTTTGAAGCGTATTTAGGAACGAGATGTCGGGAATATATTTGGGAACGACTCACTGGGAACATATTTGGGAACGGAATACAAAACCAAATTCAGGGATTTTCAGGGGTTTGTTTATCAAGAGCTCGACCTACTCAAACTCTACAGGTGTGCAGTTTTCTGTGTTATTCCTGCTCTTGTTGCTCGCAAAATGCGCGATACGCTGCAGGAATCTCGACAGTGATCAGGTTTCCGTGTGGCGGAGCCTCTTGACGATGGTGGCGGATATCGTCTATGAGCTCAACGTGATCCTTCGACTTCTGCTTGATCACAGCCATAAAGGTCAGCAAATTGGGGTGTGCTGACGAGAAGGACTCGTTAAGGTCCCTGTTGAACCTCTCCAGAGCGTTATTCGTGCGATTGACGATGTCCATCGTTTCACTAATCGCATTTATATTCCATAACGCAGGATCGTAAGTGCGCATCCACGTCCGTTTGAAGTAGCGCCAAAACGTGTCCCATTTGACACGATGACCTGACTCATCCACGCGGCTACGGACGAACGGAATCCCTTTCTCTGCAATTTCGTCAATTGGTATCACGGTCAACACATCAATGGCACCACTGGCCATCACGTGACTTACCGTCTCCTTTGGAATGCGTAGGTCGATCAGTTTGCGACGCAGCGCCTGCTTCCAGTGGAAGAGGCAGCCTACAATGGGGACACCAGCAAATTGCTGACGCACAGCGTTGACCAGGCCCAGTTCAAAGTCACACGTGACGTAGCGCGGTTGAACTTGAAGATCACATTGCATGATGACGTTGTCGAGCAGGTGCCAATAGGTATCTTGGTACTTGTCTGGTAGCAGTACGTAGAAAATGGGTAGGTAGAGGTCGAAGGCTGGATCATAGCTCATGACTACAGCAAGCTGTGCAAACGGCTTTGGGCACACCTTAAACGTGCAGTCCACAAAAAGTGGATTTTTTGGGTACTTGAGCAGACGAAGCAGGTCCGGATGCGCAAACCCAATCATGCGCTTGATTACCCCCGCATGAGCGTAGACGTAATGAAATTGTAGGAACGGCCGTTCGTCATCAGGGCTGACAAATACCGTAGGTTCGAGCTCGATAGCTCGAAACACGTCTCCGCCTGTGAGCTCCTTGCGCACGTTCTTCACAAACGAGACAGCCCTGTGACGGGGCAGGTAACGGAGGCTGGTATTCTCGCCGTACTTGCGATGGAGGTGCTGGATTGCAGCCTTCCACACTGCAGAAGGTGCAACCGACATGTCGGTAGTCGCGAGGGCCTCGAGAACCTCTCTCATCTCCTCCGTAGCTTCTATCACCATCTCAGATTCGCGCACACACGCGTGCTCACCGACTTCTTCAATAGCTCCGCTAGACTTGACGATCAGACGAGCAGGGCAACTGGCCGATCGGAAGTGACTACAAATGTAGTACACGGTCCCGTTGTAGCGGCTTTTGACTGAGTAGGTGAAGTTCTTGTGCTCCATAAATGAAAATCCCAAATGACAAGCATGTAAATTGTTGTTTTGAGTCTCTAAAAATGGTTGGTTCTCGCCTACTGCTAACAACGAAACAGAAGTTGAAGAAATGTTGCGCTTAGGAAGTTATGTTGCTGTAAAGCTGCTGAGATGTTGCCCAATTTGGGACACTTTAATCGTCGATGTTTTTTATACAGTTTATTAGTGCCCAAATACGTTCCCAAACCGATGATAAATAGTACAAATTTGGGAGCGCACATTTGGGTTTGGGAACATATTTGGGATGCATTATCTCTAATCCCAGTATCTGCTGGAGGCACACGACGATGAGCACGCGTTGCTGAAGTGGTTGCGCCGGCGTGTGACCGGTATGGTCTGGCTGGCGCCTCATGGCTGCTGGAGTCGGGCGCGTCACGTATGTTGTCTTTGCGATGAAGGGCAACTTGCAAAACTTCTTTTGTATCGACGACTCGTTTCGTGACATCCCCGAAGCTACTGCTGTCGTCCGCGTGACTGTTATGACCAATCTTTCTACAGCTGGACTTGTTCAACTGGTGCGCTGGAGGCACAGTCGGCCAGAAGGATACAAGGGCGCAACGCATGAGCTGTACAGAGTATTGCAGGCTCCCCCATTTTACGGATCAGTGTCGACAAAGCACGTACGTGATCGCAATGTGGTGGGCGCAGCCATGAATAAGTGCTTGGTGTATTCGAGAGCGGCGCATGTCTTCAAGCCGCCTCTGAAGCCACAATTTTTAAGTTCAGACCGTGATCGGTTAGTGTGCGTGCAGATTGGAGCTCACTTCTCAACTTTCCATCCAAGATGAAAATCGACCTTACCTACGCCTCCGACTCCGATTCCGCGTCCGCCGCCGCCGCCGCCGATGTTCCTGTCGCTGCAGCTCCTGACTCTGTACAGCCGCCTCCATCATACCGCATGTTCGACGCTGAAGAACTCGACGTCGACTACTTCGAGGCGAATGGACCGTACTTCGTCCTGCCGTACCTGAACAAGCTTACCTTCGGAATTGGGACGGCTGCAAGAAACCTCAACGACATGCTTCTGGTCGCCCAAGGTCCTAGATACGTGAACATGCCGAAGCACTTCAAGGATGCCATCATTCGCCAACTCAGCCTCTACTTCCAGTATCTGCTGGAGGCACACGACGATGAGCACGCGTTGCTGAAGTGGTTGCGCCGGCGTGTGACCGGTATGGTCTGGCTGTGCGTCATATGGCTGCTGGAGTCGGGCGCGTCACGTATGTTGTCTTTGCGATGAAGGGCAACTTGCAAAACTTCTTTTGTATCGACGACTTGTTTCGTGACATCCCCGAAGCTACTGCTGTCGTCCGCGTGACTGTTATGACCAATCTTTCTACAGCTGGACTTGTTCAACGGGTGCGCTGGAGGTATAGTCGGCCTGACGGATACAAGGGCGCAACGCATGAGCTGTATAGAGTATTGCAGGCTCCCCCATTTTACGGATCAGTGTCGACAAAGCACGTACGTGGTCGCAATGTGGTGGGCGCAGCCATGAATAAGTGCTTGGTGTATTCGAGAGCGGCGCATGTCTTCAAGCCGCCTCTGAAGCCACAATTTTTAAGTTCAGACCGTGATCGGTTAGTGTGCGTGCAGATTGGAGCTCACTTCTCAACTTTCCATCCAAGATGAAAATCGACCTTACCTACGCCTCCGACTCCGATTCCGCGTCCGCGTCCGCCGCCGCCGCCGATGTTCCTGTCGCTGCAGCTCCTGACTCTGTACAGCCACCTCCATCATATCGCATGTTCGACGCTGAAGAACTCGACGTCGACTACTTCGAGGTGAATGGACCGTGCTTCGTCCTGCCGTACCTGAACAAGCTTACCTTCGGAATTGGGACGGCTGCAAGAAACCTCAACGACATGCTTCTGGTCGCCAAAGGTCCTAGATACGTGAACATGCCGAAGCACTTCAAGGATGCCATCATTCGCCAACTCAGCCTCCACTTCCAGTATCTGCTGGAGGCACACGACGATGAGCACGCGTTGCTGAAGTGGTTGCGCCGGCGTGTGACCGGTATGGTCTGGCTGTACGCCATATGGCTGCTGGAGTCGGGCGCGTCACGTATGTTGTCTTTGCGATGAAGGGCAACTTGCAAAACTTCTTTTGTATCGACGACTTGTTTCGTGACATCCCCGAAGCAACTGCTGTCGTCCGCGTGACTGTTATGACCAATCTTTCTACAGCTGGACTTGTTCAACGGGTGCGCTGGAGGTATAGTCGGCCTGACGGATACAAGGGCGCAACGCATGAGCTGTATAGAGTATTGCAGGCTCCCCCATTTTACGGATCAGTGTCGACAAAGCACGTACGTGGTCGCAATGTGGTGGGCGCAGCCATGAATAAGTGCTTGGTGTATTCGAGAGCGGCGCATGTCTTCAAGCCGCCTCTGAAGCCACAATTTTTAAGTTCAGACCGTGATCGGTTAGTGTGCGTGCAGATTGGAGCTCACTTCTCAACTTTCCATCCAAGATGAAAATCGACCTTACCTACGCCTCCGACTCCGATTCCGCGTCCGCGTCCGCCGCCGCCGCCGATGTTCCTGTCGCTGCAGCTCCTGACTCTGTACAGCCACCTCCATCATATCGCATGTTCGACGCTGAAGAACTCGACGTCGACTACTTCGAGGTGAATGGACCGTGCTTCGTCCTGCCGTACCTGAACAAGCTTACCTTCGGAATTGGGACGGCTGCAAGAAACCTCAACGACATGCTTCTGGTCGCCAAAGGTCCTAGATACGTGAACATGCCGAAGCACTTCAAGGATGCCATCATTCGCCAACTCAGCCTCCACTTCCAGTATCTGCTGGAGGCACACGACGATGAGCACGCGTTGCTGAAGTGGTTGCGCCGGCGTGTGACCGGTATGGTCTGGCTGTGCGTCATATGGCTGCTGGAGTCGGGCGCGTCACGTATGTTGTCTTTGCGATGAAGGGCAACTTGCAAAACTTCTTTTGTATCGACGACTTGTTTCGTGACATCCCCGAAGCAACTGCTGTCGTCCGCGTGACTGTTATGACCAATCTTTCTACAGCTGGACTTGTTCAACTGGTGCACTGGAGGCACAGTCGGCCTGAAGGATACAAGGGCGCAACGCATGAGCTGTACAGAGTATTGCAGTGTGGTGAAGCGCGAATCAGTCGAGAAGCCAGCTGCCATTGATTGACCGGAGAAGACTCAGATGATGTGGGCCGACCAGACCAGATCTGATCCAATCAACCAGATCTGATTCTGATTCCGACCGGGTACCAATTTTTGGGTACTGATCAAGTGATCGACATCGGTTCTGGAAGAACACCGAAATTCGAGAGGTGATCAAGAGCTGATCGATATGGTACAGTCATTTCGGTACATTGTCACGATCAAGAATCATGATCGACAATGGTGCAATTATTCCAATACGTCGTGGCGATTAAGAATCCTGATCGACAGGGTGTAATCATTTCGGTACGCCTCCGCGATCAAGAATGCTGATCGACAGGGTGCAATCATTTCGGTACGCCTCCGCGATCAAGAATGCTGATCGACAGGGTGCAATCATTTCGGTACGCCTCAGCGATCAAGAGTGCTGATCGACAGGGTGCAATCATTTCGGTATGCCTCCGCGATCAAGAGTGCTGATCGACAAGGTGCAATCATTTCGGTACACTTCCGCGATCAGCGTCGATCAAGATTCACATGTACCGATTAAGGGGTACACCGGCTAAAGTTCAAGGTAGCCAGTCAGCTGCGAGGGGGATGGGCAGATGATGGGAGGAAAGGGAAAGGATAGGAAGGATTTAAGATGGTTAAGAGAGAGAGATTTTCCTTGTAGCACGCAAGTGGTCTTCCGAAGAATTCCAAGGCTGGGAAGTATATTGGCCCCCCTTGACGAAGGAACCCAAGACGCTCAAGAAGAACAACCGCATCAACACCTGGGAAGCTTGGCCAGGTCTACGCTTCTCTCTCCACCCCCCTCAACTCCACCGCTAACAGTAGGCGGCCCAAGCATCAACATTGGAACACATTGGCCCCCTTTGGGACAACACAAGCCCGAAGGACAACCCAAGAGAAGATCAAGTATATTCAAGGCCTGATCTACTCTACCCTACGGACGATCAAGTGAAGAAGTATCCACAAGATCGTCAACCGACTACCCCTGAGTGCCGTCCACACTCCAGCTCAACCAAGAACAAACCACCGCTTGGCCCCTTCCAGGTCACCCAGGAAGAGCGCTAACCCCGCCAGGCCAACGGGTACACAAGGTGAGAAGATCTTCAGACCCCACGGTCGATCGGAGTACCCCCTCCGTCAGTTGGCAGTCCGGCCCCACTGTGTGTGAGTGTCCCTCGCGTCGAATTTCTTCGCGAGCCACTACACCACAATGGTGCGCGTGCCCGGATCTTCTGGTGACCTTGGATATCACCGTGAGTCCAGTCAAGAAGAGGCCAAGATCAAGGTTGAGCCAGGAAGTATCGGCGCGTCGACGGAAGGTGTATCGCCGTCGTCGCATCTGAAGAGTGAAGAGTACACCGAACGTCAGAGCCCTGGGAGGAGCTCTGGCGGGGTCAAGGAGGAAGGTTCAGCGATGGACCTTGAAGAAAAACCTCACCCTCCTCCCTTGGGCCCTTCGGGGCCCCCCGCGGAACGCGACGCGAGTCGTAATCCGCCGGATGAAGATACATCCGTGAAAACGGAAGGACCTTCACCCAAAACCACCACCCCCACTCCGCTCCCCTCCTCGAAGAAGTCGAAGAAGGCGACGCCGAAGCCCGCGAAGATGAAGCTGAAAGCACCCGACGCGGACGAGAGTGGTGATGCCAAGACTTGGACGGAAGACGAGCTGCGTGTCGTCCTCTACCGGAAGAAACTCCGCGCGTTCTTGATCGACGACCCGGTCATGAAGATGATGAAGCCGAAGTTGATCGGCGACCTTCAAGGCCCGGTGATCAAGCCAGCCAAGCCGGTAGATCAAGCGGCGGCGATCAGCGCTCTGATGCGCATACTGAAGGAAGCGGGTATCGTGGCCGGAAACTTCAACGCCGAGGAACTGCTCGAGCTTGATCTTGCCACCCTTGAAGGATCCACCAAACACTTGGTGAAGCTGCTCACACCGTTGGTTGGCGCCGTTATCTCGACCGCCGACCAGGGGCTGACGACGACATACTCGAGCCAGTCCGGATCACCCCACTCCTCGTTCGCGTCTGCGAAGACATCTGCGAGAGTGTCGGAGGCGGGATCCGATAGCTCGATCGAGCTGAGCAGGATGACGCTTGGACCGGCTGGAGCAGCCATGCTGGAAGCCAGGAAGAAAGAGTCGGATCTGGCACCGGTGTCGACCGCAGCATCCAGTGGTAGCCTTCAATCGTTCTTCAATGCCGCGATGGATCGCTACCAGAAGGAGCAAGAAGCTGCCGTCGCTCGGACGCCGCGCATACCCGATCTCCCGAAGAATGTCGGCACTCAAGACGTCGACATGGAGTCGGTCGGATCACATCATGATCATCCAGAAGAATACGATCCAGATGACTTGAGTATCGAGGTTCCGCGCGTCAACGCTGTGTCGTCCGCCGATGCCACGTCATCTGCTGGCAACTCCGCAGTTCCCCGAGTCAGGATCTCCGCGATCTCCGAGCTGAAGGAGTTCTCCGGCAAGGACTTCGACGAAGAGAAGGCCCGAAGCTGGCTGAGCAAAGTGAAGTCCGCCTTCGCTCGTGATCAAGCAACCGACAGCGAGAAGTGCATTGGCTTCAGCAACCTCCTAGTCGGCCCCGCACGAAATTGGTACCAGCAGCTGGGGAGAACCACCCGCAGCAAGTGGAACGATTTGCTTGGCGACTTCCGAGTTGAATACTGTGGTCTGGGCGTGTCACTCGCGAGGCAGTATTACCACGCGAGGAAGCGATCGGACGAGAAGCCTCTTGAGTACCTTCACCGGCTCACCGTGTTGGGTCTGCGTGCGAAGTTGGAGATCAAGACTGGTCCGGCGTCCGTGAAGCGCGAGCATGTCGAACACTTCATCGAGACCCTTGATGACCGCGAGTTAGCAGATCAGCTGACTCTGCTGCGCATCACCGATGGAGACTCCCTTGCCGAAATACTCCGTGCACGTCAGCGCGCTAAGGTCCGCCAAAGCAAAGCTGTCGCTGGGTCGAACAAGTTCCGGCAGAAGGCACCAAGCGGGCCACCGCAAGCTGCCTCGAAAACCACTCGCGCCGTCCGCGCCATCCGAGCCTCATATGACAGCGCTGGATCGGGATTCGATCTGGATTCTAGTGGATCGGAAGATGATCGAGCTCCGTCGCACGTCTACTTGGCCGCTGCAGCTGATCACCGTAAACCGGAAGCTCAACGCCCGAGCCGCTGGGAAGAAGGCAAGTCGTCGGCTCGCGCTGATCGTGAAGATGGATCGCGCATGGAAGAACGTCCACCACCGTGCTCGCACTGCGGCTCCACGAGACACTCTGATCTGGGTTGCTGGAAGCGCCTGACCTGCGAGAAGTGTGGTCGTCGCGGCCACCCAGCTGATCACTGCTTGTACGTGTGTCGTGCCTGCGGTAAGCTCCACGAAGACGGCAAATGCCCGATGGAAGAGTTTTACAACTTGATCCGCCAGTGGTACAACCCAACGCAACACGCTGGGATGCTGCCGTCCAACGCGGAGAAGATGTTGAACAGCTCGCCAGATTCGAATCTGGCACAAGCCGCGTGTTCTAAGTTCTGCATTTTTGCACACGTTGAGAGGCAGCCAAAGTCGACGGTCAGTGAACCGACAACCCCGATCAACAGTACACATGGGATTCATGAAAGCCGTACCGCAACGATCGCAGGCTTGCGGTATGACGAGTACTCCCGATCAGATGTCGTCATGGAGCTGGACTTAGCGGATGGTGAACTGCGCGGTTACTGGAAGGATCACCAGCCTGGTACGGAGTCTGAGAGACCAGCACCCATCAGCAATGCGAAAATGTTTTCCCAAGCTAATTCCGGTGGGGATCTCCTACCTGGTGAATCACGCGGCTACTGGAAACATCATTCTCCAGGGAAGTGGTTCAAACAAGCCAAGGCCACCGCAAAGATCAACAATTCCATGGCGACACTGCTTCTGGATTCCGGTTCTGAAGTCTCTATCGTCAGCACCTCCTTTGCTCACAAGGTTGGTTGCATCATAGACGAAAGTAAGACACAAGATTGCATTGGGATAGGAGAAAACGTGTACACAACCCTGGGACGTACCACGATCAAGATCACACTGGCTGGTTCCTTGGTATATTTCTTCGACGCGTGGGTTGGCGACATGACTGGGCAGGATGCGATCTTAGGAATGGACTTCATGATTCCAGCCGGTATCCGTCTTGATCTGGCCGACGGGACTATATGCCTTCCGAACGAGGTGTGTGTACAGTTGAAGGGTCGGCGCCCTCTATATGGTCGCAGCAGCCACGACGTAATCCTCGACGAAAGCATTCACGTGGGGGTCGGCAAATCTGTGGAGATTCCTATACGCAGACCGCGAACGTTAAAGCGAGAGAAATTGTGGATTCTACGTGGCGAAAAGTGGGTACCTACCGTGGTGAATGGCCTTGGTCGGACGCAGTACTTGAAGATCACGAACATCAGTGACTCGAAGCTGGTGTTGCAGAGACTCATGCGATTGGGACTGTGGCTGGCTGAAGATCTCGTACCGCGAATCCCAGGGCTGATCTCGATCGGATCACGTCGCTATGCTGAGTGGCAGAACCTTGCATACGAGGCCACCACTGAGCGGCAAGAAGATGCGGAGCCTAGGACGAAGGACGCAGAATCACTCGTTGGTCGGCTGAAATCCGACATACTGAAAGGCCTCCTGAAGCGCGAAGGACTTGTTACACTCTTTGGTGTACCTACTGCTGCGGTGAAATGTGCTGGCCTGACCGAGCTCAAGCCGAAGCCGGGGAGTGGTCATGAACCCAAGAACGTAGAGGAAGAGTCGATCGATGCTTCTGCGAGCAAGGGTCTACTCTTGACATCAGACCGGGGGCGGACCGTGATCTGTGAAGACCCAACCTTGGCCGTCTGCCAGATGCGGGGTGAGATCGACTGCAAAGTGCCCAAGGTGCAGCTGCTGAGGAAGCAAGCGATGGGCCAACGGAAGTTGAGGTCCAAGCGCGAGTTCATACCGTCCGCGCTCAATACGGCTCATGATCGCACTCGTGGAGACACCCCGTTCTATCTTGCGCATGATTGGGATCCTCAATCACCGCTGGAAGTCGCCTTGCCGATTGGTGTCACTGGTCACCGTGATCGGAACGCTGGTCGCTGGAGAAATCACATTCAGGAACACTATCAGCGCGCACGTGAACACGTGAACGAACGCCTCCGCGATGCCATCCAGACCAGAGCTGATCGCCACAACGAAGAAGTACGTCCACACAAGATCGAAACCGGATCGCGAGTGTGGGTGTACCTTGACCGCGTGAAGGCCGGCTACGCGAAGAAGCTGGCGCATATGTGGCACGGGCCGTTCCGCGTCGCCGAGCTGATCGGCAACCACGCTGCTCGTCTTGAGATCGCCGGATCGGATTACAACGTCTTCCCGATCGTGCACTTGTCTAAGCTGAAGCTGATCAGGAACTTCCCTGATCGACCGAAGTCCCGACTCGTTGATCCTGATGCTGATCGCTTCGACTTCGACGAGGCGCTCTTGCCGGAGGATAGCTGGGAGGCTTCGCTTGACGGCGACGAATACGAGGTAGAGCGGATCGCTGATGTAAGATTAGGCCAGAGGGCGCGTTATGGCCGTGTGCACCGTGCGTTTCTGGTACACTGGAAGGGCTACGAGGAGCCGGCTTGGGTAGATGAAGCCGACTTGAACTGCGGCGCCTTGTTGCGGGAGTTCGAGAGGAAGAGAGCGAACCGCCATCGCTTCAACGCGATGCAGTCGCACGAGGAAGATGAAGGGGGCCCTTCGCAGTAGTGGGATGCTGCGAGAGGGAGAATGTGGAAAGAATGGTATGTGGGAACGTCACATACCAGATGGGCGGTGGATATTTGTGAAACAAAAACAGTGTCGTACATCGAAGGGGCCGTCCCCGGCGATGGAGCCTAAGGGCTCCTATATATATGAGGAGAACACTCGAAGATCGACTACCAAGGAAATCTTACCGACCTGAACTTGATCGATGTCGTCGCAGCTGAAAGCTGCTACAACCTGAAGCTACAGTCTAGCCGTACAAGCTACGAACCTGGATGGTCTCATCGGCATGTAGACCGACATTGTGATGCAGCCTGTATTGTGTGGCAGCTT
This sequence comes from Phytophthora capsici, assembly GCA_030324255.1. Taxonomy (NCBI): domain Eukaryota; phylum Oomycota; class Peronosporomycetes; order Peronosporales; family Peronosporaceae; genus Phytophthora; species Phytophthora capsici. The sequence goes on from CM059346.1 coordinate 4,693,953, forward strand.
ACCGAAGCTGGGAGAACATCGATCGTCTGGCTATCGTTCGAATGAAGTTGACAATGGTGATCTCATGCTGGTGATCTACGTCCCGAAGTTTATGCTCCAGGTCAGCGATCAGATCGGTGCCTGTTGCATGGCTTTCCAAGACTTCGTCAATTTCGTTATATTGCTACCGAGCCTCTTGAAGGTCGTGGTGGACCGTATCGTATCGGTGTAGGAACGATCGTGCAAACGGAGACACCGGTTGTGCTTCCTGACGGAACTGGTATTCCAGATCAGCTGTCCAAGCTTCTTTAGCACACCGCTGTCGCTGGAGAACCCCGAAGTCGAAGCTGTTGGAAGACGCCCTATCGCTTAAGTGCGTTCTCATTCGGCCAAGACACTTGATTATAGAACGGTCATGGGGAGATACAACGTTGCGGATGGCTAAGGGTTCACGTTTACGCTGTTTGGATTATTTCGAGTGGGTGTTGAATGGGTTGGTGCGATTTTCAGCACGACATTTAGAAGCTGATCGATCATCTACACGAACAAGACATCAGTCAAAAGGGAGGCAGAACACGCTGGAATTGTTACGTACCAGCGAAAATTCGGAGTTACGTCGATCGCCTATATGACGGTGCCGAAGTGGAACATCAGCAGAAAACACTAAGGGTGATCGTATCATGGCGATGAGCCAAAACCTGGGATCCACGGATGATGCGCTCGTCACCGGTTGTCTTCGATAACCTGCGAGTTTAATGGAGCAAATATCAGCAACGCACGACCACTCGGTGACCGTATTACAGAAGATCGTACCGTTGATCGCGCTGGCAGATTGCTGCTATGACAATCCGTACGAACTTAGCCTGGATCATTTCGAATGGGTAATTTGCGATCTACAATAGTGCAATACTGCACAATATTGGGTAATTGACCTAATTGGAGATCTTCAATATGGTATTCGTACCTATTAGAGCCGCGGCATGTCGAAGGCGGGGTTCTGATGGTCACCAGCAACTGCGGGAGTTATGACGACTATAAGAAGACCTGTTTCACCAGCATCGACATGAGCTTCATGGGAGAATGACGTCAATTATGTTGGAGGAGATGCAGTACCTGGTGAAGATGTGCCAGTAAGTTCGTCAGCTAGACAGGGAGCTATTTCCCCACCGGAAGAATACCTACGACGTCGGGACATGCTTGAAGAGCCGATGATTGAGGTGTGCGCGCTTGTGCCCGCGCCTCAGCCACTTTGTAGCGTCGCCACGGACAGGGGGCGATTGTGGTGAAGCGCGAATCAGTCGAGAAGCCAGCTGCCATTGATTGACCGGAGAAGACTCAGATGATGTGGGCCGACCAGACCAGATCTGATCCAATCAACCAGATCTGATTCTGATTCCGACCGGGTACCAATTTTTGGGTACTGATCAAGTGATCGACATCGGTTCTGGAAGAACACCGAAATTCGAGAGGTGATCAAGAGCTGATCGATATGGTACAGTCATTTCGGTACATTGTCACGATCAAGAATCATGATCGACAATGGTGCAATTATTCCAATACGTCGTGGCGATTAAGAATCCTGATCGACAGGGTACAATCATTTCGGTACGCCTCCGCGATCAAGAATGCTGATCGACAGGGTACAATCATTTCGGTACGCCTCCGCGATCAAGAATGCTGATCGACAGGGTGCAATCATTTCGGTACGCCTCCGCGATCAAGAATGCTGATCGACAGGGTGCAATCATTTCGGTACGCCTCCGCGATCAAGAATGCTGATCGACAGGGTGCAATCATTTCGGTATGCCTCAGCGATCAAGAGTGCTGATCGACAAGGTGCAATCATTTCGGTATGCCTCCGCGATCAAGAGTGCTGATCGACAAGGTGCAATCATTTCGGTACACTTCCGCGATCAGCGTCGATCAAGATTCACATGTACCGATTAAGGGGTACACCGGCTAAAGTTCAAGGTAGCCAGTCAGCTGCGAGGGGGATGGGCAGATGATGGGAGGAAAGGGAAAGGATAGGAAGGATTTAAGATGGTTAAGAGAGAGAGATTTTCCTTGTAGCACGCAAGTGGTCTTCCGAAGAATTCCAAGGCTGGGAAGTATATTGGCCCCCCTTGACGAAGGAACCCAAGACGCTCAAGAAGAACAACCGCATCAACACCTGGGAAGCTTGGCCAGGTCTACGCTTCTCTCTCCACCCCCCTCAACTCCACTGCTAACAGTAGGCGGCCCAAGCATCAACATTGGAACACATTGGCCCCCTTTGGAACAACACAAGCCCGAAGGACAACCCAAGAGAAGATCAAGTATATTCAAGGCCTGATCTACTCTACCCTACGGACGATCAAGTGAAGAAGTATCCACAAGATCGTCAACCGACTACCCCTGAGTGCCGTCCACACTCCAGCTCAACCAAGAACAAACCACCGCTTGGCCCCTTCCAGGTCACCCAGGAAGAGCGCTAACCCCGCCAGGCCAACGGGTACACAAGGTGAGAAGATCTTCAGACCCCACGGTCGATCGGAGTACCCCCTCCGTCAGTTGGCAGTCCGGCCCCACTGTGTGTGAGTGTCCCTCGCGTCGAATTTCTTCGAGAGCCACTACACCACAGCAGGCTCCCCCATTTTACGGATCAGTGTCGACAAAGCACGTACGTGATCGCAATGTGGTGGGCGCAGCCATGAATAAGTGCTTGGTGTATTCGAGAGCGGCGCATGTCTTCAAGCCGCCTCTAAAGCCACAATTTTTAAGTTAAGACCGTGATCGGTTAGTGTGCGTGCAGATTGGAGCTCACTTCTCAACTTTCCATCCAAGATGAAAATCGACCTTACCTACGCCTCCGACTCCGATTCCGCGTCCGCGTCCGCCGCCGCCGCCGATGTTCCTGTCGCTGCAGCTCCTGACTCTGTACAGCCGCCTCCATCATACCGCATGTTCGACGCTGAAGAACTCGACGTCGACTACTTCGAGGTGAATGGACCGTGCTTCGCCCTGCCGTACCTGAACAAGCTTACCTTCGGAATTGGGACGGCTGCAAGAAACCTTAACGACATGCTTCTGGTTGCCCAAGGTCCTGGATACGTGTACATGCCGAAGCACTTCAAGGATGCCATCATTCGCCAACTCAGCCTCCACTTCCAGTATCTGCTGGAGGCACACGACGATGAGCACGCGTTGCTGAAGTGGTTGCGCCGGCGTGTGACCGGTATGGTCTGGCTGCGCCTCATGGCTGCTGGAGTCGGGCGCGTCACGTATGTTGTCTTTGCGATGAAGGGCAACTTGCAAAACTTCTTTTGGATCAACGACTTGTTTCGTGACATCCCCGAAGCTACTGCTGTCGTCCGCGTGACTGTTATGACCAATCTTTCTACAGCTGGACTTGTTCAACTGGTGCGCTGGAGGCACAGTCGGCCTGACGGATACAAGGGCGCAACGCATGAGCTGTACAGAGTATTGCAGGCTCCCCCATTTTACGGATCAGTGTCGACAAAGCACGTACGTGATCGCAATGTGGTGGGCGCAGCCATGAATAAGTGCTTGGTGTATTCGAGAGCGGCGCATGTCTTCAAGCCGCCTCTAAAGCCACAATTTTTAAGTTAAGACCGTGATCGGTTAGTGTGCGTGCAGATTGGAGCTCACTTCTCAACTTTCCATCCAAGATGAAAATCGACCTTACCTACGCCTCCGACTCCGATTCCGCGTCCGCGTCCGCCGCCGCCGCCGATGTTCCTGTCGCTGCAGCTCCTGACTCTGTACAGCCGCCTCCATCATACCGCATGTTCGACGCTGAAGAACTCGACGTCGACTACTTCGAGGCGAATGGACCGTGCTTCGTCCTGCCGTACCTGAACAAGTTTACCTTCGGAATTGGGACGGCTGCAAGAAACCTCAACGACATGCTTCTGGTCGCCCAAGGTCCTAGATACGTGTACATGCCGAAGCACTTCAAGGATGCCATCATTCGCCAACTCAGCCTCCACTTCCAGTATCTGCTGGAGGCACACGACGATGAGCACGCGTTGCTGAAGTGGTTGCGCCGGCGTGTGACCGGTATGGTCTGGCTGTGCGCCATATGGCTGCTGGAGTCGGGCGCGCCACGTATGTTGTCTTTGCGATGAAGGGCAACTTGCAAAACTTCTTTTGGATCGACGACTTGTTTCGTGACATCCCCGAAGCTACTGCTGTCGTCCGCGTGACTGTTATGACCAATCTTTCTACAGCTGGACTTGTTCAACTGGTGCGCTGGAGGCACAGTCGGCCTGAAGGATACAAGGGCGCAACGCATGAGCTGTATAGAGTATTGCAGGCTCCCCCATTTTACGGATCAGTGTCGACAAAGCACGTACGTGGTCGCAATGTGGTGGGCGCAGCCATGAATAAGTGCTTGGTGTATTCGAGAGCGGCGCATGTCTTCAAACCGCCTCTGAAGCCACAATTTTTAAGTTCAGACCGTGATCGGTTAGTGTGCGTGCAGATTGGAGCTCACTTCTCAACTTTCCATCCAAGATGAAAATCGACCTTACCTACGCCTCCGACTCCGATTCCGCGTCCGCGTCCGCCGCCGCCGCCGATGTTCCTGTCGCTGCAGCTCCTGACTCTGTACAGCCGCCTCCATCATACCGCATGTTCGACGATGAAGATCTCGACGTCGACTACTTCGAGGTGAATGGACCGTGCTTCGTCCTGCCGTACCTGAATAAGCTTACCTTCGGAATTGGGACGGCTGCAAGAAACCTCAACGACATGCTTCTGGTTGCCAAAGGTCCTAGATACGTGAACATGCCGAAGCACTTCAAGGATGCCATCATTCGCCAACTCAGCCTCCACTTCCAGTATCTGCTGGAGGCACACGACGATGAGCACGCGTTGCTGAAGTGGTTGCGCCGGCGTGTGACCGGTATGGTCTGGCTGTGCGCCTCATGGCTGCTGGAGTCGGGCGCGCCACGTATGTTGTCTTTGCGATGAAGGGCAACTTGCAAAACGTCTTTTGGATCGACGACTCGTTTCGTGACATCCCCGAAGCTACTGCTGTCGTCCGCGTGACTGTTATGACCAATCTTTCTACAGCTGGACTTGTTCAACTGGTGCGCTGGAGGCACAGTCGGCCTGACGGATACAAGGGCGCAACGCATGAGCTGTACAGAGTATTGCAGGCTCCCCCATTTTACGGATCAGTGTCGACAAAGCACGTACGTGATCGCAATGTGGTGGGCGCAGCCATGAATAAGTGCTTGGTGTATTCGAGAGCGGCGCATGTCTTCAAACCGCCTCTGAAGCCACAATTTTTAAGTTCAGACCGTGATCGGTTAGTGTGCGTGCAGATTGGAGCTCACTTCTCAACTTTCCATCCAAGATGAAAATCGACCTTACCTACGCCTCCGACTCCGATTCCGCGTCCGCGTCCGCCGCCGCCGCCGATGTTCCTGTCGCTGCAGCTCCTGACTCTGTACAGCCGCCTCCATACCGCATGTTCAACGATGAAGATCTCGACGTCGACTACTTCGAGGTGAATGGACCGTGCTTCGTCCTGCCGTTCCTGAATAAGCTTACCTTCGGAATTGGGACGGCTGCAAGAAACCTCAACGACATGCTTCTGGTTGCCCAAGGTCCTAGATACGTGAACATGCCGAAGCACTTCAAGGATGCCATCATTCGCCAACTCAGCCTCCACTTCCAGTATCTGCTGGTGGCACACGACGATGAGCACGCGTTGCTGAAGTGGTTGCGTCGGCGTGTGACCGGTATGGTCTGGCTGTGCGCCTCATGGCTGCTGGAGTCGGGCGCGTCACGTATGTTGTCTTTGCGATGAAGGGCAACTTGCAAAACTTCTTTTGTATCGACGACTTGTTTCGTGACATCCCCGAAGCTACTGCTGTCGTCCGCGTGACTGTTATGACCAATCTTTCTACAGCTGGACTTGTTCAACTGGTGCGCTGGAGGCACAGTCGGCCTGACGGATACAAGGGCGCAACGCATGAGCTGTACAGAGTATTGCAGGCTCCCCCATTTTACGGATCAGTGTCGACAAAGCACGTACGTGATCGCAATGTGGTGGGCGCAGCCATGAATAAGTGCTTGGTGTATTCGAGAGCGGCGCATGTCTTCAAACCGCCTCTGAAGCCACAATTTTTAAGTTCAGACCGTGATCGGTTAGTGTGCGTGCAGATTGGAGCTCACTTCTCAACTTTCCATCCAAGATGAAAATCGACCTTACCTACGCCTCCGACTCCGATTCCGCGTCCGCCGCCGCCGCCGCCGCCGATGTTCCTGTCGCTGCAGCTCCTGACTCTGTACAGCCGCCTCCATCATACCGCATGTTCGACGCTGAAGAACTCGACGTCGGCTACTTCGAGGTGAATGGACCGTGCTTCGCCCTGCCGTACCTGAACAAGCTTACCTTCGGAATTGGGACGGCTGCAAGAAACCTTAACGACATGCTTCTGGTTGCTTAAGGTCCTCGATACGTGTACATGCCGAAGCACTTCAAGGATGCCATCATTCGCCAACTCAGCCTCCACTTCCAGTATCTGCTGGAGGCACACGACGATGAGCACGCGTTGCTGAAGTGGTTGCGCCGGCGTGCGACCGGTATGGTCTGGCTGTGCGCCTCATGGCTGCTGGAGTCGGGCGCGCCACGTATGTTGTCTTTGCGATGAAGGGCAACTTGCAAAACTTCTTTTGTATCGACGACTTGTTTCGTGACATCCCCGAAGCTACTGCTGTCGTCCGCGTGACTGTTATGACCAATCTTTCTACAGCTGGACTTGTTCAACTGGTGCGCTGGAGGCACAGTCGGCCTGACGGATACAAGGGCGCAACGCATGAGCTGTACAGAGTATTGCAGGCTCCCCCATTTTACGGATCAGTGTCGACAAAGCACGTACGTGATCGCAATGTGGTGGGCGCAGCCATGAATAAGTGCTTGGTGTATTCGAGAGCGGCGCATGTCTTCAAACCGCCTCTGAAGCCACAATTTTTAAGTTCAGACCGTGATCGGTTAGTGTGCGTGCAGATTGGAGCTCACTTCTCAACTTTCCATCCAAGATGAAAATCGACCTTACCTACGCCTCCGACTCCGATTCCGCGTCCGCGTCCGCCGCCGCCGCCGATGTTCCTGTCGCTGCAGCTCCTGACTCTGTACAGCCGCCTCCATCATACCGCATGTTCGACGCTGAAGAACTCGACGTCGACTACTTCGAGGTGAATGGACCGTGCTTCGTCCTGCCGTACCTGAACAAGCTTACCTTCGGAATTGGGACGGCTGCAAGAAACCTCAACGACATGCTTCTGGTCGCCCAAGGTCCTAGATACGTGAACATGCCGAAGCACTTCAAGGATGCCATCATTCGCCAACTCAGCCTCCACTTCCAGTATCTGCTGGAGGCACACGACGATGAGCACGCGTTGCTGAAGTGGTTGCGCCGGCGTGTGACCGGTATGGTCTGGCTGCGCCTCATGGCTGCTGGTGTCGGGCGCGTCACGTATGTTGTCTTTGCGATGAAGGGCAACTTGCAAAACTTCTTTTGGATCAACGACTTGTTTCGTGACATCCCCGAAGCTACTGCTGTCGTCCGCGTGACTGTTATGACCAATCTTTCTACAGCTGGACTTGTTCAACTGGTGCGCTGGAGGCACAGTCGGCCTGAAGGATACAAGGGCGCAACGCATGAGCTGTATAGAGTATTGCAGGCTCCCCCATTTTACGGATCAGTGTCGACAAAGCACGTACGTGGTCGCAATGTGGTGGGCGCAGCCATGAATAAGTGCTTGGTGTATTCGAGAGCGGCGCATGTCTTCAAGCCGCCTCTGAAGCCACAATTTTTAAGTTAAGACCGTGATCGGTTAGTGTGCGTGCAGATTGGAGCTCACTTCTCAACTTTCCATCCAAGATGAAAATCGACCTTACCTACGCCTCCGACTCCGGTTCCGCGTCCGCCGCCGCCGCCGATGTTCCTGTCGCTGCAGCTCCTGACTCTGTACAGCCACCTCCATCATATCGCATGTTCGACGCTGAAGAACTCGACGTCGACTACTTCGAGGTGAATGGACCGTGCTTCGTCCTGCCGTACCTGAACAAGCTTACCTTCGGAATTGGGACGGCTGCAAGAAACCTCAACGACATGCTTCTGGTCGCCCAAGGTCCTAGATACGTGAACATGCCGAAGCACTTCAAGGATGCCATCATTCGCCAACTCAGCCTCCACTTCCAGTATCTGCTGGAGGCACACGACGATGAGCACGCGTTGCTGAAGTGGTTGCGCCGGCGTGTGACCGGTATGGTCTGGCTGCGCCTCATGGCTGCTGGTGTCGGGCGCACCACGTATGTTGTCTTTGCGATGAAGGGCAACTTGCAAAACTTCTTTTGGATCGACGACTCGTTTCGTGACATCCCCGAAGCTACTGCTGTCGTCCGCGTGACTGTTATGACCAATCTTTCTACAGCTGGACTTGTTCAACTGGTGCGCTGGAGGCACAGTCGGCCTGAAGGATACAAGGGCGCAACGCATGAGCTGTATAGAGTATTGCAGGCTCCCCCATTTTACGGATCAGTGTCGACAAAGCACGTACGTGGTCGCAATGTGGTGGGCGCAGCCATGAATAAGTGCTTGGTGTATTCGAGAGCGGCGCATGTCTTCAAGCCGCCTCTGAAGCCACAATTTTTAAGTTAAGACCGTGATCGGTTAGTGTGCGTGCAGATTGGAGCTCACTTCTCAACTTTCCATCCAAGATGAAAATCGACCTTACCTACGCCTCCGACTCCGATTCCGCGTCCGCGTCCGCCGCCGCCGCCGATGTTCTTGTCGCTGCAGCTCCTGACTCTGTACAGCCACCTCCATCATATCGCATGTTCGACGCTGAAGAACTCGACGTCGACTACTTCGAGGCGAATGGACCGTGCTTCGTCCTGCCGTACCTGAACAAGTTTACCTTCGGAATTGGGACGGCTGCAAGAAACCTCAACGACATGCTTCTGGTCGCCCAAGGTCCTAGATACGTGAACATGCCGAAGCACTTCAAGGATGCCATCATTCGCCAACTCAGCCTCCACTTCCAGTATCTGCTGGTGGCACACGACGATGAGCACGCGTTGCTGAAGTGGTTGCGTCGGCGTGTGACCGGTATGGTCTGGCTGTGCGCCTCATGGCTGCTGGAGTCGGGCGCGTCACGTATGTTGTCTTTGCGATGAAGGGCAACTTGCAAAACTTCTTTTGGATCGACGACTCGTTTCGTGACATCCCCGAAGCTACTGCTGTCGTCCGCGTGACTGTTATGACCAATCTTTCTACAGCTGGACATGTTCAACTGGTGCGCTGAAGGCACAGTCGGCCTGACGGATACAAGGGCGCAACGCATGAGCTGTACAGAGTATTGCAGGCTCCCCCATTCTACGGATCAGTGTCGACAAAGCACGTACGTGGTCGCAATGTGGTGGGCGCAGCCATGAATAAGTGCTTGGTGTATTCGAGAGCGGCGCATGTCTTCAAGCGGACTATGAAGCCACAATTTTTAAGTTCAGACCGTGATCGGTTAGTGTGCGTGCAGATTGGAGCTCACTTCTCAACTTTCCATCCAAGATGAAAATCGACCTTACCTACGCCTCCGACTCCGCGTCCGCGTCCGCCGCCGCCGTCGCCGATGTTCCTGTCGCTGCAGCTCCTGACTCTGTACAGCCGCCTCCATACCGCATGTTCAACGATGAAGATCTCGACGTCGACTACTTCGAGGTGAATGGACCGTGCTTCGCCCTGCCGTACCTGAATAAGCTTACCTTCGGAATTGGGACGGCTGCAAGAAACCTTAACGACATGCTTCTGGTTGCTTAAGGTCCTGGATACGTGTTCATGCCGAAGCACTTCAAGGATGCCATCATTCGCCAACTCAGCCTCCACTTCCAGTATCTGCTGGTGGCACACGACGATGAGCACGCGTTGCTGAAGTGGTTGCGTCGGCGTGTGACCGGTATGGTCTGGCTGTGCGCCTCATGGCTGCTGGAGTCGGGCGCGTCACGTATGTTGTCTTTGCGATGAAGGGCAACTTGCAAAACTTCTTTTGGATCAACGACTTGTTTCGTGACATCCCCGAAGCTACTGCTGTCGTCCGCGTGACTGTTATGACCAATCTTTCTACAGCTGGACTTGTTCAACTGGTGCGCTGGAGGCACAGTCGGCCTGAAGGATACAAGGGCGCAACGCATGAGCTGTATAGAGTATTGCAGGCTCCCCCATTTTACGGATCAGTGTCAACAAAGCACGTACGTGATCGCAATGTGGTGGGCGCAGCCATGAATAAGTGCTTGGTGTATTCGAGAGCGGCGCATGTCTTCAAGCGGACTATGAAGCCACAATTTTTAAGTACAGACAGTGATCGGTTAGTGTGCGTGCAGATTGGAGCTCACTTCTCAACTTTCCATCCAAGATGAAAATCGACCTTACCTACGCCTCCGACTCCGCGTCCGCGTCCGCCGCCGCCGCCGCCGATGTTCCTGTCGCTGCAGCTCCTGACTCTGTACAGCCGCCTCCATCATACCGCATGTTCGACGCTGAAGAACTCGACGTCGACTACTTCGAGGTGAATGGACCGTGCTTCGTCCTGCCGTACCTGAACAAGCTTACCTTCGGAATTGGGACGGCTGCAAGAAACCTCAACGACATGCTTCTGGTCGCCCAAGGTCCTAGATACGTGAACATGCCGAAGCACTTCAAGGATGCCATCATTCGCCAACTCAGCCTCCACTTCCAGTATCTGCTGGAGGCACACGACGATGAGCACGCGTTGCTGAAGTGGTTGCGCCGGCGTGTGACCGGTATGGTCTGGCTGCGCCTCATGGCTGCTGGTGTCGGGCGCGTCACGTATGTTGTCTTTGCGATGAAGGACAACTTGCAAAACTTCTTTTGGATCGACGACTCGTTTCGTGACATCCCCGAAGCTACTGCTGTCGTCCGCGTGACTGTTATGACCAATCTTTCTACAGCTGGACTTGTTCAACTGGTGCGCTGAAGGCACAGTCGGCCTGACGGATACAAGGGCGCAACGCATGAGCTGTATAGAGTATTGCAGGCTCCCCCATTTTACGGATCAGTGTCGACAAAGCACGTACGTGGTCGCAATGTGGTGGGCGCAGCCATGAATAAGTGCTTGGTGTATTCGAGAGCGGCGCATGTCTTCAAGCCGCCTCTGAAGCCACAATTTTTAAGTTAAGACCGTGATCGGTTAGTGTGCGTGCAGATTGGAGCTCACTTCTCAACTTTCCATCCAAGATGAAAATCGACCTTACCTCCGCCTCCGACTCCGCGTCCGCGTCCGCCGCCGCCGTCGTCGATGTTCCTGTCGCTGCAGCTCCTGACTCTGTACAGCCGCCTCCATACCGCATGTTCAACGATGAAGATCTCGACGTCGACTACTTCGAGGTGAATGGACCGTGCTTCGTCCTGCCGTACCTGAATAAGCTTACCTTCGGAATTGGGACGGCTGCAAGAAACCTCAACGACATTGTTCTGGTTGCCCAAGGTCCTGGATACGTGAACATGCCGAAGCACTTCAAGGATGCCATCATTCGCCAACTCAGCCTCCACTTCCAGTATCTGCTGGAGGCACACGACGATGAGCACGCGTTGCTGAAGTGGTTGCGCCGGCGTGTGACCGGTATGGTCTGGCTGTGCGCCTCATGGCTGCTGGAGTCGGGCGCGCCACGTATGTTGTCTTTGCGATGAAGGGCAACTTGCAAAACGTCTTTTGGATCGACGACTCGTTTCGTGACATCCCCGAAGCTACTGCTGTCGTCCGCGTGACTGTTATGACCAATCTTTCTACAGCTGGACTTGTTCAACTGGTGCGCTGGAGGCACAGTCGGCCTGACGGATACAAGGGCGCAACGCATGAGCTGTATAGAGTATTACAGGCTCCCCCATTCTACGGATCAGTGTCGACAAAGCACGTACGTGGTCGCAATGTGGTGGGCGCAGCCATGAATAAGTGCTTGGTGTATTCGAGAGCGGCGCATGTCTTCAAACCGACTCTGAAGCCACAATTTTTAAGTTCAGACCGTGATCGGTTAGTGTGCGTGGAGATTGATGCTCACTTCTCACTTTCCACCTCCAAGATGAAAATCGACCTTACCTACGCCTCCGACTCCGATTCCGCGTCCGCCGCCGCCGCCGTTGTTCCTGTCGCTGCAGCTCCTGACTCTGTACAGCCGCCTCCATCATACCGCATGTTCGACGCTGAAGAACTCGACGTCGACTACTTCGAGGTGAATGGACCGTGCTTTGCCCTGCCGTACCTGAACAAGCTTACCTTCGGAATTGGGACGGCTGCAAGAAACCTTAACGACATGCTTCTGGTTGCCCAAGGTCCTGGATACGTGTACATGCCGAAGCACTTCAAGGATGCCATCATTCGCCAACTCAGCCTCCACTTCCAGTATCTACTGGAGGCACACGACGATGAGCACGCGTTGCTGAAGTGGTTGCGCCGGCGTGTGACCGGTATGGTCTGGCTGCGCCTCATGGCTGCTGGAGTCGGGCGCACCACGTATGTTGTCTTTGCGATGAAGGGCAACTTGCAAAACTTCTTTTGGATCGACGACTCGTTTCGTGACATCCCCGAAGCTACTGCTGTCGTCCGCGTGACTGTTATGACCAATCTTTCTACAGCTGGACTTGTTCAACTGGTGCGCTGGAGGCACAGTCGGCCTGAAGGATACAAGGGCGCAACGCATGAGCTGTATAGAGTATTGCAGGCTCCCCCATTTTACGGATCAGTGTCGACAAAGCCCTTACGTGATGCTACAAGGTGGTGGGCGCAGCCATGAATAAGTGCTTGGTGTATTCGAGAGCGGCGCATGTCTTCAAGCCGCCTCTGAAGCCACAATTTTTAAGTTAAGACCGTGATCGGTTAGTGTGCGTGCGGATTGGAGCTCACTTCTCAACTTTCCATCCAAGATGAAAATCGACCTTACCTACGCCTCCGACTCCGATTCCGCGTCCGCCGCCGCCGCCGTTGTTCCTGTCGCTGCAGCTCCTGACTCTGTACAGCCGCCTCCATCATACCGCATGTTCGACGTTGAAGAACTCGACGTCGACTACTTCGAGGTGAATGGACCGTGCTTCGCCCTGCCGTACCTGAACAAGCTTACCTTCGGAATTGGGACGGCTGCAAGAAACCTTAACGACATGCTTCTGGTTGCTTAAGGTCCTGGATACGTGAACATGCCGAAGCACTTCAAGGATGCCATCATTCGCCAACTCAGCCTCCACTTCCAGTATCTGCTGGAGGCACACGACGATGAGCACGCGTTGCTGAAGTGGTTGCGCCGGCGTGTGACCGGTATGGTCTGGCTGTGCGCCTCACGGCTGCTGGAGTCGGGCGCGCCACGTATGTTGTCTTTGCGATGAAGGGCAACTTGCAAAACTTCTTTTGGATCGACGACTTGTTTCGTGACATCCCCGAAGCTACTGCTGTCGTCCGCGTGACTGTTATGACCAATCTTTCTACAGCTGGACTTGTTCAACTGGTGCGCTGGAGGCACAGTCGGCCTGACGGATACAAGGGCGCAACGCATGAGCTGTATAGAGTATTGCAGGCTCCCCCATTTTACGGATCAGTGTCGACAAAGCACGTACGTGGTCGCAATGTGGTGGGCGCAGCCATGAATAAGTGCTTGGTGTATTCGAGAGCGGCGCATGTCTTCAAGCCGCCTCTGAAGCCACAATTTTTAAGTTCAGACCGTGATCGGTTAGTGTGCGTGCAGATTGGAGCTCACTTCTCAACTTTCCATCCAAGATGAAAATCGACCTTACCTACGCCTCCGACTCCGCGTCCGCGTCCGCCGCCGCCGCCGTCGTTGTTCCTGTCGCTGCAGCTCCTGACTCTGTACAGCCGCCTCCATCATACCGCATGTTCAACGCTGAAGAACTCGACGTCGACTACTTCGAGGTGAATGGACCGTGCTTCGTCCTGCCGTACCTGAATAAGCTTACCTTCGGAATTGGGACGGCTGCAAGAAACCTTAACGACATGCTTCTGGTTGCTTAAGGTCCTGGATACGTGAACATGCCGAAGCACTTCAAGGATGCCATCATTCGCCAACTCAGCCTCCACTTCCAGTATCTGCTGGAGGCACACGACGATGAGCACGCGTTGCTGAAGTGGTTGCGCCGGCGTGTGATCGGTATGGTCTGGCTGTGCGCCTCACGGCTGCTGGAGTCGGGCGCGCCACGTATGTTGTCTTTGCGATGAAGGGCAACTTGCAAAACTTCTTTTGGATCGACGACTTGTTTCGTGACATCCCCGAAGCTACTGCTGTCGTCCGCGTGACTGTTATGACCAATCTTTCTACAGCTGGACTTGTTCAACTGGTGCACTGGAGGCACAGTCGGCCTGACGGATACAAGGGCGCAACGCATGAGCTGTATAGAGTATTGCAGGCTCCCCCATTTTACGGATCAGTGTCGACAAAGCACGTACGTGGTCGCAATGTGGTGGGCGCAGCCATGAATAAGTGCTTGGTGTATTCGAGAGCGGCGCATGTCTTCAAGCCGACTCTGAAGCCACAATTTTTAAGTTCAGACCGTGATCGGTTAGTGTGCGTGGAGATTGATGCTCACTTCTCACTTTCCACCTCCAAGATGAAAATCGACCTTACCTACGCCTCCGACTCCGATTCCGCGTCCGCCGCCGCCGCCGTTGTTCCTGTCGCTGCAGCTCCTGACTCTGTACAGCCGCCTCCATCATACCGCATGTTCGACGCTGAAGAACTCGACGTCGACTACTTCGAGGTGAATGGACCGTGCTTTGCCCTGCCGTACCTGAACAAGCTTACCTTCGGAATTGGGACGGCTGCAAGAAACCTTAACGACATGCTTCTGGTTGCCCAAGGTCCTGGATACGTGTACATGCCGAAGCACTTCAAGGATGCCATCATTCGCCAACTCAGCCTCCACTTCCAGTATCTACTGGAGGCACACGACGATGAGCACGCGTTGCTGAAGTGGTTGCGCCGGCGTGTGACCGGTATGGTCTGGCTGTGCGCCTCACGGCTGCTGGAGTCGGGCGCGTCACGTATCGATGAAGGGCAACTTGCAAAACTTCTTTTGGATCGACGACTTGTTTCGTGACATCCCCGAAGCTACTGCTGTCGTCCGCGTGACTGTTATGACCAATCTTTCTACAGCTGGACTTGTTCAACTGGTGCGCTGGAGGCACAGTCGGCCTGACGGATACAAGGGCGCAACGCATGAGCTGTATAGAGTATTGCAGGCTCCCCCATTTTACGGATCAGTGTCGACAAAGCACGTACGTGGTCGCAATGTGGTGGGCGCAGCCATGAATAAGTGCTTGGTGTATTCGAGAGCGGCGCATGTCTTCAAGCCGCCTCTGAAGCCACAATTTTTAAGTTCGGACCGTGATCGGTTAGTGTGCGTGCAGATTGGAGCTCACTTCTCAACTTTCCATCCAAGATGAAAATCGACCTTACCTACGCCTCCGACTCCGCGTCCGCGTCCGCCGCCGCCGTCGCCGATGTTCCTGTCGCTGCAGCTCCTGACTCTGTACAGCCGCCTCCATACAGCATGTTCAACGATGAAGATCTCGACGTCGACTACTTCGAGGTGAATGGACCGTGCTTCGTCCTGCCGTACCTGAATAAGCTTACCTTCGGAATTGGGACGGCTGCAAGAAACCTTAACGACATGCTTCTGGTTGCTTAAGGTCCTGGATACGTGAACATGCCGAAGCACTTCAAGGATGCCATCATTCGCCAACTCAGCCTCCACTTCCAGTATCTGCTGGAGGCACACGACGATGAGCACGCGTTGCTGAAGTGGTTGCGCCGGCGTGTGATCGGTATGGTCTGGCTGTGCGCCTCACGGCTGCTGGAGTCGGGCGCGCCACGTATGTTGTCTTTGCGATGAAGGGCAACTTGCAAAACTTCTTTTGGATCGACGACTTGTTTCGTGACATCCCCGAAGCTACTGCTGTCGTCCGCGTGACTGTTATGACCAATCTTTCTACAGCTGGACTTGTTCAACTGGTGCGCTGGAGGCACAGTCGGCCTGACGGATACAAGGGCGCAACGCATGAGCTGTATAGAGTATTGCAGGCTCCCCCATTTTACGGATCAGTGTCGACAAAGCACGTACGTGGTCGCAATGTGGTGGGCGCAGCCATGAATAAGTGCTTGGTGTATTCGAGAGCGGCGCATGTCTTCAAGCCGCCTCTGAAGCCACAATTTTTAAGTTCAGACCGTGATCGGTTAGTGTGCGTGCAGATTGGAGCTCACTTCTCAACTTTCCATCCAAGATGAAAATCGACCTTACCTACGCCTCCGACTCCGCGTCCGCGTCCGCCGCCGCCGTCGCCGATGTTCCTGTCGCTGCAGCTCCTGACTCTGTACAGCCGCCTCCATACCGCATGTTCAACGATGAAGATCTCGACGTCGACTACTTCGAGGTGAATGGACCGTGCTTCGCCCTGCCGTACCTGAATAAGCTTACCTTCGGAATTGGGACGGCTGCAAGAAACCTTAACGACATGCTTCTGGTTGCTTAAGGTCCTGGATACGTGTTCATGCCGAAGCACTTCAAGGATGCCATCATTCGCCAACTCAGCCTCTACTTCCAGTATCTGCTGGAGGCACACGACGATGAGCACGCGTTGCTGAAGTGGTTGCGCCGGCGTGTGACCGGTATGGTCTGGCTGTGCGCCTCACGGCTGCTGGAGTCGGGCGCGTCACGTATGTTGTCTTTGCGATGAAGGGCAACTTGCAAAACTTCTTTTGGATCGACGACTTGTTTCGTGACATCCCCGAAGCTACTGCTGTCGTCCGCGTGACTGTTATGACCAATCTTTCTACAGCTGGACTTGTTCAACTGGTGCGCTGGAGGCACAGTCGGCCTGACGGATACAAGGGCGCAACGCATGAGCTGTATAGAGTATTGCAGGCTCCCCCATTTTACGGATCAGTGTCGACAAAGCACGTACGTGGTCGCAATGTGGTGGGCGCAGCCATGAATAAGTGCTTGGTGTATTCGAGAGCGGCGCATGTCTTCAAGCCGCCTCTGAAGCCACAATTTTTAAGTTCAGACCGTGATCGGTTAGTGTGCGTGCAGATTGGAGCTCACTTCTCAACTTTCCATCCAAGATGAAAATCGACCTTACCTACGCCTCCGACTCCGCGTCCGCGTCCGCCGCCGCCGTCGCCGATGTTCCTGTCGCTGCAGCTCCTGACTCTGTACAGCCGCCTCCATACAGCATGTTCAACGATGAAGATCTCGACGTCGACTACTTCGAGGTGAATGGACCGTGCTTCGTCCTGCCGTACCTGAATAAGCTTACCTTCGGAATTGGGACGGCTGCAAGAAACCTTAACGACATGCTTCTGGTTGCTTAAGGTCCTGGATACGTGAACATGCCGAAGCACTTCAAGGATGCCATCATTCGCCAACTCAGCCTCCACTTCCAGTATCTGCTGGAGGCACACGACGATGAGCACGCGTTGCTGAAGTGGTTGCGCCGGCGTGTGACCGGTATGGTCTGGCTGTGCGCCTCACGGCTGCTGGAGTCGGGCGCGCCACGTATGTTGTCTTTGCGATGAAGGGCAACTTGCAAAACTTCTTTTGGATCGACGACTTGTTTCGTGACATCCCCGAAGCTACTGCTGTCGTCCGCGTTACTGTTATGACCAATCTTTCTACAGCTGGACTTGTTCAACTGGTGCGCTGGAGGCACAGTCGGCCTGACGGATACAAGGGCGCAACGCATGAGCTGTATAGAGTATTGCTGTAACAGGGTTACACGGGTTTACACCTGGTGTGTTCCACACATGGATACACTTTGTGTAAGGTACATAGTTGATGTACGGACACTCGAGGGAGTGTGTGTGGCTGAGAGCCACACGTTATGCATTTGAAGTAGGATTTCATTTGGTTTTACTATGTTAGATAGTTAACCACATACATTTACCCCCTAGGCGGCTAGCCGCAATAAAAGATAAATAAACAGTTTGGATTTGGAACACTAAGAGTAAAGTCCTTTTATTAAGGTCGTAGTTAGTAGGTGCCTTTGGTAATAAAGGTCTATTAACCCTTAATAAGGTGAGTGTTAATCCTTAACTCGTTGAGTTAACCGTCTTCCTCTGACGCTAAAGCTACGGCAGCCCCGCTGCACTTGGTAGCACTCGTAGTCAATCCTGCGACTGAGTCTTTTGACTGATCCCTCTGAGAGGATGGAACACGCTGTGTTCGCGAGCTTGCCGCCAGGCCAACAAGAGACGCTTAAAAAGCTTATGTCTCTGTTGGGCCCCGAGGGCATTGCTCATCTTGCTTCGCAAGGGCCAGAGGCGGTGTCCGCCAGACTGGAGGCTTTTGCAAGCTACGAGAAGGCGCGCTTAGAGCATGTACAAGAGCGCGTGAGCGCAACGGCGTCCGCCGCATCGTCCGCGGCCGCGTCGTCGACGCACGAGTGGTCTAATAGACCGAAACCGCTCATGTTGAGCGTGAAGACCTTCGAGGGGAAGGAAGGGGAGAACCTCCTTCTCTGGACCCAACAGGTCGAGATGGCCATGGGATCGGCCCTGCTCCAGACTGAGCAACAGCGCGTAGCGCTGGCGATCTCAAGGCTCGGTGGACGAGCTCAAGAGTGGGCACTAACGTGCGGCACGTCTGTGGACGCTGCTTTCCCGACTTGGGATCAGCTGAAACAGCAACTAGTGCGCGTATTCGCGCTGCCTAACCAGGCGTACCGTATACGGTCGAAGTTCCTCGCTACCCGCCAGGGTAAAAAGGAGTTGATGGACTATGTCCAAGAGTTGAGAACTCTGATCGCCGGTATGGCGTCGAGCCCTCTCCCCGAGGCGGTCGCAGTGACCGTGTTTATGGAGGGCCTGCGCACGGGCGCTGCCTGAACGGAAGTTTTCCGTGTTCACCCGTCCTCATTTGAGGAGGCCGTGAACGTGGCATTGAATGCCGACTATAACTTCCAGTCTGCGAGACTGGGTCCGAGCGCTGGTAGCGCGCGCTCTTCGAGCGGTCCTGAACCGATGGACCTCAGCCACGCTGAAGACGAGGCTGACCTCTATGCTGCTGAGCAGCGCTCCAGCATCCGTCGATGCTATACGTGCGGAAGCACCCGCCATTTGAGGCCTAGTTGCCCGTTGCGCAACAAGGCCCAGGCTCCATCGAGCCGAAGCGCCGCTTCGAACCCTCAACCAGGGTCGTCGCGGGGAAACGACGGAACCCAGTAGGCGCGGGGCGCCCTACTGGGGAAGAACTGAGTTCTGTTGGGCCTCTGGGAGGCAGGAGAGAACGGGACTCAGCCCCGCAGAGAGCTAAGCTCTCTTACTCACGTGGTGAGTGCAAGCCCGGCTTGCTAGTCGTTCAAGCGAACGTGAAAGGCTTCTACAAGCCGTGGAGAGTCTTGATCGACTCGGGGGCGTCCGGCAACTATGTCCGGCGCTCCACTGTTGACGGTTTTAAACCGTATGCGGAGGCTCTGAAGGAGCCTCGAAGAGATAAGATCTCTGTCCGTCTTGCGACGGGGACACTAGTGACAGTGTCGAAGGTCTCTATTGACCTTAACGTGAAGTTCTTAGACTTCGATAGCGTGGAACGCTGCTTGGTCTTAGACCTGGATGAGAGGTATGACCTCATCCTTGGTATGGCGTGGCTCGAGAGCCACGAGCCATGGATCGACTGGAAGTCGAAGACGTTGGGCGCTACGCGCCCGTCTCCTAGTGGAGCATTGGCGAGTCATGAACCCACCTCTGCTCGGAGACAGAAGCGCTATTGGCGCGAGCACGAGACCGAATCGGTCATGGTGCTGGACATTGGAATGTCAGAGTTAGTGAGCAACGAAGTTGCTGTTTGCCGTGAGTGTGACTCACAGGGCGTGCGCGGGGTGGCGCGTTATCCGCCGAGCGGTGTTTGTAGGGTCGCTGACCCGCCGCTGTGTCCTATGGACAAATGTGTAACGGCACGTACTCCGTTGAGCGGTGTTTGTAGGGTCGCTGACCCGCCGCTGTGTCCTATGGACAAACGTGGAACGGCACGTAAACCGTTGAGCGGTAATTGTAGGGTCGCTGACCCGCCGCTGTGTCCTAAGGACAATTGTGGAACGGCACGTACTCCGTTGAGCGGTGCTCGTAGGGTCGCTGACCCGCCGCTGAGTGTCTCGAATGACACTGTTCCCTCTCCGAGGAGCCATAGTGCGTTGGCACCTAGGCAGCGCGACGGTGATGTCGCCCTGCAGCCCTCATCCGGCCGTGCTCGGGCGAGGAGGGAGAGGAGGAAGAGACGCAGAGCGTCTGTGACGTCTATGACGTCGGACGAGGTGTCCAGCGTGTTGAGCGGTGAGGCTCCACGCGACTGCAGTGAGCAGTTATACACACTCGTGAATGGAGTGACAGGGGATGTCGACGGAGACATAAGTCTCGAGCGACTCCCGTCGGTTGATGCTCTGTTAGAGCTGGACGAGATGTCCGTCGCCGAGTTTGGCGAGGCCTTAAAGGCCGGCGAGCTTGCCGAGGTGGTCATGATACGACCCGAGGAGGAGTTGAACTCCTCGTCCGTCGTGGACGAAGCTGTCCTTGAGGACACGAAGCGAGCGCTGAGCGCTAGGAGTGGATCTTCGATCCTCAAGGATCCCTCGGATCCGTTTTATCCTTTGATCAAGGAATACCACGATGTGGTGTCGAAGGACCCGCCGTCAGGGTTGCCTCCGGATCGAGGCGTACGTCATGAGATTGACTTGGTTCCTGGAACCAAATACTGCGTAACACGGCAGTGGCCCTTACCAAGGGAGCAATGTGACGTCATCGACGCGTTCTTCCGTGCAAAGCACGAGGCCGGCTTGGTGCGTGAGAGCAAGTATCCGCACTCGACACCCACGTTCTGTGTCAGAAAGCCTAATGGCAAGTGGCGCATAGTGCATGCTTTTAATAAGCTGAATGCAGCCACCATTCCGGCGCAGACGCCGATTCCTCGAAAGGATGTTCTGCAGAACAACATGGTGGGATGTACGTTGTACAGTGCACTCGACTTGGTCGACGGGTATTATCAGTTGCTCATGAGAGCTAGCGATATACCCCTCACGGCTGGGAGCACTCCGAGCGGTATGCTCTGGGAGTGGTTGGTGATGCCCCAAGGGCTGTCGAACGCGCCTGCGACGTTCAATCGTCTAGTGACGCAGTTGTTTAGGCCCCATCGGGCGTACGCTCAGACGTACTTTGACGACATCTTCGTCCATAGTCGTGCGGAGCACGGGAGGTCAGATGTGGAGAACCACCTTGACCATTTGCGAGCGGTGCTCGAGTGCATGCGCACAAATAAGTTGTATGCCAACTTAGATAAATGCGTCTTTGGCGCGGAGGAAATTCCTTTCCTCGGATGCTTCATTGGGAAGCGAGGCCTTAGGGCAGATCCTGCCAAGGTTAAGGCCATTGTGGACTGGCCGGTTCCATCGAACCCGAAAGACTTGCGTAAGTGGCTTGGCTTAGCCAATTACTTGCACAAGTACAGCGAGAATTACGCTGATATGGCTCGGCCATTGTCCAATCTCCTTAAGAAGGATGCACCTTGGTGCTGGGATGTCGATCACGAGGAAGCCTTCAAGGCTGTTAAGGAGAGTCTCCTTCACGCGCCCATCTTGGCGCTTCCGGACCCGGATCGTCCGTTTAGCGTCGTCTGCGACGCCTCCGATTTTGCAATCGGTTGTGCTTTACTACAAGCAGACGCCGAAGGGCGTGAACGCGTTATCGCGTTTGAATCTCGCCAGCTTAAAGCTGCTGAGAAGAACTATCCAGTTCATGACAAGGAGCTACTTGCAATGAAGTATGCTCTAGTCAAATTTAGAGTACATTTACTCGGCTCTAAGCCCTTTGTGATCTATACAGATCATGCGTCTTTACGCACTGCGACTCAGTCGCCTCACCTCTCACAGAGAATGGCAAGATGGCTTTCATTCTTTGCCGAGTATAACTTCGAGGTGAAGTATAAGCCGGGCCGGCTAAACGTAGTGGCCGATGCGCTATCGCGCAGGCCAGACTACGAGTTGACTCATGTCACTACTGTGACGTCGTCGGTCCCCGACCTTATACGGAGGGCATACGCCCAAGACGACACGTGTGTAGCTCTGCTACGTGCTCTTGGGAGCGAAGAGTTTAAAGACTCTGACAAGGAATTGTCACCGCGCTTACGCGCGAGGCTGCAGCGTTATACGCTTGACCATGGCCTGCTGTACTACAGCACTGACCCTGAGGACACTCCTCGAGTGGTCGTCCCTCATGATGAGGATCTTAAGTATCGCATCCTCTATGAGGTGCATGATACGCCTGTCGGTGGACATCTTGGTCGTGAGAAGACCTATGGCTCGGTGAGCAAGATGTATTGGTGGCCCAAGATGTACAAGTGGGCAAGCACCTATCTGCGTACATGTGAAACATGTCAACGGACCAAGTCCGCGCCGCATGCGGCTGCGCCGTTGGCGAGTTTGCCAGTCCCTTCGGGATGTTGGCAGTCCATTAGTATGGACTTTGTGTTTGGCCTTCCCAAGGATAAGGCGGGCAACACGGGTGTCGTGGTCTTTGTTGACCGATTGAGCAAGATGGCTCATCTTGCGGCTGTGCCGGACACCGTTGACGGTGAGGATACAGCTAAGCTTTCTTAGACAGAGTCTTTCGCCAACATGGCTTGCCTGAGGCAATTGTCTCTGATAGAGACCCTCGCTTTACAGCGAAGTTCTGGACGTCCTTGTTCAGGGTGCTCGGCACCAAGTTGGACATGTCCACGGCGGATCATCCGCAGACCGATGGTCAAACTGAACGCGTGAATCGCGTTGTGGAGGATATCCTCCGAAGCGTCTGCGCTGAAGCGCCACGACGCTGGAGCGAGATGCTCCCCCTTGTTGAGTTCGCAATGAACAATGCGGTGCATGCCTCGACAGGCTTCACCCCGTTCTATGTGAACGGCTTGGTCGACCCTCGCGTCCCTCTAACGCCGCCACGGTGTGGCTCTGGGCTTGATGGGGGAGGGTTAGCCGATCGGCTTGCTGATGTCAGCCCAGTTGCGGTTCGCAAGCAAGTCGATGACTTTGTCTCCTTGAGACTGAGCGTCATGCGCCAGGTGCGCGACGCGATGGCTGAAAGCCAGGATCTCCAAAAGGAGTATGCAGATGCCAAAGGCAGGAAGAACATGGAAAGGTTTGAGATTGGGGATCTTGTTTTATTAAACGCTAAAAACCTACCTACACATGCAGTGTCTGCGGTCTTTAAGACCAAGTTGAGGCCTAGGTTCATTGGACCGTTCAAGGTCGTGGCCAAGAAGGGCCTGGCGTACACGCTCAATCTTCCGAAGAAGATGCGTACGCACCCGGTATTCTACGTGGGCTTGCTTAAGCCATACCGGGACCCTGCTCGGGTGAGCTCTGAGGCGCTAGCGCCGGGTCGGACGAGGGCTGCGAAGCAGCGAGAGGCTGCGAGGCAGCAGGAGGCTGCGAGCCAACAGGAGGCTGAGAGCCAACAGGGTGCTGAGGCCCAGCACCAGAGTCCGAGTGCGCGAGATACTGCGGGGCAGCAGGACGCTGCAGAGCAGCAGGGTGTGGAGGCACAGGAAGCTGCAAGGCAGCAGGCGGTAGAGCCATCGGCGGTGGCATTGCCACGGGATGAGAGCCGTAAGGCTGCATCCGAACCAAGAGGTCGAGTTGACCCTGCAGCTGAGCAATCTGACGCTCAAGGTCTACGACCCGCTGCTGCATCGCCTGAGGCGACTCCAGCCAGTCGAGGCGACGCTCGACCTCCTCGAGGCCATTCGCTAGGCGATGCGAGGAGCGGTCCACGTCGGCGACGTAGTCGCTCACCGAGCGGACGCGGCTCTGTAGGGAGAGGAAGTCCCCGAAGCTCGCAGCGCGAGAGTCCAGCGGACGCCCGGCCTCCCCTGCTCTGCTCGATGAGCATGGGAATCTCCACTATCATGTGGAGCGCCTGATGGCGCGGCGCAGGCGCCAGGGTCATAACCAGTATCTGGTAAAGTGGCGAGGTTACCCTCATTCCCAGAACTCATGGGAGTTCGAGGTGCCACTGCGGCAAGATTGCCCTGACGTCGTGGACGCTTACGATCGGCGTCACCCGGTGACGGAGCGCCCACAGGGCGCGCGACGGAGTCGCCGGGCGCGCCGCGCTTCCCACTACTAGAGTGGGGTGACGACAGGTCAAGAGCTGAGCTCAGGCCTTGACCAGTGGCTGTAACAGCCGACCCATGGCTATGGGTAGGGCTGCTCACAGCGGGAGCAGGAGGCCGGGGTGCCTCGTAGCGTGAGGGACGTTGTCCCGGTACACGCCGTCTTGCTTGTCGCTTCGCGAAGTCGAGGCGTAAGCGCCGCTCTAAGCGGATATCGGTTTCCGAGAAACTAGCTCGGAGAGCATCGAAGGAGTGGAGCCGTCGGGATAGCTCCACCCAGTTCTGAAACTGCGCTTCGTAAGCGGCCGTTGTTTCACCCTCTGAGAGGACCACCGGCACTGTCCGCATGGCCGGCACGGCCTCACCGTTGAGCTGCTGACGCAAGCGCTCCCGGTACTCCGATGGAGTTGTGACTTGTGGAGTCAAGAAGCGCTCGCGGAGCGAATGTCGCTGGGCGACTTCATCAGGCGTCTCGGGCGCGCGCCCACACGTGTATGTGTCCAAGAGCTGCGAAGCAGCGCGTCGAACGACCTCCGCAGGAGAGAGACGCTCATACCCGTAGTCGCGACGCGACGTGCCAACTATGGGGCGGGCCACAGGTCTGTTAGACCGCGCGCGAGAGGCAGCCTCGAGCTGTCGGCTTTGAGCCCCGTCCAGGTCGTTGGAGACCACACCTGGCTCAGGGAGCTCGTCCTCGTACCTCGAGGAGAGAGGAGGCGCATTGCGCAGGGCGTTCGCGGAACCATCACGGTTCGGGAACGGATTAGGCGTGTGCAGCTCGCGAGAGCGCATCGCCGGGCTTGAAGGCCTCTGAGAGGCAGCCTCCTGACGTGTTGGAAGCACCTCGCCATCGTCTGGGACGATCTCGCCCTGTTCAAGCTCGTCGAGCCAGGCGTTCTGACGCGTACGCGGCGTAGATGGCTCGGGAGAGCTAGGAGCTCCGCCCTCACCCGGATGTTGGCTCGCGGAGCCGGAGCCATGACGTCGACGGTGCTCATCGTGGTACTGTCGTACACTGAGCCGCTGCGGAGCAGCTTCCCTGTCGGGACTGCGGCCTGTGGCCTGTGGCGATTGCGGGCTGTCACGCCCCGACATACGTCCACTGGACGAAGGCGAAGAGAGGTCAGACGACCGTGGCGAAAGGTATAGCATTGGAAATGCAGTTTCGATAATGGGCTCTGGGAGCCGAAGTTCTTTGAACTTGTGATGAGGTAAAGTGACCTCTAACGTCTTGAGAAGACTAGACCTCACTGAGAAAGTGTCGTGGACACGGGTGTCCACATCTTGGTGGGGGGTGGTGTAACGGGGTTACACGGGTTTACACCTGGTGTGTTCCACACATGGATACACTTTGTGTAAGGTACATAGTTGATGTACGGACACTCGAGGGAGTGTGTGTGGCTGAGAGCCACACGTTATGCATTTGAAGTAGGATTTCATTTGGTTTTACTATGTTAGATAGTTAACCACATACATTTACCCCCTAGGCGGCTAGCCGCAATAAAAGATAAATAAACAGTTTGGATTTGGAACACTAAGAGTAAAGTCCTTTTATTAAGGTCGTAGTTAGTAGGTGCCTTTGGTAATAAAGGTCTATTAACCCTTAATAAGGTGAGTGTTAATCCTTAACTCGTTGAGTTAACCGTCTTCCTCTGACGCTAAAGCTACGGCAGCCCCGCTGCAATTGCAGGCTCCCCCATTTTACGGATCAGTGTCGACAAAGCACGTACGTGATAGCAATGTGGTGGGCGCAGCCATGAATAAGTGCTTGGTGTATTCGAGAGCGGCGCATGTCTTCAAGCCGCCTCTGAAGCCACAATTTTTAAGTTAAGACCGTGATCGGTTAGTGTGCGTGCAGATTGGAGCTCACTTCTCAACTTTCCATCCAAGATGAAAATCGACCTTACCTACGCCTCCGACTCCGACTCCGATTCCGCGTCCGCCGCCGCCGCCGTTGTTCCTGTCGCTGCAGCTCCTGACTCTGTACAGCCGCCTCCATACCGCATGTTCAACGATGAAGATCTCGACGTCGACTACTTCGAGGTGAATGGACCGTGCTTCGCCCTGCCGTACCTGAATAAGCTTACCTTCGGAATTGGGACGGCTGCAAGAAACCTTAACGACATGCTTCTGGTTGCTTAAGGTCCTGGATACGTGTTCATGCCGAAGCACTTCAAGGATGCCATCATTCGCCAACTCAGCCTCTACTTCCAGTATCTGCTGGAGGCACACGACGATGAGCACGCGTTGCTGAAGTGGTTGCGCCGGCGTGTGACCGGTATGGTCTGGCTGTGCGCCTCACGGCTGCTGGAGTCGGGCGCGTCACGTATGTTGTCTTTGCGATGAAGGGCAACTTGCAAAACTTCTTTTGGATCGACGACTTGTTTCGTGACATCCCCGAAGCTACTGCTGTCGTCCGCGTGACTGTTATGACCAATCTTTCTACAGCTGGACTTGTTCAACTGGTGAGCTGGAGGCACAGTCGGCCTGAAGGATACAAGGGCGCAACGCATGAGCTGTATAGAGTATTGCAGGCTCCCCCATTTTACGGATCAGTGTCGACAAAGCACGTACGTGGTCGCAATGTGGTGGGCGCAGCCATGAATAAGTGCTTGGTGTATTCGAGAGCGGCGCATGTCTTCAAGTGGACGCTGAAGCCTGGAAGATTGGACCATCCGAGAAGAATGAAGTTTCTCCGACTCAGCAACGAGTACTTCCAGAAGTTGCTGACTGCCTTTACGGAGCAGCAGGACGATATGCGTACGGATATTCGGTTTCAAATCCGGAGTGTTGGCGAAATTCCGGGCGTATTTTCTCGCCAGTTCGCAAGGCTTTGGTCTCTTCTCGACATACTGGAGCTTGACGTTCACCAAGCCCACCGGATGCAAGAAGTAACGATGGTATGTGCCCGTGACAACCGCCTCTTCGTTGGCTGCGACACTGAACGTGTGACTCAACAGCAGTACGCCACATTCAGTTTGGTGTTGAGTGCTTTTGGAATTTGGAATCGGTTCACGCGCAGTGCTTTTCGGTCTTCAGCTCTCCTGGATAATCTCCGTGCTAAGTTGATTCTGACAAATGTTCAAGTCGCCAACGTTGTTGTCATTGATAAAGA